>CM063186.1:45784372-46984372 GCA_031835075.1 Saguinus oedipus | reverse complement strand
AATCTTCTGGATTGAAGGAATCTTCCCACTTCAACCTCCCAAGTAGCTGGGACTGTGGGTATGCACCACTACGCCTGGATATATATATTTTTTTAATTTTTATTTTTAGTAGACACAAAGTCTCACTATGTTGCCTAGGCTGGGCTTGAACTTCCGAGCTCAAGCAATCCTCTTGCCTTAACCTTCCAACATGCTGGGATGACATGTGGAAGCCATTATGCCCTGCCAACATATTTTTAAATTTTAATAATTTGAATTTCTCCCTTAATTCAGTAACCAAATGTGCAAATCATGATTAGGTAATAAATGCTTTGTATCTAAAGATATTGTAAGAGATTTATCATATTTTATATATTCTTTAATTTTTCCCCCTAGGCAATCTTTAAGAAAAAAATGCAAACATAGCACTAAATGAAATTGAAAGTAAATAATATTAGGGAGTATGCATTTAAACTTATGCCAAAGGAGAAAATGGCATTGGAAATAAATGACAATCTAAAAATAATAGAAGTAACTTTTATTGAGTATTTACCATGAAGAAGATTCTGCGCTATGAAACTTCTGTGATCCCAGAGTACTTTTATGTAATCAGTTTTAATATGCCTGTTGTAAGGGGATAAAGCAACTGAAATCTGGAGAGTCTTGCTGATGTGTCTGTGATCCCAAAGTTAACATATGGAGTAATAATGATTACTTGTGCTCACTGCACAACTGTCTCTATGCTTCTTGGGCCCTCGGAAGACTGTCCAGCCTTCTTGGAGGTTTCTGCAAGCCTTGTGATTGTCCTGACTAGTGGGCAGTGAAGGGAAGTCACATGTGTCACTTCTGGTGAAGTGTTATGAGCCATGGTAGTTCTCCACAACTTCTCTTTCATTGATGCTGGAGCTACTGTGGCAGTGAGATGACTTAGCAGAGCTGCGAGATAGAAGTGGCCTCTACCTTATGCTACAGATGAAAGTTTGCATCACATGTTGAAATCCTAAACCCCAAGGGGATGGTATTAGGTGGTGGAAATTTTGTAAGTGATTAGTTCATGAGAGGGAAGTCCTCTTGAATGGGATTAGTGCCCTTATAAAAGAGACCCCAGAGAGATTCCTCATCCCTTGCACCATGAGGACATAATGAGAAGGTACCATCCATATCTGAACCAAAAAAGGGATCCTTGCCAGACACCGAATGTGTTGGCACCTAATCTTGGACTTAGCCTTCAGAGCTGTATGTAATGAATGTCTATTGTCTGTATTCTACCAAATTCATATTATTTTTTTATAATAGGCCAAATGCAGAAAAACACTTTGAATCATAAATGCCTATTGAGCACATCCACCAAATGTCACTGGCCTTAGAGAGAAATCAAAATTTGTTAAGCCACTGTAATTTCAAGATATGCTGGGTAATTGTTTGGCGTATCTTGGCTAAAATATAAAAAAGAAAACAGTACCATTTCCTGGTGCTATTAAAAGCCTGGAGAATAAATATCATACAGAGTTGATTTAACTGGAATATCACATACTGCATTGGCCAATATGGTAACAAGTAGTTTCCTGTGACAATTTAAATTTAAGTCAATTAAAATTAAAATATTACAAGTAGAGTTGCTAGTTACTTAACCACATTGCAAGTGCTTCATGGTCACATGTGGCTAGTAGCTACTGTATTAGACAGCACAGGACACATTACTAACATCACAGATTTCTACTGGACAGAGTTGGTACAGAATATTATGAGGCACTGATTCCATCCTTACTCTGTGTATTCTTGTTATTGACAGTGACTCCAGTATTAAGTGAGTTTCGAAGCAGGTGCCTTCTGAAATTTTTTTGAGTCATGATATTTTTTTTTAGAAAAGAATATAATTGCTTATAGAAATAATAAGAAAAAAGTCATGGGTTATCTCTTAAAAAATATAGTTGTCCTTCTGAAAAAAAAAGATATATAAAAATAATGATCATTTATAGATGTATGTATAGATGTATAAATTTGACTATCCCTTTATTATATGCAATTGTACTGGGAAATGTTAGGATTTATACAGCCTGACAAGTAATAAAACTACTAAATTGATATGATATTTATTATTATTGTTCATGCATACACACTCAAAAGTGCACATACCCCACTTCTTTACCCTTTGCAATCAATGTATTTCACTGCATGTAGAAAAGAAAGATGTGAAGCAAAAATAGCTCTTTTTTATTGCCAAGTACAATCTCAAAAAATGTTTTCTATTCTTGGTCCTAAATTAATGTTTGTGACTTTGAGTCTGTTGTATAAAAGAAAAGTGGAAAATAAACTGAATACCTGGAAGAGGTTAAAATAAGCTGAGAATATGAAACCTTCTGACCCAAAATCAAAGCCAACTGAGGGCTAAATACATTTGTTACATTGCAACACCTTAAGAACTTATCTCAGCAAAGACTCAAGGTATTTTCTTTCTCTTTAACCCAACTCTCTATGTCTCTTAGTAACAAATTAAATGCTCTTTAAGAACTGGTATCTTAAATGCTCTGAAACAATTTTTTCAATGTTCCAGTTTTGCTTTAGGCTCTATGCTGACCGATTCTTACCAAGAAAAACTACACCATTATGAAATTCATTTAAGTACTATCTGGAGAATGAGCATCAGCTCTTTCCACCTCAGCTCATAATCATGAGAGTGGAAAGGAGAATCACAGTGGCCACTGGATTCCACTTTGTCCTATGGTCAAATGCACCGCTGGTATCACCCATGACAGGCTTCATTCCTGACACATGATTAGTTGTAGGAGATTGGTCAGAGTGATGGGAGAAACTATATCCGCAAAGCTTTGGGGGAGAATAGCTGAAGGCAGCTGGTCTCTCACCCTGAGGCAGAGGGCAGGGAGTAGGTACAAGGGAATGTAGGGGAATTTATCTTAAAGAGTCTTATTTATTTGTTTGACCAGTAACTGACCTTTGATCATCTGCACGAATGAAGTTTCCTGAAAGGGGAACAATAATGTTAATTACCCACTGATTGTGTTCACTCCAGACTTTTGGCACTATGTCTGTACTGAATTAAAGCAAGCTGTGGCCACTAGAGCCGCCTAGCTACTCTTTTTGTTTGTTTGTTTGTTTTAATTTTCATTTTTTTTTTTATTTTTATTGCATTTTAGGTTTTGGGGTACATGTGCAGAACATGCAAGATAGTTGCATAGGTACACACATGGCAGTGTGTTTTGCTGCCTTCCTCTCCTTCACCCACACTTGGCATTTCTCCCCAGGCTATCCCTCCCCAGCTCCCCCCGCACTGTCCCTCCCCCATTCCCCCCAATAGACCCCAGTGTGTAGTAGACCCCCTCCCTGTGTCCATGTGTTCTCATTTTTCTCACCCGCCTATGAGTGAGAATATGCGTTACACTGCATACCTGTGTCTGAGTACTCCTTTCATCCATTGCTCAGCCAGGGTCTGTGGGACAGATCCAGCAGTCAGTGACACACTAAGGGAGAGAGGACATGGGAGCAGTCTGCCTCGTCTTATCACTGACACTGAAAGAATGACGATAAAAATGTAAAATAAATTTAATTTGGCTTTTTTATGGAAATATTAAAAAATTCTTACAGAAAACATATCCCTGTCCACAGGTAGATCAATCTCACTGACCCACCTACATCTTGGTAACCTCTCTTACTGGTCACATAAACCTGTAGTGACATATATCCTGGGACCGTGTCTGGCATACAGTGTAGAGTAAAGGAGTCACTTTTTCTGTAGCAAATCTGCAATCCTATAAAAATTCAGCAGGTTTCTTCTATTATAAAAGGACTCTTCTTATCTCGATGTACACATTTTGGAATAGCCTCTTTTCATTTTTTAACTGAGTCTTGATTTATTCTCAAATACCCTATAAAATATTTTCATTTATTCTGTCTATTCAATATTTCCTCACATGTTTGTTTTGTAGCTTTGAATTATCCTAATATTCTTTAGGGCACAGTTGGTATAAACTAAAACGGCAAAAGTAAGTATAAATTACATTATGAGTCAGTGCCAATTAACTTTAAAGGAATAGATTTTTAACTATAAGAAATATGGCTTACAGCAGGCTGAGGGTAAAATAAAAATGAAACTAAACTAAAGCCTTTGAAACCGTAACATTTACCCCGAGGCTATTTAACAACACTATGTTACATGTGGTTAGGGAAACATAGTTAATAAAATCCACATTCTAATAGAATAAATGTTGAAATTTTTAAAAAAGGGAATTTTTTAAAGTGTAATTTTTCCTCTATAAGGAAAAAATAGACTGGAGGAAAACTGAATGATGGAAATATATAACAGTAATACACTTTAAATTTAAAAAGTTAGATTTAAGAGTGTTCAGTTATTTGCCATTAAAATACCAGATAGCTAATGAATTGCCATTGAGTGTAAGTAATGCCTTATAATGTTCTGCTTTTACTGTGGTCTTTCCATTACATTCACACCTTTTCAGATTGACAGTAAGCGTTCCCAATCTGATGGATCTAAACACAGAGAAAAGTACAGTTGAAATACGGAAACAAGTGGAAGTATCTACTGACTGATTGATCAACTCATTGAATAAAAGGCAGTAACTCAAAGAACCTCGTGTTGCATTCTCTGAAAATGATAGACAGGTGCAATGAGTAGCTACAAGAAAATTAACAGGGTAAGGTGATAAATCAGTTTGTAATTTGCGGCTGGGTGTGGTGTTGCATGCCTCTAATCCCAGCACTTTGGGAAGGATGAGGTCAGGAGTTCTAGACCAGCCTGGCCAACATGGTGAAACCTTGTCTCTACTAAAAATAGAAAAATTAGCTGGGCATGGTTGCAGGTACCTGTAGTCCCAGCAATTTGGGAGGCTGACGCAAGAGAATTGCTTGAACCTGGGAGGCAGAGGTTGAGGTCAGCTGAGATCGTGCCACTGCACTCCAACCTGGGGGACAGAGTGAGACCCTGTCTCAAAAAAGAAGTTTGTAATATGCAATTATATGCCCTGGAGACATTTTCCCCATTGTCTTGGGGATTAACATTTGGCTTCTGGTTACTTATGCAAATTTCTGAAGCCAACTTGAATTTGTCTTCAGAAAATGGGATTTTCTTTTCTATGGCATTGTCCAGCTGCAAATTTTCTGAACTTCTATGCACGGTTGCCCTTTGAAAACTGAATGCCTTTACTAGTACCCAAGTTACCTCTGGAATGCTTAGAAATTTATTCTGCCAGAAAGCCTAAATCATCTCTCTCAAGGTCAAAGTTCCACAAATTTTTAGGACAGGAGCAAAATGCTGCTAGTCTCTTTGCTACAACATAATGAGTCACCTTTGCTCCAGTTCACTAGTTCCTCATCTCCATCTGAGACCACCTCACCATGGATTTTATTGTTGATATTATTATCTGCATTTTGGTCAAAGCTTTAAACAAGTCTCTAGGAAGGTCCATATTTCCCACATTTTCCTGTCTTATTCTGAGCCCTCCAAACTGTTCCAGACAACTCTGCCTGTAATCTACTTCCAAAGTTGCTTTCACATTTTGGGTATCTTTTCAGCTACACCCCACTCTGCTGGTATCAATTTATTGACTCTGCTAGTAAAGACATACCCAAGACTGGGCAATTTGAAAAAGAAAGAAGTTTAATGGACTTACATTTCCACATGGCTGGGAAAGCTTCACAATCATGGCAGAAGGCAGGGAGGAACAAGTCATGTCTTACATGGATGGCAGCAGGGAAAGAGAGAGCTTGTGCAGGGGAAACTCCTCTTTATAAAACCATCAGATGTCAAGGGCCTTATTCATTATCATGAAAACGGCAGGGCAAAGACCTGCCCCCATGATTCAGTTGCCTCCCCACAGGTTTCTCCCACAACACATGAAAATTCAAGATGAGATTTGCATAGTGACACAGCCAAACCATATCAGGTGTTAAATTTCCAACTAAAAACCTTACAGTAAATAATGAACAGTAAGTTCCTCAAAAGGACTTAGTTTTACCCCTGGGGGGGCAAGCCGAAAGCTAATAGGAGGTTTTCCTATGTGAGTGGGCACACCTGTCATAGATAAAAGATAAATGTATGTACTTATAATGGGGAAAAACTGATATCTCTACTCCACTGAAAGCATCTCCTTAATTCAGAGATTTGACATGTACAAAATTTTGACATACAAAAGTTTTGATAAGCACCACATAGCTGTCAAATAACAGATGTTATAACCTGGAGCTCCCTCCCAGGTCCAGGGCCTCATTATTCCTTAGAATGTAAATATTGAAGAAGATAACCGCAATCTTCCTGGCCCCTTAGTGACTTAATCTAGGAATGAATTGGTGCTAGGATGCTTTGAACGCTTCAAGCAGATGGAAGAAATTGCATTATCATATTGGATTAAAACAATTAATTAGACAAATGGCTGCAGATCTAATTTTCATGGTGTGTAAAGAGTCTCAGGAAACCATGACTTATAGAAATTCTGAGAAATGCAGGGAAGTTTTATTTCTTCATAGATAGGACACTCTAGATCTACTTAACTACTTTCATTTTTATTTACTATTTCAGCAGGCAGTCACCTTATTTAAGTTTAGCCCATAGTTACAGGCTGTCAGTAGAATTTTCAGAACCTTTGCAGTTTTGTCTGTGTTTTAGTCTTTTCAGGCTGCTCTAAGAAAAATACCATAAACTGAATGGCTCATCAAAACAAACAAACAAACAAACACAGTAACTATCTCTCACAATTTTAGAAGCTCCAAGGTCCAAGATCAAGGAGATGACAAATTCCTTGTTTGGTGAGGGTCCTCTTTCTGACTCATAGACTGCCATGGTTTCTGTGTCCTGACATGGTGAAAGGGGCAGGGAGCTCTCTGCCTATTTCAAAAGAGCACTAATCCCAATTGGGAAGTAATAGGTATTTAGAGCCTACCTCCTAACACCATCACATTGGGAACTAGGTTTCAACATATAATCTATGTGGATATACAGCATTCATATCATAGCAGTCTACCTGACTTATTGGTTGCAGCTGGCATTTGGCTTTCTCCTGCTAGTGTTGCTTGAAGAGGTAGAAGGTGCTTCCCCAGATTTGAACGCTATAAGGTACCCCTTCCCTGCTACCTCTATCTGGCAAGCTTTCTCTGGGAAGTAAAGGGCAGTGTCAGTCCTACATAGACAAAGAGGTTTACTGGAAAATAGTTTCACATTTGCCAGGAAAGGACAATGTTTCCCTTACATCTGTCTATTTTGGGGAGGAGGGCTTCTAATTGATTCCTTACTTCTGATGTTGTCTGAAGGACCTATTGATTTACTCAGGGGAGGAATGAACCTATGTGGGCTGCCCTTTCTTGTTAGGCTTAGGTCGGTAAACTGTGTGTCTGGGTGGCCTTGTGTGTGTGCGTGTATGCGTGTATTCCGTGTGTGTGTGTGCATACACATGTCACTGTGTTGTTTCTCCAGTCTTGTCACTTTTATCCAGTCACCTTCTAATCACATTTCAGTGTAGTTCTTTTGTTGTCTTCTGGGTTATTTCCAGGGTTCATGGTATACTGCTTAGTGGGGAAGAGGCGGGAAGAACAGAGAGAACCAATTCTAGATCATTTTGTCTGGACTGGAAGTTTCTCACTGTATTTCAAGGCAACAAAAATAGAAACCCATGAGTTCAAGTGTTTTTATTTTTATGTCTCACATGTAAGTGAAAACATATGATGTTTGTCTTTCTGTGCCTGGCTTATTTGGTGACTATAATGAATAATAACCTAATTGTACATTTTAAAATAATTAAAAGGGTATAATTGGGTTGTTTGTAACACAAAGGATAAATGCTTAAGGGGATGGATACCCCCTTCTCCATTATGTGGTTATCACGCATTGCATACTGTAGCAAAATATCGCATGTACCCAAAAATATATACACCTACTAAGTAGCCACAAAATTTGAAAATAAAAACAAAGAAATCCAAGATTATATAATTCATGTGTGTTTTAGGATAGTAGGACAACTTGTAACACCATACTCTATGAGTAATTAAAAATTCAATGTTAACACTGTGGAAGACACAGATACAAAATTAGAGGGAAAATTGTCAAAAATGACAATTGTGGAATAAGTTTATTTTTCAAGTGTCTTTAAATATTTACTTTAAAGAATAGAAATGGAAATTATAGAATATATACTGTGAATGTGTCTCAGGAAAGAAAGGGAATCTCGTACACCATTCTCTAAGCATTGCCTTATACACCATTCCCTGAAATTTCTATATCAAAACACTTGTGTAAAATATATACCTTTATAGAATTTAAATTTAAATATATATGGTTTTATGATTTTTAAAGACATTAGCTTTAACTGATGATCAGACTATTCACTAATGACGACAATCACATCAGGCATTTTTTTTTTCACTGTATTTATTACTGTGGTGAATTGGTGCTTTAGTTACCTCGAATAAGTATGAGTCTCTTCTCCATTTTCTCATTTTTCAGCATATATTCACTTCATTACCCAGAGATAAAACAATCAGTTTTCACAACACACAGAGCCCTGCTGTATGTTCAGGGATGAGCATAATATACAATCTGACTCAAAGAAATGAACTGGCATTTTAACAGAAATTGTCAGGGTAAAACCACTTTCCTACAAAATGTAGATTTAATCTCATAAATTGGGTATATTGCAACCATATGGAGTTTCATGTGTAAAAATGAAATAATCTAGAGACACAGAGCCAAGTGATAGAGAAAAAAAATTTAATGACATTATTCAAGTCTTTTTTTTTTTCTTTTTGAAACAGGTCCTTGCTACATTGCTCTGGCTGGTATGAAACTCCTTTCTTCAAGCAACCCTCCTGCCTCAGCCTCTCAAAATTCTGGGATTATAGGCATAAGCTAAAGCACCCATCCTTAACTCTTAAAACAAGTTGTACCTGAAGAAATCTCTAGCAATCTCTTCCTTTGGAATCTTCAGTGGTAGAGGATAGCAAATTCCCTATCTTAAACCAGTTTGAGTAAGGCATTTTTTGTTCTGTTATTAGTTGCAACACTTAGGAACATTTAGGATACAAATCCTATTTAGGATTCTAATATTCCTAAGTGATGCAACTATTACAAAGTGATTTCATATTTATTTAATCTCATTATCTTTATTCATGTCTTCCCTGGTGGATTAAAGTTTGAAGAATCTGGATCCAATTTATCTGCAGGGTTGCCTGTGTGTGTGTGTGTGTGTGTGTGTGTGTGTGCGCGCGCGAGTAGGTGGTCAATTGGTAATGCCTCTTCAAATATAATTTTCCTCTTTCCATAGCTATTTACTTACAGATAGAGTACCCCAGAAGGACCCATGAACATAATGATTATTTCTCATTACTAGGATCAGAAGAAAAGTGGGCTATCTGTGACATTCCCAATGGTAGATATTAAGTGGATGTCAAGCAAATAACAATGAGAGGCCCCAGCAGGGTCTTTAATGTTCTGATAATAGCAGAAGCTGTGAGTGACCTATATTATAATGGCCATAAATGATTATGGAAATGAATGAGTCATTAAGTTTTCCCTATTTAAAATTTTACACTAAATAAAGGACATCCTAAGATGGGAATGGGGTTAAGAAAGAATATACTTGTATTATAAACCATAAAAAGTTTTGCCTCAATGACATAAATTATATCAAATTTGAAATATTTAAAATATAATTATGCTGGTTAAAGGTTTAGCCTTTCCAGATTTGCAATTCTAAAACAACCAAATGACGTTTTATTCATTAGCTGCATCTGGCTTCAGTTACATATATTTAAATGGATATTGCTTGTAGATTGTTAGTTCACCAATAAAATCAAATACCTGATCTATTCTCACACTTTTTATCTCCTTGCTGTCACACAGCCATAGTGGTATCAAACCCAGTGACAGGCTTTGATTCTACTGAGAAACTAAATGACCATACTAACAGTTTCCATAATAATTATTCTGCAGGGATGCTCAATGGCAAACCAAGTATATGATCTCTGTTGCCAGCAGAGAGCTCATTTGGAAATGTTTCAGCTTTGTGCCCAGGACAGCCTTCTTTGTTCAGCCTGTCGATTTCAGTTCTCTTTCAAAGTCGTCTACATGACTGGTTGCACGCAACACATCCTGATGCATATAAAAGGCTGTTAAAACTGTCCTAGACTCTTCTCTACCCACTTTCCCAGTCTCTATATGATCAGTTCATGTGAGAACCCCTATTCTCATTTTCAGTACCTCAAACCCTCTCCTGACCTTACCTGTGATGATTCTTTTGGCCTAAATGTACTTTCTCCCTTGTCTGTATCAAACACTTGCTTCAATTCTTTATTTTCTGGCTCATAACTTAATTTCTGTGCAGCTTCTTCAGTTTCAGTGTCCAAGTTTTCTTCTATTCTCACAGTAGCCATTTCATGCCTTTTATTTAATTTATTTGGTTCCAGTTCCCCAATACACTGAGCTGGTCAAGAAAAAGCATTGTTCATTTTACATATCATAAGTTTTATTTATTTTTGTATTTTACTAGAACTCTTCAATGATTAAATTAATTTAAAATGATTTCAAGATTATTATAGGGATCAGATACTTTGTATAGTTCTCAGTGGGCTAAAAACCAATCATGTTGATGAGTAGTTGCTTTAACTGTTGATTGCATAACTATTTAACATTTTCTATATATAACAATCTTAAAAAATTACCAAGGTACCATTTTTGTACAATATTATGGAGTCTCATTCTGTTGCTAGGCTGGAGTGCAGTGGTGCTATGTCGGCTTCCTGCAACCTCCGACTCCTTGGTCCAAGTGATTCTCCTGCCTCGGCCTCCTGAGCAGCTGGGGTTACAAACAGTCACCAGTACACCCAGCTAATTTTGTATTTTTAGTAGAGACAGGATTTCAACATGTTGGCAAATCTGGTCTTGATCTCCTGACCTTGTGATCTGCCCTCCTTGGCCTCCCAAAGTGTTGGCACTACTGGCGTGAGCCACTGCACCTGGCCCAGTCACTGTCTTAATCCCTTTGGTGCTGGTATAATAGAATATCTGAACTAGAAACTAGGCAATTTATAAAGGTCAGAAATTGATTTACTCACACTTCTGCACTGGGTAGTCCTAGATCTAGAAGCTGGCATCTGGCAAGCACCTTCTGGCAGCATCGTTTCATGGCAGAAGAGAGAGGGCAAAGACAGACTGAGGAAGGGCAAGAACGTGTCCTTTAATAAGGAATGCACTCCCACAATAAGGAACCCACTTCCTAGATGATGGCATTAGTCAATCTGTAAGGGCAGCTCTCCCACCACTCAAGCAACTCCCATTATATTCCATCTCACAACACCACTGCACTGGGAATCATGATTCCAACATTATGAGTTTTGGGGGTCATATTCACACCACAGCAGTCACAGAATAACAACTTTAATGTTTAGGTATCCTTATCCACATATAAAACAAACAAATGAAAAAGACTTAGTACAAACAAAATCACTATGCCAAAAAACTTGAACTAGCAGCATTAATGCAATGGATATTGTTTCATTGAAACTGTTATGTCAATGTGTTGGGTTTGAAAGTAAAGTGCAAGTTTTGCATTTCACTTGTTTTTCTTGATACTGGCTATTTGGAAAATAATATAACCTCATTTGAGATGTCTTAATTATTGTCATGATGATTTATCCTATAAAACAATTAATTTTAATCCATTTCCATTATTTTAGAGAGGTAATCAATTTAATAATGTACCCATCAAATATAATAATTGCATAGTATTTATTACTCCTATAAAAGAATTACACATTAGTGAGGCAAAGGACAATAGGCAGGTAATATTCTACTTGAAATGTTAATGCTTTGCTGCCTTTGTTTTTAATTTGTGTTGTCCTGGATTTCTAACACTGTGGGAGATCAGTCAGAGTGGTAGGAGAAACTACAGGGAAAGGGGAGGGCTTCTGAAATATGGGAAGGCTCTGAATAGCTTTGGGGGAGAATAGCTGAAGGCAGCAGTTCTCACCCTGAGGCAGAGGGCGAATAATATGTGCAAAGGAGTGAAGGGGAAAGTTATCTTGATCAGGGTTGTTTGTTCCAAGTTGTCCAGGAACTGACCTTTGAACATCCTGCACAAGAGGTTTCCCTAAAGGGGAACAATAAATGTTAATTATCTACAGATTGTGTTTGCTCCAGGCTTTCGGCATTGTGCCTGCATAGAATAAAAGCAAGGAGCTCCAGCTTCTTGGGGCTGCTATCTGGACACTAGAGCCAGGCAATTACCTAGCTGCTCTTACACTGCATACCTGTATCTGAGTACTCATTTCACCTGTTGGCCAAGGTCTGCAGGACAGACATGGCACTACCTTCCATTTTAGGATAAAGACTTCTATCTTTTCCACTGTTACCTACCTTTAAACCACAGTGAAACTTTTATTTACACTCTTATTTTATTTTAATACTTGAGACAGGGTCTTGTTCTGTCACCCAGGCTGGAGTGCAGTAGTGCTATCAAGGCTCACTGCAGGCTTGACCTCTTGTCCTCATGTTTCCAACATGACGAGGCAATCCTTTCACCTCAGTCAATCATGTAGCTGGTACTACAGGCGTGCACCACCATATCCACTTAACTTTTGTATTTTTTATAGTTACAAGCCTCCTCCATATTACCCAAGTTGGCATCAAGCGTTTGTGCTCAAGCAATCCTCCCACCTCTGCCTCCCAATGTGGTAGGATCACAGGTGTGAGTCACAGTGCCCAGCCTACTTACACTCTTAGCAAGAATATGATTTTACTTTGCTTTCCTACAGACAGGCTCAAATATACAATAGCAACTAAATGCAAAAAAAAATATGGCCATATTTGTTTATAAAGATTACGCCTAATTGATGCAGAATATGTTGACCTTTTTTCTTTTCAATGTTACTACCTTATAATGTTTGGCTCTCTGTCCCCACCCAAATCTCACCTTGAATTGTAATTCCCATAAACCCATTGAGTTTTAAACTATGATTGAAACTTTCTAAAACTATTACGTTTACATATGATTTTAAGGTACCACTCATTTATTTTAATTAAGGTTTATTTTTTGAGCAAAGCTACCTTAAAATTTTTCCAAAATGCAAAATAAATATTCCACTTCATTTTGAAAAAAAATCAAAAATTTCCACTTTAATTATCTCAGTTTATGACAAGGTAGTTGTAATAATGATACTTTGATTTTCTGTAACTTATTTCTGGTCTATGCTACAATAAACTGTTCCTTTTGCTGTGTAGAAGCTCATGATTTTTTCAATATTTTAAAAAATTTAACCCAATTTTGCTTTGGTATCCTAATAATTTTTGTGTTATTTCAATGCCCACTTGTTATTTTCACTGTATTTCATTAATACTTTTGAAAAGTAAAGTTTGTACAATCAATTTTGAATGATGTTCCATGTGAGGCTGTATATAGAAAGTGACCTCAAATGCCAAAGGAGTCTAGAAACTAAAGAACAAGACAGACATATTTAGTTTGTCTCTAAAAGATAGTTCATTTGAGAACTTGCAAATAGCAAAACATGGTCTGTGGTAGCAGCAAGATGGGTAGATCTCCACGCTGATACTCCTTAGTACCAAGGGCTATATAGCATAAAGATATATCTGGTCTGAGCAATACGATTAAAGGCAACCCTCTAGAATAGGTAAGAATGCTACATGCCTCTAACCTATAATTTTTGTGATAACATTAAATTTGCCTTATTTTTACACTAAGGACAGTAAATAAGGTAGAAATCAGGAGGTAGTCACAGAACTAGGACAAATCAGAAGTCAACATGAAAATTAGCATCCAAATGGAGTCACTTTTATTTCTACAATTCGTTTCAAAATTTGTATTTTCACTGCTTGTAGATCATGACATTTATCTAAAGAATATAAATGAAATATTTAAACTGATCATCTGTAAGAGTATTTTCAATAAAATAGCAGTTAGTAGGTAAGATGTCAAAGTGGATTAATAGTGAATGACTTAGCTGGGCATGGTGGATCATGCTTGTAATTGAAGCACTTTGGGAAGCCCAGGCACATGAATCACTTGAAGTCAGGAGTTTGAGACCAGTTTGAACAACATGATGAAACCCCATCTCTACTAAAAATTAAAAAAAAAAATAGCTGGTGTTGTGGTGTGCACCTGTAATCCCTGCTCGGGAGACTGAGTCAGGAGAATCACTTGAACTCAGAAGGCAAAGGTCGCAGTGAAGCAAGGTCGTGACACTGAACTTCAGACTGCTGCTTGAAGACAGCAGAAAGTTGGGTCTTGCTTCTTTATCCAACTTGCCACTGTGTGCCTTTTAGGTGGGGCATTTTTCCTCTTTCCGTTCAAGGTTAATATTAATGTGTGAGAATTTGACCCTGTCATTGTGTTCTTAGCTTGTTATTATGTACACTAGACTTTACAGTAGCTTTATAGTTTCAGTAGACTGTGTACTTAAGTGTGCTTTTGAAGTGTGAATTAATAGTCTTTTGTTTACATGTTTACCACTCCCTGAAAGACTTCTTGTAAGGCAGTTCTGGTGGTAATGGATTTTCTTAGTATTTCTTTTTTTGAAATATGATTTCATTTCTCCTTACCTTATAAAGCTTCATTTGTCTGGATATAAAATTCTTGGCAGGAATTTATTTTATTTAAGGATGCTGAAAACAAGCCCAAAATCTCTTCTGGCTTGTAAGGTTTCTGGCAAAAGGTGATGTTAGCCTCATGGGATTCCCTTTATACATGTCTTGCCATTCTTTTTTAGCTGCCTTTAAGATTTTTTCTTTTATGTTGACTGATATTTCAGAACACTAATGGAAGCATTAATAACAGAATCGACCAAGATAAAGAATCTCAGATCACAACGATTGCTCCTTCAGTTCAATGAAAGCAAAAAACATAAGAAAGAAAGAATTTGAATGATGAGTGAAATTTCAAGATATATGGGACTGTAGAAAGAGGTCAAACCTGTGACTCATTGGCATTTCTGAAAGAGAGAGACAGAAAGCAAACAACTTTTAAAAACTATGTGAAGATATTGTCTATGAAAATTTCAACAATACTGCTACAGAAGTTGATATGCAAATTTAGGAAATTCGGAGAAACTCTGCAAGACTCTACGAGACAACAACCTACAAAACAGGTAATCATTAAATTCTCCAACGTCAACATTTTTTCAAAAAACAAACTTTTAGTTTCATTAATCTTTTGAATGGATTTTTGCTTTTCAGTTTTAATTTAGCTCAAATTTTGGTGACCGTCTTCTTGCTTTGGGATTGGTTTGCTCTTGTTTTTCTAGTACCTCTAAAAATGATGTTAGGTTGTTAATTTGCAGTCTTTTTATTTTTTGATATAGGCATTTAGTACTATAAACTTTTCTTTTACCGTTACTTTAGCTGTCTCCCAAAGGTTTAGTTACATTATGTCTTTCTTTCATGAGTTACATTTTTTTCTTATTTTTGCCTTAATTTCATTCTTCATCCAAATATCATTCAGATGGTAAATTTCTACATAATTGTATGAGTTTGAGAGATCTTCTTGGTATTGGTTTCTATTATTATTGCTGTGGTCTGAGAGTATGATTGGTATGAGTTTAGTTGTTTGGGGATTTGTTGATACTTGTTTTATGGCCAAGTGTATGGTGGATCTCAGAATGCTGGCTATGTGCAGAGAGGAAGAATGTATATTTTGTTGAGGGTGCATAGAGTATTTTGTCAAAGTCTATTAGGTCAGGTTGGTCAAGTGTTGATTTTAGATTCCAAATATATTTGTTAGTTTATGTCTTGATGACCTTTCTGTCATTGGTGTGTTGAAGCCTCCCAGTACTATTGTGTGGTTATCTAAGTCTCTTCATAGATCTCTAAGAACTTGCTTTATGAATCCAGGTGCCCCAGTGCTGGGTGGATATATATTTAGGATAGTTTGGTCTTTTTTTTTGTCAGAAAACCCAGAAATAAAGCCCCATATCTACAATCATCTGACTTTTGACAAAATCAACAAGCAACAAGTATTGATAGAAGGACTTCCTACTCAGTAAGTTGTGCAAGGATGACTGGCTAGCCATTCACGCAGAAGATTGAAACTGGACCATACACAAAATATGTACCACATATAAAACATACACCATACATAAAATCTACTCACTGACTTGAGGTGTCTTAAAAAGAAAATGGGCAGAGAAAAAAAAATCAATTTGAGATGGAATAAAGACTTATTCCAAAGACCCAAAACTAGAAAACAGTAAAAGAAAACCTAAGAAATATCATTCTGGGTTTTGGCTTTGGAAAAGATTTCATGATGAAGTCCCCAAAAGCGATTGCAAGAAAACCAAAAATAGAAAATGGGACGTAACTAAACTAAAGAACTTCTGCACAGCAAAGGAAACTATCAGCAGAATTAACCAAAAACCTATGGTATGGGAGAAAATATTTGCAAAGTATACATTTGACAAAGTTCTAATATTAAGAATCCAAAAGGAACTAAAGCAAATTAATGAGCAAAAGACAAACAACCCCATTTATGAATGGGCAAAGGACTTGAACAAACACTTCTTAAAAGAAGATATTCATGCATCCAACAAGCATGTGAAAAGATCCTCAACATCACTAATTATTAGACATATGCAAATCAAAACCATAATGAGATATCTTCTCACACCAGTCAGAATGGCTATTATTAAAATGTCAGAAAATAACAGATGTTGTTGTGGAGAAAAGGAATGCTTATACACTACCAGTGGTAATGTAAATTAGTTTAGCCACTATGGAAAGCAGTTTAGCAATTTCTCAATGAGTTAGAACAGACTACAATTCTATCCAGCAATCCTATTACAAGGTATATATCCAAATGAATATAAATTGTTGTTTTAGGCCATTCTTGTGTTGCTATAAATAAAAACCTGAGACTGGATAATTTATAAAGAAAATAGATTTATTTTATAAAGAATTTATAAGGAAATTCTGGGTAATTTCTAAAGAAAATAGGCTTATTGGTTCATGCTTTTGCAGGTTGTAGAAACATGGCACCAGCATCCTCATGGCTCCCAGGGAGATCTCAGAGAGATGGTACCCATGGCAGAAGGCAAAGTGAGAGCAGACACATTACACGGCAAAAGCAGGAACAAAAGAGAGAGAAGAGGAGATACTAAAGACTGTTAAATAACCTGATCTTGTATGAACTCACTCATCACTAATGAGATTTCATTAAGCCGTTCATGAGGGACCTACCTCATGAAAGACCCAAACACTTCCCTCTACACCTACCTCTAACACTGAAGATAACATTTCAACATGATATTTGGTGGGTATAAAGATACAAACTATATAAATTGTTTTACGCAAGAGACATTTGCACTTATGTTGCAATGAACTCAGTTTCATTGCAGCTCTATTCACAATACTAAAGACATGAGTTCGACCTTGATGCCCATGTACAGTGGACTGCATAAATAAACTGTGGTACATATACATCATAAACTACTACAGAGACATAAAAAGAATGAAATCATGCCTTTTGCAGCAACATGGATATAGCTGGAGGCCATTATGATAAGTGAATCAGTGCAGGAACAGAATACCAAATACTGTATTTTTTCACTTATAGGTGGAAGGTAAAGATGGAATATTCACAGACACCAAAAGAGAAAGAGTAGACATCAGGGAGAGTGGAAAAACTAACCGTCCAGTACTGTGTTACTAACTCAGTGATGAAATCACTTATACAGCAAACCCTGGCAACATACACTTTTACTCATGTAGCAAGCCTGCACATGTACCCCCAAAACTAAAATAAGAGTTGAAAAAGAAATGATACTTACTCCCCATTCTAATGAAGAAAATACGAATGAATGAGGTGGATGCAGATTCAGCAAAACTGAGTTCTGGTCCTGAGTCATTCACTAGGTGTGTATTAGTCTGTTTTCATATTGGTATAAAAAATTACCCAAGAGTGGGTAATTTATACATAAAAGATGTTTAATTGGCTCTCAGTTCTGCAGGCTATACAGGAAGCATGGCTCAGGAGACCTCAGGAAACTTATAATCTTAGTGGAAGGTGAAGGGGAAGCAGGCATGTCTTACTTGGCTGGAGAAGGAGGAAAAGAGTGGAGGGGGAGGTACTACACACTTTGTAACAATTAGATACTGAGAGCCATCACTATCACAATAACAGCAAGGAGGAAACCCACCACAATGATCCAATCATCCCCTACCCAGCCCATCCAGTAGTGAGGATAACAATTCCACTTGAGATTTGAGTGGGGACACAAATCCAAACCGTATCACTGAGAAACTTGAAAAAGTAATGATAGTAATCTTTTCAAAGTTGGCCTTTAACAGAATGCCTCTTAATAAAAATATACACAGAGCAAACAATGTCTAGGCTCAGTATCAATTAGCACAGAATTATTAACAAGTTCTAACTTTACGTGACTCTGTGTGATAAAACAGCAGCTACATACAGGCATCTACATTTCCTTATGGAAAAATACAAATATATATTTATTTTAGTATGCCTTTGGGAAAATAAAAATGTCAAAGTGGGATAACTTAACAGATTATGTAAATATTTTGAAGTATCTTTTCAATCAGTTACTCTTAACCATTTGAATTTTTACATAAAAATTAAAATGCACTATGGAACAATTTATATCTTTGGAGTAAAATGCACATTTTTTTTAGAGAAATTGCTATGTGACCTTATCTATTGTTCACAGAACAAATGTTGTTATACATTACTAAAGCAATAGACTATGTGTTTCATTTAAACTGGTTTATTGAGGCATATTTGTTAAACAATAAACTGCACAAATTCATGTACATGATATGATCACTTTTACCAGATGTACGCACCTGTGAAAGTAACAAAACAATCAAGACAATAAGCATATCTATCATACCCAAGTTTTTCTGTAGCACTTTCAAATCTCTCTCTCCTACCCCATCCTATTTCCCCTATGCCCAGAAAATTACTAATCGTCTTTAATTTATTTTGTGTTAGTTTCACTTTTCTAGAATTTTTTTTCTCTTTTGTGACGTGGGTGTGTATGTTTAATAAATGGGATTGTAAAACATAACATCTTTTGTTTCCAGCTTCTTTCACATGGCCAAATAATTTTGAGAATCACTTATATTTTTTTGTAGCAAGAGTCCATTTCTATTGTCAATAGCAGTTAGAGTGGCTATTTTAACATCACACAAAAAGTAAATTTTAGAGCAGAGAATTTTACCTGAAATAAATGGGATTTTTTTTCATAGTAATAAAGGAGCCAATTCATCAAGAGGCCACAACAATCTAAACCATTTCTATATCTTTTAATGAACTTCAAGTAAAATAACGAAAAAGTGATGAAACTGCAAGAAGAACTAGACAAGATCACTTTTAGAGTTGCAGATATTAACACCACTCTTTTTTTTTTTCAGTTTTAAAATGAGTTTAATTTGTAAAATTTCTATTCTTTACACAAATTTCTTTAAATTTTAAGAGATATTTGATATATATGAAAATATATTCCACAAATATGCAAGCTATCACAAGTTATCAAGTATAATAATAACCAACCACTCATGACCCCAACACACACTCCAAGAAGTAGGCTATTGACAGCATTGCATCAACCGTGTGCCTCTTCATTTTCCTATCCCCTGATTCCCCAAAGAGGTAACCACTATCTATAATTTTAAGTTTATCATTCTCTTGATTCTTTTCTTCACATGTTTCATACATGTGCTTGTACTTAAATAGCATATTGTTCAATTATGTGAGTTTTTTATAGTTAATAGCCCTAAGTGATTTTTTCAACTTCAAATGATTTTTTTTTTAATTTTTATTGCATTATAGTTTTGGGGGTACATGTGCAGAACGAGCAAGATAGTTGCATAGGTACACACATGGCAGTAACACCACTCTTAATAATAGGTAGATCTGAGACAGGAAATTAGTTAGGATATTGAACACATAAATAGCATTATTAACCACAGTGACATAATTGACATTCATAGAACACTCAACCTAACTGCAGCAAGAAAACACATTCTTTGCAAGTTTCTATGGAACATTTGCCAAGATTGTATTCTGACTTATAAAACAACCCTTAATAAATTGAAATGTATTCAAGTCTTACAAAGTATGTTCTTTGAACATAATTTGTTTATCCATTCAATTATTAATGTGAATTAAAAATAATAAACACTTCTCAATTTATAAGATACAGACTATTTTAGGATCTGTATATTGTTAAATAACTAATTTGAAATACTCAAGAAACATGAATTATATTAAATGTGCATATTTCAATCAGTGAAACATGTATATTTCAAACACTTTATAAATGTATATATTTCAATCAGTATGTCTTTCAAATAAACATTCAATAATATGTGTATTTCAACACATGTATTTTAAATACATGCATTTCAACTACACATTGAAATATGTGTGTTTCAATCAGAAATATATATATGTATATGCTTATATATATTTGAATTGACAAAAAAAAAAAAAGCTTTTTGTCAGTTGTAGGAGACAGACCAGAAATTGTAATCAAGGTAGCCAGTTCTCTTAAACATTATTGCTTTTATTTAAAATTAATTTATTTTATATTTTTTTGGCTAAAGAATTAAGTTTTAAAAGTTTCTGATCATTTTGGTTTGTAAACAAGGTAGGTGATTATCTAAATTAATTTTATTTGAGGTTAAGAAATTCTCTCTAAATCACAATGATCAAACATATGTTCTATAAAATTATTTCTTCTATTTTTGGACTATAGTATTTTATTTCTTACACTTAAATATACAGTAATTAAGCATACTCTTACAATGTTATAGCTAATTCTAGTAATGTTTCTTTATTGCAAAGTCTGAAGAGTGTAACTCAAGGCTTAGTTTATCTGGGAAGCCAGACTAACACAAAATTTAGTATCAAGAAAGTTCTTTTTTATTTTTTATTTTTATTTATTTATTTTTATTATACTTTAAGTTCTGGGGTACTTGTCCAGAGAGGGCAGGTTTGTTACAAAGGTATACACATGCCATGGTGGTTAGCTGCATCCATCCCTCATCACATTAGGTATTTCTCCTAATGTTAGCCTTCCGCAATTCCCCCACCCCATGCTATCCCTTCCCAGTACCCCCACCCCTCAAACAGGCCCCAGTGTGTGATGTTCCCTTCCCTGTGTTCATGTGTTGTCATTGTTCAACACCCACTTATGCGTGAGAACATGCAGTGTTTGGTTTTCTGTTCTTGTGTCAGTTTGCTGAGAATGATAGTTTCCAGCTTCATCCATGTCGCTGCAAAGGACATGAACTCATACTTTTTCATGGCTGCGTAGTATTCCATGGTGTATATGTGCCACATTTTCCTTACCCAGTCTATCTTTGGTGGGCATTTGGGTTGGTTCTGAGTCTTTGCTATTGTGAACAGTGCCACAATAAACATGCGTGTGCATGAAAGTTTCTAAAAAAAAATAATTTTAAGAATGAGTTTTAAAATTTATAGTGGGGTTTCCAGAATAAGCTTTCTAATCTAGTTAGGTTTAAAGATACAAATGTCTTTATTTCCAGTAATGTAAAGCTCTTATAGTCTATGTACTTAACTTTTTATAGAGATATGAAAACTGTGTAATATATACTGCTAATCAACCAAATACAAAAAGTAAGGAATTAGATGACTCAATATGACACCTTCAAATATTTTTGGAAAACTAACAAATATGATGACATGGGTTAATTCTTTTAATGTCATTGGACAAAAGAGGGGAATAAAAGATGAGCTTAGACATTTGAGTTCTCGGCTCAAGCATCATATAAACAACTTAAAAGATTTAATGCATATCCAGAAGGAGAATCTTATTTCCTGTAGTCACAGGGCTGAAATTGCTGAATACCCAACTCAAAAATCTCATCCTGAAACTGTCTGAAGTACAACACAAGTCAAACTCCCAGGCTTGCGTTTTGTCTATTCTTAAAGTTAGGGCTATTATGGTGGGAAAGACCAAGTGGGAGCTATTATAACTATCTCCACCTAGGAAAACAGTAAGTTACAAGCAATGCCACATTCCTGGGAGAATTGCAGTGTTTTTATCACCGTGAAGGATTTAAAGGTTGCAGAGGGAGTAATTCCCACATTATTTTTCAACTCACCTATTTGGCCTTTGCAGGAGACCCCTAAATCTTGAAGAATGACAGCAGATTATCATAAGCTTAACCAGGTGGTAACTCAAATTGCAGGTGCCATTGGAGTTTTTATTTTTGTTACGTTGCTTGGGCAAATTAATACATCCCTTGATATCTGATGTGCAGTTATTGACATAGCAAATGCCTTTTTCTCTAGTACTATCTATCTTCCAGAAGTGTTTTATTTTCAGCTAGCAAAGCCAGAAATTTACCTTCACTCTCTTACCTGAGGATATATAAACTCTCCAGCTCTATGTCATAATTTGGCTTGCAGGTATCTTCATCCTCTTTTCTTTCTGCAAGACATCACACGGCCCCATTACATTGATGATATTTTACTAATTGGATCTAGTGAGAAAGAAATAGCCATGATTTCAGACTTATTGATAAGAATTTTACATGTTAAAAAATGAGAAATAAATGTTAGTAAAATTCAGAATTCTGTATCTAACAAATATGTGGAGGTTCAATGGGAGGAGTATTGTTAAGGTCTATCTTTTAAAGTGATCAATGAGCTGTTGCATCTGGTAGCTACCACAACAAATAAAGAGGCACAATGTCTAGTGGTCTTCCTTAGATTTTTAATGCAACACATTCCACATTTTGGTATGTTTACTTCAGCCCATTTACATAGTGGCCCCAAAAGCTGCTAATTTTGTGTGGGGTGTAGAGCTTAGAACAAGAGAAAGACAGGTCCAGGCTCTGGGCAAGCCGTTTAGCCACTTGGGCCATATGATCCAGCAGATCCAATGGTACTTGAAATGTCAGCGGCAGATGGGGATATTGTTTGGAGACTTTTTCAGGACTCTATAAGAGAGTCACAGCGTGAGCTGTTAAGATTTTACCTGCCCTTATCTGAAGATTGCTATTCTTCTATCAAGAAACAGCTTTTAGCTCAGAACTGTGTCTTAGTAAAGGCTTAATACTCACCCATGGGCAACCAATGGGTGAGTATTAGTTAGAGTTTCCTTTGGAGAATCTCAACGAATACAATGACTGACTTCAACACACCAGGAAGGTAGGGGGAAAAAACATAATATCAACACAAGTCAACTCAAAACATTATTAGATTAACTAAAATGCGGTTGTCTTAGCCATTATATTTTGCAGTGGTTTGTTACATAGACTGTGGAGGGCAAAATAATGGTTCCCCAAAGGATGTCCTATTTCCTGAAAGTTGCAAATATATCATCGTACATGGAATAAAAAGACTTGTTGATGTGACTAAGGACCATGAGTTTAGCAGATTATGCTGGACTACCAAGGTAGACCCAATATGATCACAAAGCCCCTTAAAGGAAAACAAAGAGTCAGAGTCTGAGTCAGAGAAGGTGTGGTGATGAAAGCGGAGGTCAGAATAATGCAATTGCTGGCCTTGAAGATGGAAAAGGATCATGAGTCCAAGAATGTAGGCAGACCCTAGAAGCCCTTCAAGTAATGTAACACTGCTGACATTTTGATTTTGTTCCAGTGAAGTGCATATCAGAGTGTGACCTCTAGAACCATAAAATAATACATTTGTGGTCTTTTTAAAGCTACTAACTTGACTGTAATTTCTTACAGTAACAAGAGGAAACTAACACACAGACATAAAAAGTGAAACCATACCCCGTAACTGCAAGTGGGATCTTATTATAACAAAACGATAAAACTTCTGTCATCAGCTTTGTGATGGGAGATAAAGGCCTAAATGTAGGAAAGGAGACTGTTAGTGAAGTCTGCTAGAGCAGTGAGAAAATTGCCTTCATGAACTGGAGAAAAAGAAAACCATGTTTGAGGAATATTTAGGAAAATTGTTGCCTATGATAAATTGGAAAACAGAAAATGTACCTACTGAGTTTGTGAATGTGACTAAGGAGATTTCAAGGCAGCATATTGAAAGTGCTAATTGTCATTTTTTTCTTCTCAAGCATGATAAGGTGTTGCAAGAGACATATGTGCTAAAGAGATATATGCTCAATTTTCAAGCAGCATTTGGAGGATTATTTCTTAGAAAAGATTTGTTCTCTCTTTCCCACACTTTTTCAGCTGTCAAAAAGTTTCTCAAAAGTAATAAATGTCACAGTGGCAAAGATCAAAGTCTGAGTACTGTCAGTAAAACATCATTTGGGATAAAAAATTAAATAAAGGGTGTGTTTTGTTAGATCACAAGGGAATGTAAGAAAGTGTCTTATAGACCTTTATAACTGGATAAATGAGCTTTTAAAAATTTTAATGGAATCATTCAATAAGATCCCCCTTTGCAGTCCTGCATAGAACGGGAGCTATCTTCAAAACATTCCAAAGTGTGGTTCTTGTCTAATGTAGTGGACTAAATTTTATATATACATATAAGTTATACACATATAAACATTTATGTATACATATAAACATTTGTGTGCATATGTGTGTATGTGCATATATATATATATATATATATATATATATATATATATAAACACTGTTCTTAAAAAGCTGTATCAGCTTGAAATTAATGGGACTTAAACAGTTTAAATGAAAGTAGATTTCCAGGAAGTAAATATATGTAGACATAAAACAAGCCAAGAAATGTACCCAACTATTATCACATATTCTTTCCTACAAAAAAGTAAGAATATCTCAAAGAGTGATCCTAGATATATTTATCTTACTTTTGGAATAGAATCAAACCCTAATTAAGGAAAATTCCCTATGCTGAAGGTGGGGGGCAGTAGAAGGTAGAACTAGTAAGATTTTTTTTTCTGGCTGGATCTCAAAATTTCTGCAGATATTTGGCTGTCAAATGTCCCTAGTTCCTTCCCTATTATTTGTAAGGTAGTGCCTATTGTTATATCCCACTCCTGCCTTATAATTACATCTGTAGAGTTTTCTGGAAGGAGTTACATTATATTTTTAGTGGACAAAACTCTGCTTTGAAGAAATGTACCCAGGTGCAATCCCTGAGATGCTATGATCACTTGGGATTAATTTAGTTGAATAAATTCTAAAATTCAAATCTTACCCTGTTAATACAATAGTATACATTCGAAGTTTCAGGAAGGATTTGAGTGAGTTTAGCATGTGGAAAAGATGTGAAACATTAAGAGACACAAGGAATATTGAGCTACATTTTAACATTAATTGTGCTCAATGTATTACAGCCTTGTTTACACCCTCTACCGAAAAACATTGCCTATGTGCTGACCCATATAATTTAATGTGACTGAGTGAACATCATAAGTATGATGCAAATAGAGGCTTGGGGAGGACTTGATATTGGAACAATTGCCAAATTTATTCAAATCAACACAGAAAATCATAAAAATATATATTGCTAATGTTTTAAATCACTACTACATTTTGATTTGTTATTCAGTAATTGGTAACTGTCTAACACAACTTACTCTGAGAATCCATGTTGAAATATGGTGGATATAAAATAAAGATACTCATGGCTACTATTTATTGATATTTTTTGTGTGGTAGACATTGTATGAAGAATTTCATAAACACTATCTCAATAAATCCTTAAATCATCTCTTGAAGATTAATATTATCCACTTTAGGGTAACAATCTTGTAGTTGAGGAAATAAAAGCATAAATTTTTATCTAAATTTACCACATTCAGAGCTAGTAATAGGTGATACAATTGGGATGTGAACATAGGTTTATTTTAATTCCAATATCTGGGTTCTCATCTATTTCTTAATATTAATTCAAGGTTCCCAGTTCTACCCTTTTTGCATCCCAGTTGCAAAGCTGTGGGAAATTCTTTTCTCATCATTTTTTCTGCTGAGGATACGTGGATCTCTTGGTTTCTGAATTAGCAAAAATTTTATTTATGCTTTTTGAAGAGTATTTCCCTTATATTTAGTAGGGGCCTTCACATAGTCAAACCTAGTCATAAAGCTTCCTCAAACAGCATTGAAAAACCTGGATATGTGTTGCATAACCTGTGTGGATTCAGTCTGTGTCCTTGCTTACAAATGAGATGCTCATTGCCTTCTCTTCTGTCAATGCTTCCAAATTCAAAGAAAATCGCAACTTCCTTCCAAAACTCTATTTTCAAAAATGACCCTTCCAAGATAATTTGTAATTGCTTCATCTCCAGGTGTGATGGAATACAAATGTTTTGGACTGGTTTGGGTAGATACCCTTTTCTTTATATATATTTCAAACTTCTCAAGCTAGTTTCAGACACTGGTCATGATTGAGGAAGATGAACGAAAGATGAGAGAAGTAGGAATTGTGATAACTGGAGGTGGAATTGAAAAGGTTGATATGAACTAACCTAATCAAGTTAATCTTGTTTTCCAAATATGAAGGCATCTAAATACTAGACATATCTGACTTTAGAGACTATATATTAATAAAAATCTAAATTAAAGTGTAATAAAGTTTATATTATTACAGTGGCCAGTCTACCAGAAAATAAAATGCAAAATGCTATTTATGGAAGATATTAAGTTATACAAAAAAGTTAAAATACACAAATGTATGCATTCTACTAAAGATCAAACTTATGCCAAAGGCAAGTACATAAATGACGCCTCACATAAAGTATAAAATAATATTTGTATTTTGAAAACATTTTAATTTGTGTATTAAAAACTCATTTTAAAAGAGAAATTTAAAATGCTGAGGACATATATGGCATGAGTCTTAGAAGTATGTTCATTATTTATTGAATAAGTACTTAGGAGAAGTATGTTCATTATTTATTGTATAATAAAGGGAATTTATATTTAGGCAATGGCTTGGATTGGAAAAAAATAGAAGAAGTTGGTTAAAATATTACCAACTTCTTACATAAACAATTTCCAAAATACATAAGAGATTGAATTTTGGCCTCTTTCATGTGGCATAGTCTGTATTTTATTTTGATTGTCTTTATAATAAATATAGAATACTGAAATACCAAGCACAATATATGTCTTTTTCTTCACTTTTCAAAGGGTTTGATGTTATTTTTATTCTATATGTGCATGTAGTTTGAGCTTATTTGCAAAGTTGATGTTGAAAATTGCCCCCTTTTGAAAAGTTGGCCCTCAGAGTTTTAATATTTAAGAATGAGTCACATTTATGCTAGCTTAAAACAACGAATACGACTTGTAAAATCATGCGTGAAGTGATTAGCTTTGAAACAGAAGTTAATACTAAACTATCATTCAATATGTTTTAAAGAATTTTTTTTTTTTTATATAGAATGGTTGTTTATTGTTACTGTGTCAATGCTCTGGTTCCACAGTTGCCTGTATTTTGACTGGTTTGTTCCAAACTTATTTTTCCTTCAAATATTTTTATTATGAAGTGCATTATTTTGCAGAATATGATATTGTTGGCAATGTATAGATTCCATTAAAGCATTTCTGGCTATATTTAGTTGGTTGCCTAGTATTTACAAATTGATCAATACAATGTAGTAAATGAAAAAACAATGTGTTTCCAATCCATTAGATCTCAAATTTTGGTGAGCATCAGAAACACCGGAAATCTTTATTGAAACACAAATTACCTTGGTCCTCTCCTAGAACCTTCTGATTTATGAAGTCTCTGGTGAGGTCTAGAAATTTACATGTTGAACAAATTCCCAGGTAATGCGGCCCTAGGGGGTCACATTTTGAAAACTACTGCTCTAAACCAACTGTTTATTCATTTATTTATCTGAGCTCTGCTCAGTGTAGAAGCCAATTGTAATTCATTGTGAGACAATATGGCAGAAAGCATTACCTTCTTTAGAATATCTAGATATATGTTTGAAAATGTCTTAAAAACAAAAGTATTTGAAAAACCATAATCTTGCTTACTACAGAAATGTTATTCAAAATAAACATAAAATGCAACACTTTATTAAAGTAAAAGTATCTTTACTATTAATATACAAATGGTGAAGTGTGACAAGTTTGATATACTATAAGCCATACTTTCAATGTCTCTCATAAATACAAAACTTCAACATTTGCAGTATAATTTTTACAGTTTAGACATATATATACAGCATTTCATAGGGACATACCATATTGAAACAAATAAAAAAAGTTGTGGTAGCTAACTTAGGAATATAGAATTTGAATGGAATATATAAATTAAAGAAAATAAAAGATAGTATGCTTTAGTACATACTAAGCACAGCATAGAGTTCACATACCAAAAACGTTTTTCATTTTTCTTTTAAACCCTTTATTTCTAACTTCACATATTTCTAACAGGGTTTAGAGGCAAATGCTAAACCATGAATATTTCTTTAAGAGTTGGAACAAATAGGCTTGTTCTTGATAGTATCATTTGTTTTATAGTATGCACGTTGTTCTCTAAAAAAATGTATTTGCAAAATTGAATCATGGATTCTATCTCTGTTAACTTTCTCCTCTGTGTTTCACTCTTTTCTCCTTTGCATCAGTGTAATGGGCCATAATTTTCATCTAAGCAATGTTCCTAGTCGTTCCTGGTCTAGCACTTCTCAAAGTCAGGTCCTTAGCTATTCCAAATGTAGCAGTTCAGTTTGCCTTTTTAGATCTGTTCATTTCTTTGTTTCTCTACTCTCCTATGTCAGGTTATGATTGAAATTCTCCAACTGTGATTGTTTTGCTTACTCTCTTTGATGGGAGGCTAAAAGCAGATGCCAAAGATATATGTTTTCATTTCAGAAAAAAAAATAAAAATAAGTCACAATATTTAAATTTACATGGGCAATAATTCTGAATGTTGTGTGGCCAGAATCTCAAAAAGTGTATAAAATGAAAATTTAAAGAGGTAATATCAAATAATATATTTATGTTATAGGTAAAGTACTAAAGTGAGTAACAAACTATTTTTCTAAGAATATTGTGTGTTATCAAATAAATATTTACCATTATATATAATATAAAATTCTTTGCTTTTATATGAGAACAAATAATTCATCTATTAGCATTCTTATATAATGTTAAATAGCTGCATCTACATGGATAAATTTAATTTTTTAAAAAAGGAAAGGTGGGAGCCGGGAGAAAGTTATGTTTGTTCAACAACTACTGTATGTGAGGTCTTTTTATAAATTTCTCATTTGCACATTAGTTGTTTCACATTAAGATATTATTATGTCCATGAATAAAATATTTTTTTTGAAAATTTACCATACAAGATTGAAGTATTTCATGTCTGTAACCATCCACAATTTAATTTCAGCCTATATCGATACTTCCATATGTAATTTCAATGTGACTATTAATGCTTCAAAGCGTTAATAAACAGATGCAAATATTTTCTTTCTAAAGATAAGTAATGCTAACCAACTTAATGTTAAAAATATTTCCACATACTCAGAAAGTTTGTTGAATAAGCACATTAAACGATTATGGGTATGGGTATGATTATAAAAAAACTTAAAGGAGGATTTAACTGTTTACCTTATTTTCTGTAAAAAAGAATATTGAACCTCATAAATAATTATAATATCCTATTCCAATATTTCCTAAATTAACCCATGAAAAATATTTTTACCACTTGAGCTTTACATATTTTCATCAGTGACAATCTTATCACCAAAAATAAAGGTTGATTTATTATTCTAAATAAAATACATACAAATGGAAATAATGATGACCCAGAAAACACCATAGTAATTTGATTGATTTTCAAAAGTTTTCTGTTGTCTTTATCTTAACAACTGGCAAAATTTAATTTCCACAGTATCTGGAGTGTATTTATTGTTTAGAAAAACAATACAGAACAAATTAGAATATTTCATGTGTGTGTATAAAAAGAATTGTTTTGACATAAATTAAAGTAAATTATACAGTGTAGTTTATTATATCTAGATTTTATATTCAAGGTAAAATAGTTTGAATTGAACTTATTTACTGCTGTAAATAAGAGAGCATCATCTGAGTATCTCAGATCTAACCAGAATACACTATAATGATGTTAATTGTAGTTTTTTTATGTTAATAAAGCAGAATGTCATGCTAATTAAAAGGCACAATACATCTTAATTATTTAAAAGAAGAACCATAAAACAAAGGTATGATCACAAAGTTATAATTAATTGTTGGCACACAAATAAATAATTTGGTTAATAAAATCTGTTTATATAAATATTTAATTCAAAGCCTAAGATCCATATGAAGTTTGTTGGATCAAATAGCCTTTGAAAAATGCTTTTATAGGTATTAATATTAAAGATAAAAGAAAAATTAAGAAACATTACATTAATGTTAGACATTAGTATCAACAGAATGGCAATGTCTTACCCCATAAAAATAATAAATAAATCTTTAAAAATAAAATTTTTAATTAAATTCATTTGACATTCATTGTAAAATATGTTGACACACTAATTTGTGCCAGTTTTGAAAACAAGATACGTGTTAAAATTCTGATATTATTCTTTTGTCTTATATGTTGTTGATTATAGACTGTCACTGCCTAATTGCACCTAACCTATCAAGAAATACCAAGTTTTCGATGATATCTTTGCCTCTTCGTTTAAAATATCATAGGGTTCAAATTATTTTAACAGTATTTATATTCAGTCAATTTTTTGACAGTTTATACTAATACTTAAGAATACTCTCAGACAATAAAAATAACATTTATACAGTTATATGTATGTGTTTAATCTAGAATAAGAATGAAACAGTTTATTTCAGTTCTACTCATATTTTACAATTTACTACAAGCCATCTTTTATTTTGAAACTTTTATAAATAATTTGGAGCATTCCATTGAAATATTAAAAAAAATAGTTTATCACAGTATTGCCTTGCTTCGGCATGGCATGGATTTCAAGGACAAGAGGTAAGGACCACTCGGGCAACTGAAACAGTGCACTTGAAATAGTCTGACTATAATTAGTTTCAGATTATCTGTTAATTTCAGATCATTACTCTACATGAGTGGCAGGAAATTTAACATCATATATATATATACATACATATATATACATATATATATATATATATATATATATATGAAATGTGTGTCAATTTCTTTACAAGGAAAATCCAAATAAATGAGAGAAACAAATGTCAAATTGAGAAAACACAAAAATAGTTTGTTATTTATTATGATTTCTGCACTCTTGAAGTAAAGCACAAATATAACAATATTAAACATGCGAATTGACTTTCTCAGTCATCCTAATTCTTTTACCACCATTAGACTAAAACCATGTGGCCATATTCAGAAATAATTAGCATTCATGGCTATTGCTTCATGGACACTTTACTAAGCTTGTACACTTTGCACAAACAAACTAATTCAAGTATTTTGACCTAGTTTTAGTACATTGGTACTAAACAAAACGAACAACAAAATAAACACAGCGAAATAAAGCAAACTGGATGATCAGACAAACATAAACTAAATAGCAACAGTCAAATCTGTCAAAGACCAGTTGGATAATCAAGTTAGTTAAAATGACCTAACTGGTTTGTTTGTTTAGATGCTACTCAAATTCTTAGGTAGGCACAAAAATGCTGCTCTGTTCTTTAGAATCTGCCAAACTGGAACGCAAGGAGAGATTCTAGCATTATAACCCTGCAATTTATGGCAAAGACACTGTGATGATTTGGTGCCTTCAAATGTAGGTGATCATATTCTGCCCTGCTGTAGCCAGAAAAGTGAGGAATTGTATAAAATGACTTAGTTGTCTCTCCTTGGCTGACAGTTTCAAGCACTTTGTAAATAAAAATATTCATGAGTTGCCTTAATTTTACATTTAATAATCATCAGATTATCTCTACAGAGAGACAAGCCCAAAGCAGGTTTCTGCAATGCTAAATATTGCTCCAATATTCCACTGGAACACATTCCCTATACTGTTACTATTTGAGCTATGGTACCACCTGAAGCACCAAAGGTTCTGAATGTTACAGGGCCTAAAGAAACCTTTGGCTCTCAAGGTTAATAAACCTGCTTCCAAATGCTTATAATCATAAACACTTTTAGAAACCTTACATATAAGTTAAATCATATTTCACTCTTACCTCTAGGAGCTTGCATAGCTTGGAAGTTAATGAGCATTTTATTCTGGTATAATCCTGACAAAAGATATTGGAAAGTTTGTGTTGAATATTTAAGAAGTGTCTTCAACCAAAATTGTTTATCAAAATCTTAAAAGAACTTCTAGCTAGAACATCCAGAATAGAACACATAGTGGTGTTTAATTGTTTATCATTTATACTTTTACGGCACATTAAAAAGTTAAATAATTTCTTCTTAATTTTGTCAGCCTTCAAATTGTAATTTCCATTAGCCAATTACATTTAATGATGGACCAATAACAGCGGGAAAATTAGTTCTTAAAAACTATATAAAACTGTGGGCTAAAAATACATCTGAGGATGTGATTTGAATTATTTGAACACTAGACTTGTTTTTTGATAAATTATTTTAAAAATAAATGATCATCACATATTTATAAATATATCAAGACACCATATTGATATTGTTCCCATTTCAAATTACTTTATTTGAAGCTGAGGGCAGAAATCAATATTATTTCACTCGCAATACATTTATTTTTTTGTGTAATCCATTGTGAATGAATAGGACATATATAAAGAGATAGAGATTTAGAAAGTCTTTCTAATCTAATTTTATATACAACTAATATTCTTTCAAATGGATAACAATTTTGATCTGGCACTTTAGTCTATCAAAAATCAATGTTGAAAATGCACTAAACCATAACTTGAAATGAGTTCTCCAAAGTTTTCCACTCTTAATATCTGCTAAAGATAACTGGCTCTTTCAAGCCTAATTTCCCTGAAATTCCCCTGATAAAATGAGTAACCATTATTAAGTGCCTTCATCTTGAAGTCGAAAGCCACTTTAAAAATCTATTTGCCCAGAATAGGACTTATACACATGCAGGGCATTCTTACACATGTAGCTCACAACGTTGTTGTTTTGTTTTCTTTTTTCCTTGACCACTATTTGTTAGAGAGGTTAAAGTATATTTGTTGGTTGTATTAAATATAGTTCTTAAGAAATAGAGCACATTAGCCATATAATATACTCCAGTACTTCAGGCATAGAATCAGATTGAATAACCAAGTGTTGGTGCCAGTCAGGTCTCGATACTGAAATTCTTAACAAAATTAACAACAACAGCAACAACAACAACAATAACAAAAGGAGTGGACCATGGGCAGGAGTATTTGATCATATGTATATGTGTACAAGCTATTCCAAGCTAGAAGTTTCCCAAGAAATTAAGGTCAATGGAATAGTTTTGGTCATAGGGTCACTGCAATCCAAATGCTCTTTGTAGTGTTGTTCAAGCCCCTGTAATATTGTTATGCTTTGCTGTCATCTTCTTTTGATTGAATGATGTCATTAGAAACCTTAATTTCTATAGTTTCCGGATTTAGAACTTCTTTCCCATTTTCTTCCTTTAAAGGCAATTTTCTGGAAGATAAAAAATAATAAGCTTCATTTTCTGAGGTATTTAAAGAGATATACCTTAACATTTAAGTTACTGTTTTGTAGAGAAACTATGCTCCAATAATATGATAATAATATGCTACAATAATTAGAAAGAAAAAAATTAAATTTATTAAAATAATATAAAATAGATTAAAAATTGATCTAAAAGAAAATAAAAACAATTACATTAGCCTGTTAGAAACATAATGCAGAAAGATGAATCAAATAATATATTTATAGATTTAGATGCACTAAATTGTTCACAAAAGGGTGGCTTAGAATTGGTAACTAGTTGCTGATATCAAAAATATAACTACATGCTTTGGAAGGTAAAATGCCAAAACATTTTTAAATGTCAATTATGTGATTTATTAGTACTAAATTTTCTCTAGTGAAAATGATTAATAATTGTTGTCATATTCTGTTACCTAAAATTTAGAAAACAGTCTGAGCATGGTGGCTCATGCTTGTAATCCTAGCACTTTGGGAAGCCAAGGCAGGTGGATCACTTAAGGTCAGGAATTCAAGACCAGCCTGACCAACACAATGAAACCTAGTATCTATTAAAAATACAAAAATTAGCCTTAAACCACTTGAACCTCACGGAGGTTGCCATGAGCTGATATCATGTTACTGCACTCCAGCCTCACAGCAGAGCAAGACTCTGTTTCAAAAAAAATAAAATAAAAAATACGATTTAGAAACTGAGTGAATTAACAAGAATTAACAATATTCCTTAAACTTAATGCAAATGAACAGATTTTAGGACTTGCTCACTTTTTAATATTTACTGTATATGTTTTCCTTTGTCTCTCTTCATGTTTTTTCTTGTCACTTTTATATCACTTTGTAACACAGTTTTTGAGTTGTTTGCAACTGTAACTTATGAAGCAATGACAACTTTGTTTCTTAATATCAAGACAGCCTCACAAACCTTATTTTAATGTCAATTAATTATGCTTTCTAGATTTTCCAAAAACTTGCAAATTCAATTGTTTACCATTGAGTACATAATATTTGGAGGTGAATTTTTCTCCCTTAGTAACATACTTTTTCCACATCAAAAAAAAAATGTTAGAAATAGTATTCAAATCCATCTCTGTGACTTTAACCTTACTATTTTATGATAGAGTGAAAGTTACTATGCTAGTTCCTTTGGATTTATTGTATAGTTTTGAATGAGATGGGTAAAACATTCTGCATATCAAAGCCAGCAGAACTCAGCAGTCAAAGTTATTTATAGGCAAAACTAGTAATATCCATTCCTGGGAATGAAGAAATATCTTACCAATGAGAATAGCTATTTTACATATGTTATAAATAGTACAGTCTCAGTTACTCCTTTTTACCATTCACAGGTACTAAAAATATTGACAATAAAAGATTATGAAAGCAATGTGTCACTTCTAGCATCAAAATGTAGAGAAAGTTAGAGTTCTGTTAGGAAGTTAGCATAATTCTTAATATATCTCCCACTCATGAACTATATATTAAGTTTTCGATGAACCAGCATTTTCATTAAACTGATAGTTTGTTTCTGCGTACAGAATTTCTTGCCATTTATGTTTAGGTTAAATTTTTTTAAATTACTGTTAATGATATTATTTTGTATTGGTGTTTATTTTCTATACCTGAGGCATAGAGTAGTTATTAAATTACCTTTTTTCCCCCAAAATATAGTCCACACCAAAAGCATACTCACAACTTGTTATCATGTATATCTCTTGTTTCTAAAGAGGATAATACAGAACCCACATCTAATACAGTTAATTTGAATTTAGATTGTAATGATCTCTAAAGGCAGTCACTAAAATTGGCTTGAGGATTTATATCAATTTTTTTATAGAGTAGAACTTTGTATTTGTGTAAATATTAATTATTTCAATCCCTTGTGGGCAGATAGAGGGAAATTGTGAAAAGAAAATCATTTTCTTCATCTGTGACAACATTTTACTTTGATTTAGGATGAGAAACCTAAATCAGTTTACTCTGCAAGAAATTAATATTTCTTGCAGAAAATTAATATTTGTTCTGAAAACGATATAATTATTTTTATAAAATAAAATTTATGTAAAATTAATATTTGTTCTGAAAATCAATAAAAAGTATAAACTTATATTTGTATAAAAATTAATATTTGTTCTGAAAAATAATAAGTTATTTTGCTGCACAGTAAAGATGTGAGTGATCACCATGGTTTTCTTAGTATCACATACATCCAATAGAATACTGCTATTACCACTTGGTAATAACGCCTTTACTTTGAATAATTCTAATTGTCCTGTGCATGAATCTAGGCATATATTCATCTTTTCAGGTTTTGTTATCTACTACAGTTTTAATAGAGCTATTAGAGATGCAAAAATAAATAACATCAAGAATGGAGATGAAGCATCATTTACTGCATAGACATTACAATGATAAACAATTTAATGTTATTTTCTCCTCTGTACAAATATTATTTCTTTAAAAAATTGCCTTGCAAATATTTCACTGACATTTATATTCTAAGTCATGACAAATTTCCTGACATGTCTTTATTTCAGTAAAGATAATTATTTTACCTTGAAAGCAAAACCAATACAATCTTATAAAGAAAGACTATTGTTGAAAATCTCAACGCTGTAAGATATTTATCTTTTTATACTTTTGCATTAAATTACAGATAAATGGCTTAACAGACTTTCAGATTCATACAAAATTTTCTGAAAAAGTATCAACAGAAAATGGATTTTAGATATTCACATGTACTTTCATTGAAAAAGTAAAAGCACAATTCTTTTACAAATAATTAATACTTGAATACATAATATAAACAATGATAATGTGTTATCATTGTGCCAACACCCATTTGAATATAAGTAAGCATTCCAAGCTACATACTCAGGTTCTGTTAGTGGTGTGGTTTCATTTGGCTCGTTCACTGGGCTCCCATCTTCATGATTAGTAATTCTTTCATCCTCTGTTCTCATCTCCACTATTGGTTCTTTTGATCCATCTTTCCTAGAAACATAAAAAAAAAAAACCTCACCTGTGTAACATAAAAATGATGCATTATGGAAGAAATACAATTTAAAATTACCCAATTTTACCTTCCTCCAAGTAAACCCAACTTGGTTAATTTGAGAAAACTGCTGAGAAATGCATTTAAAGTTATCTCACCATACCTTATCACTCAGTAAAAGAAAGAAAGAAATTCCATTCTGTCTAGATACCTTTCTGATTAAAATTGTATCAATTATTTTGCAAAATTGGTATACATTTTAAATTCTATTGTACACTTTCTATTTGGAAAAATGAAATTATTTTGTTAATAACATGTATAGCACTAAGTAGGTTTCTTTACCCTCACTAGCCACATTTTAAAATATCAAAATATTTTAAAACATTTTTAAAATAATAAAAAACTGGAAACATTTAAAATTTTAAAAAGTTTGAAATACTTCAGAAATGTTGTTTCTATTTGAAAATTGAGAAGACAAAATTTGTATGTGTTATGTTTTCTTTTAAATATGTCTATCAATTTGTATAAAAGATCTTACCTGTAACATGATTATTGACTTCTAACATTTTCATGTTTTCCAAGAAAATAGTTTAAATAAAATATTCTTTGTAATATACATGCATACTTCCCCAATTATAACTTCGTATTCCAATATCATCTTTATGAAACTTCAAATATATGTGACAGCGAATGTAATTTTTTAAAATGATGAAAAATAGAAAACTTACTACAAAGTTTCACGTCTCAAAACTGAACATCAACAACGAAAAGAGATAACAAGAGTTATTTGGTGATGACAAGGAATGAAGTGGGATGGGAGACTTGGGAAAGAGGTACTCCAAATAAAGATTTCAAATAGGTACAGAAACAAAACAAAACAAAACTAAGGAGAGGTTGAAGACTTCAGTTTGTATTCATGCAACGGTCTTTATATGAATTTTCACAGCAACATTATAAATTGCCAAAACTGTGACCAACTTGTCTTTTAATAGGTGAATGGATAGAGGATAATAGATAAATAAGCTATGGTCCATCAGTGAAATTGGAAATTACTTATAATAAAAAACGAATAAGCTACCTACTATAGGAGGACCTTAAATATATTTACTGAGGGAATTAAGGCAGTCTGAAATGACTAAATACTTTATGGTTCCAACTGTATGACACTCTGAAAGTGACAAATGTATAAACACATTATTTCTTATCATAATGGTGGATATAGGAAATGAAAATTTGTTCTTAAAAAGCATGTAAACTAGGATTACAAAAACAAAAGCTTGCAAACAACAAATCTATAATGCGCCAAAGACTGAACAGACTCTACAAATGTTGAGACTTATACAGACCTTAATACTAAGGATATAAAACACTTTTAATCAGATCACAATTATATATTCTTGCTCTTATGAGTATTTAGGCACCTCACATACATATGCATCATAATTTGAAGAATAGTGTTGATAAAAATAGAAGAAAATCTAGAAGTGAATAAAGAAATTTTTAGCTCTGACTATCAGATGTCAATAAGAGACAGTGATTTAGATACATTTAGCAACATTCTCTGATCAGGGGTCCCCAAGTAAGTAAGATCTACAGAATTAGTAAAGATGGATGAAGAGCCCATCACCATTGGATCTTAATGTTGTTTGTTAGTTTGTCTGTGTGTTAATTTTTCTTATTCTTCAATTGATTACTTTAAAAAAATGCATGATACCATGTTGTGATGACATACAAGATGATATTATTAGTGAAAATGCTATTGATGATTCTTAGCAAGAAAATAATTCAAACATTTTCTTGTATTAACAATTTTTACAAAAATATGTGAAAAAAGCACAAAGCAGAGAGAAGTAGTAAATTTTGATTTTATTTTTTTCCTTGCTAAAAATAAATAGGCAAACAAATATCTTTAAATTAAAAAGAATGAAATAAATATTGCTGAAAGGAAATTAAAGATTACCAAGAGAAAATGATTAGTAGCCCCTACAATTTTTATTGTTGTTTTCAGTGACTGTTTTAATTTTAGATTTTGTTACATTAACTTTTTTCCAGAGACATTCTACACAGATACCAGCACATGTGAATGAAAATGCGTGCAGTCATTTTTACACAAATGGTAATACACTAACTGTATATAATAGTGCCTTTTGAATTAACACTGGTTATTAACTATAATCTATGAAAGGACATTTAGAGTTGCCTCTTATTTTATCATGCTGTATACTATGCTGCTGTATGTATGATCACCACACATTTAACCAGTGGCCAACTGACAAACTTTTAGATTATTTTTAAACTTTTTTATTACAAGAAATACCATAAGTATTATTGAATGAATGTTTTACTTAACCTTATTTGACTATACTTGAAATACACATAATTTACATGTCTAATCCCCCATCCATAGTAAGTTACATTAAGTAATATCAGAATTTTACTAATATTGTCTGTAGAATCATAAAGAGCAAATGAAGCAATAGTTGGTCAAAATTGTCACAAAATGTAATGTGAATAAGTTTGACAATGTATAGACTGGTTAATATTATATAAATTCCTGCCATATTTTATAATTGATTATTAAATAGAAAATAATAACAAGCATAGCATAATGTTTAGAAGGCGGTGTCCCAGAACCAAATTAGGTGGCTCTCCCACTAACTCATTGCATAAAGCTCTCCATCTCTCGTTGCTTAGTTAATAAAATGAAGATGGTAATTGTACCAAACTAATTCCTGTAGGTTACTTATAAAAGCTGATGTATTTGCAGCACTCAGTGTTACCTGCCATCACTATCCAGGAATGCATGGAGAATTCACATTAGGAAATAAATTACTAAAACTTGCAACTTTAAGAAATTTTTTAAAAAATGAAAACGACCTTGAAAAAATTTATAAAATTCTCCAACTTGCAGACAAAAATATAAACTTTCATATAATCTATAGCATCATACAGAAAAATATTTGGAAGGAATACAAATCAAATTATTTAGGACACATCATATAAGTGACAAGAAAAAAGGTTATATAACTCTATGAAAATGTGTAAAAAACATGAAAAGATAATTAAAACAAAGTAACAAAAAGAAAGAAAAAAAGAAAAGAAACAAGCACAGACTCAACCTAAACAGACAAATGCTAATCTTAAATAACATCAAAATAAAAACTCCTACTTATCAGATTGTCAATAATGAACTGGTGATATTTAATATAACAGAAGCTGTAGGGACATATGCATTCTCTGCTTTTATTGCAGCTGTGAATTGAACAGACTTCTGTGGGCAATTTGCCAGCATTTTTCAGTTTTGGCCTTTCATTCTACATCTAGTATATTACTGTATATTTACAAAATTTATGTATATAGATGTTCAAAACAGAACAGTCCATTATAAAAATGCTGAAAGTTTCTTCTAGATTGTAACAGTAAATGAGTAGATAAATACATTATTATATCTAACACTATGGAATGCTACTCTTTTATAAAGAATGAGGAAGAGATTTATGTGCTCAAATGGAACATTATTGAAGATGCATTTCTAGATGACATAAATTTGCTAAAATTTATATACGTATATATGTATGTACATAGAAATATCTGTGTGTGTGTATCCTAGTATATTGTTTATCTACAAACTATAGACCACATGGAAAATTATTGAGAAGGAAATTAATAATAATGTTAATGCTTATGTATAAGGCAGCAAATAGGATCAGTATTGATTAAAGACTTTGAATTCTACCTTTTACATTTTTTTTTGATTTTTGAGTTTTTAAATACAATTATATATAAAATTACATATACATACTACTTTTGAAACTAAAATATTTGGTTACTTACAGAAACACTAATAGATGTTATGTTTTATTAACAGAGAGAGAGATTTCCCATTAAAACTCTAAAGGTCTAAATGCACTCTGCCCCTGTCAAATGTCATCCAGTCTACCATGAAAGCTGAGCTTATTAAATTAAATATAAATTATATATGTTGGTACTGCTTTTGCAACTAAAATATTTAGTTACTTAAACACTAATACTATGTTATGTTTTTTTTATTATTAACAAAGAGAGAGAGACAGTTTCCACATTAGAGACAGTAAATGTCCATGCCCTCTGCCCCTGTCAGATGTCATCTGGTATTATCATGAGAGGTAATACTATTGATTAATTAATAAGCACACCCTGCCAGAATGTAAGGATTTCATGCAGTTAATAAATCATGAAGACAGCATTGAGAATGATTAGTTTAGAAAAGGGAAGAGTGAAAGGGTATGCTGTGGTTACCTTAAAATACAAATATGGCTCTAGGGTTTTTTAAATATTGATGTATTCTATGTTTTATTTCAGAATGTATAATTAATAAAAAGTTTAAGTCTACTGTGTAGAATAATTTACTTGCAAAGATTTTTAACTTAAATGGAATGGAAGAAAATGCAAAAATAATCCAAATAAAACACATCCCAAAACAAAGTTAATATTGAAAATTTCATATTCCTTATACCTGTGTTGGACAGGAGATATCATCATGTGACTTCATATTCTCTTTGTTTTCTCAGATTTTCTGATTAATTGCTTGTGATTCAAGTTTGGGCCCATGTATATAGCTAAAATTGAGGAGCAGGTATTCACATAATATTTCATTCACAATAACCATTCGACCCTACCATTGTGATACTTTTGTAAGAGGGAATGAATAAAAGGGTGATTAGGACTGAACATCCAAGACCTTATTCATCTTGTGCTTTTATGAATCAACCATGATATTTTCATTTTACATAATATAGAAGAGATGAAAATGATTCAAATATGCCAATTAGACAACAGCAAAATTTCACTCATTTTTTGTAATCTGTGTGCCATTTTCCCCCAGGGTTTATAGCGTGCTGAAGTATATAACTCTTTTTCTGGAATATTATAGAAGTTATATAATTATATTTCTTATTGGTTTTATTATGTATATTCACTTTCCCCCAACATCCATGATTCTTTTTGTTTCTTTCTTATTATTTAGATTAGTGTAATTTAGTATAGTAGCCACTTTTTCAGGTGATAAATGAGTTGTAATGGAGTAGTGATAAATATTTCTAGGCACATATGTGAATATGTTCACTAGAAGGTAAACCTGGTTTGTTAATGTTTTTCTTTTAGTCTTTCAACTTTCCCTATTTCACATATTCATTATTACAAACTATTAACTATATACATTATAATTATTTTAACATAAGGAAAACAATCTGCTATGATGCCCCACAATTATAAACTACAAAGAAAAATTATTAAAATTCAACTGTATAGACTTACTTTAGACCAGTTTGAATTTCATAACAAAATTGAGAGGAAGACATGGAGATTTCCTATGTATTCCCTGTCCCCACCCATGCATAGCCTCCTCATTAGCAACATCCACCACAGTGGCACATTTGTTACAACCAATGGACCTACACTGACACACCATTACCCCAAATTTGTACTTTATATTAAGGTTCACTCTTGGGGTTGTACATTCTATGTGTTTGAAAACATTTGTAATGACATTTTCCCACAATTATTTTATCACACACAATAGTTTTACTGCCCTACAAATCTATGCTCCACCTACTTATTCCTCCTTTCTTTCCAACATGTGCAAACACTAATCTTTATACTGTCTTCAAAGTTTTGCTTTTGCCAAAGCAAAACTATATTTGTCATATAGTTGGAATTATGAAGTAGGTAGTCTTTTTATTTTTTTTATTTTTTGTTTTATTTTATTTTATTTTTGAGATGGAGTTTCGCTGTTGTTACCCAGACTGGAGTGCAATGGCACGATCTCGGCTCACTGCAACCTCCGCCTTCTGGGTTCAAGCAATTCTCCTGCCTCAGCCTCCCGAGAAGCTGGGACTACAGGCACGCACCACCATGCTCAGCTAATTTTTATAATTTTAGTAGAGATGGGGTTTCACCTTGTTGACCAGGATGGTCTCAATCTCTTGACCTCGTGATCCACCCGCCTCGGCCTCTCAAAGTGCTGGGAGATTCTTTTTAAAGTGACTTATTTCATTTAGTAATAATCTAGTAAAGTGGCTTATTTCATTTAGTAATAATATAAACTTATTTCATTTAGTAACAATAAAAACTTTCCCCTATGTCTCTTCAAGCTCTTTCCTTATTAGTGCTGAATAATATCCCATTGGTGGGGTTACCACAGTTTATTCCCTCCTCGACTGAAGGATATCTTAATGGCGTCTAAGATTTGGCAGCTATGAAACAAGCTTCTGTAAGAGTCAGTGTGCAGGTTGTGGTGTAGACATACATTTTCAACTTCTTTGGGTTAATACTAAGGAGCTCAAATGATAATTTTTAAAGTAAGAACATGTTTATTTTTTTGAGAAGCTTCTAAATTGTCTTCCAAAATGGTTGCATCACTGCATTTCTATCAGCAATGAATGAGATATCCTGTCGCTTTACATCCAGCAATTGGTGTTGTCAGTGTTCTGGATGGTGACTATTTTAATAGTCTTGCGGTGGTACAGTAGCTCATTCTAATTTTCATTTCCTTAGTTCATAGGAGTTGAAATATCTTTTCATAGGCTTATTTGCTATTTGTATATCTTCTCTAATTAGGAATGTATTAGGTTTTTTGGCCCACTTTCCAACCGGGCTGTTGTTTTTATTATATAGAGTTTAAGAATTATTTGTAAATTTCATATAATAGTCCTTTATTAGATATATCTTTTGCAAATATTTTATCCCATTATATGACTTGTTTTTGCATTCCCTTAACAGTATCTTTTGCAGAGCATAAATTTTTAATTTTAGAGAAGTCAAGCCTAATTCTTTCACGGATTGTGTTTTCAGTATTGAATCCAAAAAGTCATTACCAAAACCAAGGCTACTTAGATTATCTGCCATGTTTTCTTCTAGCAGTTTTATAATTTTTTGATTTACATTTAGGTCAATATTACATTTTGAGTTAATTTTTATGAAGGGCATAATATCTGCATCTAGATACTTTTTCTTATGGATTACAGTTGTTTCAGTACCATTTGTTGAAAATAACAACTTTTCACCATGGCACTGCCTTAACTACTTCGTTAAATGTCAGCTCACTTGAGTATATTTATGTGGGTCTATTTCTAGGGTTTTTACTTGGTTCCATTATTTTTTTTGTTTATTATTTGCCAGTATCACATTATCTTGTTTACTGTACCTTATAGGAAGTATTGAAGTTAGATAGTGCCAGTCCTAAAAATTTATACTTTCAATATTACTCTGGTTATTGTGGGTCTTTTTGCGCTCTATGTAATAAACTTTAGAATCCATTTGTCATATTCACATAATAACTTGTGATTTTGTTGGGATTACATTGACTCTCTGGATCAAGTTGGGAAGAGCTGACGTCTTGTCCATATTGAATCTTTCTATCCATGAGCATGAAATACTTCTCCATTGTTTTCATTCTTCCTTTATTTTTTATCATCAGTTACATAGTTTTCTTCATACAGATCTTGTACATATTTTGTTAGCTATATACCTGATTATTTAATTTTGTGGGTTGCTAATGACAGGAATAATTTTGTTTCTAAGTTCAAATTTCACTTGTTCATTGCAGGTATATTTTTTATTTTTGCATATTAATTTATTTTTGTATATTAATCTTTTATCCTGCAACCTTGCTATAATCATTGATTATACTTGTTAGTTTTTTCAGACTTTTTAATAGACTAACATGTCATCTGCAAACAGAGTTTTATTTCTTCCTTCCCAATCAATACGTCTTTTATTTCCTTGTCTTGGCTTCTTGCTTTAGTTAGTTCTTTCAGTACAATGCTGAAAAGAATTAGTGAGAGAGGATATTTTTGACTTGTTCCTAAGCTTAGTTGGGGCTGCTTCTGTTACTCACTAAGATGTAAAGAATAATATAAGCTGTAGTTAATTTAAATACCCTTTATTAAGGTAAGAAAAGTCCCCCTCATCCTTATTAAAAGCTTTCATTATGAATGGGTATCAAATTTTTGTGAAATGATTTTATGCATCTACTAATATGATTTTATGATTTTTCTTTATTATCTTGTGTTGGATTTACATTGATTTTTTAATGTTGAATCAGACTTGCATACCTGGGATAAATCCCACTTGGGTGTGATACATAGTTTCTTTATAAATTGTTGGATTTGACTTGCTAATATTTTGTTAACAGTGTTTGCATCTAAGGTTAGAAAGATATTGGCCTGTAGTTTTCTTGTCATATCTTTGTCTAGTTTTTGGCATTTAAGTAATGCTGGCTTTGTAGAATGAGTTAGAAAGTATTCTCTCTATTTCTATCTTTTGAAACAGAATATAGATATTAATATAATATAATGTTTAAACATTTGGTAGAATTCACCAGTGAAACTGTCTGGGCTTGGTGTTTTCTTTGGGGAGACTATTAATTATTAATTCAATTTGTTTGATGAATATACAAATCTGTTTAGATTGTTTCTTCCTTTGTGACATTTAGCTGATTGTGCCATTCAAGGAATTTCTCTATTTCACTTTGATTATCAAATTATTGGCATAAAGTTGCTCATGGTATTACTTTATTATCCTTTGAATGACCATGATGTCTGTAGTAATTATTCCTTCTTTATTTCTGATATTCTTGTGCTCTTTCTTTCTCTTTCTCCATCTTTTTTGTTTTTCTTAGTTAGCTTAGGTATAGACTTAGCAATTTCGTTGATTTTTTTAAAAGAACCAGCTTTCCATTTTAATTCTATTGATTTTGTTTTAAAATTTATTTACTTCTTGCACAATGTTTATTATTTGTTTTCTTCTGCTTACTTTGAACTTAATCTTCTCTTTTATTCTTAGTTTCCTCAGGTAGAGAAATTTAGATAATTCCCTTAAATCTGTCTTATTTTCTTATATATGTATTCATGGAAATCTCCCTCCTAACATTGCTTTCACTTCAACCCCAAAATTTTGATTTGTTGTGCTTTCATTTTCATTTAGTTTAAAATATTTAAAAATTTCTTTTGAGATATTTTTCTTGGACCTATATGTTATGTAAATGTACATTGTTTAATCTTCAAGCATTTGAAGTATTTTCTAGCTTTCTTTTATTGATTTGCAGTATAATTCCATTGTGGTTTGAGAGCAGATATTGTATGATTCCTATTTTTAAAATGCTTTAAGGTATGTCATATAACCTAGGGTGTGATCTATCTTCATACATATTCTAGGCAAGCTTGGGAAGTGTATGTATTCTGCTGTTACTGGATGAAGTAGTCTATAGATGACATATAGAGTTAATTGATGTTGTTTGGTTAAACAATGTCCTTACTGATTTTATTTTTTTAATCAAAATTTTTTCATTTTTTCTTTTTATTTCATTTTTTTTTTTTCTGCTTGCTGAATTTGTCAGTTTCTTATAGAGCAGTGTTAAATTCTCCAGGTATAAAAGTGGATACATATTTCTCATTAAGTTGTCTTAATTTTTGTCTCACATTTTGTCTCACATATGCTTTACTGTTAAATATATACATGTTAAAAATAGCTATATTTTACTTGAGAAATGACCACATTATGATTAGGTAATATCCCTTTAGAGAGCCGATAACTTTTCTTGCTCTGATGTTGACTGCATCAGGCATCAATATTTATACTCTTGCTTTCATTTGATTCGTGTTAGCATAGCATGCCTTTTTGTATCTATTTATATTTAATTTGTGTGTGTCATTATACTTGTGTGTGTGTGTGTGTGTGTGCGCGCATGTGTGTGTGTCTGTGAGCAATATCTAGTTGGGTCTTGTTGCTTTTTTAAATCTACTCTGACAGTCTCTGCCTTTCAGTGGATCTATTTAGATAACTGCAATTTCAAGGTAATTATTGATACAATGGATAAATATCTATTGTATTTGTAACTATTTTATTTATTGCCCTATTCTTTATTTCAACTTTTGTCTTTCACTATTTTTCTGTCTTTGGCAGTTTAGATCAAGTATTTTATATCATTCAATTTTCTTTCCTTAGCATACAGTTATACTCCTTTAACTTGTTTATTTGTTGTTCAAGAACTTGCAATATACATTTAAAATGAATGGAATGAAGTCAACTTTCAAACACAACTGTACTGTTTCATGGGTAGCAGGAGTTCCTTATGATAAGTTATTTCTAAGTTTTTCCTCTCATCTCTTATATCATTGTTACCTTTATCTTATACATAGTATATATACACATATATGTAATAAAATATATTATTTTCTTTATTATTTTCTTATGACTAAGAATAAGAAAAGTAAAAATTTTTAATTTACCATCATGTGTTCTTTTTGTGATGCACTTTCTTTCTTTAAAAATATATTAGGGAAAAGACAGTCTCTTCAATAAACTGTGCTGGGTAAACTAGATACATATCTATATGCAGAAGCATAAAACTAGAACTTCATCTCTAATCATACATAAAAATCAAATCTAAATCGATTAAAGACTCAAATCTAAGATCCGAATCTATGAAACTACTAGAAGAAAAATTTTAAGAAATTCTTCAGGATATTGGTCTGGGCAAAGAGTTCTTGATTAAGAACCCATGAGCACAGGCAATCAAAACAAAAAATGGACAGATGGGATCACATCAAACTTAAAACGTTCTGAATAGCAATGGAAACGATGAGTGAAGTGAAGAGACAATAATCAGGATATATTAAGAAACTCAGTTCAATAGCAAAACAATAACAAACAAAAACAAGTCCAATTTAAAAATGATCAAATGATCTGGAAATCTGAGTTTCTAGTTTATAGCATTTTCTACTCTGAAGAACTTGTTCAGGGCTAGCTGCAGTGGCTCACGCCTGTAATCCCAACACTTGGAGAGGCTGTGGTGGGTGGAGGTCAGGAGTTTGAGATCAGCCTGGTCACCAGAGGGAAACCCTGTCTCTACTAAAAATACAAAAATTAGCTGGGCATGGTGGCAAATGCCTGTAATCCCAGCTACTCAGAAGTCTTACACAGGAGAATCACTTGAATCTCAGAGAGGGAGGTAGCGGTGAGCCGAGATCATGCCACTGCACTTCAGACCAGGCAACAGAGTGAAACTCTGTCTTAAAAAAAAAAAAAAAAAAAAAAAAAGAACTTGTTCAAGACATTTCTTGCAAGTCAGGCCTATTGGCAAAACATTCTTTCATTTCTTGTCTGTTTGAAAAGGATATTCTTTCTGCTGCACATTTGAAGGATAATTTCACAGAGACAGAATTCTACACTAGCGGGGTTTTCTCTCTCAACACTAAAAATATTTCACTTAACTAAATTCTTGTTTTTATGGCTTCTGCAGAAAATTCTGGTGTAAAAATTATTTTCGCTCCATCATTAAGGGTGTTTTTACCTCTGGCTCTCTGGCTTCTTTCAGTATTCTCTCTATATATTATATGAAGCACATACGTAAATTTATATATATAAGGAATATATAAATATATTATTCATTCAAATATATTCATATTAATATATAAATATAGTATTCATTCATATATCACCTTCATCTTCATATATAAATATATTATTCATATATATTTGTATTTATAAATACATTATTCATTCAGGTATATTCATATTCATATATAAAATATAAATATATTTTTACTCATATATATGAATATTCATATATAAAATACATAAATATACTATTCATTCATATATCAACATGAATAATACATTCATGTCTATTCTTATATATGAATATGTACACATTAATTTTCTGCAGTTTGAATATGATGTACTTATGTGGACTTTTTTTGGCATGTTTGAATTTGCATATTTGAATTTCCTGGATCTATGGTATGGTGCCTGACATTATTTGGTAAAATTCTCAGTCATTATTGTTTCAAATATTTCCTCTGTTTACTTCTCCCTGTCTTCTTTTTAAAATATTACCAGGGTGCATATATTATAACTGTTATATTTAATCCATGGTTCTTGATATTATGTTCTTTTTGTTTGTTTGTTTATTTGTTTGCTTGGGTCTTTTTTTTTGTCCTCTTTGCCTTTCTATTTTGGCAGTTTCTGCTGAGATTTCTTCAGGCTTAGAGATTCTTTCTTCAGCTGCTTCCATTCTACTAATAAGCCCATCAAAGACATTCCTCTTTTTTATTTTTATTTTTAATTTTTTTTAATTTTTATTGCATTATAGGTTTTGGGGTACATGTGCAGAACGTGCAAGATAGTTGCATAGGTACACACATGGCAGTGTGTTTTGCTGCCTTCCTCCCTCTCACCCACACTTGGCATTTATCCCCAGGCTATCCCTCCCCAGTCCCCCCCCACTGTCCCTCCCCCATTTCCCCCAATAGACCCCAGTGTGTAGTAGACCCCCTCCCTGTGTCCATGTGTTCTAATTTTTCTCACCCGCCTGTGAGTGAGAATGTGCAGTATTTCTTTTTCTGTTCTTGTGTCAGTGTGCTGAGAATGATGTTCTCCAGATTCATCCATGTCGTTACAAAGGACATAAACTCATCATTTTTGATTGATGCATAATATTCCATGGTGTATATGTGCCACATTTTCTCAGTCCAGTCTATCATCAATGGGCATTTGGGTTGGTTCCAGGACTTTGCTATTGTAAACAGTACTGCAATGAACATACGTGTGCATGTGTCCTTATAGTAGAACGATTTATATTTCTTTGGATATACACCCAGTAATGGGATTGCTGGGTCAAATGGAATTTCTATTTCTAGGTCCTTGAGGAATCGCCACACTGTCTTCCACAATGGTTGAACTAATTTACACTCCCACCAACAGTGTAAGAGTGTTCCGCTTTCTCCACATCCTCTCCAGCATCTGCTGTCTCCATATTTTTTAATGATCGCCATTCTAACTGGCGTGAGATGGTATCTCAATGTGGTTTTGATTTGCATCTCTCTAATGACCAGTGATGATGAGCATTTTTTCATGTGTTTGTTGGCCTCACGTATGTCATCTTTTGTAAAGTATCTGTTCATATTCGTTGCCCATTTTTGAATAGGCTTGTTTGTTTTTTTCCTGTAAATCTGTTTGAGTTCTTTGTAAATTCTGGATATCAGCCCTTTGTCAGATGGGTAAACTGCAAAGATTTTTTCCCATTCTGATGGTTGCCGATTCACTCTAGTGACTGTTTCTTTTGCCGTGCAGAAGCTGTGGAGTTTGATTAGGTCCCATTTGTCTATTTTGGCTTTTGTTGCCAATGCTTTTGGTGTTTTGGTCATGAAGTCCTTGCCTACTCCTATGTCCTGAATGGTTTTGCCTAGATTTTCTTCTAGGGTTTTTACGGTGCCAGGTCTTATGTTTAAGTCTTTAATCCATCTGGAGTTAATTTTAGTGTAAGGTGTCAGGAAGGGGTCCAGTTTCTGCTTTCTGCACATGGCTAGCCAGTTTTCCCAACACCATTTATTAAACAGGGAATCCTTTCCCCATTGCTTGTTTTTGTCTGGTTTATCAAAGATTATATGGTTGTAGGTATGTTGTGTTGCCTCCGATGCCTCTGTTCTGTTCCATTGGTCTATATCTCTGTTTTGGTACCAGTACCATGCTGTTTTGATCACTGTAGCCTTGTAGTATAGTTTGAAGTCTGGTAGTGTGATGCCTCCCGCTGTGTTCTTTTTGCTTAGAATTGACTTGGCTATGTGGGCTCTCTTTTGGTTCCATATGAAGTTCATGGTGTTTTTTTCCAGTTCTGTGAAGAAATTCAATGGTAGTTTGATGGGGATAGCATTGATTGTGTAAATTACTTTGGGCAGTATAGCCATTTTCATGATATTGATTCTTCCCAACCATGAACATGGAATGTTTCTCCATCTGTTTGTGTCCTCTCTTATTTCGTTGAGCAGTGGTTTGTAGTTTTCCTTAAAGAGGTCCCTTACATTCCTTGTAAGTTGTATTCCTAGATATTTTATTTTCTTTGTAGCAACTGTGAATGGCAGTTCGTTCTTGATTTGGTTCTCTTTAAGTCTGTTATTGGTGTATAGGAATGCTTGTGATTTTTGAACATTGATTTTATATCCCAAGACTTTGCTGAAGTTGCTTATCAGTTTCAGGAGTTTTTGGGCTGATGGGTGATGGGGTCTTCTAGGTATACTATCATGTCGTCTGCAAATAGAGACAATTTGGCTTCCACCTTTCCTATTTGAATACCCTTTATTTCTTTTTCTTGCCTGATTGCTCTGGCTAGAACTTCCAGTACTATGTTGAATAGAAGTGGTGAGAGAGGGCATCCTTGTCTAGTGCCGGATTTCAAAGGGAATGCTTCCAGTTTTTGCCCATTAAGTATGATATTGGCTGTTGGTTTGTCATAAATAGCTTTTATTACTTTGAGATATGTTCCATCAATACCAAGTTTATTGAGGGTTTTTAGCATAAAGGGCTGATGAATTTTGTCAAATGCCTTCTCTGCGTCAATTGAGATAATCATGTGGTTTTTGTTTTTGCTTCTGTTTATGTGGTGAATTACATTTATAGACTTGCGTATGTTGAACCAGCCTTGCATCCCCGGGATGAATCCTACTTGATCATGATGGATAAGTTTTTTAATGTGCTGTTGCAATCGATTTGCCAGTATTTTATTGAAGATTTTTGCATCTATGTTCATCATGGATATTGGCCTGAAGTTTTCTTTTCTTGTTGAATCTCTGCCAGGTTTTGGTATCAGGATGATGTTGGTCTCATAAAATGATTTGGGAAGGGTTCCCTCTTTTTGGATTATTTGGAATAGTTTCAGGAGGAATGGTACCAGATCCTCTTTGTGTGTCTGGTAGAATTCAGCTGTGAACCCATCTGGACCTGGGCTTTTTTTGTGTGGTAGGCTCTTAATTGCTGTCTCAACTTCAGACCTTGTTATTGGTCTATTCATAGTTTTGGCTTCCTCCTGGTTTAGGATTGGGAGGGCACAGGCATCCAGGAATTTATCCATTTCTTCCTGGTTTACTAGTTTATGTGCATAGAGTTGTTTGTAGTATTCTCTGATGATGGTTTGAATTTCTGTGGAATCTGTGGTGATTTCCCCATTATCGTTTTTTATTGCATCTATTTGGTTATTCTCTCTTTTCTTTTTTATCAGTCTGGCTAGTGGTCTGTCTATTTTGTTGATCTTTTCAAAAAACCAGCTCTTGGATTTACTGATTTTTTGAAGGGTTTTCTTGTCTCTATCTCCTTCAGTTCTGCTCTGATCTTAGTTATTTCTTGTCTTTGGATAGGTTTTGAGCTTTTTTGATCTTGCTCCTCTAGCTCTTTCAATTTTGATGATACGGTGTCAATTTTGAATCTCTCCACTCTTCTCATGTGGGCACTTATTGCTATATATTTTCCTCTACAGACTGCTTTAAATGTGTCCCAGAGATTCTGGTATGTTGTGTGTTTGTTCTCGTTGGTTTCGAAGAACTTCTTTATTTCTGCCTTCATTTCATTGTTTATCCAATCAACATTTAAGAGCCAGTTGTTCAGATTCCATGAAGCTGTGCGGTTCTGAGTTATTTTCTGAATTCTGAGTTCCAACTTGATTGCACTATGGTCTGAGAGACTGTTTGTTATGATTTCAGTTGTTTTGCATTTGCTGAGGAGTGCTTTACTTCCAATTATGTGCTCAATTTTAGAGTAGGTGTGATGTGGTGCTGAGAAGAATGTATATTCTGTGGATTTGGGGTGGAGGGTTCTGTAAATGTCTATCAGGTTTGCTTGTTCCAGGTCTGAGTTTAAGTCCTGGATATCCTTGTTAATTTTCTGTCTGGTTGATCTGTCTGATATTGACAGTGGAGTGTTAAAGTCTCCCACTATTATTGTGTGGGAGTCTAAGTCTCTTTGTAAGTCATTAAGAACTTGCCTTATATATCTGGGTGCTCCTGCATTGGGTCCATATATATTTAGAATTGTTAGCTCTTCTTGTTGTATTGATCCTTTCACCATTATGTAATGACCTTCTTTGTCCCTTTTGATCTTTGTTGTTTTAAAGTCTATTTTATCAGAGATGAGAATTGCAAATCCTGCTTTTTTATTTTGCTCTCCATTTGCTTGGTAAATCTTCCTCCATCCCTTTATTTTGAGCCTTTGTGTATCCTTGCATGTGAGGTGGGTTTCCTGGATACAGCACACCTATGGGTTTTGTTTTTTTAACCAATTTGCCAGTCTGTGTCTTTTGACTGGTGCATTTAGCTCATTTACATTTAGGGTTAATATTGTTATGTGTGAATTTGATACTGCCATTTTGATGCTAGCTGGCTGTTTTGCCCATTGGTTCATGTAGATTCTTCATTTTGTTGATGCTCTTTAGCATTTGGTATGCTTCTAGGATGGCTGGTACTGGTTGTTTCTTTCTATGTGTATTGCCTCTGTCAGGAGCTCTTGTAAAGCAGGCCTAGTGGTGACAAAATCTCTGAGTACTTGCTTGTTCAGGAAGGATTTTATTTTTCCTTCACTTATGAAGCTCAGTTTGGCTGGATATGAAATTCTGGGTTGAAAGTTTTTTTCTTTAAGTTTGTTGAATATTGGCCCCCACTCTCTTCTGGCTTGTAGAGTCTCCGCCGAGAGATCTGCGGTGAGTCTTGTGGGGTTCCCTTTGTGGGTGACCTGACCTTTCTCTCTGGCTGCCCTTAGTATTTTCTCCTTCATTTCAACCCTGGCGAATCTGACGATTATGTGCCTTGGGGTTGCTCTTCTTGCAGAGTATCTTTGTGGTGTTCTCTGTATTTCCTGGAGTTGAGTATTGATCTGTCTTGCTAGGTTGGGGAAATTTTCCTGGATAATATGCTGAAGAGTATTTTCCAGCTTGGATTCATTCTCTTCATCACATTCTGGTAAACCTATCAATCATAGGTTGGGTCTCTTCACAAAGTCCCACATTTCTTGGAGATTTTGTTCATTCCTTTTTGTGCTTTTTTCTCTAATCTTGGTTTCTCATTTTATTTCATTGAGTTGATCTTCGACTTCTCATATTCTTTCTTCTGCTTGGTCAATTCGGCTGTTGAAACTTGTGCATGCTTCACAAAGTTCTTGTGTTGTGTTTTTCAGCTCCTTCAATTCATTCATATTCTTCTCTAAGTTGTCCATTCTTGTTATCATTTCCTCGAATCTTTTTTCAAATCTTTTTTCAAGGGTCTTAGCTTCTTTGCACTGATTTAGAATGTGTTCTTTTAGCTCACTGAAGTTCCTCATTATCCACTTTCTGAAGTCTGATTCCGTCATTTCGTCACAGTCATTCTCCGTCCAGCTTTGTTCCCTTGCTCGTGAGGAGTTTTGGTCCTTTTTAGGAGGTGAGGTGTTTTGGTTTCGGGTGTTTTCCTCCTTTTTGCACTGGTTTCTTCCCATCTTTGTGGATTTATCCACCTGTCGTCTTAGTAGTTGCTGATTTTTCAATTGGGTTTCTGAGTGGATGCCCAGATTGTTGATGATGAAGTATTTCTGTTACTTAGTTTTCCTTCTAATGGTCTAGCCCCTCTGCTGCATGAGTGCTGAGGTCCACTCCAGGCCCTGCTTGTTTGGGGTACACCTGTAGCAGCTGCGGAACAGTGAGGGATGCTACCAGTTTTTTTTTCTGCTATCTTTTTTCCAGAATGATGCCCGCCAAATGTCATTCTGATTAGTCCTTTTTTGGGGTGACTCTTTGGATATACAGGGGTCAGGGAGCTGCTTGAGGGGATGGTCTGTCCTTTATAGGAGCTCCAGTACTGAGCTGTGAGCTCCGTTGTTCATTCAGGGTTGTTGGGAGGATGTGTTTATGTCTGCTGTAACAGAACTCATAAAACACCCCCCCCTTTTTTTCCCCCTTAGATGCTCTGTCTCAGGGGGTTGGGGCTTTCTTTATTAGTATCTGTTGCACTGTCCTGTCCGGCTAAGAGGTAGTCTATTCACTATTTGCCTGCCGAGGATTTGCCCTGCTAGTGTGGGTTTGCCCTGCTGCCACCAGGCCCGTTCAGCCGTGGTGCTCTGCCCAGCTGAGGGAGTCTCTCTGTTATGGTGGGTTGCCTCGGCAACGACAGGCTGCGTCAGCACTGGGCAGTACTGCAGTAGGGGCAGATTGCATCTGTAGTGGCAGACACCCTTCCCCCACCGGGCCGCACCGTGCTAGATTCAACTGTGCCGGCAGCAAAGCTCTCAGCCCCGAGTGCCTCCAATCGCCACCCTGCTTGTCCCCGTGAGGGTGGGACCCGCCGAGCCCAATCACCCAGCTCCCTGCCTCAGAGTCCGTCCTCTCTCTCTCTCTCTCTTCCTCTCCCCAAGGTGAATGGTCGACTCTCTCACTGGCGCCCCAGTAGCCTGCTGATAGGGCACTGGGATCCATGCAATCTCCCGTGCAGCTGCCCACTGTGCCGGCTCAGATCACACTTCCCAAAAATCTCCTGGTCTCGCTCATTGTCCAAGTCCCGTTCAATCAGATGGACATGTCAATCTGCCCTTCCAAATCTCAGATTGCTGGTTTAACAGGGCACCCAGACCAGTGAGTTTTGTGCAGGAGCCGAGGCGCTGCGGCGCCGGCCGAGCACGCCAGCCAGCCGCGCAAGCCAGCTGTGCTGGCTTCCCGTGTCTCTCCCACACCTGGGACTTTCAATGTTCTGTGGGCAAAAAAGGTCTGTCCGAGAATGCGGCTAGCACTCACCCTCTGCGCCTTCACTAGAAGCTGCAATCCTGAGTCGCCTCTACGACGCCATCTTCTCTGGGGTATCCATTCCTCTTTTTTAAACTCTCCATCTCTCTACTTGTATACATGGCACATCTGTTATTGCCTATTGTCTACCTGTTAGAGTTCTTAGCAATTAATCATAGTTGTCTTATATTCCTAGTCCGATAATTCTAACATCATCATCATATCCAAATCTGGTTCTAATGTTGCCTCACTCTCTTCAAACTGTGTTTTTTTTTTTGCTTTTTAGTATTCCTTGTAAATTTTTTCTTGATAGCTGGACAGAACATACTGGGTAAATGTAAATGCTATCAGTAGGTCTTTAGTAACATGGTGGTAATGTGTGGTGCAGAAGAAGAGTTTATCATCCAATGATTAGGTCTCAGTCCTTTAGTGAGTCTGTGATTCTGGCTGTAAAGTTCAAAAGCATATCTCACATCCTCCTCCCACAACCTTGGTGGGGCAGAATGACTAGAGTGGGCTGATTTTGGGGATTCCCAGAGGGGAACCAAGAGCAGGGTGGTATTGGGTAATTCCATTCTCCAAGTCAGGTATAGTCTGATAAAAACCCCAAGTTAGGCTCTGATTAAAGAGTTTCTTCTGAGAGCAGACCTTGGTAAGAATGGAATGCTCTGGTATGTTTTTAATGTAGTTACTACCACTTCCAATTTCAGAAACATGAGATATTTCTCTAATATTCATTGTAAGAACTTGGTTAAGCTCCTGAAAGTAAAATCCTCAGATGCATAGGACCTCCAGTGACTAAGTTGTCCTGGAGTTTTCAATTCACTGACTGGTCCACATGGAGCCTCAACCAATTCGTGAATAACATTTTTTTCCACTATTGCAGAACTGGTTCTTGTAGATGTTTCCGTTTATAGGTTTCTGCTCTGATAAGTTGTGATTTCTCTGTGTCTGCTTCTCTGCCTCTTCAATTTTTGGGACATAGTTTGCACTACAACCACATTTTTCTTATGAATCTAAGAGAATTGTTGATTTCAGTTTGTTTAGCTTTCAGTTTATTAGGAGAGATCAGCAACTTTTAATCTCTTTGCATGCTGGGCTGAAAAATGGGAGTATTGTTTTGGTTTGTTTTGTCAGTGTTATTCAGAAAATACAGTTGGTATTTCATACACATTTCTTCAGTTTTTGAGTCATATCATACTTTCTCTTATAACAAAGCCTTTTACTCAGTCCATTCCCTCTGCCTGAAGAACCATTTTCCACACCCCTGACCACATACACAGGTCAGCTAGTTAATTCCTACTCCTTTTCTATGCTTTAGTTCTTTCACAACTTGATTAGATAAATATGAGTTGGTAAATTATTTACTTTTCCACAGTATTTATAAGAAATTATTTATTTATTTGCCATTTGATTTTTTTAAATTAAAATGTGTTTCCTGCCAGAATAACAGTTTCCTGATATAAAGAAATGAGTCTGCTTTTTCACAAGTTATAGTCACAGAAGTTAGAACTGTCTCTTGTTGTATAGATGATCAATAAATATTTTTAATATTAATGTTTAGTAAATTTCACTTGAGTAGATAACAGTAAAAGGATAATTTGATAAAATGTATTGTTTGATAAGAAAAACTCTGAGAATGCAAGCTATATGTTAATTTAAATTTATAAGAATTAAATTAAAATATAACTTTATACTAATACTATCTTCTGTGACATTGATTTTAATTTATCTTTACTCTGCTGCGAGTTGCCCTTAAAACAAAAATACCGGCCAGGCGCGGTGGCTCACGCCTGTAATCCCAGCACTTTGGGAGGCCCAGGAGGGTGGATCGTGAAATCAAGAGATCGAGATCATCTGGTCAACATGGTGAAACCCCGTCTACTAAAAATAGAAAAAAATAGCTGGGCATGGTGGCGCATGCCTGTAATCCCAGCTACTCAGGAAGCTGAGGCAGGAGAATTGCCTGAACCCAGGAGGCAGAGGTTGCGGTGAGCCGAGATCGTGCCATTGCACTCCAGCCTGGGTAACAAGAGAGAAACTCTGTCTAAAAAAAAAAAAAAAAAAAAAAAAAAATGCTCCAGCTGCAATGAATGTGGTTTTAATAAATCAGCATAGTCATAAGTTTTGAATACATTAAAGAGTTAGTCTCAGAATGCTTGGGATCATGTTTAGAAGCTAGTATAAATATGAACAGTCAAATCAGTTATACCCTATTTCTCATTAAGATTTTATATCTTTTGCAAACTTGAACAATATTTTTTTGAAGAGTTGAAAGCTCTTTTCCCAAGGTAGAAGAAATTTATATAAATATGGGGCTATCAATAATAAGCATGGAATTAGCCACATATTTTCATTTTCTCAATTCCTTAAGGTTAATTAAACTCAGCAGGATTTAAAAACAGAGGTGTTAGTGGACAAATTAACAAATAGTAGAGTTATATAAAAATAAACAGCACAACTGCATGGACCTGGTTGTTTGCAGTTAATTAAGCAAAGGCATGAAGTTACATTTTGATTTCTCTCTTTCCCTAACCCCCAAATAAAATTAATCAACAGATACTTGACATTACCTTTACTATATCTGTAATACATCCACTTATCTACGTAAGTGCAATACCACTGCCTTGGGACAAAAGAAAAAAACAGCAACAAAAATCCAACAATTTTCATCTGGTGTACTTGAAGCTCCTCTTACCTGGTCTTCCTGATTCTAAATCACTCCTTTAAACCTACCAGGCCCAATAATTCCTTCCTTATGCAATAGCAAAAGTCATCTTCTTAAAACTCTTCTAGTAGTTTTCTACTTCAAATAAAATTCGGACTCTTTGATACAAGAAGATGGAATAACACTTTGGTCCCTAGATAATTTTCCAGTCTTATATTTATACCAGTTTCTCTCCCTGCCTCTCACCACTAAGGTTCATTTGTCTGAACATACCAAGTTTATTCCCATGTTATAACCTTTATGTTAATTGTTTACACCTGCCTAGAATGTTCTTTCCCTTGATTGTTATATTACTTGCTCCTTATTACCCACCCTTAAGCTTAATGTCACCTCCTCAAGTGGTGTTTATAACACAGTATCAGATAACAACTTAACATCCTGCCTTTCATTAGTTTAGTGCTTATCACTACTGAACATTTCAGTTTTAGTTAACATTTATTAACTGCCTTCTTGAACAATAACTTGAACTCCATGTGAACAAAATTATTGTTTGATTTGCTTACTAATTTGGTCCCAGGTTCTATAAAAGTGCTTATAACCTTGCATTTATTCCATAAATATTTGCTCAGTGGATGAGCAAAAGTGAAGACTTATAATATTTAATATGTACCTCGATCTATACCTTTATATATAACGTAACATATATAGTATATGTAATGATATTAGTATATATAATATTTATTCAATGTGTTTTATCATGCTACTCTATTTAAATAAAACAACTAAAACTAAGTTTTGTGATCTATTTGTTTAGTTAGAAAGACAAAGCAAAAGTACAGAAAATTATTAGGAGGCATGAAAGGTAATGATGAAAAAAAACAAAGATACTGGAAATGAATTGATTCCTCTGTATTTACCACACCTCTTATTTGTATCTTGTTTAGTGTGCAGTAGAGACTAACTGATGTTGGTTCTTTAGTTTATTCCATGTCCAACAAGCAGTTTGTATTGTGTTTGAGAACAACTGAATCTAATTTTTGAACTGAAATATGTTGTCTAATTGCCATCTCATGAAGTTAAAATATCCCTTACAGAATATATACAACCAATGGTCATAGACAAACAATCTAGTAAAATTGAAATAGGCTTGGAGATGTAAAAACAATGTAGCTATGGGGAATTGATTGTTCTAAATTTCTAACCCTAACACATAATTATTATTAAATGCCAGGCATTATAATGGTAATTTTGCATATATTGCATCAATTTCTTAAGTTACACAGTATGTGGAGCAGAAATGCAAATATTCCTTTATGGATAAATAAACTAAGGTTCACAGAAGTCAGAATAACTTGTCCAAGTGTCCTGGGATTCAAGTTCATTTATTTTGCCACTGGTTCTTGGAATCTTTTCACAGCTACTTAAAAATAGGCTTAAAATGGTACTCCCTTAAAGTGAAAAAGAGTTTTATTTTATTTTTATTTTTTCTTGAGATGGAGTCTTGCTCTGTAGTCCAGGCTGGAGTACAGTGGCACCATTTTGGTTCACTGCAACCACTGCCTTTTAGGTCCATGTAATTCTCCTGACTCAGCCTCCCAAGTAGCTGGGATTATAGGTGCATGCCACAACGCCAAGCTAATTTTTGTATTTTGGTTTAGCAAAGTTGGCCAGGCTGGTCTTGAACTCCTGGCCTCAGGTGATCCACCCACCTTGACCTCCCAAAGTCTTTTGACAATGGAAAACAATAAACTAAAAAGAAATAAGAGGAACTTTGGAAACTATACAAACATATGGAAATTAACAATATGCTCCTGAATGACCATTAAGTCAGTGAAGAAATTAAGAAGAAAAATTAAAAATTTCTTGCAACAAATGATAATGGAAGCACAAAATACCAAAACCTATAGGATACTCCAAAAGTAGAACTAAGTGGGATATTTACAGCACTAAACACCTAACCAAAAAAGCAGAAACACTTAAACAAAACAACCTGAAAAATGCGTCTTAAAGAACTGGAAGTGCCGAAGCAAATTAAACCCAAAAGTAGTAGACGAAAATAAATAATAAAGATCAGGCAGAAATAAATGAAATTTACACTTAGAAATCCTAAAAATAAGAAAAAGTGATTTAAAAAAAAATGATAAATCTTTAGCCAGATTAAAAGACAGATGAGTCAAATAAATAAAATTACAGATGAGAAAGGAGACATTAAAACTGTTATCACAGAAATTCAAAAATCATGGCTGATCATGGCTCATGCCTGGGAGGCCCCGGGAGGTCACTTTGGGAGGCCAAGGTGGGCAGATTACTTGAGGTCAGGGATTCAAGACCAGTTGGGCAATATGGTGAAAACCCATCTCAACAAAAATACAAAGGTTAGCTGGGCATAGTCTCGGCTACTTGGGAGGGTGAGAGGCAGGAGAATCACCTCAGCTGAGGAGGTGGCAGTTAGCCGAGATCACATCACTACCCTCTAGCCAGCCGACAGAGCAAGACTTAATCTCAATAAAGAAAAAAAAGTCATTAGAGAATATTATGAGAAACTGTATGCAAAGTAGAAAACTAGATAAATTCCTAGACACATACAACCTACCAAGGCATAACCACAAAGAAATCCAAAACCTCAATAAACCAATATAAGCAATGAGATAGAAGCAATAATAAAAATTAATTAAAGAAAAGTAGACCGGGCGCGGTGGCTCAAGCCTGTAATCCCAGCACTTTGGGAGGCCGAGGCGGGTGGATCACGAGGTCAAGAGATCGAGACCATCCTGGTCAACATGGTGAAACCCCGTCTCTACTAAAGATACAAAAAATGAGCTGGGCATGATGGCTCATGCCTGTAATCCCAGCTACTCAGGAGGCTGAGGCAGGAGAATTGCCTGAACCTAGGAGGCGGAGGTTGCGGTGAGCCGAGATCGCGCCATTGCACTCCAGCTTGGGTAACAAGAGCGAAACTCCGTCTCAAAAAAAAAAAAAAAAAAAAAAAAAAAAAAAAAAAAAAAAAGAAAAGAAAAGTTTAGGACTTGAATAGGTTGACTTACAAATTCTGCTAAACATCAAAGAGGAACTAATATCAATTCCACTCAAACTATTCAATAATATTGAGGAGGTGGGAAAACTCAAAAACTCAATCTACCAAGTCAGTACTACCTTAACATCAAAATCAGACAAAGACACAAATAAAAAGGAAAATTACAGGACTACAGGCCAATATCTCTGATGAACATAGATGCAAAAATCCTCCACAAAGTAGGAGCAAACTGAACCCAACAACACATTGAAAATATCACTCATTTTGATCAAGGAAATTTATCCCAGGGATGCAAGGATGATTTAACACATGTAAATAAATAAATATGATATATCATATCAAGAAAATGTAAGAAAAGTAAAACATAAAATCATTTCAATTTATGCCAAAAATGCTTGATAAAGTACATCAATTCATAACACTTTAAAAAACTGGATATAGAAGTAGTAAAGACACTTCAACACAATAGGAGCTATATATGACATACCCATAGCTAGTATCATAATAAACAGGCAAAAATGGAAAGCCTTGTCTCTAAGATCTGGATCAAGACAGGGATGTCTACTTTCACCACTGGTATTAATATAGTACTACGAGTCCCAGCCAGAGCAACTAAACGAGATAAAGAAATAAAACACCTCCAAAGTGGAAAGGAAGGAGTCAAATAATCCCTCTTATAATTATATCTTATATTTAGAAAATTCTAAAGACTCCAAAAAGAAACTATTAGAACAAACAAATAAATATAGTAATGTTTTAACATACAAAATCAACATATAATAATCAGTAACATTACTACATGTCGACAGCAAACAATATGAAAAAGAATCCAAGAAAGTAATACTATTTATAAAAGCTGAAATCAAAATGAATTAAATACTTAAATGTAAGACCTAAAACCATAAAAGCCCTAGAAGAAAACATAGTCAATACCATTTAGGACACAGGCCTTGGCAAAGTCTTCATGTCTAAAACATCAAAAGCAATGGCAACAAAAGCCAAAATTGACAAATGGGATCTAATTAAACTAAAAGGCTTCTGCACAGCAAAAGAAACCATTATCAGAGTGAATAGGGAGAAAAATTTTGTAATATCTCCATCTGACAAAGGGCTAGTATCCAGAATCTACAAATAACTTAAACACATTTATAAGGAAAAAAAATCAAAAAGTGGATGAAGGATATTAACAGACACTTCTCAAAAGGAGACATTTGTGCAATCAAAAACATATGAAAAAAAGCTCATCATCACTGGTCATTAGAGAAATGCAAATCAAAACCACAATGAGATACCATCTGATGCCAGTTAGAATGGCAATCATTAGAAAGGAGAGGATGTGGGGAAATAGGAACGCTTTTACATGTGTAAATTTGTTCAACCACTGTGGAAGACAGTGTGGTGATTCCTCAAGGATATAGAAATAAAAATACCATTTGACCCAGCAATTCCATTACTGAGTATATACCCAAAGGATTACAAAACATTCCATTATAAAGACACATGCACATGTAGGTTTATTGCAGCATTGTTCACAATAGCAAAGACTTGGAACCAACCCAAATGCCCATCAATGATAGAATGGATAGAGAAAATGTGGTATCTATATACCATGGAATACTAAGCAGCCATAAGAAAGGATGAGTTGATGTCCTTTGCAGGGACATAGATGAAGCTGGATACCATAATTCTCAGCAAACCAATACAAGAACAGAAAACTAAACACCACATGTTCTCCCTCATAAGTGGGAGTTGAAGAATGAGAACACATGGACACAGGCAGGGGAATATCACACATTGGGGACTGTCAGGGGGTGGAGGCCTAGGGGAGAGATAGCATTAGGAGAAATACCTAATGTAGATGATGGGGTGATGGATGGAGCAAATCACTATTGCACGTGTATAACTATATAACAAACCTGCACATTCTGCACATGTACCCCAGAACTTAAAGTATAATATAAAGTAAGAATACAACAATAAAATAATACAAATATAAAACAAAGAAACAAAAAACAAATACCTAGGAATGAACTTAAGCAAAAAGTAAGAGATCTGTAGAATGAAAATGATAAAACATTGATGAAAAACTTGAAATGATACAAAAACGAAAAGCTATTTTATGTTTGTGGATTAGAATAATGAATATTGTTAAAATGTCCATACTACTCAAAGCAATCTACAGATTCAATGCAATTCTTATCAAAATACCATGACATTCTTCACAGAAACAGAAAAAAAAAATTGCAAAATATATATGGAAAACACAAAAGACCCAGAAGAGCCAAAGCCATCCTGACTCAACAGAACAGAAGTGGAGAAATCATATTACCTAACTTCAAATTATACTACAGAGTTACAATAAACAAAACAGCATGATGCTGACACTAAAACAAACACACAGACCAAGTGAAACAGAGTAGAGAACACAGACATAAACCCATGCATTTCTATTTTGGCACATATTTTAAAAGTAAAATCTTTTCAAATGAAAATATTATATTTAACATTTAAGGTGTAAATGACACAACAGAACAAAACTATATAATAAAGCAAAGAAAAATTAGTCCATAAAACAGTATGAGACCTTCCATGCGTCAATATATGCATAGAAAAAGAATAAAAAATATTCAATAATAAAAAAGAATCGGTCCTTGAAATACAAAACATGAATGGTCCTAATAAAACATTTTTGAAGATGTCAGATACAGAAGAGTAGACATGGTATAGAAATCCATTTATATGAGTTTCCAAAATAAGCAAAAACTATCTGTGGTGAAAAATCAGGAATAGCAGTAACCTGGGTGGGGGAGGTTAATGTGGGCTGACTGGATAAGGAAATGAGAGAACTTCCAGAGTGTGATACGGTTTCCCGTTACACATTTAAAAACATTTGTCAAAACCCTTCAACTGAAACATTTTGCGCATTCTATTCTGTGGTTTTACTTAAATAAAGGTAAACACAATTTAGACTCTATGTAATGATATGCAAGTTGAATTCTGTGGGGGTTATGTTCTAATTTTTTGAAATTCAAGAAAATATAATGATTAAAATATGAATAAACATATTACAAAGAAAATATCACAAAATGTTAATTGTAGAACCCAACTGTTAGTATATGATTGTTTGTTGTAAAAAGTCTTTCAATTCTTTTATGTGTTAGAAAAGATATGCAGCAGAAAGTCTTTAAATTTAAAAAATAATAAAGGATATGTCCTGAACTCTTAAGACTTATTTTTTATTGCTGTGTTTAATGTGACACAAGTGTATGTATACAAAAACATACATAACACATAAACGTGTGTGCATATGTTTGCACATGATTTCTTGTGCTTGTTGAATTTTTTGCATGGATCACATTCTACTTTTGAGATTAGATCCATATCTATCTAAAGACAAACAAAATAAAATGGAAATGTTAAAAACTCTTAATTTCCCTTTTACGGGACAAAATAATTTTCTAAAAAAAATCGATCTACATATTTTCTTGAAAATTATATTCTGCGCTGGGCGCGGTGGCTCAAGCCTGTAATCCCAACACTTTGGGAGGCCAAGGCGGGTGGATCACGAGGTCAAGAGATCGAGACCATCCTGGTCAACATGGTGAAACCCCGTCTCTACTAAAAATACAAAAAGAATTAGCTGGGCATGGTGGCGCGTGCCTGTAATCCCAGCTGCTCAGGAGGCTGAGGCAGGAGAATTGCCTGAACCCAGGAGGCGGAGGTTGTGGTGAGCCGAGATGCGCCATTGCACTCCAGCCTGGGTAACAAAAACGAAACTCCGTCTCAAAAAAAAAAAAAGAAAGAAAATTATATGCTGCTCACTAAATGGAACTACACAAAGAACTCCAAATTCTAAAATGTAATCAACTTTTGATCAAATTTTAGAATAATAAAATCAGAATCTGTGATAATGTATTTTATAGCACATATAATATTTTCTATACAAAAACTAATGAAGCCTTACATTTATAGAAGTTGCCATGATTTTGTTGTTTTTAACTCAGTTCAACTGAGTTTTAGCTCTGATTATTTTTGAAGGCTTTCTTTTTTAATATAAATAAAACCAGTGGAATAAATCAAAATGGAATACATTTGTACAAATATCCATTCATCTATATGTTTATCATCTGTAAATCATGCCAGTAATTCTTTTCAGTGAAGCTCCCATTTTGAGGTTTAATTTTGAATAAGCTGTTGTCAAAGTGACTTTATTCTACGTTATATTTAAGGATACACAGTTTAAAGTAAGAGAGCAGGCAGTGCAGTGTCCAATATTGCATAATCAAACTCTACCCTACTTCAAGAAAACAAAGCTCTCAAGTAAAGCACTCAAGCTTGTCTGTGGCACTTGTTTAATATGACATGATGTAGATGCCTGATACTCACAGGTATGCAGCTTTTCCTTCTTCGAGTTCTTTACTTTTGCCACTGGAGCCACTTTTCTTTCCGCACATTCTCCTAGTGATGCACATCAGCAACCCACATTGCCGAATAAAGAAGCAGCTGACGTCTGTTACCACAAGAATTAGCAGAAGTGCAGCAACTCCCAGGCCAATGACTGCTCCAAGCCCAAGACCATTAAAAAGCGTGTCTTAAAAAAAAATTAGAAAATATTAGATAATTATTTCAAATATAAATCTTATCAAAGAATTCAATTTAAGAGAGAATAATGTGATGTTAACTGGCGGAATTCAATTTCATGATTGTTGACACCTATTCCCTGGTTTTCAAACAATACTTTAAGCAATTGATATGTTAATTATGTGACTATCTTTTTTGGAACTTATTTTTTTTTATTAAAAAAGTAAGTTTAAGTATCTTTAAAAAAAAATACTTCTTGATTCCCAGTGGAGACGATAATGAATATTACAATATCCCTAAACATGCTTTATCAGAAAATGACACCCTTTAATCATCACAATGTTAAAAGAATAGTCAAAACTTCCGTAAAAAGTGTTAAATAGATCTTCTATATGAGATTATGTAAATTTAAAAACTTTAACTTACAAATGGACCTGTCCTGAGCACTTTGCTTTATCAGAGAATGTATTTAAATATAACTTCCTATGAATATTTTAGAAATCATCATTTGGAAGAAATGGATCACCTGTAGTTCTCCAGTTAATATTTTAACCGATGCGTGAGATTAGAGACAACTTTTTATAGCTATGGTATTTATGACTCTTTGTTAGGTCTTATCATGAGAAGGCAGGATAAGACGGAAACCACTTTTCTTTGGCATGTGGTTGTAGTAAATCCGAAAGGACATATAGAAAGTAACCATGAAAGAGGATGGCTGGACTCAGTGGCTCACACCTGTAATCCCAGCACTTTGGGAGGCTGAGTCAGGTGGATCACGTGAGATCAGGAGACCAGCCTGACTAACATGGTGAAAACCTGTCTCTACTAAAAATACAAAAAATTAGCCTGACATAGTGGCAGACACCTGTAATCCCAGCTACTCAGGAGGCTGAAGCAAGAGAATTGCTCAAAAAGGGGAGGAAAAGGTTGCAGTAAGCTGAAATCTCACCATTGCACTACAGCCTGGGTGACAGAGCGAGACTCTGGAGAGAGAGAGAGAGAGAGAGAGAGAGAGAGAGAGAGAGAGAGAGAGAGAGAGAGAGAGGTGAATAGTAAGATGATGAAGTATCCCAACTGATAAAATGGAAACGGCAAGTGGATCAAGTAGTCATGAAGATGAATCGAGTGTTACGTGCTTATAGTAGAATCTGAGGTCAGACTCCACAGCTGTAACAATACGGATAAGAAAATAAGGACAATGATTGTCATATTTTTATTTTTTAGAGATGGAGTTTTGCTATTGTTACCCGGGCTGGAGTGCAATGACGCGATCTCGCCTCACCGCAAGCTCTGCCTCCTGGGTTCAGGCAATTCTGTCTCAGCCTCCTGAGTAGCTGGGATTACAGGCACGCGCCACCGTGCCCAGCTAATTTTTTGTATTTTTAGTAGAGACGGGTTTCACCATGTTGACCAGGATGGTCTCGATCTACCGACCTCGTGATCCACCCGCCTCGGCCTCCCAAAGTGCTGGGATTACAGGCTTGAGCCACCTTGCCCGGCCTCTTGTCAAATTTTTAAACGTTGGTTTAATATTTTAATATTGACTAGTAAAACAGTGATCCAAGGAAATCAGTACAACTGCTAACATACAAAGTCAACCACTAGTAACTCTACTTTGGATATGTCAGACTTGTCTGAATACTAGTTCTGTAGGATGAGTGTCATGTCATTATTTTATTTTATTTTTCAAAAAATAGGTTTATTCTTATCTCTTAACATTCCAAAAGCAAGCAGGTCAGTTTTGAAAAAACTCATCCAGTTTGTGACACAGTGACCTGGTACTTGACCTGGCAACTCTGTGGTTCACATTTGCAAATGTACTTCTACAATGTCACCATGATATGGCAAATGAAAATTACTTAAGCACTGAACTAACAAATTTAGAATGCTCATGTCCAAGACAGTGTAATTTTTATTGAAATTATTTTGTTATTCATGAAGTTAAAATATTAATAAACACATAACAGTGAGGAAGAAAAATAATGTATTCATGTCAATTTCAATATCTCCTTCCTATACCAAATTTTAACATGCTACTTAGATAGTGATAGTTTAAGAAAATTACTTAGCTAATATCCGGGAAAAATTTTGGTTTTGACAGAACTTTTATCTTAGTACATGAACCCACTTGAGGAAAGAATTACTAGAGAAAAAAATCATATTTTTCAGCCATAGGGATTTAATATATATATTTTTATTTTGCAAAATCTCAATAAACAAATATAGAATAAGATTCCAGAGATTAGTTCTCAATTTTTCAAAGGTATATCTCTATGTATGATTTAAAAAAGCACTAGTGCCTCGTGCTACAAAAAAATGACATTATCAAGCAAACTAGAATTTTTGTTTGCAGTTAAAAAAAGGTACACATTTTCTTACATTATCCATTTTCAAATATGAATGACTCACTTCCAAGTCTATTATTACAATACAGTGAAGTCAACTTACCTATTAGACATGTGATTATATAAAAATCCAATGTTTTTTCAATATTCATATATATTCATTTTAGATATGCTGCACATTATTCAACAACTAAAGCTCAGGAAAAAATTAGAAAAAATATGAATATAATTATGGTATAGACCCGGTGTATACATTTACTTGATGATCCTATCGGTTTGATCACTCTTCTGCTACCTCATTTAGGTTCTTGTCACATGCAGACATAGTTGTGGGAAGTAAATCCTATAGATCAGTGACAATATATCTGCTTTATTATACAAATTCCCATTTACCTTTCCTAAGTTTGAAGAGTCTTGCTTTGTTCTTAAAAACACTACATCAGGCATAAGAAACTTTCATCACTTACCATCATTAGTTGTGGTGGGTAAGCCATCTAATATCCCTAAGACTGAAGTGCCTCTTTATTAAAATGGTTACAGTTATTAAAAAAGCATAACAACCACAAAAGGTCACAGGTTTGTTGAGAAGATTGTTGTGAATGTGGTAATGTATTTAACCTCTGGCACTTATTGACCAGTACAAAGTAAACATTTAACAAGTATTGCTTATAATTATTATTTTAGTATTATAAAATTCTGGAGAAATGATATTTTGATTAAAAATTATCTAATGTTGAACGTTAAACTATTCCATAAACACATCTTTTCAGCAGTGATCTAAGGTGGAAAAGTTTCTTTTATTAAGTAAAAATTATTCTCTTGAGGGTACAGTAACTTTTTTAAAAAATAATTCAGGTTTGGCTAGTTAGCTTTTAAATGACAAATATTTAATTCTGTGATCTTTTTAGCATAAAATGAGTGTAACGATTTGATGCATTTTCATCTTTAGAAAAAGCTCTCAGAAAAATTATATATGTAAAACATCTTCATTTTTTGGCTTAAATGACAGATTTATTTCCTAACAGTCATGATGGTTTAAAGTTTGAGGTCAGGGTACCAGCATGATTGGATTCTGGTAGTGGCCCCTACATACAAGATTAGCAATGCTTCCAATTGTTTAATTGTTCTATTTTAATAACAGATGTTATCGTTAACTTACTGTGTCTAATTTATAAAGTTTATCATAGGTATGTATGTAGAGGAAAAACCTGTGTATGGAGGGTTAAGTGCTATCAGAGGTTTCAGGCATCCACTGGGAGTTTTGGAATGTATCTCCGGCTAAAGCAGGGACTACTATATGTGTCTTTTCATGTTTCTGTTGTAAACATCAAATCCGAACTCAAATATTAAATAATTTTTCCATGAAATGTATTATATTGATAATATTAGCTTTTCAAAAACCAATGAACTATTAGATTCATAAAACTAGCCATGGTTTTTGACTCCTTAATAGTTCAGTGTTTTAATTAACCATTTTATATGTTATGTATAATCTCCAGGTGGATTGAAAATTAATTTCAGAATGTGGAACGCATCAATAAAGACATGGAGAAAAAATTCAAAGGGTCCTAAAATGGTGATTGGTTGCTGTTTCAAGAATACTGGTAGCTATTTTCATAAGAGATATTGCTGGATGCAGTGGGCAAGTAGGTTAAGCATAGAAAAGGCAAAGAGAAGACATTAAAAAATTCTAATCGGTGCTGATGATATCTTCCCACATTGGAGATAAGTCTACATTGACTCTTAATTATATGTTCTTACTTCATCATTCCTAGCACAACACACTCCCTAACATCAAATGATATACAAAAGATTTTGGTATAAGTTTTCCAAAGATTACACACTCTTGAACATCAAATGATATATGGAAAATTTTGGCATAAGTCTGTAGCAAATACATACATGGATGTGAGGAGAAAATAAAGAGACTTAAAAATCAGCAGCAACTTACTGGAATTCTACCTGGTGATATATAATCATGGGGGATGTTTTAGTTTGCTTTGTAGATAAACGTGGATACAAACAAATTTAACAATACATTTGTGGAATCGTATGAAGTTAAATTAAGTTCAGAATATTTTAAAACATACTCTTCAAAATTTCCTCAGAGTTTGAATCATTTAAAGAGTGCAGAGTTAATCCTACAATTAAATAAATTTGATACATTGATGGAACATTAAGAGAATAAATAATTGTCCTATAGAGTTTAAAAAATATTTTTAGAAATTATCTGTTATAAAACATACCCCATAAGTATCTTCTTTGAGAGGCACAGGTAGAGTCAAAAGTTTCACTAAATTAAATTCAAAATGGCTATGCAGATAATTAGAAATACATGTGTAAATATTATCTTTATATATTTGTGGGTGTTAAGAAAAAAATATTCAAAAATATTTATTTATTTATTTAGATTAAGTTTTGTTCTTGTTACCCAGGCTGGAGTGCAAGGGCGTGATCTCAGCTCACCACAACCTTTGCCTCCCGAGTTCAAGTGATTGGCTTGGGTCAGCCTCCGGAGTAGCTGGGATTACAGGCACTCACCGTCATGCCCGGCTAATTTTTGTCTTTTTAGTAGAGATGGGGATTTTTCATGTTGGTCAGGCTGGTCTCCAACTCCTGACCTCAGGTGATCTACCCATCTTGGCCTCCCAAAAGTGTTGGGATTACAGGCGTGAGCCATTGCACCTGGCCATATTTATCTTTATATATTTGAAACAATATGACTTTCAGATCACATGTGCAGGTATTGCAATTATAGGTAGAAAAAAAAAATGAAAATTTTGATGCACCCAAATTATAAATTTCAATGACTTTTATATGGAACCACTAATATTAGCAATCCGAGCAGAATGTGACATCATTTCCATTTCTCTAAACAGGTTTGTCTTCTGTGTCACGACGGGTGGGGGGGCCTTGCATTTTTGCTGCCTAGTGTGCATTCCTGAATGGATAGATTTATTCAATTTTAATTCACATTACAACTCCCTACTTGAAACACGTGTTTGAACTTGTGAGGATTCCAGTGTCTAGTCAATACTCCTTTAATGGTATCAATTAGAAAAATAAAGAGGGAAAAATCATTGCTAATTTCAATAGCAAAGATGATTAAAAATATCATTTGACATCCATTCAAAATTAAAAATAAATCCAAATAGTACACTCAACAGCAACCATAATTGGATTTTATATTCTTCCTTCCTTCTGGAAAACTTTTTAAATTGTTTCCTGTATATACCTAGAGAAGAGTTGAGTATACCCCAAAATAGGTGTTTTTATTTTAAATTATAAACAGGTAATATTTTATAATATACTTATACATTGAAATAGGTTATGCACATTATAAAACATAAATACAAAAAGATGCATTTATATATATTCACTTGGAAATTCTAACATTTTAAATCTTCATAGTGAATTATATTTTTCACCCATTTTGTGGCCTAAACAATACAATTAGAAATATCTAAATAATATTGTAGGTTCATTCTCAGTTTTATCCTTGGTAAAATGGTGATACAGATAACCAGTTATCTTAATAAAAATGGTCTTTTAGGATCAAGCAAGAGAGTGCTTTGGGGATTCCATATTGTTTTACACATAGGTTATTATTTCATTTGTTAAATCTAATATTCTAAAACATTCATTTTAGAGTAGCTTCCTGTTACTTATTGTTTATAGTAATTTTTTTTTAAAATTATAACTTCTCCGCTTTTATCTAAAATCTTCCTGGATTTTAGCAAGTACAAACTTTTCTTTTTCTTTCTTTTTTTTTTTTTTTTTTGTACTTTGGGCTCTGGGGTACATGTTCACATCATCAGGCATTTCTCCTGGTTTTATCTCTCTCCATCCTCTCTGCCCCACGCTGTCCGTCTCCTCCCCTCCCCATGTGTTCAATAAGTTATCTTTATTAAGGTCTAAGCCTTCAGATCCTTTCCATTCTTCCACTTTTTGATATGCATTTTATTGTGACCAGAATCAACGTTTTTTTAAAAAAATTAATATTATTCCTCTTTATTTGTTCACTTCTTGTATAGTAAATTTTGTTTTTGGTCATTGCTGTATTCCTAATTCCCACTTTAAAATCTTTCTTGATCATTTTAAAACTGACGCAAAGATGGAAGAAATTCATATAATTTAATAATCCTCTTATTGTTATTCAAGTGTGACTTTGGCTTTGCTCAGTTTTGAGATAAGGAGATATTGGGTTTTGGGAGGCCTTCTCTTCTTTCATAATTCCATTTGCCCCCTAGTACACTATTATGTGTTTGTGATCATTAATATATATTTATTATATTATTATTTTGTCTAGTATTTTAGATCAATTCATCTTCATTATAAAAAAAATAAAATTATAACTTTTAAAAGATTGTTACAAAGTGGATCAAGATCACCTCCCCAAAAATAATGACTGTACTTCTTTTGTGTTCTAATCTTTTACTGTGCCATGTCTTGGCTTCCTCTGGACAGCTCATAGTATTCATGAGATTATAAAAGGCCATTTACATCTTTCAGCTCCCTAACAAAATGCATTTATTAATAACATTTTTAAGTTCACTCAAGTTCACAGTCATCAGATATAAAACTGCTTACAGAAATAATTGAATTAGAACTCTATGGATACAACATGCAATCTCCTGTCTTTTTCAATGAATAATTTGAAGAGAAAAAGTATGCAATGCTAGTGATGTCTGTGATGGCTGTGAAAAGAGCATTGTTATTACTGAAGAGAAAACTGCACAGAGTGTCTTTTTAAGAGATTAAATTCTATAAAAGAAAATTTGGAATATTAAAAATAATAATGCATAAAACATTAAAAATCAAAATTGAATTGTAATCAGGGATACTGCGCTTAATTTTATGAAATTAGACAATCTTATAGATATTGTGTGGCCTGTTGGAGGGAATTTTAGTTTTCAGAATCATGCAAAAGTTACTTGCTCTATTTTGACATAGACATCTACTGAGTTCATTGGAACTCCTTATGTATCTAGAAATAAATTATAAAAGTTTATTTAGAGATTAATACACTGATAGAGATGTGTAAAATCATTTTACATAATTTTCCAGTTTTTGGTCCCTTACAAAACTATTTACAGCATCCACATATTATTTGGAAAATTTGAAACTGTGGATTCAAAAATGCTGAGTAAATTTAATCAATAATTTTTCAACATTAGTTAAATATTTAAAAAATGGCTAATGTTTATTTATATATGTTTTATATCCTCAGGCTGTTTTTGGTACCTTTTAATAAGCTCTTTTTGATGTACCATTTTATGTGCACTTTGTCGAACAGTCTTGATGTAGGTATTTTATTACTTACTACCAACATTTCTTTTCACAGAAAATTCATTCTTCAGGGGGTAGATGTGTGCGTTTTCCATCACTTACTCTTCAATACTGAGTCTCCATTCTCTAATCATTTTCAATGTTTTGTCAAAATGTTCTGTTACACATATAAATAATTGTTTTGTAAATAAACTCAACAGCAATCCAAAATTTTCTGTAGGTAACAAACCTGCACGTTCTGCACATGTACCCCAGAACTTAAAGTATATATAAAAAAGATTGTTCTCTTAAAATAGAGATTCCAATTTAGCAGAGTGAGCATATGGCCTAGTTTAAATCCAAATTCCAGCCCTTTCTAGATTTATATCTTGTGAAAGCTACTTTAATATTTTCAGTTACACTTTCCTCATCTGTAAAATAAAAATAAAAGTCCCAAAGAGTAACTGGGGAGATGAAATGAGTTAAAATGGAAAGACCTTAGAATAGTGCCCACTTTAATTGCTCTATAAATGTTAACTATTGTTATTATTTTTTTAAATCTTTATAATAAATCTACTTCACTTAAGGAAAAAATCACCTCAAAATCCTAGGAAGTTTATCAGGGATTAGGAACAGTAAAAATGTATACTTTTGATTTTTCTTAGTATCTGATTCAGGGCAAGAAAAAGTAGCTATTTGAGAATATTTGGTTAAAAATGGGGGAACTGTTAACAAGGAGATTATTTGAATGCCATTTATAATTGTAAACTCATCTACCTTTTAGAATTTCAATTTTTATTTTATTTATTTTTTTATTGTACTTTAGGTTCTGGGGTACATGTGTAGATCATGCAGGATTGTTGCATAGGTAATTACATGGCAAGGTGGTTTGCTGCCTCCAATTCCCCCTGTCACCTATATCTGGTATTTCTCCCCATGTTATCCCTTCCCAACCTTCGCACTCCCCACTGTCCCTCCTTTAGCCCCGCCCCAGCAGACCCCAGTGTGTGATGCTCCACACTAAACACTAAAAGTGTTTGAACAACTAAAGTCTATTTAAAAGGGAAAACGTGCAATGGTTATCTCTATTAACAGCATTGCAATGGCTACTATGCCTAGATCAAGGCTGTCTTTAAAAACAACACTGTGTGCTATCCCTGTCAAGCTACCATTGATCTTCTTCACAAAACTGGAAAAAGGAAAAACAAAACACTTTAAACTTCAGATGGAACCAAAAGAGAGCCCACATAGCCAAGGCAATCCTAAGCAAAAAGAACAAAGCTGGAGGCATCACGCTACCTGACTTCAAACTATACTACAAGGCTACTGTAACCAAAACAGCATGGTACTGGTACCAAAACAGATATAGACCAATGGAACAGAACAGAGGCCTCAGAAGAAATGTCACACATCTACAACCATCTGATCTTCAACAACTCTGACAAAAACAAGCAATGTGGAAAGGATTCCCTGTTTAATAAATGGTGTTGGGAAAACTGGCTAGCCATCTGTTGAAAGCTGAAACTGGACCTCTTCCTTACACCCTACACTAAAATTAACTTCAGATGGATTAAAGATTTAAACATAAAATCTAACACCATAAAAATTCTAGAAGAAAATCTAGGCAGAACCATTCAGGACATAGGCATAGGCAAAGACTTCATGACTAAAAACACCAAAAGCAATGGCAACAAAAGCCAAATTACACAAATGGGATCTAATTGAATTTAAGAGTTTCTGCAGAGCAAAAGAAACAATCATTAGGGTGAACTGGCAACCAACAGAATGAGAAAAAAAATTTTGCAATCAACTTTTATTTTTGAGGCAGGGGATACATGTACAGATTTCTTACATGTGAATATGCATGATGCTGAGGTTTGGAGAGTATATCACTTTGATAGTGATATGCTCCTTGATAACCTGATTGGTATTTTTTTTAACTCACACCCCCATCCTATAGCAGTCCACAGTGCCTGTTGTTTCCATATTTATATCCATGTGTGCTCAATGCTTAGCTCCCACTTATAAGTAAGAGTATGTGATATTTTGTTTTCGGTTCCTGAATTAACTGGCTTACGATTATGGCCTCCAGCTCTACCTATGTTGCTGCAAAGGACATAATTTCAATATAAAATTCCTATTTATAAAAATTCTAAGTTTTCTAAACATGTGACAGAATAAATGAAAAATGTGAGCAAATACATAGAAGATATGCGTTATTATTTTTCTTGGAATCTATTATAATATATTAGGATTTTTAAAGTTTTTCAGTTTGAAATACTTCATTGTATCTCAAGATATTTCAATTTCTGCTTAGAGTTATACAGAAAACATCAACTCTATATTATTAAAACTACATAGTTCAAACATGCAGGGTCACTTATAAATGTCTATTATTATACAATGCATCTGAATTAATGCATTTTATGCTATCAGCTATCAAACTCTAAAAGGACATGTAGACACCTTAAATACATATTACTAATTAAAATAATTCAATTTACAAAAGCTACATAATGTAAAATTGCAACTGAGTGACATTCTGGAAATGGTAAACCTATGGAAATAGTAGAAAGGTCAGTGATTATCAGGAACTGGTGAAGAAGGGAGGGAAGAATAGGTGAAACACAGAGGAGTTTTAGGACAGTGAAAGTACGTTGTACAGTACCAAAATGGTGGATACATGTCATTATTAATTTGTTCAAATCCATACAACATACAACACCAAGTATGGACCCTAATGTAAACTATGAACTTCGGGTGATCACCATGTGCCATTGTGGGTTCATCAACAGTAACAAAGGTACCGTTTGGCTATTAGATATTGATAATCAGGAAGGCTGTGCTTGACTGGCATAGAGAGTATATGGGAGCCCTCCTTAGTTTCCATTCAATCTTGGTGTAAATCTAAAAGTGGTTGAACAACTAAAGTCTATTTAAAAGGGAAAACATGCAATGGTTATCTCTATTAACAGCATTGGAATGGCTACTATACCTAGATTGAGGATGTCTATAAAAACAACTTTTACTTTTATGTCCTTTAATAACTAAAAAATCTCCACATATTTATCGAGGAGTAACACATATAGGTGCTGTAATTTTTTTTTAATACTTTTAAGTTCTGGGGTACATGTGCAGAAAGTGCAGGTTTGTTACATAGGTATACACGTACCTTAGTGGTTTGCTGCATCCATCTCCTCTGTCATCTACCTTATCTATTTCTCCCAGTGTTATCCCTCCCAATCCTCCCAGCCCCTGCTATCCCTGACCTCCTACTTTTATGTGATGGAACTCAGCAGTGAACCATATCATGTCTTGCTTTAGAAAAATACTTTCCCCTGTTCATGTAAACTTTCTTTCATGACTAAGCCACCTGACAGAACCATGAGTCACAGGCTACTATATGAAAATTCCATACAAATTTTAATGTTTTCTATGAACATGAACTAAGAAGCAGAATGTTTTTCAAGAGCCATAGGTAGTTTGTATTTCGCATTACATATAACAAGTATATCCAATTCAGCTTTTGTGAAATTATATACTACAAAAAATAGCAAAATTTAGGTGTCTTTTCATGGATTCTTGAAAACAGAAATGCCAATTTGAAGAGAATGTATTTTTAATTTAACCACATTTAAACAGAAAAAATAAAGTCCTCTATCTTGAATACTCATTTTTAACATTTTGTTTCTCTTTGTAATATTAAATAAGAAATCAGTAGAGAAAGAAGCACATCACTGCTATGCAAATTATGAGTGTTGAAACTATTTATTTTGAATTCTTAAAATGAACAGGAGGCATATTGAGATGAAAATGTCTCTCTTACTTTTAGTAGACAGTAAATAAAAATAACATCCTATATTAATAGAAAATTACCTATGTCTACCAACAATGCAAACAAGTTAATTTAATAAGGTGTTTTCAAAATAAGTTTAAAAAACAAGAGAGTGATTAAAATTTAACTTGATATTCATTTTAAACCATAAACTTAGTGTGTCCTTATTTACCTTAGTCATAGGGAAGCACCTATGTATAAAAGTTTGAATGAGAATGATAAAACTGACTAATAGAAATACTGTGATTAATGGAAGAAACTGTGGTTGGTATGTACATGGCCTTTCCTCTGAAACACTGGGACATTTTTTTGTTGTTGCTCCCCACAGGCCAATCAAAAAAACAGCCAAGGAACTAGGTCTGAAACATATGACCATGTAACTTATAGGCCAGAAATTTACTTATACCAACTTTGATTTAGTGTAATATAACAAAGGAAGAAAACTGAGAGTCGAAGTTGCTTGACTATATCAATGACTATTTGATTTTTCTGATCCTCAGTTTGTTGATATAATAAAATAATAGAGATTGGTTACAATAGCTTCATATTTTCTCAAGTCTCCTTAGTTTCTTCACAGTGGCCCAAAATTGTGGGACAATAAAAAATTAATAAAGTCATATATATTTACTCTGACAGTAATCATAAAAATTTCTAAGAATTCTAGAATACTTTCCATTTGATATCATCCAAAAGGGGCTTCAGGAAAAAATAAGAATGAAAACAATAAATAAAAAAACAGCTTAAATGTTCTGGTGTATGCTTCAAACTACTATAACTATTGTATTATTTAAAAGAAATATAAATATTACAATGTATATAACTTATAAATGTATTAAAATTTTCATTTTGGAATATACACAAGCATTTAAATTCAAATGTTTTATTAAAATATACATTTTGGACTGGAATGTCATAAGAGAAATTAAGTATGCTCCAAAACAATCCAAATCCTGAAAATGAACATTTTCTCTTTTGAATTTTGGCATTACTTCACATTTGACTCTAAGAGAAAAGTAAGTTTTCTATTTATATCTATGCCAAGGGCTATTTTACACTATAAAAACTAATTAAGTAATTTTTATATTACTTATATTGTTATTCCAACATTTCAACTCCTATTATTTTTGTCTCAGATCTTTGCAGTAGATAACCACAAGATGTTAATCATTTTCTGAAACTTTATTCTTTTGTGCCCAAAACAAAATAAATTTTATTTTGAATGAGCCAAGGAAATTGGAGAAAAATCATTTTAATTGTTTATGTTTGCTTTATGCACTTCTGCTAACAATGGAGACTACTTAACAATATTTACATTACTAAAATTATTAACCATGCTTATGTATTTTATTGAAGTATATGATCATTTTGGCCTCCCATTAGAGATTGATGTTTTTATGAAGACACTAGAACAAGTTCACAGTGGAAGTACTAATATTTGATATTGTTACAAAATTATTTTTACAATATAACAATTATTATGAATCTGCTGGTGATGTATGGGTTATCCAAAACTTGAATAACTTAATGAGTAAAAGTTTATTACCTGTTCCCAAGTAAATAAATGTTTGTATTAAATTTGATCAAGTTAGATATGACAACACTCGACAAGGACAAAAAAGGTTGTACCAGTAATAAAGAAAACACATAAAACAAAGCTTTTCCTCAGTTTTCTTTATTACAACAATGGAGACACAGAGGTACAGAAAACAAAATGACATTTAATATACTATGAAACACATGCATAGGATTACACACAGTGCTGGGTATTATGTTGAGGGTTTTAAATAAGATGATACTGAGGACAATACACTTATACTGTTTTTCAAGAAAATAAGCTATGATGAAAACAAATGTAATTAAAATGATCAGAAATACTTTAAAACAGAAGCGTTATACATAACATCAATGAAAATGTGAGAGAAAAATATTCTTGAAAGAGGTTTATGAATTGTGTACAGTATGTAAAACAGTAGTTTTAAATGCTTACTTTTTAGGAAAAAATAAGATTAGCTAGAGTTATATTATAGCCCCTATTCAGCACATACAAAGAATAAAAAGAAACTCCATATATTTTCTAAAATGAAGTTATGTCTCATTATTATGCATTCTTTACAGTGTAACTATTTTTACTAACTAAACTAAAATGTTAAAGAATAAATTTAACTTACTCATACATAGTTTTAAAACTTTCAATATATCTGAATTGAATACAACCAATATTAGATTAGCCCACACTTAAAATAAACTTTAATTTTACTTGAATGAAAGTATCCCTAAAAAGTAGATCAAATAATAGTCCACCAAAAAAGGACATGAAATCACTTAAGACCATCTCAGATATACTAACAGAATTCTTAAACACACTTATTTTTTACATTTCTTGGATTTTTTTTCTGTTTTATAGAATATTAGCTAATACAAATGTTATGGACTATTCCAGGCTACTTGCAACATTTACTGACAGTTTAGGCTTGGAAATCAGTTAATAGCCAGGAAGAATGTTGAATTATTACAAGAGATCTTTGTTGAGACCTTAATTTTAGAAAATAAAACTAAAGGTTTTGGAAAAACAATTCATGGACATTAAACTATCATCTTTGTCTAATTTTCAAGAAATAAAATTAGATTTAAATTGAGTGAATGTTTTCCTTAGATAAAAATTGAGATTATGCTTATATACCTGTATAATCTTGGCCATGTTTTTAAATATAACACATAGAAGGAATACTACAACTTTGTATTTAAAAGAAAAACCATATTAACGTTAGAATAATACTCCAATTAAAATGGTAATCGGTAAGAGAACAAGTTAATAAGTGTTAAATTTTTTTCTTAAGTCCCAATATTTACTGTGGAAATATATTCTGAATATTATGTTTAATGATCAAGTATTAATAATTAAACAATACAATTTGACATTAATCTGGAAATGTTTTGTCACCAATTTCAACACAAATTTTAATCATTTAAAAGACAATTTGTAGAATATTTGTATATTCATTCATTGGAAATATGCAGATTTTAGCTGTCTATCCAATATGTTAGATTTGCTGAAGCGTTTATGATATATTTCTATACCACTAATGTTAGGATTTTAAAATTTACAAAGAATGACCAGAAACACAATAGAAAATATATATTCTATTTATCCATGGCCAAAATTTAGAAAGGAAGCATAAGAGAGAAAGAGAGAGAGTGGGAGAGAGAGAGAACAAAAGAGTGAAATAAAGAGAAAGGAGGAAGAGTCAGAGATAGAGAAAGAGGAAGAAAATTAGAATTAGAAAGTAAGAAAAGGTGAAAGAAAATACATTTTAAAAAGTGAAAACATGAGGCTGGGTACAGTGGCTCATGCTTGTAATCCCACCACTTTGGGAAGACGAGGCAGGAGGGTAAATTGAGTTCAGAAGTTTGAGACCAGCCTGGGCAACATGGTGAAACCTCATCTCTACTAAAAATACAAAAATTAGCCAGGCATCGTGGCTGCACACCTGTAAAACCAGGAATCCAGCTACTAGGCAGGCTGAGGCATGAGAATTGATTGAATACGGGAGGCGGAGGTGCCAGTGAGCTATCATTCCACAGGACTCTAGCTTGGGAGACAGAGCAAGACTCTGTCTCAAGAAAATAAATAAATAAAAATTAAAATAAAAAAGTGAAATGTAATTAAATAGGACTCATTAAAAGATCATTTAAAGGATGTTACATTACCTCTTACATAGATGAACCATAATAAAACACATAAATGAACGTATTTAGGTACAATTATTATTATATTTTATTCACTAAGTAAAATCATAATATAAAAGGGCCAAAAAATATATGTTTAGTTTAAAGTAAACTAAATAATATTTAGTTTAAAGTAACAGAATTGATCATTTCAAGCTCTTAATGTTGCTCATATCATATTAATATCAAATTTAAACATTTAGAGAAAATTTTATATGACTAGGGATATTTCTTAATTAGTTACTATAAACTCAAAATTTTATCATGCATAATACTGGCTACTATTCTTGAAAGCTAGACTCAAATATACTTTATTATTGTATTGATAATATCAATATCCATCTTGATTTACTAAAATAATTTGTAATTTTAAGGTTTTATTTCTTCATTATCAGTATAAGTATACCATATCAATATTTACAATTATTTTTATGTCTAAGAATACCTCTCAGTTTCAAAAGTACATGGTTTAATTCTTTCTTGCATAATGTATTTCATTTAATGTGAGTGATTAATCATAAATTTAATTGTAGACGGTTGAAACTACTTTGGAATTTTTCTGGTTTTAGCTTTAACTTAATTAGTATTCTTACAGAAAATATATTAGAATTAAATTATAGTGCTTTTCCAATTGGCTCAAATTATATATTATTGTAGTATATGCAGGATGATGCATACCTGTAACTTTACTAATTTAAAAGGAACTGAAATTTTAAAAAGTCAATTTTTTTGCAATTAAAATTATTTGTCTTTATATGTATTTGCTAAGTAAAATTGCATATATATTAAACATCAATCTAATCCCTTCAATATATATGCATATTTAAAAGGTTTACATATTTTAATTTCAATCTTGTTCATTTACACCAGTAATGACGGTATATATGTGCACTTGCATGCATAATGCTTCTGGAAATAATACAAGTATAGAGTTTATAAAATGAAACAGTACTAATGACCTATGGTATTAGGAAAGAAATGATCAAAAATGGCAACTTAGCTAAGATTTTTCCATGTAAGAATACATTTTATAGGAAATAATTTACTGCTACCTCCTAGGCATACTCTGTTAGCATATCTGAAACATGGTACTTGTGGGCCTTATAGTGAACTGATTAGTAATTATAGTTTTGATTGGGGTAGAGAGGCCAGTAACATTGACTGTAAAATGGAGGAAAGAAGATGGACTAGGAGAGATTGGGAGGAGAAAGAAGGAGATATCCAGATCTGTATTTTAAAACTCCTGATATTCTACATGCAGATAATGGCAATCATGCATAATAAATCAATTTATCTTCATAATTGGTATAATATGGTCAAAACAAACTTTTGAAATGTTTTCACATTGAGCGATACAATACACACACCATTAGACATAGACATATATTTCTGATTATATATAATAAATAATCTTACACTCACCTTAACACAAAAGTTCAAATTTATACATCTTCAGAGATAAAATTTTATGTAAAACTCCATTGTATGAAAAAAAAAATCATTGGATGATGCTAGGAAGATACTTAAAATAAGTTTAAATTTTTATGTCTTGGTTACCAGTAATTATATTTACTTAGAGGTACAGACAGATGCAGTACTAGTAAGACCAAAAAAGCAACAAAATCATTTTAAAAATAAAAAAGTAAGCTGTCAGATTTTTATGGCTGCATATAACAATAGTAAAGTTCAGATAACAAAAAAGATAACTAAGCAACACATATTATTAAGACTTTTTAAAATGCTAGGATTTAAAATGTCTAAGGTTTTATTTGTTAGACTACAATAGCTTTATTTAGTTTTGTACTTTTCAACTTCTTATGGAAACAAGGCAAAGTGCAAAGCCTATTATTTTAATATCTCTGAGAATAGTTTTAACAGAATTTATGCATATCTCAGAGTTGTAAAATAGGTGTTATCTAAGAGTAAACTTTTGGCCAAATGACAGATTGCATATCAAGTTGAGGACTAAGAAGTAGATCCATATTTAGATGTTTACAAATCTAACAAACAACTCTTTAAATGTATATATCTCTGTTAACATAATTTTAATATCAGGTTTTTTTGGAAATGCCAAGTTGGTATGTCTTGTTTCAATGTATACCTCAGTTTGAATGTTCTTTATATCACTTAGTGACCTTGAGTTATGATATGTAAAACTTCAAGATAGATAAACTTTGCACTGACTTACTAAAGAAGTATTCCATGATCTCCAAAAAATATTTTGTCATTCCTAAGTCAAGATAATTTCTACATGAATTCTCACAGAAATGTCTCCAATTTATTGAAAAGATAATGTAAGGTTATAATGAATGTGTAAAACAGTTTCTGAAAGTGTTACTAGAAATCTTTTTCTGTATGCTCTACAAATTAGTAATCGACATAAATTCTTCAGTCTCAAATATCAAGGAATTTAATATGCAATGATAATTGGTTATTTAATAAATGGAATATTGGCCATGGTGATTTGAAAACTTTCCCTATAAATTGATTATGTTTTCATACTGTGTGAATTGATATATTATTCTATCTTAGCAGGGGAGAAAAGAGGAAAGCAGAAGTGTGCTTTATCTGTTGATGGGTTGCTTCTGAAGTCTACAGGTCTATTAGTAACTTACAAGAAGGGCTAGCAGTGGACAGCCAAGAGTTTGGAAAAGATAAGTTGAAAGAATATCTATCATGAAAGGGAGGCCTAGCCCTAGACCTTATATGAAAAGATTCTATAGGTATCTCTTTAAAAAGAGACAGAAAAAATATTTCTGTTCAACAAAATAATTGCTTTTCATGAATGAATCACAAAGTCCAGAATCCAATCATTTGATTTACCAAGTAAGTTATGGTCCCTTTTATGCATATATGTAAATCTGGTTGTTTCCTATTGTCCTAAATAAGTAAGTAGTAAAAGTCCCTTGTTAAGATGTGGTTGCAAGTGAAAAACACAAACACTCTTTACTTGTTTTAAAATTACTTAAGTAAAAATTATGAAAGTGAAAACTGCATATTCACATGCAGTTCAAATGAAAATGAAATGAAATGAAATGAAAATTTGCAAAGGCCGGGAGCCGTGGCTCACTCCTGTAATTCCAGCACTTTGGGAGGCTGAGGCGGGTGGATCACGGGGTCACGAAATCAAGACCATCCTGGTCAAAATGGTGAAATCCCGTCTCTACTAAAAATACAAAAAAAAAAAAAAAAAAAAATTAGCTGGGCATGGTGGCGCGTGCCTGTAATCCCAGCTACTCAGGAGGCTGAGGCAGGAGAATTGCCTGAACTCAGGAGGCAGAGGTTGCGGTGAGCCGAGATCGCGCCATTGCACTCCAGCCTGGGTAACGAGCAAAACTCTGTCTCAAAAAAAAAAAAAAAGAAAAGAAAAAGAAAAAAAATTTGCAAAAACCAAAAATCATTCTTCATTCTACTCCCTCATATCAAAATTCCTTTGAAATTAGGAATCTAGTTCCAATCTCAATTTCTTCGCACCTTGAGTTCAATTTCTTGAAAGGAGTGTCTAGAATATTTTCTTCTCTCTCTCTAATGCTTGCAAAGATGCTGACTCTTAAGATGTCCAGAAAAATGTAACAAATAACTACTTATGTTAGAATAATAGGACTTTAGGTCAGCTCAAAACATAATCTAAATCCTGTGAATTGTGTGTAACTTTTTAGACATATTAAAATTTTATTTATTATTTATTCTGGGGAAATTACAGAGACATATTTTCACCTAATGAAAAAAATTAATCAGTGTTCAAATTTTAAATAGGAAACTGTTTCACATTTATTCCTTAAGACATTGTAGTTCAACAAAGGGAAAATAAGCAGCACAATTGGGATACACATCTGGTAAAATATAATACTTATGTTTTATGTAAGTGGTGAACACATTAAAATATTACCAATTTTCTTAAAGTTGGAAACTTACACTTAAAATAACAATAAAAAAGCAATTCTACATAATATAATTATGATTTTTACAAGTATGGCCATGGATATTTAATTATTTGCAAAATAATCAAGTGAAAAATTGTATGCAGCAAATGTTTAAGTTTCAAGTACAACTGACATGATAGTTAACAAGGTCAACTTTAGGAATTAATGGAAACTTTAGAATAAAGTATGTTATGCAGTGAGCTGATAGCTGAAAGTAACAATCCCAATTGCATTTCCTTCATTGATTTTCTGACAAATCATCCACTTAAAAGGTTGACAATTTGGGGAAGGGGAAAAAGATTAATCTTTCATGGGCGAAGATACATGCATAATTAATTGGACCTTAGAAACATTTATTATAATTTTAGATTAGCCTTGTTATTAATAATATTTTAATTTTCAGGGCATAAAAGGAGGAAATATTTTGTGATATAACAATGACATTAAAACACGCAAGACAAACTTATGGCTATAATGAAAGAGAACCCAGCAGCATTCAGCTGCCATGACTGGCTTCCATTTCCGCCTTTATTCGCTTCACAGCATTTATCTGCATGATGAAAATTGATTTTGAAAATAGAATAACAATGAAATAATTAAGAAAGTAAAGAGTAGAGTTACAAACGAGAAAATAAAGAGAGAAAAAACGTGACAGTAGGAAAGAAAAAAGAGAAAATAATTAATGCACGATTTACACAAAGTCATTAACAATTAATGCAAACCTACAAAAGATATTTTGATACAATGCAAGAATGGCTAAAATCTTGTATAAAACATTTATTTATATTTGTCACATATTAAAAACAGACAAAAGTCAATACTGATGTTTATTTGCATTACTCAGATATTAACTCTCTCATTGATCCCTTACATGTAAATACCTTTCATTTATAAATTGAAAATATAAATTACAAGGGAAAAGTCACTAGTCATTTCACTGTGCTACTGGTAAACTCACAGTGCTACTTTTAATATGAGCTCAATAAATCATACAATGTTTAATGGTAATATTTTCTACTATAAGCGTTTAGGATATATTTAATAAAGCAGTTATATTTTAATAATAAACAAGCTACCAACAAATATAAGTGAAAATTGTATATTCACATAATGAAAATTTGCAATAAGAATAGAAGCTAGAAGTATTAACTAACTGACCATGGGCAAACTCTAGAAATATGTCACTGAACCTCTTTTAAAACAACTTTAGGAAGCAAAGATTATGAAAATAATTTTTAGACTTACTTTTTCATTACATGCTAAACTAAAGAAATACTGTTGCAGGTATAGTATCAATATTTATGTTAGACTGAACATTCCAGAGAGTTAAGATGAAGTTTTCCCAGATAACTGGACTTCCACTTCACCATTGTGTTAGAAGTTTTTCAACTTATATTCTAAAACAACCATAAATTTAATCCTAAAATAATATTTTCATATTCATCATGTGCTTGAATGTTGTTTTCTTCTCATGTTGAATTATTTAGAGATGAAGGATATATTAGTGTTGTTTGTAACTAGAGTAGAGGTCATTAAAATAATTTTACTGTAGAGTTCATTGGAAGTACAATTTAAAAGCCCATGATCATAGAAAGTAACTAAAATATTTTAGCAATATATTTTTGTGGTGATTTATGTTATTTATTTTTTTAGCTTGTTAAATCTAAACAACTATTTTGTATGCATTGTGTATGCATTACACGTTCCCAGAGCATAGAATTATTTCACCATTGAATATAAAAAATGTGTGAACAGAATTATTGTCATCAAATTATATTGATGGTCAATGTTAATATTAGATATGTCTTCAGAAAAAAAGACATCAATTACTGAAAGATATTACGGTCTTTTTTGGTTAAATACAAATGTTATCAAACATGTGACAGCCCAAAAAACTGGTGAAAATGATTTTCAAAGTAAGTTTATTCCCAAATATTTTTTTAAACATTAGATTATACCCAGTCCAGCAATTTACTAGTATTTTTAGTCATTAAAATTATAGAACAAATAAATAAATGCCATGCTATCAGCCTTGAAATCCATGGTTTCATAATCATTTTAAATCAATCTGCTATAGTTTCCCAATATTCTTCTTACTTAAAAAATAAAATAAGGTGGAATTATGCTGCATAAATATTCCAAAAAGGAACATAATTGATTATGGAAGCTCTATTTTTATATAAATCAGAACATATATCTTTCAAAATAAGCAGATCTTTAATAAAAATTTTAAAAATGAAAAATATTAATAATTACAAAATTATTTTTAAAATAATAATTATGAACTATGAAGAAATGTAACATCCACTAGGATACTTACAATGAAAACTACTATTGGCAATGTAATATTTTATATGAATATAAGGGGAGTAGATTGATGAGAAAAGAAAATATAGTGCTTTAGTACAACAAATAAATATGCTATAGAGTTAGCCTATTGTTTACAAAAAGTTAAATATACCTAATGCACACAAGTAATGGGTTTTTAAATTCAAAATTCCAGAAAATTAATTGGATAGTCTGCAATGCATGAAATACAAAAGTAAATTAAAACCACATTAACCTTTAAAGTCTATATCTTCTCTAACTTAAATGAAAAGACTTAAGATATGCTAGTTTGCTACATATAATTTATTTCTAATATGTTTGAATTTATATTTATTTTAAAATGAAAAATTAAATCTTATAAAATTGTATGAAGTTTTGTTTCATATATTGCAAATATATCATCTTAACTCTATAATATTTGAAACATTCCCAAATTCCCTATGATCACAGCCTTTAAAATTGTCTCACAAAACCGAGATCTATATCAAACAATTCTTAACTTATGGCACGTTTCTGATATGGCTTTCCATAAGGCGTCAGCAATCAGTGGATTCAGTCACAGCAAATTAAACATGATTTATAATTTTTTTTTTTGAGACATAGTCTTGCTCTGTTCCCCAGGCTGGAGTAAGGTGGCACAATTTCAGCTCACTGCAACCTCTGCTTCCAGGGTTCAAGCAATTCTGTCTTAGCCTCCTGAGTAGCTGGGATTACAGGTGCCCACCAAGACATCTGGCTAAATTTTGTATTTTTAGTAGAGACAGGATTTCACTATGTTGACCAGGCTGTTCTCAAACTCCTGGGATTCAGGTGTGAGTCACTGCTCATGACTGATTTTGTGACATTTTTACAAATAAAAAAATTTCAATTCCTCCATTTTTTGATAAGTTGCATTGGCTTTGTATCACCTGCGACGTTTGGAGGAATGAATGCCATCTCTTATCTCTCAGATGGCTTTGCCTATTTGTCTGTGTATATGATTTCTCCATGACTATTTGATTTGTTTCACCTAGGGATACTTCACAACTGTTCTTGTTCAGTTCCATTGACCTTTCAGCAACATTTGACATTTTACACTATCCTTCTTGAAATATGACCCTCTTTTCATTTCCAAGATACTATGCTCATGTTTTCCAGTTAAGTATGTGAAGTCTTAGTCTCATGGTGCGGGGTGGAGCGGTCTGGTTTCTTCTTCCCATATAACATTATAGTTCCTTGGGGCTCCGTTCTTAATCCCATTCTATTCTTCAGTAATTCAAGAAATATTCTTTGGAAATCAATGCTGTGCCAGTCACCCTTCTAGGTACTAGCAAACATCAAAGAGTACTACAGACATTAATCCTCTTCAGAGATTTTAGGTATTGCTGAGATGGGTTTATCCTCACTCACACTTCAAATACCATTCAACTGTTAACACTGACAGCATCATGGTGTATGTTTCCAAACCATGTTTATCTTCTCATTTCTAGACCCACATATCTAACCAACAATTTAATACTTCAAATTTCACAAATACCAAATGTTTGATCCACATTCTTTTAAATCTTGCTTCTCCTACAAAATTCTTCACCTTCAGGAATGACATCTGCAATGCCCTAAGTTGCCCAAGCAAGAAACCTAAAAATCATTATTGACTGAAATTTATCTATTGCAAAGGCAGGGTTAGTCTAAACTTATAATGTATATGGAATTTTTTTGTTCTTTTATTTTTTATACTGCTGTTCATCCATCAGTTGCTCTCACCCATATGAGCAAGAATAATCTGTTTATAATACCTATATCTTCACACAACTTTTCTGCTTTCAATTATTTATTTCTTTTAGAATATGTTTTTCAATTATGTTTATAGAAGCCCTTGAATTATCTGGTTTGCATTCCCTCTCTGACCTTATCTTCAGTCACACTCTTCCAGGTTCTCTTCCAGACATGCCTTTTCCAGTTCCTGGAGCAGATCATGCTCTTTCTTGTCTCAGGGATCCCTTCCATGTAACACATTTTCCTTGAAAAGTTCATTCCTGCACGTTTCCTTTGGAAAATCACTTTCTAAGAAAAATCTCTCTTAGTTGCAGTTATTCCTTAGTTATTCTAACTCACGTTGAATATCTGTCTTCCCTACTAGATTGTGAAGATTTTGGGGGACAGGGTTCATTTCCGTACTTTTCACAGATAAATCCTTTGTCACAAAGAAGTATTTGTCATAAAGAAGTACTCCATTCTAGTATTTGTCACAAAGAAGTACTCCAATAAATAATTACCGAATTAATAAATGAATATATCTTAACATTGCAGAGCCAGAGGAAACTAACTTTAGAGATGAGGAAACAGTTATTTTGACAAGTTATGTGACAGGAATGAATCTGGAAATATAAACCAGAATTCTCTCCACTTTCTTTCCAGGTCTTGCCAACAAGCTCTCAGGACACAAGTTTCTCAAATTGAAACATATATATATATGAAATGAAAAAATATATATTTGAAATGAAATATATATATATATATATTCACATATATAAATAAAAAATATGTATTTCAAAATATATACACTAAGTTAAAATATATATTTTTTTCAAATATATACACTAAGTTAAAAATTTGGGATATTGTCATATACTGTTGCAATATGACTTTGGAGAAGGCTCCGGCTCAGTATGGGGATATGTATAGCATGTTTCTGATATTTTCATGTAATAGAATTACTACATACATATACATTCCAACTTTAGAAGTACTTGCTGTTGTTTTAAACATGGAGGGGTTAAAGTACATTCAGTCATTCTTATTTAGGTGTGTTATCTTGTGGGGGTATCAGATTTGTCATACAACTAGAAGTATCTGTTAACTCAAACAAATCATTAAACCTCTTAAAACCGTATTTGTAAAATGAGAATACTTCATTATCCAGGTCAGATTTAATAAAAAAAAGAGATAACTAACGAAGAAGTGCTTTAAAAATAATAAAGAAGGTCACTAAAATGTAAGATATCCATGTTATTTCCAGAGGCCTTTTACTTTCTAATATTAAATTATAATTTGGTAGAAACTATTAATATTAGCAATACAAAACACTAATATCAATTACTTGTAAAGCTTATAACCAATAGCAATTACTTTTATTTGAAAGATCAATCATATAAAACTGATTTCAATTACTAAACAACTGATGTATAACAAAATCATAATATATGAAATTAACATCAATTTGCATTACAAGAGGGTTAAATAACATGACTGAACTAGCTAGTTTTATTGCTTTTTCAGTTTCAAAAATATTATATATCAATACTTACACTCTAATATAGTAAGACAAATAAATTTTGGTTTCCTGAATTAATATGCTGCTCTTTTCTCAATATATGTATATAAAAAATATACTATATATACACAAATATCTGTACATGTCTGTATAAAATTAAAATTATAAAAGTAATAACTGAGGAAAAATAAATGTAGAAATATGACCAATGTGGCAACTCATGAATAGAGTTAAATATTATTTTGAGTCAGAATAGATTTGTGCATCTTTACCTCTAGAGCATTTATCCAAATAAATGTTTAACATCCCTGTTTTGAACTTTGATATTATTACTAACAGACTAAGATGTAACGATGTAAGCACTGTTACCTATCAACTGTAGAGTGTACCAGTGTGTTGCAAAAGCTGATTCATAGTGTTCTTCCATTTTATCAGCCTCTTTAAAACTCTAGGTATAGGTCTTTATGGATTTATATTTGTGGTTGTTTCTGCCTTTCTTTGTGACCAATTTTATGTATCCAAAGTCAACTTGCTTGGTCAATCATAGGTTGGCTCATCATTACCTTTGTCCAAATCTAACAAAAATGGAGCAGCAGGCTCCACATGACTGACAAAGAAATTGTCTTCTTAGCAAAGCTTTTGCATGGTCTCAACAGACACTCTTCACATTGATTATCATCAGTCACTCTTATTCTCTATATTCTCCTGTTCTTTCTCTCTCCACCACTCCAACTATTAATGGAGTCAAAACATATTTAGAAATTAAGCAATACCCTATGGCAAGAGTGATGAGAAACTTTGTGTATCACAGGTCACAATCATAATTATAACATGGAATTTACATTTCACTTTGTTTTCATTAGTAATGAGAAAAATTCATAAGGGTTATAAAAAGATGGTATCATATTTATGTTGAGTCTAAGAAAGAAAATAGTTTGGCTTACCTTTAATAATGTTGGGCTTTGGGGGCATGCTGAATTCATAAACTGTAGGTTCAGAATATCCCAATCTATTAGCAGCTGTAATCTGAACTTCATACCCCATGGTCCACTGGAGATGCTCCAAAATGATGTGGTCCTTATTTCCCTGCACTTTTTTCTCTAGCCATTGGTCTTCCTTATCTTTCTGTGAAACCAATAAAAATGCATTTTGTAAATATCCATACCCTCAAGTTGTACTTTTAAAAAATAATTTAAATTGAAATTGGAACAATATATTTATATGGGAAATTGGAACAATTTTCATAGGCTCAGTAATACATGAAGTTGCTATGTCAATGAAGTCAGTATTACTTCTAACATTTTTCTGTACAAAATACAATGCTGTTTATATTAGACAAAAGGTGGTTTTGTAATTAATCCTTTATTCAGTGATTGATAATTCACCTCCATTCAAATTCTTTTTTCACATATACAAGTTTGGTTTTTGGCCATCTGTTGATTATTAATCATTATGTGAACAGGAAAAATGAAACATGCTATATAGAAAAAACTTAATATGTTCATTAAAAGACTTGCCAGGGACCATTGTTAGAGTTTGTTGGAGGGAAAAATGATCAAGTGTCTTGAAATAAAATTTGGATATGATTGATAGATTTATATTATCACAGGCATCTTTTACTACTTTGATGTTTTATGACATAAGAAAATAATATACAAAGCAAATTACTGTTTTAAATAGATCATTAGCATAAGAATATAAAATAATGCTATCCTATTGTCAAACATTCTACACTTAAATACTATCTCATTCTTTTTCCAAAATAGCAATTATGACCATATTTTTCCTTTATTTGAAAAATTACCATGAGAACTACAATTACTAATAAAATATAAATTGATATAATTTTATAAATTAAATTATCTAAACCAATGAGGTTATTGTGCTTTGCCATACATTAACAACTTAAACACAGGGAACTTCCTTAACCTTTCTCTTTATAACAGAAGTGATGATAGCAGCTGTTGCTGTCAGCTTTATGGGAAAGCAATGAGGAAAATTGAGTAAATTGTGTATTCCAGGGCCTTAGAGATCATAACCACACAACAAATATAACAGCTATTTTAGGTTGTAACTGTTTCCATAAAAACTGTATGGAAATGAAATATTTTCTCTGGAATGATGTATCTAATAATCTATCATTGCAACAGCAAATCTCACTTTCCCAGGGTGTAACTATAAATAAATTACAGCCTGTTTATAACAACAGATGTAGACATGTCTTTTAGCCTCATAGCTCAGCCCTATATTACTCTATGTTGAGCCAAAATTTTACACTCCTTCTTTGACTGTAAAAAATAAGAAATTTTCTCTATTATGGTGGCAATTATTTGTCCTCTAAAATAAAATTGTAAAAGTTAATTTCATAATTCCATTAAATTGACAGTACTCAAACATGGAGGGAGTGTCCTTCAGAAGGATGCAAGAAGGTATTATAATTTTGATGCCATAGTATTATTTCCTTTTTCTAGTTAATTATTTTTTTGGGTGAGATAGAACTTTTATTACTAAGGAAATGAATTTTTGGTGATGTAGAACTTCCATTACAAAGAAATAGAAAAGTTTGTCCTGTTCTGCTATTTCATGTAAACCTGAAGATACTAGAATCTCTAATGAAGCCCTGGTTTTAAGTAAACAAGCACTAAAAGTTATCAATATAAACAAGATGCACTTGCCTTGATTTTTTAAATTTATGAGTATGTTTTTTATAAAATGGCTGTAACCAGCACTACTTAAGGTCTTATGAGGTGTAGGAGCCATGGAAAAACTAAAAAGAGGGGTTGTAACTTTTCTAAGTTAATAAATGAACAGTAAGTTTAAGAAACAAATGTAGTTGCAATTTTAAAATGTTTAGGGCAGCTGTGCTAAAAAGCCACAGCTGGCCAGGCTTGGTGGCTCAAGTTTGTAATTCCAGCACTCTGGGAGGCTGAGGCAGGCAATCAAGAGGTCAGGAGATTGAGACCATCTTACCTAAAATGGTGAAACTCTGGCTCTACTAAAAATACAAAAAATTAGCTGGGCATGGTGGCATGCACCCCTTTGTCCCAGCTACTCGGGAGGCTGAGTCAGGAGCATTTTTTGAACCCAGGAGGCAAAGGTTGCAGTGAGCCAAGATCACACCACTGCACTCCAGTCTGGGTGACAGAGCCAGACTCCCTCTCAAAAAAGTAAATAAATAAAAGCCCCAGCTATCACAACGCCCTCTGTCTTCAAGCACTCATTCATCAATTATTTATTCAGTTAATTGATTAGTGAGGATTTTCTACAGGCATGAAAATAATAGTGAACAAGACATGTGCAATACCCTTATTTGGAGTTTACAAACCAGCAAAGAAGAAAGACATGAGGTTTTTGAAATATGAGAAGGTGCTTTGGAAGCACGTAATACCTAATAAGTCCAGGGCTAGGCAGGTCACCAGTGGGGAGGTGAGATCACTCTTACTGGAAATAATACACTTGAGCACCATTGCTCTTTTCATTTGTCCTAACTGAGTTTATGACAAGAAGGTGTCAGATTTTTACAGAACTTTAAATTCAAGAATAAACACAATAATTTTAAGCCTCAGATGCATAATCACTGGGTGATGTAAAAGTGAACACTATAGACGTTTTAAATATTTTTTTTAAATTGTGTATATATACATATATAGATACATATATAACAAAAATGCTTAAAAAAGTCAACCCAAAGGTAATGAATATGAACCTATATACATATAGAATGTATTTTTATAAGTTATAAATTGCGTATATACACACACATATGGGAAGGAAGGGGTGTATGGAAAGGACACTGAAGGGTGATATGAAGACAAGGGCTCCATGAGGCAGCACAAAGCTGCATGTCCCTGTGGCCTCGCCATTGTCCCTGTTATTCAGTACTTTCTATGTAACTATTAAGTGGTTGATGTGAGTAAATATTTTTGTGGAAATACTTGAAATTCAGTTTTTCTTTGTATCTGAGTGAAGTGTGGGGTAAAAGAGCCAGAAAATAAGAGATCTGAGATCTGAATTACCCCAGCCAAAACTGTATTCTTTAGAGGGAGAGACAGATGTCACGTCCTTCAGGTAATCCTTCAAAAACATCATTTTTGAAAATTAGGCATTTAAGGTGAAACTTCTATACAAACACAAGACAGTCTCTTGCGAATTAGCAATCATTTATCTTTTGATTGTTGAAGTCCTTAATATGATAAATTAATGGCCCTTCATCATTTTAAGTATTTGAGCTGATAGTCTAAGGAAGCAGAGGGAGTTCTAATATTTTCTCAATATAAATCAGTTTCATTTTCCTTTCAACATTAGATAAGGAGGCATTTTAATCCTCTAATTGCTATTTCTAGGGAATAGGAAAAAAATTAAAGTGGGTGTTACCAAATACTCCCCTGGCATCAAAATCTCAAGTATGCATCTGTAGAGTGTCTAATTTGCAAAGTTGAAATGCCTAGGGAACAATTTAAGATAATCTAGTTGCAAAATGTTCCCTTAGGTATCTTAATGAGATAAGTTGAATAGGGTTATTATTAATAAGCCAATTAAATGTTGAAGGGTGGCTACTGAAAAAAAAAATGGTCATTTGGCTTTGGTATAGCTTTTCTTATGTAATTTTTTTAAATTTTTTATTTTTTGTCAGAAAATAGATAGAAGGGCCATATGACAATTCAGGCCACTTCTTAATAGTGATTCTAAAGTCATACCATCAGCATTGAGGGAAATACTGGTAATCATCTGTACAGGGAATAGATTAGAGCTAAGGTGTAAGGGTCACTATTTTCTTATTTTCAGGGGCTCCTTGATGCTTTTATTCATAACAAGAAACAGCTCACTGACTCTTTGTGAGGATCAAAAAAATGTATCACCAACATCATTTTCAATATAAACTGAATAATTATAAAATGAGAGGACAATAGAGAAGGTGAGTTCATATAAGCAAGATGAAGTTTAGATTCTTCTGACTCCCATGTTGTATGATACAAGATTTTGTATGTATATAAAGCAGTTCCCGGTTCCTAGATTCCCTAGTAGCATGATTCAGGTATTCATACTTACAAGACCTCACAGAAGGCCCAAAATTATATAAAACTAGATTAGCTACTCTGAATATCAGAAAGGTGATTTATAATCTGGATATTATATATACATAATATATATATAATATATACACACACATGCACACAAATAAGCATATATTAATATGTGTGTACATATGTGTGTATGAGTATGCGTAGAGAAACACATAGAGAAACAGTTTACAGAATTCAAGAAGAGTTTACAAATGGGCAAACAAGAACGGGCAAGAGACCTGGCTTGAATTGCATGGCACTGTCAGTTTAATGAGAGACCAGTGAGTCCTTCAGAGCTGTCCTGGGTAGAGTCATGGAAGTCTCCGTATCAGAGTATCCAAAAGACACAAACAGCTGCTCATCATTGTTAGCATGAACCCTGGGACAAAAAGTGGTCTTCTGAAAAGGATATTAATCTTAAATTTAGAACACAGAGTTGTATATAAAATTATATGTGTGTGTGTGTGTGTGTGTGTGTGTGTATACACACACACATTTGGAAGATCTATAGGTTCGAAGACATTAGCAAAGTTCTAAATTTAAATCTCTTTTTTCCATGATGATGATTGATTCTATTTCTTTGTTCCACATGCTAATGCTTGGTAATTTTTTTTTTAAGTTAGGTCCTACATAATCTGTTTTTAGTCTCCACCACTCACATAGTACTTAAGACAAAATAAATATAATTTTTCCTATTCATTACCTTCTCTGTTCTCACACCTATAAACACCGGCAGTGCATTATTTCTTGTGTTTCTCACAGAGAGTGTTAATTATTCTATTTATAATACTATTTATAATTGCATAACATGAGCTAATTTGTTTATTGGTTTACTGCTGTATTTGTTCCTTCAGACTACATATAGTCTATCTATAGAAAGAAGAATAAAACTCACCCTCTTAACTCACAGCAAAGAAAAATTACCACAAAGCTTGCTACTTTTCAATGTCCATAAGTAATAATTGGTTAAATATGCTTCAAACTTAAACTATACTGATGTTAAATAAATTCCCATGTACACACATAAACATTATTAACTGGAAAATAAGTTTCCTTAACAACCAAAGCTTGATTTTACTTATTTATTATTTTAATACCCTTTTCTTTTTTTTATTGCATTTTAGGTTTTGAGGTACATGCGCAGAACATGCAAGATAGTTGCATAGGTACACACAGGGCAGTGTGTTTTGCTGCCTTCCTCCCGTTCACCCACATTTGGCATTTCTACCCAGGCTATCCCTCCCCAGCACCCCCCCCGCTGTCCCTCCACTATTCCCCCCAATAGACCCCAGTGTGTAGTACTCCCTTCCCTGTGTCCACGTGTTCTCATTTTTCTCACCCGCCTATGAGTGAGAATATGTTGTATTTCCTTTTCTGTTCTTGTGTCACTTTGCTGAGAATGATGTTCTCCAGATTCATCCACGTCCCTACAAAGGACACGAACTCATCATTTTTGATTGCTGCATAATATTCCATGGTGTATATGTGCCACATTTTCCCAGTCCAGTCTATCATTGATGGGCATTTGGGTTGGTTCCAGGTCTTTGCTATTGTAAACAGTGCTACAATGAACATTCGTGTGCATATGTCCTTATAGTAGAACGATTTATAGTCCTTTGGATATATACCCAGTAATGGGATTGATGGGTCAAATGGAATTTCTATTTCTAAGGCCTTGAGGAATCACCATACTGTCTTCCACAATGGTTGAACTAATTTACACTCCCACCAACAGTGTAAAAGTGTTCCTATTTCTCCACATCCTCTCCATCATCTGTTGTCTCGATTTTTTAATGATCGCCATTCTAACTGGCGTGAGATGGTATCTCAATGTGGTTTTGATTTGCATCTCTCTAATGACCAGTGATGATGAGCATTTTTTCAAGTGTTTGTTGGCCTCATGTATGTCTTCTTTTGTAAAGTGTCTGTTCATATCCTTTGCCCATTTTTGAATGGGCTTGTTTTTTCCCTGTAAATCTGTTTGAGTTCTTTGTAAATTCTGGATATCAGCCCTTTGTCAGATGGGTAAACTGCAAAGATTTATTCCCATTCTATTGGTTGCCGATTCACTCTATTGACTGTTTCTTTTGCCATGCAGAAGCTGTGGAGTTTGATTAGGTCCCATCTGTCTACTTTGGCTTTTGTTGCCAATGCTTTTGGTGTTTTGGTCATGAAGTCCTTGCCTACTCCTATGTCCTGAATGGTTTTGCCTAGATTTTCTTCTAGGGTTTTTATGGTGCCAGGTCTTATGTTTAAGTCTTTAATCCATCTGGAGTTAATTTTAGTGTAAGGTGTCAGGAAGGGGTCCAGTTTCTGCTTTCTGCACATGGCTAGCCAGTTTTCCCAACACCATTTATTAAACAGGGAATCCTTTCCCCATTGCTTGTTTTTGCCAGATTTATCAAAGATTGTATGGTTGTAGGTATGTTGTGTTGCCTCCGATGCCTCTGTTCTGTTCCATTGGTCTATATCTCTGTTTTGGTACCAGTACCATGCTGTTTTGATTACTGTAGCCTTGTAGTATAGTTTGACGCCTGGTAGTGTGATGCCTCCCGCTGTGTTCTTTTTGCTTAGAATTGACTTGGCTATGTGGGCTCTCTTTTGGTTTCATATGAAGTTCATGGTAGTTTTTTCCAGTTCTGTGAAGAAAGTCAATAGTAGTTTGATGGGGATAGCATTGATTCTGTAAATTACTTTGGGCAGTACAGCCATTTTCACAATATTGATTCTTCCTAACCATGAACATGGAATGTTTCTCCATCTGTTTGTGTCCTCTTTTATTTTGCTGAGCAGTGGTTTGTAGTTTTCCTTGAAGAGGTTCCTTACGTTCCTTGTAAGTTGTATTCCTAGGTATTTTATTTTCTTTGTAGCAATTGTGAATGGCAGTTCGTTCTTGATTTGGCTCTCTTTAAGTCTGTTATTGGTGTATAGGAATGCTTGTGATTTCTGCACATTGATTTTATATCCTGAGACTTCGCTGAAGTTGCTTATCAGTTTCAGGAGTTTTTGGGCTGAGGTGATGGGGTCTTCTATGTATCCTATCATGTCGTCTGCAAATAGAGACAATTTGGCTTCCACCTTTCCTATTTGAATACCCTTTATTTCTTTTTCTTGCCTGATTGCTCTGGCTAGAACTTCTGGTTCTCTATTGAATAGGAGTGGTGAACTAGGGCATCCTTGTCTAGTGCCGGATTTCAAAGGGAATGCTTCCAGTTTTTGCCCATTAAGTATGATATTGGCTGTTGGTTTGTCATAAATAGCTTTTATTATTTTAAGACATGTTCCATCAATACCGAGTTTATTGAGGGTTTTTAGCATAAAGGGCTGTTGAATTTTGTCAAATGCCTTCTCTGCCTCAATTGAGATAATCATATGGTTTTTGTTTTTGATTCTGTTTACGTGGTGAAATACATTTATAGACTTGCGTATGTTGAACCAGCCTTGCATCCCCGGGATGAATCCTAGTTGATCATGATGGATAAGTTTTTTAATGTGCTGTTGCAATCGATTTGCCAGTATTTTATTGAAGATTTTTGCATCGATGTTCATCATGGATATTGGCCTGAAGTTTTCTTTTCTTGTTGAGTCTCTGCCGGGTTTTGGTATCAAGATGATCTTGGTCTCATAAAATGTTTTGGGAAGGATTCCCTCTTTTTGGATTATTTGAAATAGTTTCAGAAGGAATGGTACCAGCTCCTCTTTGTGTGTCTGGTAGAATTCGGCTGTGAACCCATCTGGACCTGGGCTTTTTCTGTGTGGTAGGCTCTTAATTACTGCCTCGACTTCAGACCTTGTTATTGTTCTATTCATAGTTTCAGCTTCCTCCTGGTTTAGACTTGGGAGGACACAGGTGTCCAGGAATTTATCCATTTCTCCCTGATTTACTAGTTTATGTGCATAGAGTTGTTTGTAGTATTCTCTGATGATGTTTTGAATTTCTGTGGAATCTGTGGTGATTTCCCCTTTATCATTTTTTATTGCATCTATTTGGTTGTTCTCCCTTTTCTTTTTTTATCAGTCTGGCTAGTGGTCTGATTTTGTTGATCTTTTCAAAAAACTAGCTCTTGGATATATTAATTTTTTGAAGGGGTTTTTATGTCTCTATCTTCTTCAGTTCTGAAGTTCTCTGATCTTAGTTATTTCTTGTCTTCAGCTAGGTTTTGAGTTTTTTTTTTTTTTTTTTTTTTTTTGATCTTGCTCCTCTAGCTCTTTCAATTTTGATGATAGGGTGTCAATTTTGGATCTCTCCACTCTTCTCATGTGGGCACTTATTGCTATATATTTTCCTCTGGAGACTGCTTTAAATGTGTCCCAGAGATTCTGGTATGTTGTGTCTTAGTTCTCATTGTTTTTGAAGAACTTCTTTATTTCTGCCTTCTTTTCATTGTTTATCCAGCCAACATTCAAGAACCAGTTGTTCAGTTTCCATGAAGCTGTGCAGTTCTGAGTTAGTTTCTGAATTCTGAGTTCTAACTTGATTGCACTATGGTCTGAGAGACTGTTTCTTATGATTTCAGTTGTTTTGCATTTGCTGAGGAGTGCTTTACTTCCAATTATGTGGTCAATTTTGGAGTAGGTGTGATGTGATGCTGAGAAGAATGTATATTCTGTGGATTTGGGATGGAGAGTTCTGTAAATGTCTATCAGGTTTGCTTGTTCCAGGTATGAGTTCAAGCCCTGGATATCCTTGTTAATTTTCTGTCTGGTTGATCTGTCAAATATTGACAGTGGAGTGTTAAAGTTTCTCACTATTATTGTGTGAGAGTCTAAGTCTCTTTGTAAGTTGTTAAGAACTTGCCTTATATATCTGGGAGCTCCTGTATTGGGTCCATACATATTTAGGATCATTAGCTCTTCTTGTTGTATCTATCCTTTTACCATTATGTAATGACCTTCTTTGTCTGTTTTGATCTTTGTTGCTTTAAAGTCTATTTTATCAGAGATGAGAATTGCAACTCCTGCTTTTTTTTTTTTTTGCTCTCCATTTGCTTGATAAATCTTCCTCCATCCCTTTATTTTGAGCCTTTGTGTATCCTTGCATGTGAGATGGGTTTTTTGGATACAGCACACCGATGGGTTTTGGTTTTTTATCCAATTTGCCAGTCTGTGTCTTTTGACTGGTGCATTTAGCCCATTTACATTTAGGGTTAATATTGTATGTGTGAATTTGATACTGCCATTTTGATGCTAGCTGGCTCTTTTGCCCATTAGTTGATGCAGATTCTTCATTTTGTTGATGCTCTTAACATTTGGCATGTTTTTGGAATGGCTGGTACTGGTTGTTCCTTTCTCTGTGTAGTGCCTCTTTCAGGAGTTCTTGTAAAGCAGGCCTGGTGGTGACAAAATTTCTGAGTACTTGCTTGTTTGCAAAGGATTTTATTTTTCCTTCATTTATGAAGCTCAGTTTGGCTGGATATGAAATTCTGGGTTGAAACTTCTTTAAGGATGTTGAATATTGGCCCCCACTCTCTTCTGGCTTGTAGAGTTTCTGCCAAGAGATCTGCTGTGAGTCTGATGGGCTTCCCTTTGTGGGTGACCCGACCTTTCTCTCTGGCTGCCCTTAGTATTTTCTCCTTCATTTCAACCCTGGTGAATCTGAGGATTATGTGCCTTGGGGCTGCTCTTCTTGCCGAATATCTTTGTGGCATTCTCTATATTTCCTGGACTTGGATATTGGCCTGCCTTGCTAGATTGGGGAAATTTTCCTGGATAATATTCTGAAGAGTATTTTCCAGCTTGGATTCATTCTCTTCGTCACATTCTGGTGCACCTATCAAACGTAGGTTAGGTCTCTTCACATAGTCCCACATTTCTTGGAGACTTTGTTCATTCCTTTTTGCACTTTTTTCTCTAATCTTGGTTTCTCATTTTATTTCATTGAGCTGATCTTCAACTTCTGATATTCTTTCTTCTGCTTGGTCAATTCGGCTGTTGGAACTTGTGCATGCTTCTCGATGTTCTCGTGTTGTATTTTTCAGCTCCTTCAATTCATTCATATTCCTCTCTAAGTTGTCCATTCCTGTTATCATTTCCTCGAGTCTTTCTTCAAATCTTTTTTCAAGGTTCTTAGTTTCTTTGCATTGATTTAGAACATGTTCTTTTAGCTCATGGAATTTTCTCATTACCCACCTTCTGAAGTCTGATTCTGTCATTTCATCACACTCATTCTCCATCCAGCTTTTTTCCCTTGCTGGTGAGGAGTTTTGGTCCTTTGTAGGCGGCGAGGTGTTTTGGTTTTGGGTGTTTTTCTCTTTTGCGCTGGTTTCTTCCCATCTTTGTGGGTTTATCCACCTGTCGTCTGAGTAGTTGCTGACTTTTCAATTGGGTCTCTGAGTGGACGCCCAGATTGTTGATGATGAAGTATTTCTGTTACTTAGTTTTCCTTCTAACAATATTGCCCCTCTGCTATATGACTGCTGAGGTCCACTCCAGGCCGTGCTTGTCTGGGGTACACCTGTAGCAGCTGCAGAACAGTGAGGGATGCTACCAGTTTCTTCTTCTGCTATCTTTGTCCCAGAATGATGCCCGCCAAATGTCAGTCTGATCAGTCCTTTTTGAGGTGACGCTTTGGACATACAGGGGTCAAGGAGCTGTTTGAGGAGGCGGCCTGTACTTTATAGGAGCTCAAGTGCTGAGCTGTGAGCTCTGTTGATCATTCAGGACTGTTAGGCAGGTACGTTTAAGTCTGCAGCAGAACTCATAAAACCCCTTTTCTTCCTCAGAGGCTCTGTCTTGGGGAGTTAGGGCTTTCTTTATGAGTATCCGTTGCACTGCCCTGCCCAGCTAGGAGGCAGTCTAGTCACTATTTGCCTGCTGAGGCTCTGCCCCACTGCCATGGGGTCCACCCTGCTGCTGTGGGCTCTGCCCTGTTGGCAGAGTCTCTCTGTTATAATGGGTTGCCTTGGCAACAACAGGCTGTGTCAGCAATGGGAGTGTACCTCAGTAGGGGTGGAATGCCTAGGAAATGGCGGATGCCCCTCCCCACTGAGCTGCACCATCCTGGGTTCAGCTGTGCCCACAGTGAAACTCTCAACCCTGAGCGTTTCGAATTGCCATTTTGTTTGTCCATGTGAGGGTGGGACCCGCCAAGCCTGATCCCCTGGCTCCCTGTCTCAGAGCCCCCCCTTTTTTTTAAGTTTGAACGGTTGACTCTCTCCCAGGTGTTTCAGTCGCCTGCTGATAGGGCACCAGGATCTGTGTGATTTCCCATGCAGCAACCCACTATGCCAGCTCAAACGTCGCTTACCGGGAATATCCTGGTCTGGCTCACTGTCCAAGTCCCATTTAATTAGATGGATATGCTAATCTGCCCTCCCAAATCTCAGATTGCCGGTTTAACAGGGCACCCAGACCAGTGCGTTTTGTGCGGAGTGCCGCTGCACTGCGGCGCTGGCTGAAATGGCCACACCAGCCGAAACAGCTGTGCTGGCGTCCTGTGTCTCTCCTACACCTGGGAATTTCCCCATTCTGTGTGCAACAAAGATCCGTCTGGAAATGTGGCATGCACTCACCCTCTGCGTCTTCACTGAGAGCTGCAATCCTGAGTTGCTTGTACCATGCCATCTTCTTTTTCCACCTTAATACTCTTTTCAAAATTACTTTTTTTTTCCTATGGCCATAGAGATAGTGAACAACCTCCTGGTCTCCAAATTGCTTAAGAAGTTCAATTAAGACTTACAAATGCTAGTCCCTATAGTACCACCTCACAATTGATTTTAAGCTACCAATTATTTTAGCCAAAAAAACGTATTTAATATGCCAACACTAAGTGGTAAGTTATGATCCCATAGCTATCATCAAATTAGAAATAAGATGGTGAAAAACTCATGGAAGCATGTAAGAATCTATTTACTAAATTACATGAAGTTAGATTGACACTATAAGTACAAAGTAGAGTAAAAATAACTTCATGATTTTTTCCAAACATTTCATGAGATTAATATGCTTGTCTTCATTTTTAAAACACACAGTTTAAACTTACTGATTTATTGTTAGAGACATTAATTTTCATGAAGAGTCCACAGAGATATCTAATTCTGCTTTTATTACTCTAGTTCTGTTCTAATAAATTCTGTCTTCCTAATGGGCGAGTGAACAAAGCCATGTGCTGTATTATAGGTTGACATAGAATAATGGTGCTTCCTGGTTCCTAATCTATGGGAAGTTTTACACTATCTATAATAAGATATAGCTATTTTTGTCCTTTCCCAGTGAAACCCTTGCTTAGATTCCATGTCTGCTAGAAATCAAGTCGTATAAGTAATATATGGTCTGAATTACATTGTTCTCAGAACATATAGCCCTGTGCACAGTGGATTCGGAAGAAGTGGCCAAAGAAGAAATCAAGAAGTGAAAATCTTAGAGATGTTCCTTATTTTACAGATTCCCCTATTAACTTTTTCTTCTTTTTAAATTAAAAACACATTGAATACGTTTAAATCATTTTCAAGTTGTTCACTTGCACTTTACTCCACTGCGGAATTCTTGTAGTTCGAGAAACTAATAGATGAAGTAGTTTGAATCATAGAGAGCAGACGATCAAGAACTTTTTTGAAGTAATTATTTCACTTTTTATTCAATCATGCTATCTCCAATTGTATCTTCAGAGTATTATGTTGAGTGGATGGAGGAGGCAGAGAAGAGAAGAGACAACAACAAAATAGAGATACATAGAGAGTTTTAACGTATGCAAGCAGAAGGCATACTATCAAGTGAAATGATCGAGAGAAACTATGCCAGCATGGCTTATCTGAAGGCATAGGATCTGGATAGTTGAGGTGAGATGAGATAGTGGTTGAGGGGTTGCTTTTCATCCAGTACTGCTGCAAACCATGCTTAGACTGTTATGAAATACATTCTGATGTCTGTTCCCTCTCCCCACAAAGTCACTCAAATTCCCTAAGTTTCAGTTTGCCAGGAAAAAATATGAAACAATATCATTATATATTGGATTAATTACAAAATACAGACTCTCCAAGATTGAGCAATGCCTATCTTATAATACAAAGGAATAGAGTGTGCCATTACTTTTATAAAATTTGGCATAGGTGCTTAAATTTCTATTAAAACAATGTCCCCTTTTAAAATGATAGTAGGTCTAAGGCAGATAACTTAGTAATTGATTAATTATCAGACAATTTTAGTTATGTGTGAATTAATACAATAAATCACTTCCACTGTTGTGAAAAACAGATTCTCTTGTACTTCTGGAGTTAGAAACGTTTGGAAATTAGAAATGAGGGGATAGAGAAAGACATACTTTTATTGGAGTGATAAGCACAGACATTGGGTAAATGGGAAGAAACTGGGCACTTTTACCATGAGGTGGGAAGGAGAAAAAGAAGGGTGAGAAAATGGAAGGTGTAAGTTTACTGAAGACAGAACCTGCTCTTATTTAAACCTTAAGACTAAGCCATATCAAGTACACCTTACCAACTATGTACAAAGGTAAAATTTATTAAGTACCATTAAATGAACTTGAGTCTCTTAAATCTCACTAATCTCATTATGCTTAAAATCTTGCTTATTTGTATTCATCTGCTTTTCAAACATAAATTTTCAAAAAAGATTAATTCTAATCCACACTTTAAAAAATGAAAATGAATTTGAAGTCAGATTTTTAAAATAATAATTTATGTTTTAAACTATGTATATATATATGTGTGTGTGTGTGTGTGTGTGTGTGTGTGTGTTCATATATATATATGTGGCTGTCAAAAATGTCATTATTTTCATTTTGTAACTCAAATTTGCTCTAAACTGATGCAGTGTTACTCAAGGAACATTTTTGTTTTCATTAATGACTGGGACCCTATTGGCAACACAGACCAAATAAAACATACAAAAATAGTTTCACAGCTACTCATTGCATTTTACAGTCCACTGTGGAACTTTATTATGATTCCATATAAGCTGTTATTATCACCCAGTATTTTGTACCATAAATTTTTCATCCTACAATTATGAGCAACAATCTGCATGGAGAGCCTGTTCTACCAGTCCAGCTCATGAATTCTGGCCAAGCCTTATGTCCCTAGAAAAGATTATCTCTCTTCTTCTGAGTTTACAAATGGGCAAATGAGAGTGGCCAAGAGATCTCACTTGAGTATGAAAACTGGGACAAAAAGTTGTCCTCTGAAAGAAATATTAATCTTAAATTTTAAAAAATTATAGATATCTAAAATTACTTATTAAACTATGCCAATCAAAATCAAGTTTTCTTTTTTATTATCCCTCAGAAAGTAGATATTTGAATTTAGAAGCAGCAATATTATAATTTAGAAAATTGGGGATTTGTGAAAAAATATTGAAAATTAAACCACATACTACTAAGGAGTAATTATTTTAAACACTAGCTGCTAAAATATAATTAATTTGGATAGAACTGATATGCATTCAGTCAACACAGCATGAAATTCATGTTGTATGAATCTTATAAAATTGTGTTTCTTTTTTTAACATATTTTACAGTAGACAACAAAACTCCAAGGTCCTTATAAAAAAAAATTTGAAGAAATTATTTTCAGTGGCCTTTGAAATCATCTTTACTGAAAGCAAAAAGGCAGTGTCCATAGTGCCACTTTATCACTCTGCAGCTAGTGAATATTGTTTACCCCAACCGCTGTCAAAAATCCCTGTGCAGCTTTTAGCTGTCCAAACTTCCTTACTAGCTAGTGCTAATTAAACTTGAAGAAAATGATTCTCTCTTCCTCAAGTTCACTGTGGCCATTCTTTGATAAATGTTCTGAATAAATAAGTCTAAGTATTTGATTATTCTGAGGTGCGATTTTTCTAATAATCCTTCCTAACATATGATTGACAGGGGGGCTTAGCCTGAAGTTACTAATATCAAGTGGAATGAGAAACTTGTCAGCAAGACAGGGGAAATAATATCTGATTTCTGAAATGTTCACTAGTCCCATTTCACACCTAAAAATCACAAGATGAAAGTCATGAGAATATTTTGATGATCCATGCTTAGATTTTACAAAAAAAAAAAAGGAAAAAATCACAATGATGAATGTCATGAATGGAAGGAAAATTAGCATTTATTATCACAAATACAAAATGTGCATTCTCTCCTGATCTGTTTATAAATTCAATGCAACTCAATTCAATTTGAAAAAACCTAGTATGATATGATAATAAACAATGTACTTACACTTCTGTATTTCACAATGTATTCCAAAATAGGGGCCCCTCCATCGTCCTGTTTGGTGATGCTGAGTTTAAAGCTCTTCCCACTGCTTGGCTGTCCATGTATGGATGGAGGACTAGGTTCACCTAGATATGCAACACAACATTCCTTCAATGGCACACATTTCAGATACCTAGAGAAACTGTATTTTAATACAAAGAACAGTAATATAATCAACATATATGGTATTATCCTGGTTTTCCCATTTGATGTTGCTCTTTTGTGATACAATTTCTGATCATCATTTTCCCTATCCAAGAAGCAGCAACATTCATAAATCTAGAAGTGTCATGTTAAAACTATAGCCTAAGGACCAAATACACTATTTTCACTGACATTCAAATGCTCTGAAAAAAGTGCAGCATTGCACAAATGTAAAACTTTATTTCTCTTATTATTAATAGTATAAAATCCTTTTTATTTTCTTAATGTAACTTTAGTTTGTAAATGTTTTGTAAGCATTTATTAATATCAATCTCTGTGGAATATATATATATATATATATATATTCCACAGAGATTGATATTAAAGCAGATAACTAACTGAAAGCCATTATCTTTACTGATATATATATATATCAGATATGATATACCTTTACTCATATATCAGTAAAGATAATGGCTTTCAGTTAGTTATCTGCTTTAACAAGCATTTTCTTTCCTAGATGCAAATTTGAATGAAGTTTGCAGTATCCAATTTTATAGACCTGTGTTTCAATATTTTATTTTCTTCTAGGTTCATTAGTATATTTGCCTTTTATATTATTCTTCAACATAGAGACAGCCATATAAAAATGAATCTTATATTGTTTTGAATAGAACAGGGAATACCAAAGTACAAGAATTTTCTATGTGAAGGGATACCACCACTGCCTGGTGATGTGGATGGGAGCTCCCTGCCATGTGTCACTGATGTGATGTGCTTGGGCATTCGCTGACATTTGCCTGCTTCTGTTTCGTCCAATTCTCTATGGGTATGAATATAGATATGGATATGCATATGCATATAGATAATAATATGGTAAAACTAAGGATCTCTCCGGAAGCTTTAGTTTGCATCTTCCAAAAAAACAGCAAACCCTATTGACTCATAGTTTTTCTTTGCCAAGAAAAACAAAGGCAGTTGACTGAAAGGATTTCATATCTCTAAACCTGAAGAACCTGTTTTTCTTCTCAGCAGTTTATTGTTATTTTTTTTTCAGTAATTCTTTTCTTTCTTTATTCTTTTTGTGAGAAAGGGTCTCACTCTGTTGTGCAGGCTAGAGTTCTACGGTGTGGTCATGGCTCACTGCAGCCTTGAACTCCCCAGACTCAGGTGATCTTCCCACCTCATCCTCCCAAGTAGCTGCAAGTGCATGCTACCACATCTAGCTGATTTGTTTTTTAAATTTTTTGTACAGACAGGGTTTTACTATGTTGCCAGGCTGGTCTTGAACTTCTTAGTTCAAGTGATCTGCCTGCCTCAGCCTTCCAAAATGCTGCGATTACAGGTGCGATTACAAAATGCTGCGATCCTTATTTCTAATATGATGTTTACAATCTTAAATAAGTGAATAGTTTGTTTCAGGAAAGTCAAGTCATTAAAGAAATATGACAACAGGGTGTGTTGGAATGTCAATAGATAATAAAGTAGCCCCATATTTTACAGATATACAGAGACAGTGGATAGGAAGTTTGTACAGTCATTCTGAATTAAACTTAACTAAACTGGCATGCAGATATTATTACATGATCTATATGCAACAAAATAAATCCTGGTGAGTAAGTTAAAAGTACTGTTTAAATCAATATAAGATTTTTCATAATTAATAAGTGATTATGAGGTAATTAAAAAAATTATGGAGTGAATGTTACAGCTTAAATGGTTTAGTATAATTTCTAACTGGAACTTAGAATATGCATGAAATAAAGCATAAATTTATTTAATAATTTTATTATGACTAAATTATTTTAATATTAGCATTTTGAGAATTATGAAGCAGAAATATATTTTCAGTAGCAAATGATTTACAAATATATTTAAAATGTTTATGCATATACTTAACCTTTATCATATATCAAATCTGTGATCTATTACAAGTGATATTTTGAAAAAGTAGCTAAGAACAAATGTAGATTCGAGCAGAGGGAAATAAAACTAGTGGTTTCTATCCACAATTATAAAATAATGCTTATGTAAAAGTATCAATAACAATCAATAATTAATCATATATAGCTTTGGCATATTAATTACTTTGCATATAAGATCTTATTTGAACTTGGAAACAATCCTGAGAAGAAGCTAAAATGAACAGTTACTGTATTAATCTCAAGTTACCTTCAAACTGCTTTTGCATAAGGTAAAGACTGGCAAGTCAAGGACAGTGTACTAAGAGAATAGAAGTGTTATAATTTAAGGTCAGCAAACTGACACAAGAACAGAAAAGGAAATACCGCATATTCTCACTCATAGGCGGGTGAGAAAAATGAGAACACATGGACACAGGGAGGGGGTCTACTACACACTGGGGTCTATTGGGGGGAATGGGGGAAGGACAGCGGGGGGGGGGATCTGGGGAGGGATAGCCTGGGGAGAAATGCCAAGTGTGGGTGAAGGGGAGGAAGGCAGCAAAACACACTGCCATGTGTGTACCTATGCAACTATCTTGCACGTTCTGCACATGTACCCCAAAACCTAAAATGCAATAAAAATTTAAAATTAAAAAAAAATAATTTAAGGTCAGGTGCAGTGGCTCCTGGCTGTAGTCCCAGCTTCTGGAGAGGCCAAGGCAGGAGAATCACTTGAATCCAGGAGGCAGAAGTTGCAGTGAGGGGAGATCACGCGACTGCACTTCAGCCTGGGCGACAGAGCGAGATTCTATCTCAAAAAGGAGAAAAAAAGTTTTATAATTTAAAAGGGAGAGAGAAAAAGAAAGAGTAAGAGAGTGTTGACTTGTGGTTGAAATGCTTAGAGAGGTGTTTTATAAACTAGTGAAGGAAGTTTCGAGTGCCTAAATGTAGGAGGCAATGAAGTTAGAAGGGAGATCAAGAGTCACGGCCATGATTATGGGGCTCTCTAGGAATCAAAAACAGAGGAATTAACACAGAATGAACAGTTGTGGGGGAAAAGGATCACAAAAAAAATCATTCAACTACAGTTTCACTTTCCAAAGCAGTGAGCTCTGCTGTAGTTGGTAAAGGAAATGTGAAAAACAGCAGGCAGGCAAAAGTTGGACTTGATGAAATCTGGGAAGGTGACAAGTGCTGTGGTTGAGAATTTTAAGCCTAGAAGGGATAGATCTCCATTTGAATTTCCATAGTCACTCAAGAAAAATTTAAGGCCAGGCGCAGGTACATAATACCTATATTCTGTGTGTGTCTCAAGTAGAAGTACTCTAGGTAGATTATCTCCATAGTATTTAATAGAATCATGGAATTTAATGTGTAGATTGGCTTCTAATATGAGGTGTTTGGAAACTGGGGTAGAGAAAGACTAGAATGAAGGTAGGATTATAAATCAAGACATACTTAGAGTTATCTTGGTGAAAAAATTACAAGGGGCTAACAAAGACTTCAACACTGGGCATGGAGAAAAGAAACTCGTCTGACAGATTTTTTGATAACCAACAGAGAGTGACCGGTCACAATCGAGAGTAAAATAATTTATTGCAACCATTTTCACTATCCAGCATATATACATAACAGGCAGTTTTATGTATAGATTCATAACAACATTGGTTCAGTCATATTTATTAAGTTTCCTTACATTTTAAAGAAATTTATTCAACATAAAGGAAATGTTAGGTCTTCTAAAATTTAATCTTCACTTCATGTAAACTCAATTGACTTACAATCCGTCAAGACATGATAGTTACCAGAACAAGGCTACAATCCTTATTCATCCGCAGTCACTGTGGTAATGAATTAACCTAATGATTCTTTTTTTGACACTTAGAGCCACATAATTTGTGGAATAAGGTCAATAGTCATACCTCAACAAAAGAACAAAATATTGGACATGTTACATAGGCATTTTCCTTCTTTCTCCCAGAATATAATCTGAACACTACAATTCAATTAATTAGACTGTAAATGAGAAGGAAATTTTTGCAATGAGGACAATTTCCCAGGAACAATTTTTACTGTGTGTATTCTAGTGCACTTTTTTTTGCCTTGCTTTAAAGCCAAGTTATTTTTATATTAATAAATCTGAGATGTCACTGTCTTCAGAAACCACTTCACCGAAGATATAATTCATGGCCCAAAAGTGTTGAAACATCTCCCTACATTTTAAAATCTATTAAATTTGCAAGTGAAGAGAATGGCAAAAGAGGATAAGAAAATAGAGATGATTACTTACGAACTGGTAATGTTTGGAAGATTTCTATTTTACTATAGTCTCCTTGCCCCTTTCCATTTACAGCTGCAACCCTGATTTCATAAGTTGTATTTGGTTCCAGATTGCTCAAAATAACCATTGCTAGAAGAAAAAAGAAAAATATATATGTATACCTACATTCAATGCATTTTAATAAGAAAAACAAACCAAACTATTACAATTCTGAGTGAATAATTTCACTGAAAGCTTTCTATGAAATACCTAAAATATAGATAACTCATTTAAGAAGAAAATTATTTTTGAATAGTTCTTTTCTTCACTTCTATTTTAGCTTTCCAACCTATGCACTTTCAAAGGAAATTACCCATTTCATTTGTGATAGTTCACAATGTAGAAAGTTAAATCTTGTTAATGTCCAAAAAACAAGAATGATGTTAATATTGTTACAATACATATATTCCGTATGTGTCTCAAGTAGAAGTACTCTAGATAGGTTATTTCTACAGTATTTAATAAAAACATGGAATTTAATATGTAGATTGGCTTCCAATATAAGGTAATTTAGTCATATAAAACAAGTGTGACAAAGTTGAAACTACAACAAAAATAGTTAATTCTACAATTTCAAATCAAATAAAATTGTTTTAATTCTAGCTTAAAGCATTCTCCTAACTTGTATTTCACTCTGATTTTCTTCTCATGTACATACTCCTCCAGACCTGGATTCAATAAGACACTAAAGAAGAAGAAGAATGTGAAACGACATAGGAAAATAAAGGTTATTAGAAATATCTGGGTCATGTCAACCCTTGTTATTTGACTCTTGATAATCTCGAATGCCATTACAGAATTCAAAACAGTACATCTTCACAAATTCATCTGATGGAGCTACCAGAATTTTATTGTTGCCACTTTATTTAACCACTTTTCCTAAACAAAGCAGAAACTTAGCTAGTGGAAATAGCCATGTCTTGATGTAAATCAAAAGGAAGTTAGGTCTGGTTTATACAGTAACTCCAAGTAACATAATCAATTAATATTAGGAGACATAAAAGATTAACTTACAGGTAATTAGAATCATCTTTGCAGAACTATAGTTTTACATAAACCATGACCAGAAATGTTATACATGCAATAATATTGTAATATAATTTATTAATATGTTATTTCTAATAATTCCATTACAATTTACTAAATAACATTTTCTCTGTATTATATGAGGATATTTAAGGAATTTATTGTGATACTTCTTTTTGTTCCATTCTTTTCCTCAATATTTGTAATCATGGCATTAATTTAGCATTTTGTTTGTTTTCTGTAACATGGGGTCTCACTATGATGCCCAGGCTGGTGTTGAACTGCTGGGCTCAAGCAAACTGCCCACCTCAGCATCCCAAAGTCCTGAGATTACAAGACTGAGCCACTATGCCTGGGGTAGCATTTTGTATTGTCATTATTTAATCTGTATTGAATTACCTTTCACATTCTAGAAAAGAAAAAAGTACATTATTGAATGCACTGTAGAGTGTTTTTTGTGTCCAAAATTAAAAGTAAAATATATATATATATATAAATTACTTAATACCAGATAAATACTAACGGCCAAAACATGCATATCAATCAGACATTTCCAATCAGCAAAATTTAAATTCGTATTTCTCCATTTCTCAACCTTATAAGAAAACTGAACTTGTTCTTTACAGTGTACTGCCTTGTTGAAGTCTCAGATTATAATACGTGATTTCAGATTTAAGGGAAGCCAATTGGGAACAGATTGATTGGCATAGAAATCCAACCGATTAGAAGCTGTAAGTCTAAATGGGAAAGCCAAGGCTTGAATTCAATGATTTCTGACAGGGTAATGACCTGCAAGCTTTTCAGGAAACAGAAACCCACTTCAGAGTTGGTAGTTAATGAGTATATAACTTCAGCCCCAGAAAAGAATATAGATAGACTGAAGAGAAGCTGAGTGTACAGATAGAGTTGTTTATATAGATTATGGAATGAGAAGGGGAAATTTAACCAGGGTTGCTAAAATGCTAATAAGCTGGAATTTTCCTGTCTTTAAGATGAAATGCCTTTGTTTAAAGTCAGCATAATGAATTTGTTTTGATACTTCCTTTTGCTCCAATCTTTTCTTCAATGTTCACAGTCAAGGCAGTTATTTAGCCTTTTGTTTATCTGTACTAGAGATGGGGTCTCACTATGTTGCTCAGGCTGGTTTTAAACTCCTTTCACAAGAGTTTAAAAATCACAATATTTTGTTAATTTAATCAGATAATAAATATTTTTAAGGAAAGAGCAAAGGCGAACTAGACTCACATGACCCCATGCTATCTCTAGTCATGCTTCATTAGGGTAAAGAAGAGTGCCATGTAACGCAGGCTGCTCCGTAACATCATAACACTGTCCAAAGGCCTAATGTGTTTTGGAATAAGTCTTGAGTAATAAATACCCTTTTATAAAACAGCCAACTATGATATATGATATGCCTTTCCATATTTCTGTGATATTTCCTTAGTTACACTGCATCAACTCGGAATGGAATTTCCCTGTGTCATCACATTTTCCTGTTCTCAGAGTCAAGGCTTACCCGTGTACTGACTGAGTTTCACATCAGAACGGTTGGCAGAGGAAAGGAGTAAAGAGGGCATAGAGATGGCTAAACTTCTATTACAGTGCTGGGCTAAAACACGCAAAGTGAAATGCCAAAGAGAGGTTTTGTAGACAAACTTTAAAATTACAGGGAAGAGGCATAAAATAAACCCATTGATGTAAGTTTTTCAAAGCTTATATACAAGAAATCAGTTTGTTTTTGAGTTCTGAATACAGGTTTTGATACAATAACCCTTATTATGAGGCTTATTAACACTGTGTGAGTGTGAAGATTATTGCATGAAATGGAAAGAACTCCAAACATTGAGACTACATTAAAGTGAGAGAGGGGAAAAGACTTGGAGGAGGCAAAGTCTGGATCTGTAATTTGACTTGCCTTTCTTAAAGGAGAGGATACATACATGAAATCATCTGTAATTTACTGGCATTTTACCAAACATAGGGTTTCTGAACACCCAAGGTAGGGACTAAAACTACCACTTGAAAAATGAAAGGCTATGTACTCGATAATACAGTTCCACCACAAATTATGGTGTTAGTTAATGTAAGACTTTCTTTACCTAAATCTGCATAAACAAATAGAATAACAGCACCTCAAACTGAAGTGTGGGTTGGGTTATTGACTTATAATTTATTAGAAATTCAAACTCCAGAATTAGGAGAAAGCAGATCTCTATTACAAACTAGCAAAAGCTTTTAAGAACAAATGTATAAATTAAAGTACTTTATAGCTATCTTTAGTCAGCATGATTTACGTATCTTAACACAGTTCTTCCAAAAATTATAAACAAGCATGAATTTTTCTTTGACATGGCAACAAAAATGAGTTCTCTATAGAATCTGGTTTCCCTCACTAATTTAATATTTCTAAATCATTTATATATAATTGAGTTTTAGAAATAACTTTACCGCCTGTCTATAAAGGCAAAAAGGACAAAAAAGTCAGTATGCATTAAAACAACAACATTTTACTGGCAAACGACAGAAAATTATAAACCTTTTTACATTTTTTATAAGTTTGGAAATGATCACAGTAGAGAGAAAAATTTGAATTTGAAAGTTTATTCTCCTTTTATTATACAACCAGACTTTATTAAAGGGATTGACACAAAATAATTATTTGTTCCTTTAATGTATTATAAATTCCTTCCTGTTGGCTGTCAAGAGAAGCAGAGGCTATAGAATAATTACAACACTTGCAAGAACAACATCAACTAAATATATATTTGGTAACTGATTAATCTGACCAAATTCTAAAGTAAGATTAAATTTATTCATGTTCTGTTTCCTTTCTCAATCCCTGGACCTCTCCATGGGATTTTTGTCCTATTCAAAGTATGTAAACAGTCTCCAACTGCTTTATCACCTAACCCAAACAAAACTGTTTAAGTTGTCAAGTACTGTGCAACAATGCAGAGAGCAGTGAGAAACCACGAAGCTCAGCTAGGGTAGAACTGATCATTCAAAGTAACACTTGGTGTTAATCTCCTCAGATAGATCTGACCACACAGTGTAGTTCCTCAAGTTTCTTTCTTAAGACAGCTTTTTCTCTGTAAACAATTAAAAGAAGCCAAAGCAGGTCTGTTTTTGAGAGAATTATCTTAAGTACTTCTGCAGGAGTTAGCAACAGGCAAAATACAAGTAAATTTTTACTGTTTCTAAACACGGAATAGAAATTTTAATACCTTGGTGATAGCTACACACATAAAAATGACTTCAGAGATAATTCCATTAGTAATGGAATTGTCTTTAAATTTTCTTAAGAAGCTTATGTTTGTAATCATCTCAGTTCCATTATGTTTTCATTTACTTCTAAAATTTACATTTGCATTTTTGCACAAATTATGTTGCATTTGAAGTTCCCATTACTTGCATAATATTAATAACATAATCTTAGTTTTTTTTTTAACAGTTCTTTAAATAGTGGAAAGAAAAAATAATCTAATAATGATGTGTTATTTGTCTAGGATTTTTATCAAAACAATACGTTGGCCAGGCGTGGTGGCTCACACCTGTAATCCCAGCACTATGGGAGGCCAAGGCAGGTGGATCATGAGGTCGAGAGTTCAAGACCAGCCTGGCCAAGATGGTGAAATCTTATAAAAATACCAAAAAATTAGCTGGGTGCCATGGCAAGCACCTCTAATCCCAGCTACTTGGGAGGCTGAGGCAGAGAACTGCTTGAACCCGGGAGGTGGAGGTTGCAGTGAGCCAAGATTGTCCCACAAGTACTCCAGCCTGGGCGACAGAATGAGACTCCATCTCAAAGAAACAAGCAAACAAAAATAATATGTTGATGGCATTATTTTAAGATCACAGTTAATCGCATCTAAATTTTCATTATTTATTGCACTGCTTATGTTATAACTTAGTATAAGTTACACAGAAAAATAAACAATTTTATAATTGGGGTTTAATTGCTGTGAGATTTTATACAGGAAGTATGTAATTACCCTTAAAATCAGATGGCCTATTGAATTAGAATAACTTTCCTTTATATAAAAACATTAATTTAAAAACATAACAGTTTCATTGAACAAAATATATGTGTCATAAACGATTTATACTATTTTTCATTTCAAATATAATACTTCTTAGTATATGCAAAATCATTTATTCAAGAAAAATTTAATTGATGTTTTTTCAAGGTCCATTCAGTATGTAAAATATTGTAAATGTATAATTACTAAACATTTTCTTCTTTAGTTTAAATCCATAGATTTTTATTAAAATATTCATAAATTATTTTGATGATAGCAGATAATCAGAAAATTGCATTTCACTCACAAAATTGCTAACTTCCCAAAATATTCACACTGTCAAATTCTTTTTCTGCCACAAACTTTTATATTTTTTTTGGCAGGTCAACTGGGATAAGTTAAGATTTTGCAATTAAATGCACCTCTCTCCTCTGTGCCTTCAGAAACTCTAACCTTCATTTTATCTATTTACCTCCTAATAACATCTTCATATAATTTTTCTCAGTTATTGTTCATGCCCTCATTATTGTATTGAGCTATTATACTGTGAAAATCTTATTACAAGGATCTTGTGAGGATACATATCATATACCATAAATACTGTCCTCAGCCCTCATCTAGCCTACACATTTTAAATGTAAAATAATAAATCAGTGGTTAGTTCCTGAATTTGCATTTTTAAGAATTATACCAAACGAATCACCACTTTTAAAGAAGCACTTGTTAAATCTATAGTAGTTAACTTTTATTACAAATGCACTCTACTCTTGTTGCTGAACATTGAAAACAAATTTTAGTTTTCCAAGTTAAAGTTCGTTTTAGAGAAAAATCTACTATTCAAGTCCTGTCTGATGCTATTTCATTTAATACTTAAACTAACAGAGTTTGGTTACATTCTCCATTTCCTGGACAAGTAAAGGGAGGCTTGGAAAGATGAACTAGCCACTAAGCAGCAGAGTTTGGATTTGAATATGATTCTATATTAAGTTAAAGCTGTGCATAACCCATAGCTCTATATTAACCTATTATTATAAAACTAGAGTATAGAAAGCACTTTGTAAATGAAAATCCTCATACACATGAATTATAAGGAAAATGATTATCTCCCAATAAAATATTAAATACAAATAAAAATAATAAACTAAGAAAAATGATAATATTTTATATGCTTTTCTCCCAGCTTTATTGAGAGCTAATTTACCAATAAAATAGTTTATATTTAAGAGGTCTAACTTGATGTTTTAAAATATGCATATATTCTGAAATTATCACCACAAAATCAAGCTAATTAAACATATCTATCAACTCTCATGTTTACCAGTTTTTCAGTATGTGTTTGTATGTGTACAGCTAATATGTAGCCTCTTAGTACATTTCAATATGTATTGTTAACTATAGTTACATTTCTTGTTAACTCAGCACACATCCATATATATCAATACACCATTATCAATTATAGTCACCTTGTATATTATATCTCTAGAATGCATTCATCTTGCATAACTGGAATTTTTTATCCCTTGACCAATATTTCTCAATTTCCCTATCTCTCGGTTCTGGCAACCACCATTTTACTCACTACTCCTATGAGTATAATTATTTGAAATTCCACATATAAGTGAGATCATGCAGTAATCTCACTTTTTTAAAAAAAAGGCTGAATAATATTTCTATATACATATGTGTGTCTATATAAATAATTTACATCAATGTATACACATGGATAAATAATATATAAACAATATTTCTATATACATATATACACGTATAAAATATGCATATATACATATATGTGTATAAATAAAACATTTATATGTGTGTAAATAAAATGAATGGATAAAGAATAAATGGATAAACTATGGCATGTGTGTGGCATATGTGTGTGTATGTATATGTATATACACACATATATGTATATGCACATTATATCTTTGAGTATATACATATATGTATATACCTATGCATATGTGGCATATGGCATGTGTGTGGCCTATGTGTGTGTATATATATACATATACACATACATACATACACATATGTATATACATATACACATACATACATACACATATGTATATACATATACACATACACATATATATACATATATATTTGCCGGTTATCAGAACTGCACAGGCTTATCCTGTCACCAAAGGTGATTCCCTTTTTTCTTGAATGTTAGATAACCCAGTATAAATGGCACATGTTACACAGTGGTTAAATGATGCTTTTAATTTAAATGATGGGAGAAAGAAGCAGGAACAATTAAGATTGTGCTTTAGAGAAAGAGAAACTACTATTTCCATTTTACTAAAATGTCTACTTATGTCTGGATTTACAATAAAAGAAAATACTAGAATAGAATTTTTTAAAATTTTGGTAAGTAGAATGAAGGGTTACTCATATTCATTAGAATTAGTGTTGAAGAACAGCTAACTATATAACATTAGTTCCCAGAATAGCTTGTGCATCCTCTTTCTGCAAATTCCAAAAAGAATAAAACAGTGAATTTGCTTAGGTGGTGTAATTTGATTTGACCTGGACATGGTGATAATTTATATGCTTGGAAATGGTAACTATTTAATTTCATTTAAGTGTAAGCAAACTTAGTAATTTTGTAATCCATTCATTCATTCATTCATCTCAAATGATATGGAAGACTCAAAAGGCCACATGAACCATAAACAGGCCCTCCAATGTGCATTCAAGACAGAGAGGCATGACTAATATATTGCTTAACAAGTGAGCAGCTGGCAAAATACCAATAGTATGAGCAATAGTTACTATAGAGTGAAAAGGAAGAGAAAACTATTTCCACTAAAAAGAATCTCATCAATTCTCATATAGACACTTGGATTATATTGGGCCTTGCAGGATATATGTATATACATATATATATATATATATATATATACATATATATATATATATATATATACACACACACACACACACATATATATTTATACATATATATATACACACACACACACATATATATATATATAAAATCTCCACACACACATATATAATTTGTGTTATTCCTCCTCTCCATCACATATATATATATATGACTGCCATAAGAAAGTAAGTAAAAGAATCTCATCAATTCTCATATAGACACTTGGATTATATTGGGCCTTGCAGGATATATGTATATACGTATATATATATATATATATACACACACATATATATTTATACATATATATACACACACACATACACACACACAGACACACACACACACATATATATAATCTCCACACACACATATATAATTTGTGTTATTCCTCCTCTCCATCATATATATATATGACTGCTGTAAGAAAGTAAGTAAAATGCATGATGGACATAAATGGACAGCCATGAAAGTGCCAAGTATTTATGTAGAGAAAATATATGATGTATGGCTGAAAAGAAAGGCTAAGGCAGGGCACAGAGGTTCATGCCTATAATCCAGGTGCTTTTGGAGGCTGAAGCAAGAGGACCACTTGAGGGAGGAATTTGAGACAAGCCTGAGCAAAACAGAAAGACCTCTTCTCTAAGAAAACTTTAAATTAGCCAGGTATAGTCCCAGCTACTCAGGAGAGTGAGATGGCAGGATCACTGGAGCCTGGGTTTTGTATATTTTAGTTAAGCTATAATTGTGCCACTGTATCCCAGCCTGGGTAACAGAGCAAAATTCTGTTTCCTAATTTACAAAAAGAGTCTAATATATTAAGATACATGAGGCGCGCAAGCACACACACACACACACACATACACACACACACACATACACACACGCATATATTAAAATAGCATATATGTATATACACACTACATATATACATATATATCTACATATATACAACAGTATATATACATAGTATTGTCAATCATTCATTAAATGTGATAATTTGAACTGTAATATATATGATTTGATTAGATAAATTGAAAATATTTTCTCGTTTATCTTCATGAATCCTAATGATTGATCTTTCAAATACCTGGAATATATACATCTTTAAGTAGCACTGTTATGTGCAATAGAGGTTTGTCAAAAGGCAAATCAAGGCAGTGCATTAGTTTAAAAAATCAAAGGAGTAAATTAGTTTAAAAGATTAAAAGAACGATGAACAGACATTGATATACAGAAAAAGAAAGAACACAAGATGACAACAATAAGAAAAATTAATAATATCTCCATGAACTACACATAAAGTAAAAACAAGGAGAACCAGGACAGTATTAGCCTTGGAGATCATATGTGATCATGCCAGTCTGTGGTGTTCATCACTCCCTATAGGATGGCACTATACTATTGAGAGAGAACATTAGAATCTTCCTGATACAAGCATCTTAAGCTATTCAGTGAATAGTGAAATGGCTCCACGCTCCTCCTTAACCTTTGAGAACATTTATATACTATAATAGAGAAAATATTTAATGTTTGTAGTAAGTAATTTTAATAATCCAAGAGTCAAATAATGTTTAATACAGTAGCATATGTTGGCATAATTTTAACATTTTTGTAGCTATTGTATTTAAATATATTCTAAAACGTGCTGTCAATAAAATTCACTATCAAAATATGCATGAGAGCCCACAAGAATTCTTCACTGGGATTAGGGACTTAAAAGCTACATCCTAGCAAAGATCATATTTACAATGAATTTTAAATTTGCCAGAAGAGTGTATGTTGAGCAGTGAGATGAGTTCTATCTTTTTTTAAGTTTCTGGGAATTATGAAAAATTTCATTCTCCTCCTGTGGATTAAAGTCCTGTAAAACACTCATGAAATATTCATATTTGTTTTCTCACTACTCACAAACATTTTTCTTACATAAATTAATATCATTTCTTTGTACTATTTATTTGTTTGATTCATAAAATTATGCATGCACAGAAAAGCCCATTAACTTTATTGAAAAATTTAAAAAGTATTTGCATAGAAGTTCTCCTTATCATACAGCAGAGACCAGACTGAGTACAGAATTATGTATGAATTTGTGTCTTCATCTTAAGATTTGTGAGGCGGTTCCTAGCAAACAAGTAATTTTACTTAAAACTGTTATTTTGTTCAATTTTTCTCTTAGCTTAGTTCCTGTATACTTTGATCTACATGGTTTAAATTCATTAAGAACGTAATTACATACAACATCCTAATTTAGCTTTGGATATCTTTATGGGCATAATGAACACAGTCCAAGATACTCTTGTTTGAATTTTAACATACAGAAACTTTTCCACAACATGCAAATCAGAACAAATTTCTTTCACTGAAAATATGGAATTACTGTGGATTACTTTTCTTCTTATTTTGCAATTCATAAGTTTATTGCAATTTCTCTTAACATAGTCAGATGAATTTTATAGTCAATTTCTCCTTTACGATAGGAAATATAGTCATTTAGAAATGATAGTCTTTTTTCTTTGGGCATTTATGTTGGAAGTAGCACAATCATAGAAAATATTCTAGTGGAAAAAATTTTTAAAGCACTGTAACTCATTAAGATTTTAAAAGCTGTAGTAGTTAAAAGCTAAGGCCAAATATTTATGATTTTATTTATTTATTTATTTAACTTCAATTTCCAGGATACATGTGTAGGTTGGTTACACAGGTATATATATGCAGTGGTGGTTTGCTGCACCTGTAGACCAGTTCTCTAAGTTCCATCCCTTCCTCCCTCAAACCTAACAGACCCTGGTGTGTGTTGTTCTCCTCCCTGTGTCTCATTATTCAACTCCCACTTATGAGTAACAAATACAGTGTTTGGTTTTCTGTTCCTGTGTTAGTATGCTGAGGATGATGGCGTCAAGCTTCATACATGTCCCTGCAAAGGCCATGATCTCCTTCCTTTTTATGGCTGCATAGTATGCCATGATGTATATGTACCACATTTTCTTTATCCAATCTAAAATTGATGGCATTTGGGTTGGTTCCATGACTTTGCTACTGTAAATAGTGCTACAATAAACCTAAGTGTGCATGTGTCTTTATAGTAGAATTATATTCCTTTGGGGATATGTGCAGTAATGGGATTGCTGAGTCAACTTGTATTTTTGGTTCCAGATCCTTGAGGAATCACCATACTGTCTTCCACAATGGTTGAACTAATTTACATTCCCACCAACCACAATGGTTGAACTAATTTACATTCCCACCAACAGTGTAAAAGCATTCCTATTTCTCCACAGCTTCACTAGCATCTATCATTTCTTGACTTTTTAATCACCATTCTGACTGGTGTGAGATGGTATCTCATTGTGGTTTTGATTTGGATTTTTCTAATAATCAGTGATTTTAAGCTTTTTTTCATATGTTTCTTGTTCATGTAAATGTCTTCCTTTGTGCAGTGTCTGTATATATTCTTTGCCCACTTTTTGATTTTTTAATGTAAATTTAAGTTCCTGTAAATTCTGGATATTAGACCTTTGTCCGATGGGTAGATTGCAAACAATTTCTCCCACTCTGTAGGTTGCCTGTTAACTCTGATGATAGTCCCCTTTCTTTTGCTGTGTAGAAGCTCTTTAGTTTAATTAGATCCCATTTGTCAATTTTGACTTTTGTTGCCATTGCTTTTGGTATTTTCATCATGAAGTCTTTACCCATGCCTATATCTTGAATTGAATAGTGTAGGTTTTCTTCTATAGTTTTTATGGTTATGGATTTTACATTTAAGTCTTCAAACCACCTTGAGTTAATTTTTGTATAAGGTGTAAGAAAGTGGTCCATTTTCAGTTTTCTTCATATTGTTAGCCAGTTTTTCCAACACCTTTTATTGAAAAGAAAATCCTTCCCTCATTGCTTGTTTTTCTCAAGTTGGCAGAAAATCAAATGGTTGTAGATGTGGGGTTTTATTTTTGAGGTCTCTGTTCTGCTCATTGCTCTATATGTCTGTATTTGGTATCAGTACCATGCTGTTTTGGTTACTGTAGCCTTGTAGTATAGTTTGGAGTCAGGTAGCATGATTCCTCCAGCTTTGTTCTTTCTGCTTAGGATTTTCTTGGCCATATGGAGTTTTATTTGATTCCCAATTACATTTAACGTAGTTCTTTCTGATCTGAAGAATGTTAACGACAGTTTGATGGGAATAGCATACTTTGGGCACTATGGCCATTTTCACAGTATTGATTCTTCCTATCCATGAGGATGGAATGTTTTCCACTGGTTTGTGCCCTCTCTTATTTTCTTGAGCAGTGCTTTGCACTTCTCCTTGAAGAAGTCCTTCACATTCTATTGTTAGCTGTATTCCCAGGTATTTTATTCTCTTTGTAGCAATTGTGAATGAGAATTCATTCATGATTTGGCTCTCTGCTTGTCTATTGTTGGCAAAAACAATGCTTGTGATTTTTGCACATTAATTTTTTAGCCTCAGAATTTCCTGAAATTTCTTATCAGCTTAATGGGTACTGAGGCTGAGATGATAGGATTTTCCAAATATAGAATTGTGTCATCTGCAAACAGATAATTTGACTTCCTCTCTTCTTATTCAAATAACCTTTATTTCTTTCTTTTGCCTGATTGCCCAGCCTAGAACTTCCAATACTATGTGGAATAGGAGTGCTGAGTGAAGAAATATGGGGCTATGTAAAAAGACCAGACTTATCGATTGGAGTATCTGAAGAAGATGGGGAGAATGGAAACAAGAGGAAAACACATTTCAGGATATTATCTAGGAGAATTTTCCAACCCAGCAACATAGGCCAACATTGCAAATTCAGGAAAATACAGAGAAGATGCTCCACGAGCATGTCAACCCCAAGACACATAATCACCAGATGCTCCAAGGTTGAAATAAAAGAAAAATAATGTTAGGGGTAGCCAGAGAGCAAGGCCAGGTCACCTACAAAGGGAAGCCCATCAGACTAACAGTGGACCCCACAGCAGAAACCCTAAAAGTCAGAAGAGAGTGGGGGCCAATATTCAACATTCTTAAGGAAAATAGTTTTCAACCCAGAATTTCATATCCAACCAAACTAAGCATCATAAGTGAAGAAGAAATAAAATTCTTTCCAGAAAAATAAATGATGAGGAATTTTGTCACCACCAGGACTGCCCTGCAAGAGCTCCTAAAGGAAGTCATAAATATGGAAAGGAAAAATTGGTACCACACACTGCAAAAACACACCAAAATATAAAGATCAATTACATTATGAAGAAACTGCATCGACTACTTTGCAAAATAACCAGATAGCATTAGGATGACAGGATCAGATTCACACACAACAATACTAACCTTAAATGTAAATGTTCTAAATGTCCCAACTAAAAGACAAAGACTGGCAAATTGGATAAAGAGTCAAGACCCATAGGTGTGCTGTATTCTGGAGACTCATCTCACTTGCAAAGACACACATAGGCTCAAAACAAAGGTATGAAGGAAAGTTCGCGAAGCAAATGGAAAGCAAAAAAAAAGGCAGGGGTTACAGTCCTAGACTCTGAAAAAACAGACATTAAACCAATAAAGATCAAACAAGACAAAGAAGGGCATTACATAATAGCAAAGAGATCAATTCAACAAGAAGGGCTAACTATCCTAAATAAATATACACCCAATACAGGAACACCTACATTCATAATACAAGTTCTTAGAGAGCTACAAAGAGTTAGGCTCCCATACAACAATAGCAGGAGATTTTAACATTCCATGGTCAATGTTAGACAAATCAATAAAACAGAAAATTAACAAGAATATTCAGGACTTGAACTCAGCTCTGGATGAAGTGAAACTAATAGAAATCTACAGAACTCTTCACCCCAAATCAATATAATATACATTCTTCTTAGAGCCACATGGCTTTTATTCTGAGGTCGACCACATAGTAGGAAGTAAAACACTTTTCAGTAAATGCAAAAGAACTGAAATCATAACAAACAATCTCTCATACCACAATGCCATTAAATTAGAACTCAGGATAAAGAAACTCACTCAAAACTACATAATTACATGGAAATTGAACAACCTGCTCCTGAATGACTCCTGGGTAAATAATGAAATTAAGGCAGGTATCAAGAAGTTATTTGAAACCAATGATAATAAAGAAATGATGTTCCAGAGTCTCTGGGACACAGCTAAAGCAGTGTCCAGAGGGAAATTTACAGCACTAAATGTTCACATCAGAAAGCTAGAAGGATCTCAGATCAACACCCTAACATCACAATTAAAAGACCTAGAAAAGCAAAAGCAAACTAATCCAAAAGCTAGTAGAAGACAACAAATAACTAAGATCAGAGAATAATTGAAGGAGATAGAGATACAAAAAACCCTACGAAAAAATCAATCAATGAGTCAAGGAGCTGGTTTTTTGAAAAAAATTAAAAAAATAGATAGATCCCTAACTATTCTAATAAAGAAGAAAAGAGAGAAGAATCAAGTAGACACAATAAAAAAAGATAAAGGGAATATTACCACTAAACCAACAGAAATTCAAACTACCATCAGGGAATACTATAAACACTGCTATGCAGAGAAACTAGAAAATCTAGAGAAAATGGATAAATTCCTATACACATACACCCTCCCAAGACGAAAACAGGAAAAAGTCAAATCCCTGAATAAACCAATAACAAGTTCTAAAATTGAGGCAGTAATTTATAGCCTACCAACCAAAGAAAGCCCAGGACCAGATGGATTCACAGCTGAATTATACCAGAGTTATAAAGAGGAGCTGGTATCATTTTTTTCTGAAACGATTCCAAACAATTGAAACGGAGGGACTCCACCCTAACTCATTTTATTAAGCCAGAATCATCCTGATACCAAAACCTAGCAGACACAACAGAAAAAGAAAATTTCAGGCCAATATCCCTGATGAATATCAATGCGAAAATCCTCAATAAAATACTGAGTGTGGGTGAAGGGGAGGAAAGCAGCAAAGCACACTGCCATGTGTGTACCTATGCAACTATCTTGCTCGTTCTGCACATGTACCCCCAAACCTATAATGCAATAAAAATTAAAAAAAAAAATACTGGCACCAATACATCAAAAAACTTATCCACCACGATCAAGTCAGCTTCGTTTCTGGGATGCAAGGCTGGTTCAACATATGCAAATCAGTAAGTGTAATTCATCACATAAACATAACCAATGACAAAAACCACGATTATCTCAATAGATGCAGAAAAGGCCTTTGATAAAATTCAACATCCTTTCATATTAAAAAATAAAAATAAAAACTCTCAATAAACTAGGTACTTATGGAACATATCTCAAAATAATAAGAGGTGTTTATGACAAAACCCACAGCCAATATGGCATTGAATTGGGCAAAACCTGGAAGCATTTTCTTTGATAATCTGTACAAATACTGATTATTTTAAAGTTTTTCTATAAAAGTGAAATTGAGTAGTATTATAGAGTGAAATCTAGTTACATGCAGGCAACTGTAAACAACTTAGTTTCAAAGAAACACTGCAGGATGAACACCTTGAAGCACAAATGGAAATTATTTTACAATGACTTTGAGTTTCTATAGGTCTTCCTAGAGAACAACCATCTCTACTATAATGAGAAAAGGTATTTCTCATTGATTAATTAAGAGGAGAAGTTTAGACCCATCTCATCAGAATTATTACCCAAAGAAACTCTAGTATGATACAGCATTTGAAAAATGGAATAATTATCAGTGATTCATGTCAGTGGACCAAATGAATCATTAATGCATTGTTTATAAACGATGTCTGCTAATATACATAAAAATATATAGTAATATATTTTTTTCACAACACAGAAAGCAAACACAGTAGGGAAGAGAAGAAAAAATAAAAATGTTGTATAGTTAAAGTAATCCAGTGTTTCTGGCAGCAGGGAGGGAAGAAGAAAGAGAAAGGATCCTGTCATATGGATTATCTTCTGAGGTAAATCTCCCCCTAAAAATGTTTCAGGTAACATAGACTAATATCAATAATTTCTTTTATTATTTTTAGTAGCACCATAATGCAATGTAGAAAATTCCCCATAAATTTAGAAAAGTCACACTTTAGCTAACTCATTATGATACAGCAAACATCTTTAAGAAAATATATACTAAAATATGAGTAAACCAGATAATCATTCAGTCTATGGCCCTTTTCTATTCCCTTCCTGCATTTATCCCTCTGTTAATTTGATAGTATCATGATTTTAACCATCTAAATGAAAGTGACTTTTAAATTTATACCTACAGTCGAGACCTCTCTTTAGCCATCTTCTACTGCCTTCATGGTATTCCTAATTGGATTAAAGACAGCAATTTAAGTCTTAATTCTCAAGGCTGATTTACATTCACTGAACAAGATGCACCTAGTTTTTCCCATCTTTGCAAACTTTTAGTTGAGACTTTAGGTATAAAGTGTCAGAATCAGCTTCAACTTCTTTACTTTGTTTATTTCCACCCTATGCCCTATCCTCCATGTTCTTACCCATTTAAGGAAATTCTCTGAAAACTACCTTTACAATAAATCAAGAATTTGACAACCTTTTCCCATGCCTCTTCAACTGTCACTGTCTGGTTTGACCTGTATGTAAATATCTGGTCATCTTGTTAAAATGAAGTCTTGGTTTCATAGATTTGAGAAAGGATACAAGAGTCTGCATTTCTAACAAGTCCTCATGTGATGTCAGTACTGTCAGGTCATATTCATGATATAAAAGTGTCCCTTTGCCTAACCTCACCTTTCTGATTGCATCTCCTTACTCAATCTGATTTTTTCTCTCTAATGCTACCATGCTGACCTCTTTGTTCCTTAGTCAAACAAGCCCACTCCAGCCTGAGGGGACTTTTGTTAGCAGCTTACTCTGCCTGGGAGGCTTTTCTTCAGGATACCATGTTCATCTTTCCTAGTCTCTGCTGAAAAACCATTTTTCCAATAAGACCTATCTTCAAATCCTTACTTAAAATTGCTAAAGTCTCCCAACCATTTCAATATTTTCAATCCCTCTTTTCTTGCCTTCCCCACATTACTCTTTTAAACCTATGAAATAGGACATAAAAATTATCTCAATCCATCTTTTAGAACGTAAGCTCCTTAAAGGGAAATATTTTTTTTGTTTCATTCACTGAAATAGTCCAAATATTAAAATGTATGCATCACTAATAGTATATATACTAAGTATACGTTTGTTGGAGAATATTTGGTAATCAGGTTTTTAAAAATGTATGTTTTGTTTAATATAACCAAAATAAAGATAATCACCATTTTGAAGTGATGGTATGAGTAATCTTTGTGCCAGATCTGGAATATTTGGGATCTCACGACAAATGGAGATCCACTAGGATGTCACTTAAAAAAGATACTGTTTTTGGTATTCTATGCTTCATGAAATCATAACTGCCTTTTGGTTATGTGGACATGAAACATGCAAAGGTTTCTAATGAAACCTGAACTAAGTTTCCCTGAAGGCGATGAAAATATTAAATACTACTGGAGCAGAAACACTTTTAGAATTTAAAAATCTACAAATTGAGAGTGAAGTATGTTGAGTGAGAGAGAAAAGCATATTTGAAACTTTTGATTTGGAGGACTACAGGTTAGGAAGAATTTAATGAATTATTTGAAACCCTGCTAATTCAAGTCATTTAAACGAGTCAATCAAATGAGTTTGATTGTTAACTTGACTTATATTTCTACCTAAAAATGATCTTAAAAAACCCAAAAAGTAAAATTCCATCTAAAATGTTTGGTAACCTTGGTTAGTACATATACATTTCACTTGCTGAATAGAATTTCTGAAATCTTTATTTTTTATTTTTTTATTTTTGATAGGGTCTCCCTTGCTTCCCAGCCTGGAGTGCAGTGCTGCAATCTCAGCTCACTGCAACCTCTGCCTCCTGGGTTTAGGCGATCCTCCCACCTCAGCCTCCAGAGTAGCTGGGACCACAGGCGCATGCCACCACATGCAGCTAATTTTAGTACTTCCTGTCAATGTGAGGTTTCACTGTGTTTGTTGCCCAGGTAGATCCTGAACTCCTGAGCTTAGTCAATCTGCCTACTTTGGCCTCCCTAAGTGCCGGGTTGGCAGGCATAAGCCACTGTGCCCAGTCTATTTTTATTCTCAGTGGGAGAAAACTACAACAGAGGAAAGCTGTTAAAAATAATATTTCATAATAAACTCCGTAGTTTCTTTATTACTAATGTACCCATGATAATTCATTGGTTTTGATAAGCGTATGATGGTATGCCATCATTAAGGGAGGCTGGGTGAAGGGAGTCTGAGTACTTTTGGTACCATCTTTGAACTCAGCTATAAAAATAAAATCATTTTTAAGTAAATTTTAAATTTTAAGTTATTTTAATGATATGTTATTTAAAACTTCAAACTGTTAGAATATGTAAGCATGAATCTCTATATCAGCAGTTAACTGAACTATGTTGAGCCAGATATATTAAGAGAAATTCTTCCACAACCTTAGCCGTGACTACAGCAGAACATCATTGCCGCACAAGTAGGCTAGCAGGAGTTACACATACTCCATGAGTCAGCTCGTCTGTTTTAGGAGATTTGGAAAGTTTCATTAGCCGCCTCTTATTTTTCACTAATTGAACCAATGACTCAGTATATGAATGAACATACACGTGTTATACATTTGAATAAATGAATACATTTCATACATCCCCAGCTGTTTATTAGGATGCAAGAGTAGTTTTCTTTGACAGTGTGTACCATAGGTATTTTAAAAACTTTTCAACATACGTCATTTAAAGAAATAGGAATAATTTGTTTTTGAATGCTGGCTACATTTACTGCTGGTACTTTGTGTATTTGCACCTAAGATTTCAGTATTGGATCTACTAAAGTTTACTGTATTTTAATTGAGGCCTTTATTCAAAATTAGTTCGCTGACCCATCAAGAACAGGTGCATCTTTTAAATCAAAATGTATACTTCAAAATCCTTTCAGAAAAAATTGTATATTGATAACCATAAAGCACTACTTTCTACCAAACTGAAAATAATTTCCTCTGCCATAAGTATTGTTTTTTCCACCAGACTTTTATTAAAATGTAAACTTTTGCTAAAATTAAAACCTGAAGGCCAGGCACAGTGGCACATGCCTGTAATTTCAGCAGTTTGGGAGGACAAGGCAGGTGGATCACTTGAGATCAGGAGTTCAAGATCAGCCAACTACTAAAAAATATTTCTTAGAGAGAGATGGGGTCTTGCTTTGTTGCCCAGACTGACCTTGAACTCCGAGCTTCGAACAATCCTCCTTCTGTAGCTTCCCAAAATACTGGTATCACAAGCGTTAGCCACCACACCTGGCCTAATATTTTAAGATATTGATATTGTCATTTTTATTTAGAAAGCTGAAACAAAGTGTAGCTGTTTGTAAGGTTAGTATTTTCTCTTCATTAAGTGCCCAGTGAGGAACATTTAAAATGTTATATGGTTTGTATGGAACCCATAAAATGCTATATGGTTTGTCAATGAATACGTCCTGTAGCTTCTCTAACCAAAAAGTCTTGCTACACCTGTGATACATGTGTCTCACTCAAAACGAAGAGTCAGACTGACAGACGTTCTATATCCGAATAGTACGAGTTGTTGATATTTGATTTATTCACAATTTCTTGCAATCTGAAAATTAGTTTCATGTCACATCATTGGTTGGGATAATTAGTATGGCTTCAGCTAAACCTTGAAAAAGGATATAATAACAGACCTGGATTCCCTTGTACCTTAAATCTAGGAGCAGGTGCACAGTGAGAAGTTGAAATAAATAAGAATCTGTTAATGATTTATTTAAGATTAGAATCTATTAACAGGATAATTTTTATGTTAAAATTTTCCTCCTAAATATATGTTAAAATTTTCCTCCTAAATTGGATTGCACTGCAATCCAACAAAAGCTGATATTTATTTCTGAGTGCTGATATCTGCAATTAGAAGTAGACACATCAATAAGCATATTAAAAATTATATGTATTTACTAAGAAGTAAAAGTAACTAAACATTAACTAAACTCCCATAAATTAGAATAAATAAATAGAGCTGCTCAGAGGGAAAAGATAGCTGAAATTTTGAGACCACGTGTACCTACATTTTCAGAGATAACCCTAAATCTATCTTCTAACAAATAGTTCAAATACAATGAGTATAATAGTGCTTACATAGATCTCTTAAACTTTAAGATATATGATTAACACAACCTATGATGTATAAAACAAAGGCACAAACAAGCTTTTCCTTAGTATTCAAATATGTGTGTGTTTGTGTGTGTGTGTTTGTGTGTGTGTGTTTGTGTGTGTTTGTGTGTGTGTTTGTGTGTGTGTTTGTGTGTGTGTGTGTTTTAAATATGCATTCTGATTTTCAACTATATGTTCTCCTAGATAGCCAGAAAAACAAGCCTTCAAAGTATACCTAGAAATTATGGCATATCATTTTCAAAAATATTTTCAAATCCACTGATTACCTCACAGAAAAGGAAGGCAAACTCTGAAACATCAAAAATGAATTGTATGGAGAGACCAGAAGTTAGAGGAGCAGTCGTGTAATTGCTTTTTCCATAAACTGTGGCAGTTTTGTTGAATACGTCCCTGGTACTCAGATTCTCAGAGTCTTTGATGTAGAAGATTGGTTTTGAATGGCTTCAGTGGGTTAAAAAACAGATTCAAAAGGATATGAACAGACACTTTACAAAAGAAGACATACATGAGGCCAACAAACACATGAAAAAATGCTCATCTTCACTGGTCATTAGAGAGATGTAAATCAAAACCACATTGAGATACCATCTCACGCCAGTTAGAATGGCGACCATTAAAAAATATGGAGACAACAGATGCTGGAGAGGATGCAGAGAAATAGCAACACTCTTACACTGTTGGTGGGAGTGTAAATTAGTTCAACCATTGTGGAAGACAGTGTGGCAATTCCTCAAGGACCAAGAAATAGAAATTCCATTTGACCCAGGAATCCCATTACTGGGTATATATCCAAAGGAATATAAATCGTTCTACTATAAGGACACATGCACACGAATGCTCATTGCAGCACCGTTTACAATAGCAAAGACCTGGAACCAACCCAAATGCCCATCGAAGATAGACTGGACTGGGAAAATGCGGCACATATACACCATGGAATATTATGCAGCAATCAAAAATGATGAGTTTGTGTCCTTTGTAAGGACATGGATGAATCTGGAGAACATCATTCTCAGCAAACTGACACAAGAACAGAAAAGGAACTACCACATATTCTCACTCATAGGCGAGTGAGAAAAATGAGAACACATGGACACAGGGAGGGGGGTACTACGCACTGGGGTCTATTGGGGGGAATAGGGGAGGGGCAGCGGGGAGGGGGGAGCTGGGGAGGGATAGCCTGGGGAGAAAAGCCAAATGCGGGTGAAGGGGAGGAAGGCAGCAAAACACACTGCCATGTGTGTACCTATGCAACTATCTTGCACATTCTGCACATGTACCCCAAAGCCTAAAATGCAATAAATATTTTTTTAAAAAAAGAAAAAAAAACAGATTCAAAATCAGTATATGAAGTGGAGATCTCGCATTAAATCAGGACCCTTAATATTTCTTGAAAGGAAACAAAAGGGTGTGTTAGAAACACACACACACACACACACACACACAGTTTTGGTGGGGGATTAGATAAATACTTCTTTGAAAATTCATAACCACTGAATTGCTCACATAGTATAAATTGCTCACATAATTGATGTGGTGAGCCTGATGTTTCTCAATACAATAGAGGTTGAAAGAAATGTGTGAAATTTCTGGCATGGCCCAGTGGAAGAATTACAGTGAAGTCTCCTGGTTTCATGATCAAGGTAATGTTATATGCAGTGCAGAGTTTTGTAGCTTATAAACAAGAAAACAAAACAAAACAAAAAAACAAAGACAACTCCCGGCATGCCACTGGAGCCTGAACTGTAGCTCACTCCATTTGCTCAATTCTGCTTCATCTTCACTCTTTCCAAAAATGTGTTAATCTCTCATAAACACTTTGAACCTTATTTTCTGATCGAAAGTTGTCTGGCCAGGTGCAGTGGTAATAAAACAAATCCTGCTGAAGTAAAGTGCGAGGAAGTATCTAAAGAGCTCAAGCTAAACAGCATCCCATGAAGAATATTCTGCTTCCTAAAAGCCTTCTAGTGTGTTTGCACTCCAGTCACACATCCCCAAAGGGCAGGTATGTAGATGCCCATCCCACAGAGGGCAGGTGACAGCGACAGCCCAATGAGTTCTACAGAAACTTAGTTTCTGTTTGAAAGTTGCTTCTGGCCAGGTGCTGGGTGCCGTAGTCCCAGCAATTTCAGAGGCCAAGGCAGGCAGATCATGAGGTCAAGAGATCGAGATCAGCCTGACCAACATGGTGAAACCCCGTCTCTTCTAAAAATACAAAAATTAGCTGGGCTTGGTGGTGTGTGCCTGTAATCCCAGCTACTCAGGAGGTTGGGGCAGGAGAATTGCTTGAACCCAGGAGCGGCAGGTTGCAGTGAGTGGAGACTGTGCTACGGCACTCTAGCCTGGCAACAGAGGGAGACTCCATCTCAGGAAAAGAAAGAAAAATACACACACACACACACACACACACACACACACACACACACACACACGGTGTCACTAAGCAGGCATTCATTCTGGGAGAAGAGGGAATTTTCCTGTTAGAGCACTTTCAGGAGTGATTGTGAAAGCATGCAATAGGTGGTTAAAAGAATAATTCTGGGCAGTGTTAAAAGGACCTAAGACAGTCAGATGGGAAAATATGAGTAAGATTGACATGTTACTTTAAAGGATATAGTGACTCACTGAAATCACAGGAACACAATGAAAATATGTTTGATTAAAATAGACTGTTTATGTCAAAACTATGCTACATGTTTCAATAATCAAATCATTGCTGCCAATTTATAGTACATATAAGTATGCTTATTTATAACACATTTCATGTATCTATATGCAAAAATCATTTGTTATTCTTATGAATATCTTTACAAAATAGTACATCTCTTTCCTAATGGAAGAATAAGTGCCAGACACACATATCTTACAGTTAGGAGTGGTCCTAATGGAATTACTCATCTTCTTTTCCTGGCTACCCATTGCATTTATGTTGTTCTTTTAGTCATGTATTTATATTCATTCCTGCTATACAAATATGGAGTCTACACTAAGAAATCCTTAAAAACTTCATTTTCCCAAAACATCATTTTATATATAAATGAGATCACATCACCATTTGAGATATAAGGTGTAAGTGCAGCAATAAATAAATCACATTACACAGGCACCAGCACAGTGATAAGAAACTACATGGAGACTGAGGGGGCATGTTTCTGCAGTGCTAGAATTTTCAACTGAGACCATTCATAGACAGAAGAAAAAATATATCAAATAGTAAACATTTGAGAAGAGGTCAGGCACCTCCTGCAAAGTTAAAGAAGAAGAAGCTAAATCAGGTTTGCAACAACAGCCTTGAGAGCCAACTCCCATGCACCCTGACCTTCCCACTCCCCAACATGTAAGCAGAAAACTAAAAGGAGAAAAAAAAATGCTGATGAAACTAGTAAGTCTTCCACCCAGAAGAAAGTGTAGTGATGTTTCTCCTTCCACTAAGTGAAGGTAAGCCCAAGAGGTTAACAGAACCCACTGAATTTTTTGGCGCAAGAGATGAGAAGAGAGATCTGATATTTGCATCTCAATTTGGACTTCTATTTTTATAGAGGATTCATCTACTATGTCTCTTTGAAATGGGGAAAAAGAAAACTCAAGAAAGAGATCAACTGTGAAGTAATGCAGTTTCTTACATCTTGGCTAAGTGAAAATGTGGAACATCTCTCTTCGTCTAGTGTATATTGCATAAAGTTAGTGGGTGATTCACATTTAAAAGAAATCCTGCTGAAGTAAAGGGCGAGGAAGTGTCTAAAGAGCTCAAGCTAAACAGCATCCCATGAGGAATATTCTGCCTCCTAAAAGCCTTCTAGTGTGCTTGCACTCCAGTCACACATCCCCAGGGGGCAGGTACTTAGATGCACATCCCACAGAGGGCAGGTGACAGCGGCAGCCCAATGAGTTCTATCTACAGCACCAGAACCATAAGAGGTATTTGATCTCTTTCACCTTCCCAAGAGAAGATGTATTTCATGTCACTATTAAGCTCCCCAGATTGAGGTCTATCGTTCATGGAGGTCAGAGACAATGAATGTGAAATTAAACACTATTATAAGTTTTAAACTGTGCAGGACTGATTGTTTATTCTGGAACGCAGCTATGCTCACCACTATACCACCAATGCTGAACTGCTTTTTTCTATTACTTGAATATGAAAATATATCTATAGTGTCTGCCAAATATATTATTAAATAACTGAAAGGGAGAATAAAAAGGAAGGGCTTAAAGTAGTAGTAAAATTTAAAATTCATGTCTATACTGCACTGAGTTGAGATCATACAATGGTTTGACTACATGATGGTTACTTGATTTTAAGGTACTCGTCCACATTCCTACGGAAGATGAGTTAACAATGCAAACAGAAAAAAAAAGTACTAATGCAGTCATTTTCCTCAAATCACTGTGACAAATCTCTAGTCACAAGACTTTAGAGTATTTTATTCTCATTGGCAAGCTTTAAACTGTCCCAGTCTGAGGCTATTAACATTCTATTCAGGCCAGGCATGGTTGCTCACGCCTGTAATCCCAGCACTTTGGGAGGCCAAGGCTGGCAGATCGCAAGGTCAGGAGTTCCAGACCAGCCTGGCCATTATGGTGAAACCTGTCTCTACTAAAAATACAAAAATTTGCCAGGCATGGTGGCAGGTGCCTGCTACTCAGGAGGCTGAGGCCAGAGAATTGCTTGAACACAGGAGGTGGAGGTTGAAGTGAGCCAAGATTGCACCACTGCACTCCAGCTTGAGACACAGGAAAAAAAAAAAATTCTACATTTCAAAAAAAAAAAATTCTATTCATGAAACTTCCCTAGCTCATATTCTAGATTCATCAAACAAGTTTCTGACCTCATTTTGTGACCTAAATAACATGCCAACAGGTAAAATACGTACTTATATAGACTCTGAATGTTCTAATTTATGTGACAGTATTTCTCATTTTAAAGTAATGAATGTGCTTTGTTATTAGATTTCAGTTTTGTAAGCATAGTAATCTGCCTCTGACAGATGGATATGTGAGGTACAATGTCAGGATTTTTACCTTGATCAACATGGCCAGATCAAGGTCACTATAAATTCTCCATGATGCTGCAGCTTTGTAAGAAGTCCGGAAGGAGTTTATTAACCTTTTCCCAGGTTTGGCAGGGCTAGGGTGGGGCAGCACTTTTGTGCTGTGTTCAACTTCTATAAAATTCAGACATATTAATTTTCTGCTTGGTTGCCTTGAGCACAAACACTGAGTTTTATACAGTTTAAGAAATAATGTATTTTCTCTTTCTATTTTTCACCTAGCATCCTCTTTTTCTTTTTCTCACTTTTAATAAAACAAAACAAAACAAATTAAGTAGCACAATATTCCAGCATCCAGGTTAATAAATTTTTTTTAAGACTATAGTACTTGGTCCCACTTACTCATTGATTTTTGGGCATTGACTTAAAAAATCTCTCCTGAACCACATAACCTTCACAGATAACAGTTTTATCTTAATACTTGGTGAAATCCAAGTATTTCACCAATGAAATAATATGAACTCATCAGTTTGAGGACATTATTTGAAGCATATGGTACATGATACATGACTGATTAATGTTTCTGATACTTCTATCCAAAACCCATATTACTCTCAGTGAAAACTAAAACAGTAGGTTTCAACACAGAGGAGACCAGGATAATTTCATTTGCTTTCTCTCTATGTTCACCAGGATTGGTTCCCTCCCTGTTCCCTTCTCAGGAAGGCTCTTGCTTTTACTGAACTCTACATATGTGTTAGGGTCAAGGTAGGTTCCTCATAGAACAGACCAAAGGAGCATTAATTTCCTAACCACTTTAGGCTATGCTTTTGGAACACTCAATATTGTTCTGTGTCTTAAACAACAGAGTCTAAGATTGGTAGTTTCATATTATTTCCTGCTTTAGTTTTGTCTTTTCCTAATGAGAAAAAAAACTACATTTTCACAAGAAGATGACATTTTATATAAGTAAAAAGAAACTCTATGAATTATTTTAATTTTTTAAAAGAAATGTAAAAGTGAATAAAAATATAAAAATACAAAAAGTAAATATAAATATATACAGTCATATAGATTTTTGTAGATGGCTTCATGAGTATAGTATACAAGTCACCTACATTTTGCAGTTTCATTTTCACACCTACTTTTGAGAGAAATATTAATAAATGAAACATGAACACATATTTCATAAAATCCATCCATCATATCCAGTTTGTGAGCAATTGTCTTTCCACCAAATAATTTTTTAAAGTCACTTTTTTTCCTCAGAATTGAACTCTGCTGATTCTACTAAGCTCTTTCATTTTTACTGAAGAAGGAAACTACTCTGTGTATTAGAATTTTTATCAAGAAGAATAGGGTGCAGGAAATATCATCCCAACACCATTTTATTAAAAGAAAAGAAAATGCTGGAGGAAATCGAAAAAGCTAATCATACAGGTATACTGAAGATAAGTTTGAATTAATCAACCCATTTTGAAATTATTGACTCACTTTGAACTCCATGGGAGCGTACTATTTTCCAGATTTCTGACGCCACTTCTTTGACATCCACTTGATAGTGATGAATAGGCACACCTCCATGGGAGTCCGGTTTGTTGAAAGAAACCTTGGCTGTGGTCTGTGACAACTCTATGATCTTCACTCCATAGGGACTGGATGGCACATCTACGGACAAACAATTATAAAGAAAACATAACTGAGGGAATGGGAATGGCTGTTATTAAGGATACAGTGTTACGAGAACTAGGAACTAAGGAAAATTGCTACATGTATCACTTAATATGTTTGAGTTACAGAACTTACATAAACACCTGAAAGTTCTCTTGAAATTACAAGAAAGTACACACAAGTCAATTTTTATTACCACAGAAAGTAGACAGCAAAATGAAAACCACATTTCAATTATTGAGGGAATATGTTACTTCTGCTTTTTCTATACAACATAAACGTTTTATTGAGGTGCAGGAAAACAATTTCATGTGCGTTTGAGAGAAAAAACTAAAACAGAGATAAAGAGGGTAGTTAAAATGTTAGAATACATAAATCAATTATTTAGCCATCACCATTATAAATAATGATGTCTTGTAAAAATACGAAATGTATATTCTTTGCATTCACCACAATTATGTTACTAAATTGTAGTTACGTTTCAAGAAAAATTTCAGTATTATGTACTAAATAAGACTGTAAAATATTTGGTCTAATTTTATTTATATATTATCCAATTAAATTTAAAAAATGGCGATCATTAAAAAATCTGGAGACAACAGAGGCTGGAGAGGATGTGGAGAAATAGGAACACTCTTATACTGTTGGTGGGAGTGTAAATTAGTTCAACCATTGTGGAAGGCAGTGTGGCGATTCCTCAAGGACCTAGAAATAGAAATTCCATTTGTCCCAGCAATCTCATTACTGGGTATATATCCAAAGGAATATAAATCGTTCTACTATAAGGACACATGCACATGAATGTTCATTGCAGCACTGTTTACAATAGCAAAGACCTGGAACCAACCCAAATGCCCATTGATGATAGACTGGACTGGGAAAATGTGGCACATATACGCCATGGAATGTTATGCAGCAATCAAAAATGACGAGTTTTTGTCCTTTGTAAGGACATGGATGAATCTGGAGAACATCATTCTCAGCAAACTGACACAAGAACAGAAAAGGAAATACCACATATTCTCACTCATAGGTGGGTGAGAAAAATGAGAACACATGGACACAGGGCGGGGGTACTACACACTGGGGTCTATTTGGGGGAATAGGGGAGGGACAGTGGGGGGGAGCTGGGGAGGGATAGCCTGGGGAGAAATGCCAAATGTGGGTGAAGGGGAGGAAGGCAGCAAAACACACTGCCATGTGTGTACCTATGCAACTATCTTGCATGTTCTGCACATGTACCCCAAAACCTAAAATGCAATAAAAATTAAATAAATAAAAAAAGTTTACTTGAAATACTGAAATACTATTCCTATGTTTTCAAAATAGCTATATTTTGAAATAATAAAAATTTTATCTATCCATTACTTACATCATTTCAAGCAGGCAGCATTAGGAAAAAAAATCCCAATGAGGATATAACTGAAAACTCTACTCCAGGAACATCAAAATTTAGAGACACATTAACATTAATTTATCTATCAATCTCTTCCTCTTTTGTCCATGTCACATTGGAAATAATCTTAAACTTTGGAAAAAAATTAAACATGAATATAAATTTTTTTAGAGAGAAAAAAAATATGATATGGTTTGGCTCTGCGTCCCCACCAAAATCTAACCTTGAATTTTCATCCCTATATTCTCCGTGTATCAAGGGTGGAACAAGATGGAGGTAATTGAATCATGGGGGCAGCTTCCCCGTGCTATGCTAGTGACAATGAATGACTCTCACTAGATCTTATGGTTTTATAAATGTCTGGCATTTCCCCTGCTAGCACTCTGGCCTGCCTCCCTCTGTAGAAGGTGCCTGCTTCTCCTTTGCCTTTTGCCATAATTGTAAGTTTCCTGAGGCCTCCCTGAAAGTTCTCTTGAAATTACAAGAGATTGCAGAACTATGAGTCAATAATTAAGTTATCCAGCCTCAGTTGTTTTTTCATAGCAGTGTGAGAATGGGCTAATTATATATAAATAACCTGACTGACAAATTATGCAGTACCTGTGAATTTCAATTGGCATGTCAATCAAGCATTTATATAAAATCTTAAATTGGGGTTGGGCATGGTGGTTTACGCCTGGAATCCTGTAATCCCAGCACTCTGGGAGGCTGAGGTAGCTGGATTACTTAAGGTCAGGAATTCAAGACCAGTCTGGTCAACATGGTGAACTCCTGTTTATGCAAAAACACAAAAATATGCTGTAATCACAGCTGCTTTGGTTGGTGAGGCAGGAGAATCACTTGAACCCTGGAGGCAGACTCTATCTCAAAAATAAATAAATACAAATAAAAATAAAAACCAAAATCCCAAATGGCAGTCAAATTCAAATGTACTTTATTTGCTAGAATTAAAAAAGGTCACTGTAGGTCACATAAAAATGTGCCTTATAAATGGTACTGAGCAAGAGCCAGGAGGACAGCTTTATGGCCTTTTATATGTGAATACTGTAAATAAATGCCACAGAGTATATTTCAACTCTAATTAATAACCGTAACTTATTTAGAGAGTGTATGAATTACATTATGTTGCAAATCCAAGGTTCAAAAACACACACAGAATTACTGATGCATACAGAAGTCTTGGAGCTACTAAAATCATATCTGAAAATATAAATTTTAAGACATCTAAATAATGTTTTTAAGCTTTCAAATATTCTTATAATTTTCATGTTTCCTTAATCTCCAGGTTAATCTGCATGTCTTTTAAGCTGCAGGTTTGATCCAAAGTTTATTTGTAGGTTTTGTTCAAATTACAGGAGAAAGGCAAACAAATGCACACAGATCCTTTTAAAAAACCATAAATTCTTCAATCTGTGCTCAGTGGCTAACTCTCTAAAGTCCAATGGGTCTGAGCTGGATGTCAGAGGAGTCACACTCCAGTTTGGGGATACGTGTCAAAAGTGAAGGTAGTATACTCTGGGAGATGAGAGGGAGATGTTATTGTCTTGGGATCCCATCTTTGCATATATGGCATAAACATGATTGTTTTTACTCTGCAGAGGCTGCACCATTCACCAAGCTGTCCACCCAGTCATGGTGCACCTGCAGAGAAAGAAGAGCCTGTTTTTTTCAGCACAAAGACACCGTCATCAAAACATGGGCCAGTGACTAGCCTCTTCTAGCTGCATAGTCCAATTTCAGATCTGCTGACACTTACTCTAGCCTTTTATTTATAATATTACCTCTGGTCTCTTATTTTGATTATTTTGCTCAAAGCAAAAGCATGCCTATGACTTTAATTCTCTTTCTAAATACTGTTTTACATTCTGGTTTTATATGTCCAACTGTCAACTGACTACTAAATTATAAGTTTCCTGAGGAAAGAGACAAAACATTTTGCAAACATGTAACATTGACCAAAGTGACTGGAATAGACTAAGTTCTCAGAAAATATTTGATGAATTAAGTATTTCAGTAATTAAAAATAATATACAAACATTACTTGAGGTCAGGAGTTTGAGACCAGCCTGGTCAACATGGTGAACCTCTGTTTATACAAAAACACAAAAATTAGCTGTTATCACAGCTCCTTTAGTGGGTGAGAACATGTCCAAGTGAATAGTGTCAGATGTGCCTAGAATCAACATCTCTAATTGTTCTCCTCAATTTCTGATCGTTCTGTAATTGCCTTCACCCTTGACTCCTATCTATCAACATCACAGTAAGTGAGAACACTGCATTATAATCCTTGTATCTATTTCTTCCTTCCCATTTCCTATGTTACTTCCCCTGCCTTGGCCCTATCTGACTGTGCCTGTAATGCCATTAGTGGCTCTTGGCTTCCTCTTCTATTAGAGTCCAACAAAAACATCAATGCACATGGTATCGAAATGCAAAATCAATCTTTGTAAATAACCACTGTGATCACGTCACTTCCCTGGGAATGGTATCCAGGAGCTTCATTTTCTTTACAATATTAGTCTCAGTTTTTTCAGTCTCATACTCAGGATCCTGGATTATCTAATGCAAAGATCTGGGTCTGTTTTAAAAGACTTTCAGACATAGCTCAGTATTTCAACTGAGGCCCATGGAAGTTCAGTTTCACACTCTTATCCCTTCATTGTTACCACATTTTTCTAAACTATTTCCTAGCATCTTTTATTGCCAAAATTGATGAATACCACTCACCACATAATGAATGAATGAACGAATAGAAAATCAATCGTGCAAACATTTGTTTAATCCCCCTTTCTCTTCACCTCTACTAGTGTTGGATTATGAAACTGGATATGTCATGAGAGTTTATGGATTCAAGCCCTGGCCTTGCCAGTTTGGTCAAATAAAGCCTTGTACAAGTCACTTAATCTTTTCACATTGCAGTAGTTTTCTCTCTCAAATGGATATTAGAATAGTATCACTGCTAATGTTGTTGGAAATACTAAGTAATGTTGAGCACCTAGACTCTAGAGCATATTAAAACTGTTAGCGAATGTCAGTCATTGTAATTTTGCTATCCCTCCCTGATCACCATCCTCCTTCTATTACATACTTTTGTATCCATTGACGTGTCACTATTTTAGTCACAGGTTAGGCAATGGATACAACATCGAAGTTCAGCTCAGAATTTTTTTGATGTGTGTAATGGCAAAGAACTGGTGGCATGATCTAGGAGTCAGATAGGTACAAACTCTGGAATCACTGAATGAACTTCAGCATATCAAATCCCCGGAAGTTCTTCATCTTGCTTCAGTGAAACTTTTTACTGTTTGTCCAACCTCGAACCATTTCTCCCACTCTCTAGCCCCTGGCAATCACCGTTCTGTTCTCTGTTTCTATGAGTTTCAATGTTTTAGAATTTCACATATAAGTGACATCATGTGGTACATCTTTATATCGTTGGCTTTCTTGGCTATTGTGAGTAATGCTGCAATGTAATCAGTATCTTGAAGAGCTATCACCTCTTGATTAACTGATAATGGAAGCCCATCTTCTCATTTTCAAGACTAAACCTTCTATCTCTAAATGACATGACTTTTCCTTTTGTCTTCTCCAATGTTTTCTTTATCAGATACCTCTTTCCTTCCCTTTTCTTCTTTGGAAATTTAGTCTTTCTTCTCAGTCTTATTACTGTGAATTATAAAGATCCCTTAAATAACATTTTTTTTTCAATCCCACTGTCTTCTCAAGAAACATACTCTACTTTTGTTCCTTGTTACTGTGTTTTAACAGGTTATTACTAATTTCAGGCCCAACATATTTATTTCTGAGAATTTGGTCTCATAGCATGCATGGTTCATAGACGTGAACTGTGCTCTTTTTCCACATATGAGGCTGCGGTGTTGCTAAACTTAGTCACAGGAATCTGAAGAGTTTGATTTTTGTAAACTCTCTTTAAAAGGAAGTGCTACCATGAATATTATTCCAGAATAATGTGTACAACCCTTTCCTAGATATTTTCTATTAACACACAGAATCAAATTCTATCATTTAAGATACTCCTGTTTATCATAAAAAATTGCTGCTCTGGTTCTAAGTTTCATGTAATGAATTTAGAATGAAAGGCATGTGTATGTAGTTTAGAATGGCAGAGGGGTGCGAATGTCAGTCCCACTTTTCTCAGGAGGTGCACATGGTCAACAGGCTCTGCAGATATAAATGAGTTCAACAACCCAACTTTCCACTCCAGTCTATTCATCCAGTTTCTGGGGTGGTGTGGCTGTGATTATCAGTGGAGGAGTAACTTGGCATCAGGGCTTCCTGACCTCTAGCTAGTCATTGCAGACTTGGTATGCGGACCATGCTTATGGTATTTTGTGACATTGAAGGTGGAATATTGGTGGCTGTCTTTGGTCTTGTCTTTTCTCTGCCTTTCCAATGATTTTATAAAAAAAATTTTCTCTAACAAATCATTTTCTGCTTGATTTCTTCATCAATCTCCATCTGGTAAAAGTCTCAAACACTGAAAGTATTGGAACATAAGTAACTGAATTTCCTGGATACAGTAACACTGTTACCTGCAGTGTCGCCATAATTGCTTGAACCTCAGGGACTCTATGCTGAGATAGGTTCTACCTACTTCTGTTTTTGAGTGGCTACCTTAAATCCATAAGGTTTATAAACATTTTTTTTGTTTCAATTGTACTGTGGTTTGAATGTTGGTTTCCCTCCAAATTTTAATGTTAAATGTATTATTAAGAGATGGGGTTCTTTTTGGATGTGATTAAGTCATGAAGCCTTCACTCTCGTGAATAAAATTAGTACCCTCATAAAAGAGACTGAATGAAATGTTTGTGCCTTTCACCATGTAAAAACACACAGAAGGCACCATCTATAACAAAACAATTTGATTATTGGACCCCCCCACCAAAAACCAAATGATGGTCCCTCGATCTTGAATTTCCCAGCCTCTAGAACTCAGAGTAATAGATCTATGTTGTTAATACATTACAGAGTTTAATATATTTTGCTATTGCATCCAGAACAGAGCAAGAAAAATTGTGAGCTTAATCTAGTATTATAGAAAACCTGCAACACATCTGAAATGCTGTGCATTCCTTCTCATTTCACTTCTCACCTAGTGTTTTCCAACTGTCAAATCCAAATTACTATTTAGATTTTTTCACAGTATTTTACCAATTATATTTACATTTATTCTTCAAAGTAGACTCACTATCTCCCTGAATAATTTTTTTTTGTTCTTATATTTGTAAGTCTATGGATTAAACTGAAGTAGTCTGGAGATCTGACCTTGATTTTCCAATTTCTACCTCTAATATTCTCCATAGAAGTGTTAATTCACTCCCAAGGTGTCAATGGAAATTATTTCTTCCAAACATGAGTATGTCTTCAACCTTCTCACAAGTCATGGACACCTAGATTCATTTATGTTTTAGTACTGGGCATTTCAACAGCGGCTCATAAGCAAATCAAATATAACACAATGAACCCTTCAAACATTCAGTTTAAAATTACTATGAGCCAGAAAGAAGTTTTGAATAGTGAACATTACTTTAAAATGTTTGATTTTAAATTTATAAATTTTAGATATTTGGAGAAATTTGGAAATTGGCAGTTGTGTCACATTTTATGCTATGGTGAAATCTGTCTCTAGAGCACCACCAAGATAATTTTCTAAGATATATGAATCATGTTGCTTTATGACTAAAAATCTGCAAATTTCCCTTGTTGTATACCAGACAGAATGTAAACATGATGAATGTCTTTAAGATCTATAATTTAATTTTTCTCTACCTCTCTATTCTCATTACCTATTACTGGTCTCCTAACACAATATACCCTTCCAGTCTTCATTAAATGCCTTCCTCATTAACAGTCTCCATCCTTTCAAAGCACGGTGCCTTTGTACAAGTGTTACCTTGATGACTTCCCTTTCTTCTTCTAGGGACCTGTTTCTACTCACTCTTTCAGACTCAATTCAAAAGTGACCTGTTGAAGAACTCATTTGACACCTTTTCCAAGATCAGAATTCACTTTTTTCCCCTCAAACCTTTGATTTACACTTCTATAGCAACCTTATCTTTTGAACTGTAACTTAGGTAAAAGACCAGATGCCATATATTATTTATCTTCAGATTCCCAAGATAGAGAACAGTGTCTGGCACCTACTAGAAATTCACTGTATTTTTTGAGTAAGTGAATTAAAAATGATTAGGAATTGATGCAAGCATGGATTCTCTAAAAATAATGTCAAGTTATCCTGGTTTTTCTTTTTTTCATAGCAATATGAGAATGAGAAAATCAATAATATGTTTCAAATAGTTTCAGAATATCACTGTTTGATTAATTAGTTCTGAAAAAAAATCAAGATGTAGACTTTTCCAGACTTTACCTAGCATTATATTTAGGTGAAGAAAGCGTGATATCAAATGAACTAATTTTAACATGCTTTCAAGTGTTACGGAGCAAGAGTCTGGCTAAGACATAATATAGGTACACAGTCCAGTAGATCGGTCATAACTCCGTATCTTTAGAATTCTGTTCAATTGATCCAGTTTAACCTGTTAGAAGATCTCTGTTCTCAAAGTTGACTTATACAGGCTTTCCCTGACCGTGGTGAAACTACAGATGAGTGCTTCATGATACTGTACATGTGCCTTAAATCAATCCTGAAAAAAAGAGCTAAAATACTGAATTTGACAGGGTTTCAGAAGGTTAAAAAATGAGTCAAAACTGACAAGATGAGATTTAGTAGGGGTAAGTATAGAGTCCTGAACTGAGGTTAAAAAATCAATTGCGAAGCCTAGTATCAGAGATCTCCCTTAATAGCAGTTTGTGTAAAAAATCAGTAGGACAAGCTCCTAAATGGAAAACAATGGTAGAAAGAAAATGAAGTGTAATGTTTAGAATAAGTAAGGCCATTTTCTCATTTTACTAAGACTTGGTCCATGATGTCTAGATTTACATATAATAACTAAAGAGGCATCAAGATACTGACTTCTACCCAAAAGAAAAGTGACCAATATGAATTGTAGTTTGACCATAATAATACTCACCTAATACTTATTGAGTACTTGCCAAGTGCTGGGTATATGAACGAATTAACTCAGTTGGTTGTCTCAGTACTGTTATCAGGTAAATCTTGGAATGGCTTCACAGAAACTCTAAGAGGGCTGAGGCCCTCATTCCCCAGGGTGTGTACATATTCCCTGATGACAGCTTGCGGCCAAGTCCCTCCCACAAAATTCCCCAGGAGAAGGTGACTTTATCAGAAAGATACATCAATTCATGAAGCAAAAGTGGGATTATTTTATTTGGGATTAAGGTTTAATGTAAAAAGTTTAACAGTCAAAACTTAAATATCACAATGATTAAATGAATTAAGAAATTAAAAAAACTTTTATTTAGCCTTATGTGCTGTGCAACTTTAATTTGATCCATAATATGTAGTTCAATCCAAACAGAGAATGTTTCCTACTAGAAAGCAGGATCATTGCCTAGGCGGTACATTTTAAAAACCAACTTATGGTGAATTCTTAAAATATATGTGTATCTCTCTCTAATATTTCTAGTTAACATTTTGATTAAAAGCTAAGACAACAAAATTATCAAGCACATATGTGAAATAATTTATATTTCTATAACAACATAGAAAGGTTACTTCTTTCCCAATTTTCTAAAGACAGAGGAGATAGGTAAAAGAAGACTACATCAACTCTTGCTCTTAATAGGAAGTCAGGGTTTAACAGAAAGGCCTTGCTTTGTGTTAACTGACTTAAACCAAACACATATACTTATTTTATTTCCATTTAAAAATCGTTTTTTTTTATTTTATTTTCATAGATTTAGGGGTTCTGTTACAAGCACATATTACGAACGGGTACACTTTGTATTTTTAGTGTATCCATCTCCAGAATATTGAACATTGTAACCCAACAAGTAACATTTCAACCTTCGTTTCTCTCTAAGCCTCCCACCTTTTGGAGTCTCCAGTGTCTATTTTTCCACATGTATACACATTGTTTAGCTCTCACTTACAAGTGAGAACATGGCTATTTGAATTTCTCTTTTTGAGTTATTTCCCTTGAATGAATGGCCTCCAGCAGCCTCCTTGGGTTGCTGTTTCTGTCTTGGCATGTGTGCGCTCTTTTTACCCTGCCTGGATCCCAGCACTGAACATTGGACCCGTGTAACACACGAAACACTCCCTCCACTCCATTCACTCTGCTCAGGCTTCGACACCCCCCTGCCAGGCTTCTGCACTACACCTTACTCCCACACAGGTGCCTACCTTGCTCCGATGTAGGGCTTAATCATTAAAAAGCCAAAATGTAAGGAAAGAAGAAAGAAGGGGGGACAAATGGGAGGAAAAAAGAAAAAAAATTTGAATGCTGAAAAAGTAAATTTTTCCCATACTACTACTAAATGTGTACAAAATTTTCACACTAACTTTTGGCTCTTAATTTATTCCCTTTGGAAGTAAGGTATTCTGTTACACTGTAAAATACCATATGCCAAAAGGCCAATGAAATATTGAAATGTGATGTCTGCATATATTTGAAAATATATATGTATTTTTATGCAATATTTCTCTTATATCTTATTTAAAATCCCAGTACACTTTCAGTGTTTGGATTCTGCAGGACAGAGTAAGTTTTCTACCAAATATTAGTATTAAATAAGAGTCCCATGAAATAAATCATATTTATAAACGGTGTTGTTTAAATGTATGTTTCCCATCTAAGGCTGAGTGTCTGAATCATTTTTATATCTTCATACAATCTAAATGGAATCCAGCTTTTTCTAAAACAAATTCTTAGCCTGAAATTGTATAAAATTTGGAATATTAGGAGAATTTCAAGAAAGTATTAAAAAGCTTTCCAGTATTTTCTAACTCAGCTTAAATAAAAAAAATTAATTTTTGTTAAGATTGGACAGAAGAAAACACACTAATTTAATATATTCATTAGAAGGATAGGAATTAAATATACTTGTCAATGAACAATATTGTAGTAAGTATTGTGAAGATGAAGGTACATGCACATTACCTGTGAATTTCATGGAATTATTTAAACCTAATCAACATAATATTTTAAATACTGAATATTAATACACCCCCTAAAAATTGTGATAGAAAAACACATCATTTATAAAAAGGCAATATATAATATTGGATAAATTTTAATATTTATATATGTATATTGGTCATATATCTAATATTTATAAAAATATAAATTAAAGAAAGGTTCCATAATTTCCTAGGACTTAGAATTAACTAGAGTAGTGAATGCTTCTTATTACTATAGTTGATTCTTCAATTTATTAGCAATGCATTTTGGTGAGACCTAGCATACGTCTTTTCCTATAATTTAATTTGCTTGTAAAACAGTGTCTTCATATTTCTAAACTCACTCTTACCTTGATTTTTTTCCCCTCTACCTGCCTTATTTTGTCAATTCCTTCAATGTAATCTCTTTTCTTCCTTCTCTATCAATTCAGTAAAACTTGAATTGGAGAATAATAGGTTCCCTAAGTTACACAATAATTTGACATTATTAGCTTAAAAATTTCCCTTTGTGGCCTTTATAATTAATGGCATTAATATTTAGAATATATCTATATAGCAGTAAAAATGAACACTGTTCTGAACTTAATATAAAATTAAAGTTAGAGATAAATTTTCTACCTGAAAAGGTTTTAAAATTTCTTCACAGAACCGTTTTTTTTTTTTTTTTTGAGACGGAGTTTTGCTCTTGTTACCCAGGCTGGAGTGCAATGGCGCTATCTCGGCTCACCGCGACCTCCGCCTCCTGGGTTCAGGCAATTCTCCTGCCTCAGACTCCTGAGTAGCTGGGATTACAGGCACGTGCCACCATGCCCAGCTAATTTTTTCCATTTTTTTTTTTTTTAAGTAAGACGGGGTTTCACCATGTTGACCAGGATGGTCTCGATCTCTTGACCTCGAGATCCACCCTCTTCGGCCTCCCAAAGTGCTGGGATTACAGGCTTGAGCCACCGCGCCCAGCCCACAGATGCTTTTTAGTCTGTTAAAATATAATATTACAATAATTTTCTGATATTACTTTACTAAGTCTTAGAAGACTGTAAATCACATTTTTCCACGTGAGCTATATAAACTATTTTTTTTTAAATGTATTTTAGGATTCCTAATCAGTCTTATAAAACATAATGGCAAATTTTATAAATAAGTAAATAAATAATATCTGGATTTCTGGTTTGTATGAATTTTTTTACTCTATGTTACTATTTCCATATCTTTAGGCTATAGAGGTAATAGTGTATATATACAATATAAAATAATTTCAAATATTCTAGTTTATATAATATATATATAATATAAAATATTTTCAACAAATTTATGTAACATTCTATTTTCCTTCAGAAGTAAGACAGCTTTTTGTACTTTCAAGTCTAAACATTTAAAATAAATTATAGTTCGTTTTCTCTCAGGGTGTTTTGATTTTTAAATTTTTTGACAGGATTCTGTCTTTACTTGAAATACAATTTGCTTTTTTTTATTTAAATTGAAATAGTTTATTTCTAGATTTTCTGCCATGTTAAAACGTACATTCCCAATTTCCTTCAAGAATATCTAACTTTTAACATTGGAGGGATTAGAATCAGCATTTAAAGTCAATCCTGATGAGCAAATACATTCTAAGTGCTCTCTATACAGCAGATACAATGGTTTCAAGTTTTAAATGTGGTTCATTCTTTAAAAGAAATCTGTATTGTTACTTATAAAAATGTAAAAGATATTCTCTTCTAACATTTAAAGTAACATGACACCCACTTTTTAGAAGTTCATCTTTTTGTTCAAGCTTTTGAAAATAATTTTACGAATGCAAAATTGTTGTACATATTTATGGGGACAAGTGACAATCTGATATAAGCTTACAGTATGTAATGATCAAATCTGAGTAACTGGAATGTCTGTATGTTCACACATTTTTCATTTCTTTGCATTGGAAACATTCCAAATCTATTCTTCTATTTTGAAATATACAATAACGCATTGTTAATGGTTACAGCCGTAATGTACTACTGAACAGTATGTTTTATTCTTTGTAATCGACTGTAGTTTTGTGCTCCTTGAGAAACCTCTCTTTATACCCTCTTTCCCAATACACTTGCAAGCCTCTGGTAACCAAGGTCTACCTAACACCTCCAAGAAATCCATTGTTTTAGCTCCCAAATATAAGTGAGACTACATTATCAACTTAAATTTTCATTTTCTTTCAAAAACATTGTGTGAGAACTCAAAAATTATTGTGCTAAACTTACCAGCCAAAGCAAGAATATATTCTTGAAATCTTGTTCCTATACGATTAGAGGCTGTGCAATTATAGCGTCCAAAGTCATTTTCAGATGTAGGTGCAATCTGAAATAATTGTAATAACAAATTACAATATTACAAAACCATAAAAGTTTTAATATAAACCTTAGTATGCCTACTAGTTTCACACATGTTTAATATCTTACCCCACAACTCCTTACCATATATTTTTAATTTTCTTTATTAAGTAAGCATTACTAAATAATATAAATCCTTTTATGATGTATCCATGAAACTGTAATACCCATAGGGCTAGGCAAATCAGAATTTATCTGTTAATTCATTACATAAACAAATGGCACCACTTTGATATATCTATTACATAGCAAAACCATTAGATCTACATATATGTAAAGCTCAGATAGTACACAGCTTGAAATACACACACACACACACACACACACACACACACACACACATATATAGTTTGCAATCAATGTAAGTCTAAACTTGAAAACAGGAAGACTGTAATAAAAGCATTGTTAACCATTTTCTGTGTTTTGGCCTCAGACCAGTTTAATTTAAAGTTCAAGAAAGACTCCAAATATGTTATATTTAACTCCTTTTTCTGAGTTTATTGAACATATAATACAAACTTATCTCAAAATAATAAGTGCTATTTATGACTAACCCACAGCGAATATCAAACTGAATGGGCAAAAGCTGGAAGCATTCACTTTGAAAACAGGCATAAGACATAGTATTGGAAGTTCTGGCCAGGGCAATCAGGCAAGAAAAATAAATAAAGCGTATTCAAGTAGGAAGAGAGGAAGTCAACTTGTCTATGTTGGCAAATGACATGATCGCATATTTAGAAAACTCCATTGTCCCAGCCCAAAATCTTCTGAAGCTCATAAGCAACATCAGCAAAGTCACAGTAGATACAAAATCAACGTGCAAAAATCACAAGCATTTCTATATAACAATAATAGACAAACAGAGCCAAATCATGAGTGAACTCCCACTCACAATTGCTACAAAGAGAATAAAATACATAGGAATACAACTTACAAGAGATATGAAGTACCTCTTCAAGGACAGCTATAAACCACTTATCAAGGCAATAAGAGAGGACACAAATAAACAGAGAAGCATTCCACACTTACGGATAGGAAGAATCAATATAATGAAAATGGCCATACTGCCCAAAGTAATTTATACATTCAATGCTATGACCGTCAAGCTATCATTGACCTCCTTCACAGAGTTAGGATAAAACTACTTTAAATTTCACAGGGAACCAAAAAAGAGCCCATATAGCCAAGACAACCCCAAGCAAAAAGAGCATTCTTAATGAAATCTTTCCAGGAACATATTGTGCAAGAAAATGTTGTTTTTGGGCAACAATCCTCATAGACAGACACTTTCTTGCTATCTAATAACAGTATCTTGCCTCCATTTCTATTCAGTTCCTATCATTCTTTTTCATTCTAGGTAGAAAATAGCTGACCTCTATCCTTACACATTTAAAATCCATAATTAAGTTAACCTTCGGGGATTCTATCGGTGAACACTGAGACAAACCCTGTAATTCTAATGTACAGAAATTCTGAAGTATCAATTTAGATAAGAGATTTGATGGTAGTAATAGGTATAATTTTCAATCTCAGTAATTATTATTAAGAGAGAATATGCTTACAAGAGTTTCTGTTAATTTCAACTCTATTCCAAAAGAGGGAAAAATGATTTTGTGGTAATGGGAGGCTATTAAGTAAGAGTGCAATTTTGAGGTCCATTGAAGATGGTAATTCTGAGAGTACAGAAAAGCTGTGTCATTCATTTTCTAGTCAGCTGTCCATCTAGAGACAGATCACAGGATTAAAACTTAGAATTTTTAACAGCTCTTACATAATTACTGCAAAGTGATTCAAATATTCATTTTTCTCATGTGTAGCTTTTAATAAGCAAGGCTAATTTAACTCTAAAATAATTTTTCTAATGAGAAAGAGATTTAACAGAATATCTGATTCTACAGGCCTATGAAAAAGTTATTTGCAAATTCAACAGAGAAGAATGTGTTTACTGAATCAATACAATAACGAGAAAGGATAGCCACAACAAAGAAATGTAACTATTGAACAGCTCCTTAAGATTAATAATTTAAATAGAGCCATTTTCATTGGAAAAGTTTCTTAAAAGCTCAATTCATTTTTGTTGTTTTTGTTTCTGAGAGTTCAGCTATCAACAGATAAAAGTCCATCTTAAATAAGCAATCCTTTTACCATGCTGTATGCTTAATAAACAAAGAAAACACTTGTCATGGCAAAGATTAAACAACACACACACACACACACACACACACACACACACACACACACACACACACACACACACACAGCTCCGGATATAATCTGGCCTAATCATGTGCCCTGAAGCTGATTTAATGTATTCTAGGAAAGCAGTATAAAATTTAATTCCAATAGCGGTTTTACACTTAAATGCAGCACAACGAAACGTTATATAGTTTTATGAAAATATAAGATAATATAACAAGGCTATATCATAAAGATCACAAAGTAAAAATATTTAAATGTTTAAAATGTGCAAAGCATTGAAAATATTAATCCAGAAAGTACTAGAAACATCTACTGATATAACTGTGTCTTCATAGTTAAATACAGGCATACCTGTTTTATTATGTTTTATTTTATCATGCTTGAAAGATAGTGCATTTTTCTTCTTTGGCAAATTGAAAGTTTGTGGCAATTCTGCATTAAGCAATCTATCAGCACCACATTTTTAAGAGCAGGTGCTCACATCCTGTCTCTGTGACTTTTTGGTAACTCTCAGTATTTCAAACTTTGCATTATTATTAAATTTGATATGGTGATCTGTGATCAGTAATTTTTGATGCTACTATTATAACTGTTTTGGGAAACCACAAACTGTGCCCCTAAGACAGTGAACTTCATCGATAAGTGTTTGTTCTGATGGCACCCCTGACTGGCCATACCCCCATCTCTCTCCCTCCTCTTAGGCTTCCATATTCTGTGAGACAAGTAATATTAAAATTAGGCCAAATCATAATCCTACAATGGCCTCTAAGTGTTTGGATTAAAGAAAGAGTCACTTTCTTACATCAAATCAAAAGCCAAAAATGATTAAGCTTAGTGAGGAAGGTAAAAGCAAGATAGGCTAAAACAGAAGTCTATTGCAACTAACAATCAAGTGGTAAATGTGAAGAGATAGTTCCTGAAAAAAATCAAAAGTACTAGGCCAGTGGACCCACAAATGAAATGAAAGCAAAAAAGTCTTACTGATGTTGTGGAGAAATAATTGATTGGTCTGGATAGAAGACAAAGCCATCCACAATACTCCTTAAGCCAAAGCCTAAGCCAGACAAAGACATAACACTCCTCAGTTCTATGAAGGCTGACAGAGGTGAGGAAGCTGCAGAAGGAGTTTGACGCTAGCAGGAGTTAGTTCAGGTGGCTTAAGGAAAGATGTCATGTTTATAACATAAAAATACAAGGTGAGGCCGGGCACGGTGGCTCACGCCTGTAATCCCAGCACTTTGGGAGGCCGAAGAGGGTGGATCATGAGGTCAAGAGATCGAGACCATCCTGGTCAATATGGTGAAACCCCGTCTCTACTAAAAATACAAAAAATTAGCTGGGCATGGTGGTGTGTGCCTGTAATCCCAGCTACTCGGGAGGTTGAGGCAGGAGAATTGCCTGAACCCAGGAGGCGGAGGTTGCGGTGAGCTGAGATCGCACCATTGCACTCCAGCCTGGGTAACAAGAGCGAAACTCCGTCTCAAAAAAAAAAAAAAAAAAAAAAATACAAGGTGAAGCAGCAAGTGCTGACATAGAAGCTTCAGCATGTTATCCAGAAGATCTAGCTAAGATCATTGATGAAAGTGACTACACTAAAAAATAGAATTTAAAATAAATGAAACAGTTTTCTATTGCAAGAAGATACCATCTAGACTTTCACAGCTAGAAAGGAGATGTAAAGGACAGGCTTCAAATTTCAAAGGACCTCTTGAATCTCTTGTTAGGGGCTAGTACAGGTAATAACATAAGTTCAAGCCATTGTTTATTTATCATTAAAAAAAATCCTAGAGTCTTTAAAAATTATGCTAAATCAACTCTGCCTGTGTTCTATCCACGGGAAAACAAAGCCTGGTTGACAGGATATCTCTTTACAGCACAGTTTATTGAATATTTTAGGCCCACTGTTGAGATATAGTGCTGAGAAGAAACAAAAAAGATTCCATTCAAACTAGTCATGCTCACGGATGACGTACCTAGTCACCCAACAACTCTAATGGAGATATACAAAGATATTTATGTTGTTTTCATGCTGGCTGACCCAACATCCATTCTGAAGCCCGAGAATCAAGGAGAAACTTTAACTTTCAAGTTTGAATACTTAGGAAACACATATTGTTAAGGTTACAGCTGCTATAAACTGTGATTGTTCTGATGGATCTGGGAAAAGTCAACTGAAAAATGTTCTGAAAAGATTTCATCATGCTGACCTTGTTAAGAATATTTGTGAGTCATGGGAGAAAGTGAATATATCAACTATTAATAGAGTTTGAAAGATGTTGACTCCAACCCTCATGGATGACTTTGAGGGGTTCAAGACTTCCGTGAAGGAAGTAACTGCAGATATGGTGGAAATAGAGAGTTAGAATTAAAAATGGAGCCTGAAGAAGTGAATGAATTGCTGCAATCTGATGATAAAACTCTAACAGATGGGAAATTGCTGTTTATGGAAGAGCAAATAAAGTGGTTTATGGTAGTAGAATTTACTCCCGCTGAAAATGCTTGAAAAATGTTCAAATGATAACCAAATATTTAGAATATAACATAAACTTAATTTACATAAAGCAATGGCAGGGTTTGAGAGGATTGACTCCAGTTTTGAAAGATGTTCTGCTCTAGGTAAATGCTAACAGCATCACCTGCTACACAGAGATCTTTCATGAAAGGAAGTGTTAATTAACAAAGTATTTCACTGTTGCCTTATTTTAATAAATTGTCACAGTAAACCCAGCCTTCAGCAATCAACATTCTGATCAGAAAGCAGCCATCAACATCGTGACAAGACTCTCCACCAGAAAAAAAGTTACTACTTGCTTAAAGCTCAAATTATTCCCAGCACACTTTAGTAATTAAGTATTTTTAAGTTAAATACATAGATTTTTTATGCATCATTCTTTTGCACACTTAATAGACTATAGTGCCAACATAACTTTTATATATACTGGAAAACCAAAAATTTGTGTAACTGGCTTTAAAGTGATATTTAATTTATTGAGGTGCTCTTGGAACTAAACCTGCAATATCTATAAGGTATATCTGTATCCAGCCAAAAATATTCATATTAATTCATGATACTAGGTTTGGACACAGTATAGTGAACTAACAAACATAGTCTTGAATATCTAAATGTAAGCTGAGTATATAATATTAATGAAGAGGCTTGGCAGTCTTTTTCTTAAACCTAAAGTTACCGATTTCTTCTGTGTATCCCATGATAAGAAAATCATGGACCTAACAGACAGCATCCCTATTTAGGACCTCCAACAATGATACAGACAATGCAAAATACAGTGTTATTCCAACAAACCTATTAGGAACCTATTTCTTCTTTCAACGTTTGCCCATATATTAAAAAGTTGTGTAATTTCCTCAGGATGTGGTCAGTTAAAAAAATTAAGTTTTGAAGGTCTTGACCTTTACAGATGCATTTATTGGCAATAACTTAAATAATTTATTTAAAATGTGATTATAGTTTGAAATCCATAATTTTAAATGTTTGAATATATGTACTTAAAGAAAAAGTAAAATTTTAAAACTCAAGTCAATAAATTTATTACTGACAGCTTTTTAAGAGTAAACAATGTTTTCTATATTTCATTTTATATTCTTAAGAATTAGCACAAATGTGAGTTTTATAATAATTATTAAAGAAAACTAACTGTCTCAAGCATGTGTATACTAATAAGTAAATATTAGTAATGCTAATTGTTGCTTTCTCTTTATGTTATTGTTATTTTGTTATGCTGTGTTTTCAAGTTGTGTTAGTCACATACGTATATTTTTCACTCAGAATTTAAATTTAATTTGGGAGAGTATAAAAAACATGTCTGTTCAAGTTAGTGGTTTAGCCAGTAGATCACCTGGCTGTGTGTCAAGTAAAAAGAAATTGCTTTTTTAAAAAAGTTTTGGAGTGCAGAGCGACATCTTTAAGGAGAAGTTTGAATAGCATAAACTATATACTATGTTGTATGTATAAAATGTTCCTTCACATTAAATATGTGGAGTTATGAGTTGGTTGAGGAACAAAATCATGTCAAGACGAAGTAAAGCAGAAATTACACGTTAGTCTGTCATTTACTCATAAACTTCAGTCTACCTATTATGGACTGAACTGCCTGCCTCCTCATTCTGCCCATTCATATATTGAAAGCCTGACTTCCAGTGTGAATGAATCCTGGAGACAGGATCTTTAAGGAAGTCATTAAAGTTGAATGAGGTAATAAGAGTGGGCCCTAATCCAATAGGACTGGTATCCTTTAACCAGAGGAAGACGCCAGAACTCTGTGTGCCCACAGAAAAAAGGGCATGTAAGGAGGCCACGTACAAGTTCAGGAAAGGGTCCTATACAGAAAGCAACCCTGCAGGCACTATGATATTGAATCTCCATCCTCCAGAACTGAAAACATACCGTCTTGTCTATGGTATTTATTATGGTATTCGAAGAGACTACCCCCTACACAAAATAAGTTAAATCTAATCTGAGCTTGTATCTAAGATAAACACATAAAGTTTAGGGTAAAACTACCCGAGTTTTTATGAAATTGACATCCCTGTCAAGTCACAAATAGCTAGTTCTTCTAAAACAATTTCAAAGAAATGTAATTACATTAAAATAGATACAGACAAAGTGGTTTAATTACCAACTAGTCAGCTATGCAAATGTTTGTGAATGTGATGGCTAAATCATTCTTTCAAACAATTTTTTTTAAGTCTAAAGGGCATCAATGAGGATTAATGCAGTATGGCATCACATATTATTCTAAAACATACATTTCATTTAGTTTATGTAAACTGAATTACTGAATATAATAGAGCAAACTTTCAGCAAACAAAGGTGTGTAAAAAAGATTCCCAATTTTCCTAACAGTATCATAATTTGGAAAGGGTGATGATCGTTTTCATAGATTTTTATGTTTTGAAAATTGGTACACACACACAATCTGTAATTAATAAATAAGAGGCATTTTATTCAAATAGTATGTAAAGGCCAGTTGCTTGCCAATATAAAAATAATTTAAAAATCTTATGTTTAGTAATAAAACAAAAGGTGTTGAACAAGTAAATTTCATTTCTTTAGGAATGTACACTTGCATTGTAAAAATCTAGCCAACATAGCATTTGTACCTGCCAAACTGAAAAGAAAATACTATACCCCGTAGAATCAATGAAAGCATCAACATTGAAGAAACATTTTAGCTCTCAATAACTATTAAATTACCAAATTTTCTTCCTAGATTTTTCCTAATATAATTGTTTTTATTTCCAAAAGTGCATTCATAGAAATAATCATCTTTGATATATAGCCACATTTCTATAGAAGTGAATAGACATTCATCCACTCATCATTAATGAGTCATGATCCAATGGACCTTTAAGTAAATAACTACAAAATACATACACTACGATTTCTTTTTCCATATATATATGAACATATTTCAATATATCCTGAAATAGTAGGTAGTTGCTAAAATAATATAATTTATTGATGTATACATGTGAACTTACCTCTAATATCATCTTTCTTCCTGTACTATATGTCTTTAAATTGGTCGTGTTTTTAGCAGGTAAGACTAATTTCTCTCTTTTCCAGTGAATTGATGCTGGTGGATTGGATTTCACATCACAACTTATATTGATAGGATTTCCTTCCCAAGAATAATAAATTGTTTGGTTTGATATAAACTTGGGGGCATCTGTAATGCAATATAATAAAATAATTATAGACATTTTCTTTAAATAATCATTTCAGTAATATAAGCATTAGTAATTTGTACTTGAGTATAAAAAGAAGCCATACAATTCTAAGTTCATGTATTTAATACAGGGCATCAGAACTCACAAAAATATATGTCAGTTGAATCCATTTATCACATAATTTTAATAGCATTAACATAGAAACACTCATAAATTGCCAGTTATTAAAATATAAGACAACCAGAGTTAAATTTGCTCATTAATCTGACAAAAAAAAAATCTATTGAGTATGTTAATGACTATCTACAAGTGTAGAAACTATTTCTGGAAAAAACTAAAGTAAGCATATAGGATAAAATCTAATAAGATAAATGGTTCTTGCCTCACTCTATTTTGTTTCAGTCATACTCACTTTTTCTATAAATTATGTTGAAGACTTTGTTATGAAATCTAAGTTGGAATGGCAACAAAATAACAAAACATTTTCATCCCTAAAGTATCTACATTTCCAATTTTTATTAAACCACAGATGTGATAAATTAATCAACAATAACTAATTTGAAAAGTAATTAGTTCTTATTCCTATAACTCACTATTAGTTTTTTCAGGTCTCTACTCTAGATTTTTATCACAAAATTAAGGGAAAACAATGTATAATTTTATTGAAAAAACCTAAATGTGAAGACATAAAAACATTGTTTTCACTCTTGCTCCACCCTGGGACTATGATCTAGATCAAATGCCAAATACTGTAACCTCTTTGAGTCTCAGTTTCCTGCCTGTATAATTATTTGTGAGGATTTTAAAATTATTTTTACATAAAAGCATAATTCTCAAGTAAGCTGTAGCCAAAATATTGCTCCTTTTTATACTGATTATTGTTGTTACCAACATTAACTACTTAAAAGTTAGTATCTAATCAAAAATTATCAATTTACATCATTTAACTTTTAAACATTTTATAACAAAAATTACTTTAAAATAATCAATATCCAGTTTTATTATATCTACAAATTATATATATACACACATATATCTCAGATATGTAACCTAAGAACTACATGAAGTATAAATGCGGAAGTAATCATTTAAAAATCCTTGTCTTATTTTGCTTTAATGTATGTTTTTAATGACAATCTCACAAACAAATCTGAAATTCTTATGGAATCATTTCTATATAAAGGCAAGTTTATATGCTTTATATTTAATATTTTTAGTAACCTTGTAAGGAAGGAATAATCCCTGTTCTTTGGATAAGGGAGCTGGATTGAGAGATGTCAAACTCATTCCCACAAGTTTTATGGATCAGATATAAATATGGGGCTATTTTAACCAATATCCAGTGTATGTCCAATCAAAGCCAGAAATAAAATGTTATAATTTTCAGTATTTGAAACACTTTGGTACTCTGAATCCTATCATCTATTATTGAGGGGAATATAATTGAAACAATTCTTTTAAGACAAAGAGCCTTAAAACAGCTTTATAATCTTGATTCTGAAATCCAGTCTTTAAGTATCTATCTAGAGAAAATAATTAGAAATACTAAAGAAGTTTATATAAAGGACCTTCAATGCATTATTATTATAATGACAAAAACTCAAAACAACTTAACATCCCATAAATGCTGGTACATCTTTGTACTTACGTGCGCTAAATATTACACAGACATATTTGCCTATGGCTTTCCACCAGCTTGGCATAACCTGCCCTTCGCTTCAACTGGCTGAGTTCAAAACTAAGTTCCACACTTTCTAAACAGCCTTTGCACACTCTTCAGTTCTGGATTAGACGTCCGAAATTGTGCACCCTCACCATTCTATGTTCTCTCTCATCATGATCATTAGGCAATGGAAGTATCTATTTGATCATTTCTCTACCAAGTGATGTCCATTTGGGGGTTAGAATGAATCTCAGTCATAATTATTTGCCTAATGGCTTATACAGTGTTTTTAAAACTGCAGATTGAATTGACTAGAAATTAAATAGTCAACTAAATTTTAATTCAACAGTTCAAGTAAATTGAAAAAAATATATTTTCAAAAAAGAAAGAGAAAAAAAAAAAACGTTTTTCAAAGCCAGGGACATGAAGAATCTAAGAACACACAACTGATTAAAGGAATAACTATAAGAGAAACCAAATTTCTTGATATTCAAAGTCATAAACTAAGTTTATATCTATATCTTTAAAATTATTTACAACTCAAGATATGTAAGATATAATTTATTTAGCATTATACTCTTATTATGGTGAGGTTTAAGGAAAATATAGTTACAAACAAACTTAACCCAATATGAAATTCATAAATGCTAATGGAAACATTAATAGCTGACTCACAATAACACTCTGTCCAAAATGTGGCTTCTGTATATAGTGTATTATAATGGTGCAATTTAACTATAAACTACATGTAAGATTTGGTCTTTTCCATAACAGAAGGCAATTGTGACTAATTGCTTGCCTGATGATCTCAGTGTGAATTCTACTCGAATTATCAATGCTGAATGCAATACTTGCTACAGGCAATACATACTATACTGAAAGCCACATTAAAAAATGTATTTGTGGTGTCAGGCAAGAAAATATTGATAACGCAAGTCTACAATAAAACAGAAACTAAAATTCTATACAGGATATGCTTTGTAAATATCAATACAGTAGCAAGGCAGCAATATTCACTGGTACAAGATTAGCATGTTAATGAAATTAAGAACTTGGTATTGGGCCAATATGGTATGACAGTTTTGACTCTTGCATAGCATCATTTGAAGTGGCTGAAGAATGTAGCCATATTTCATGTTGGCGTATCAAAAATAGCCATTTTCAAAATCAGGAAGACCCTTTACATAATGAAAGGCTTCAAATGTACAGAGGAAATAAATATTGGTAGTTAAAAAAAGCCCACAGGGCAAGAAGGAGAAAAGAATATAGCATAAGCAGAAGTGGAAAGATATTTTTGCCTATGCTGTATTATTCCTTCACATATATATAAAAGAAAAAAAACTCAGGCAATAGGCATAAAAAACATTTGACCTTCTAGTTGCATTTTTGTTATTTTGCCTAGGATTTGTGGGCAATATACTATGCATGGGGAAAGTTAATTCCTGACTACATGAAATATAAAGTAATGGAAGCATCTCTTAGAGAGTTATGTGTCCATCAAATCTTAACAAAGTCCAAACTAAAATAGTATTCTACAAATTATAAAGGAAAGAAATGACTTTATTGGAAGAACTAATTTTTATCTGAGCAGAGTAGTGAAAAGTTGGATAAATCTTTAATAGTGACAAGATGGAAGTATGTCATTCACTAGAGGTGGAGAAAGAGATTTCCTTTCTGAAAGTGTCCAGTGCCTCTTTGATCAAACTATAGGCAGGTTCTTCTTAGCCCACTTTTCAACTAGGCCTTGACCTGGCTTGCCATTAATAAAGAAAACTGCTAAATCTACTTATGAGAGTTCCCACACCCTTGATTTATGATCACTTTTGCCTTCTGATAAAATTCTTCATTCACCACCACTGTGGGCTAAGTGTTTGGCCTGCCATTAGCAAGGATCTTGTTAGGTCAGGTTACCAAGAAAGTCACTACCTCTGAAGTTTACCAGGTCCCTCTTAGTAACTTTTCATCCACCGCCCTCTCTCACTCTACTCATTGGCTGTACATTTCTACCCATCCTTGTATTTGGTACTGAGCTCAATTTCTGTCCCCTACTGCAATCATCTTGAGCACTATTCTATTAGTACTCATGACTACAGTATTCCTTATAATTTTTAACAGGTCTTGGAATAATTTCTGTTTGACAAATTACGGTAACCCCAAGAAGGTGTTTAAAAAGAAAACTTGATTCCATTTCTTAAAGAGAGAATGAGAAAGACACATCTGACACAGACGTGTCAGTAATAAGTACTGGGTTATTTTCGGTAAATTTTGTATAATTGAAATATTAGAGTTAACATAATAAGCTAAAGTTAATTTAAAATTGTGAATGGGCAGATAAGTTATTCACTTGCTTCAATATCAGAAAGTCAAAGTATAGTATATAGTATATCCCTATAGTTTAGAAACTTAAAATGCTTTCCATTCTGAATTAATAAGAAATACTGTTCAACTGACATCGAAAATTTTTAAGGCTATTGTTTATAGATAAGATTTGAATTTCAAAGATGAATATCAAAATTGTACTCTCTAGCACAGTTGTGATTAAGAAACTACCAATAAACGGATTCATAGAACTTTTGCTCTTGATCATAACAAGTAAATTTTTGCATTAAAACCTATTTGCCTAAAACAATGGAAGATGCCATTTTCCATCTCAAGAAAGAATATCCAAATAAACATATTTACCAATTCATATTTATTCAAATATAATATTTATATAAATACCAATTCATATTTATTCAAATATAATATTTGATTTTACAACACTTTTTAAATTATATTTTTATTTAAAAAATAATTTTACTACATAATTTTACATAAGGAATATGCATAGGGACTTTGCCAAAGTTCGTTTCAATAATCAACTTTAATTTAGGACATTTATGAAGAAATTAGGTTGTTATCTCTTTCAAGCCTCTGTTGAACCACTAAGATGTTAAAATACATTACACTGCTTCCATCATTGTAAATCCTAACATGTGCTTGGTAATAGGCATTTTGAGTATGTCATTTTCATATTTGAACCTGATATTCACATTTTTGTTATGAAGAATATTCAACCTCTAAATAAATGAATATTCTGGAACAAAAAAACTAAATGAGCTTTGTTATTAATGATATAAATAAATAAAAGTAGTAAACAGGGCTCCAAAATATTCTTCATATTCTAAAAATAGTAAACATAATACTAATATATTTGTTATACTGTACTTTCCTCAACAGTGTATTCTAATTTTGATGTTTTTCAGTCCCAGGAAAGTTGCAAGCTTTTGGAAAGCTTGCAAAAAGAGCTTCCAAAAAGCTTTTGGAAAGCCATATGTATGGCTTTACAACATGTAAAATGTCTTGCTACATGTGGAGTCTCTTTAAATTTTTAAAAATGCAAATAAAACTTCTTACAGCTTTAATCTCAAATAATTATGTCTACTTTACTTTTGTAATGTGTGTAAACATATGTATATATGTTTATAAATATATGTATATATGAGTGAATATATACATTTATGTATATGAGTAAATATGTACACACACATATGAATATATACATATTCACTCTCATGTATACATATATACATTTAAAGGCATATATTGCATATAGAGATATATTGACATATATTGATATGTTGTACATACATATACATACTACACACACACAGACACACACACACACACAGACACACACATACGCAAATGTACTCTGTATTAGTCTGTTTTCACACTGCTGATTTGAAAAGACATTTGAAACTGGGTTATTTATAAAGAGAAAAAGTTTAATGGACTCGCAGTTCCATGTGGCTGGGAAGGCCTCAAAATCATGGCAGAAGGCGAAAGGCACATCTTCCTTGGCTGCAGACAAGAGAGAATGAGAGCCAAGCAAAAGGGGAAACACCTCATAAAACCATCAGATCTCCTGAGACTTAGTCACTACCATGAAAACCGTATGGAGCAGCTGTCCCATGATTCAATTATCTCCCACTGGGTCCCTCCCAAAACATTTAGGCATTATGGGAGCTACAATTTAAGATGAGATTTGGGTGGAGTCACAGCCAAACCATATCATACACATATACATGCAATATACTGACATACTGATATATGGTATACACACATATATTCACTCTAGAGTAAATACACATGCCTGACATCAGGGAAAATATTGGGTTACCTATTTTATTTGTTGAGAGACCTAATTATTTGAAATTGAAATTGAAAGAGGCTTTATTTCCATTTTTAAAAATTTTAAGAGACTCCACACATAGTAATACACTTGAAAGCCCAATAACAATGTTAATTAATTTATTATAAAGAGAGCAGAATTCATCTTAAATTTGAACAGTATCGTGACATCGTATATTAAGGCTGATCTCTTAAGTAGTGACTTTATTTTTATTTAAAATTATAAATTGAACTCATATTTTAATGATTCTATATTTTCACATATTTCAGTTCTGTAATAACTTGTTTAGAATTAATCATACTCCATAAAGTATAGTGAATAGTTAATATTTTATTTATGTTTTGGTTAAATGTATTTTGATTTTGAACTAATATTTATCTATTTGTATATTTATTACACCTTAACTTTCAAAAAGATGTTGAAGTTTCACCTCTTCATGATATACTGCCATCATGCATTGCCTTGCCAAACAGAATGTAAAAATCCTCCAAATCAGAATGACAGATTTGATTGCACACTAATGAATCAAAATAATATCAAAATTTATGTCTATGACTATTAAGCATAAAAGCATTTGGGCATAAAAGTTTTTCTTCCCTGAATATTCACTGGCACATTGTGAGTTTATAGAGGGAAAAATGGATGTCTCAACCTTAATCTCAAAGATTCTCTATCTGTAGCTCTGGGAGTTCAAAATTATCACTGTGAGCTTATTTCATGCTAATCATTGTTTAAATGCAAGGGATTCATGTCAACAGAAAACATTCTAGTGAATGAGGCAAATGCAAAAGTAAGTAAATATGTTGTTATATAACTGCAACTTAGAAAGAGAAAGCTTTCCAGAAGAACATTAACTTAAATCTCTATTTGTGAGCACTTAAAATGTGCCAGGCATGGTGCTTCTCACAACTTGTTATAAGTCTTGTAATAAGAATCTGGAGAAATTTCAATAGCAGAAAAGGCCATATAATTTGATTTTAAGATGGGGAAAGAATCTGAGTTAGAAATTTTTCAAACGAAAGTAAATAAGTGGTCATCAGGTATCTGAAAAATATGTTCAACATCACTAATCATTAGTAAGATGAAAATTAAAGCCACAAGAGGATATAAACTCATATCCATTACAATGGTTAAGGTAAGTAATGTCAAGGATTCAGAGAAAAGATAACCCTTATACAATTTTGGTGGGAATGTCAGTACATATATTATAAAAATCATATGGTTTCACAAAAAAATTAAAAATCAGAACTCCCATATTATCCAGTTATCCTACTTTGAGTACACATTCCAAGGAAATTCAATCAGAATGTAGAGAGATATCTGCACTCCTATGTTCACTGCAGCCTTATTCACAATAGTCAAGATTTGAAATCAGACTAAAGTGTCCATCAGTAGATGAATACATATGAAACGCATGGTAAATACAGAAAATGAAAATTAAAATACAAGAAAATTATGTCATTTGTAATGATGTGAATGAATCTAAAGGATGTTATCCTAAGTGAAATAAGCCAGGCACAGAAACACAAATACTGCATAATCTACTTTATACATGTGAAATCTAAAACAGTCAAATTCATAGAAAAAGACAGCAGAGTGGTGGTTAGCAGAGGTTGTAGTGGTAAGAGGGGTAGAAAGATGTTGGCCAAAGCGTACAAAGATTCAGTTAGACAATAGAAATAAGTTTTTGAGATGTACTGCAAAATAAGATGACAATAGTTAATAATAGTGTATCACACATTACAAAATTGCTAAGACAGTACATTTCAAATGTTCTCATCTCAAAAAATGCCAAGCATGTGAGGCGATGAATTTAATTACTCCATGCTGTTAGACATATATGAAAACATCACATTGTGCCCCCCAAAAAATAAAAAAGGTCTGGAGATGTACACACTCATACACACATAGAATAGGGGATGAAAACAAAAAATTTGTGGCTGGTGCTTATCAGAGATAAGTTGTATTGGAAATAGCATTGGGCTTGCCATTGAAATTGAGTGTCAACTCTGCCAAGCAGCAAAGATGTGATCTTAAGTCTCTGCTTATCATTTTGGCCCTTAAAAATTTTTTTTAAAGAATTTAGGAGTTGAACTAGATAAATTATTTCCAGTTTTCTTAATCTCTAAGAATCATTTAACATGATTCTAGGACAAGTTTTAAAAATACATATACATATCCTTTTTAGGATACATAAAGTGGCACTAGTTTATATACAGGGTAGCATTTGCTTTTATTAAGAATTCCATATTCTACTTGGAATAAATAATTATTTCAAGTTTGTAAAAGCCTCTGGTGTCATTTACTACATACACATGCAGTCATTTATATGTATAGGTTTGTACCGTCAAGTGCCTGTAATCCCTGCTACTTAGGAGGCTGAGGCATGAGAATCACTTGAACCTGGGAGAGACGACTTGCAGTGAGCCGAGACTGCACCACTGCACTCCAGCCTTGGTGAAAGAGCAAGACTCTCACACACACAAAAAAGTTATCTGGTAAATATTTTAATAAGTTAATAGCTTTCAAACAGATTACAAGAGGGCCAATAATGCAGTCATCCTTGGAGGTAAATGTATTCTCTTTAGACCCCTAAATCTTCTTAATAAGTATATAATTACTAAGATTTGTGCATTACTGTATAGATTCTAAGAAAAGAAATACTGCAAACAAGATGTAATGCATCTATAGGCATTAAAAACAAGGAACTATGTCCTTTTAGCTGTTATCACAATGAATGATCCTTAATAATAAATTATTTAGATTTAGTGAAATGGCAGCTGTACAGGCAGAAGTCTGATCCAAACTTATTCTTAAATCCATGCCCTTTACTGAATCTCTGATTTTACATGATCAGTATCACAATAAACAGTGATGTACGCCTGGATCTGAATCTGTCACCTTCCTCAGTGTTTCATTCAGCACAAGATTATTTTCAGCTCAATCCACTCCTTATCAGGAGACACAAAAGAAACTTTTCAGCATGTCTTCAGATGTCTTCAGACTTGGTACCAGGTTATACATGTTTTGATAAATGCTCACTCCCTGCCTCTGTTTTTCTTATTGCTGAGATTTAGAGCTGAACTTGGAGTCAGTACTGATCACTGCATTCTCCTGCAGTATGAGATTTCTTCACTTGATTACTTGCTTAATGCAAGCTTTCCACTTTCTTTTGTAATTCCTCCTTTGGCTCTGAAATCTTTTTTCTGAGCCTAGTTTATTTGTGGTTGGTACTGTGACCTAAGCAAAGCCTTATTTCTTGCTGAGTGCTGGCCTGCATTACTGAATTCTGCCTGTGCCGGAGCAGGATGACGCTGATGACAAAGCATAACACAGGCTCTGGGAACCGAAATATACAAGTCTTTCATCTGAATTTCCACTAGGTCATGAATATTAGAACCAGGCAACTCATTATAAAACTCACTATATACAATCCATCTTCTAAATCAAACTGAAAAGGCATTACTAGGAAATAACTTAAAAACAGTTTCTAAAAATCATATTGATAATAATAGGCATTGTCCTTGTGAAACAGTATTGTGATTGTACTCTAGATTATATCCTATATATTCTTCAAAGCATTCACACACTAGAGTGAAATGTCTTCCTCTTTTCCAGTAATCATACTCAGGCAAACAATTTTCAAATGTTCTTATTAATATTATATTTTAAGAACTACAAATAATAGGATTAGTTATTTTTAGATGTAATAGTGTAACAGTGAAACAACAAAAAAACTGTCATAAGTAACTCTATTTTTGTTTAAGGGGCCTTTATCCATTCTTACAAGTAGACTAGAATAATTTTACAACACTCATAATATGCAAAGACAACAATCATATAATTGTTTTAAAGTAATTCTGGGATTAAAGAAAAAATATGTATAAATTAACTATATTTCTCATTAAATATTTGTAGCAGTAATGTGACCTGACCAAGGGCAAAAGTTTCCAATCTCATTAGATCCTTACTGACACTGATTTCTGCAACCCTTGGTCTCACCACCTCTTGGTCCTAATAACCTCCTCTTCACCTTGCCCTTAACAAAAAGAGGCTGACATTTGTACTGACTTAAGATGGTACATTAGGATGCTAGTCCACCATTTTCTTGGTTTGCTGACTCTCAGAATAAACTTGCATTTCCCCCCACCAACTCTCGTCTCTCATGTTTGGCTTTCAAGTGGTAAGCAGCTGAACATAGATTTGGTTGTAATAGGGTGTCAATTTTACAAGCTTTGCCATTGCTTTCTTAGCACTAATGCACAATATGTAGAAATACCATTCACTTCTCTCAATATTTACTACGAGCTCTCTAGTCCAGTTCATAGTCTTTACCTGGTCAGTTTTAGAAGCCCCTTGCTGGCTTACTGATCTACCAGTTTCTACTTTAAGCAAATGTAACTAAACTGCTTAAAACCTTTTAAATAACCCAATTACACTCCTTAAATCCAAACTTGTATGACTCTTTACAAAGCTTTACATAAACTAGTCTATCCCTATTTGTGGCCTTGTACACATTTAGATTAACTCTTTTTCTCAAACCTTAATCATCCTGAACTCTTTTGTGCTTTCAGTCCTTTGTACTAGCTGTCTCAATCTGCCTAATCACTTTTTTCTTTTTTAAAAATTTTTATTTTTTATTTCAATAGGTTTTGGGAGAACAGGTGGTGTTTGGTTACAATCATAAATTATTTAGTGTTGATTTGTGGGTTTTTGGTATACCCGTCACCTGAGCAGTATACACTGTACCCAATGTGTAGTCTTTTATCCCTCACCCTACTCTCACCCTTTCCCCTCAGTTCCCGAAGCCCATTGTATCATTCTTATGCCTTTGCATCCTCAAAGCTTAGCTTCCACTTATGAGTAAGAACATTCAATGTTTGGTTTTCCATTTCTGAATTACTTCACTTAGAATAATGGTGTCTAGTATTCAAACACACTACATTTTCTTTACCCATTCATTAGTTAATGGATATTTGGGTTGGTTCCACATTTTTGCAATTGCTAATTGTGCTGCTATAAACATGCATGCAGAAGTGTTTATTTTATATAGTAACTTCTTTTCTCTGGGTAGATACTGAGTAGTGGGATTGTTGGATAAAATGGCAGATATACTTTTAGTTATTTAAGGAAATAACCTTTCCATAGTGGTTGTGATGGCAGCAGCAGCCCATCTGGAGCGTCCGCTAGGAAGATTCCAGCTGCAGTTGGGGAGGTGTGGCTGGGGCTGTGCACTCCACAGATCCTGCAGGGGCCATGAACAGGCAGAAATCCCGTCTTCTACCAAATAGGTGGGGTGGGAACCCTGCACTTCTTGATGCAGCTGCAGCTGCCCAGCCGTGGTTCTGAATCCAGGTATCCCTGGGGGGGTTCTGAATCCCAGGGGGCTTATTTAATGCTATGCTGTTGACTATAGCCTTACAGTATAGTTTCGAAGTTGAGTAATGTGATACAGATTTGTTCTTTCTGCTTAATATTGCTTTGGCTATGAGGGCTCTTTTTTGGTTCCATATGAATTTTGGAATTATTTTTTCTAATTCTGTGAAGAATGATGGTGTTATTTTGATAAGAATTGCATTGAATTTGTAGAGTGCTTTCAGCAGTATGGTCAAAATACAATCACTCTGGATATATTTCATTTTAATATACCCATGTATGTTCTATCTCCCTAATTTATAAATTCTTTTTTCTTTATTTTTCTTTGAGACAGAGGTTTGCTCTGCTGCCCAGGCTATGGGCCAGGAGTGCAGTGGCATACTCTCGTCTTACTGCCGCCTCTGCTTCCCAGGTTGAAGTGATTCTCCTGCATCAGCCTCCCAAGAGTTGGGATTATAGGCACACACCACCAGGCCCAGCTAATTTTTTGTATTCTTAGTAGAGATGGGATTTCACCATGTTGTCCAGACTGGTCTCAAACTCCTGACTTCAGGTGATCTGCCTGCCTTGGCCTCCGAAGTGCTGGGATTACAGGCCTGAGCCACCACACCTGGCCAACCTAATTTATAAATTCAATGAGAACAAGAACAATGTGACTTGCCTCACAGTTTTGCTACAGCACCTGAATATAAGTAGATATGCGGTCAATAATAGTACAGTGGATGAGTGAAAACCAGGATAAGTATATATTCCAGATGTCATCACTCCATTTAAAAGAGGATGAAAAATACACTCACATTTGTTTGATATTTCCAAAGAAACAGAATTTTGGAATTCAATCCAGTGTTATATATATTGTAGTACATTGTCTTTCTTAGACCCTTATTATCATTTTGTAAAGAAGCTGGCCCCTTAAATTAGCTAAGATTTAACTGCACATTTAAAACAATCTGAAACACTCTGACTCTTTTTTTCAGTCATTTACATTTTCTCATTTGATTTATGCTGAGGGAAACTATCAAGGGAGTAAAAACTAATATATCCTTTGGCACATTTAAAGGATAATTCAATTAATGATTTCATAGATCCAGTTCTCTGTGTTCTGTCACATGCAGAAAAATCTCTGGCAATTAACTGGATTCAGTCCACGTACCATGGGAATTCTAATGGCTATGTGGAATAATACTAAATTAGATGTGTGCTTATTGCCAGTTAACCATAACACTGGATATGCAGTTTTTGTTCTAAATTGGAACAGTCAAGTTATGCATAAATCTCAGAATACTTTTTGATCCTTGATTCATAAGCATATTTTTAAGTAAAGAATACCTATATGTGACTTCTCAGCACACACTGGCTTTCTCTCTGTCATTCATGATAAAATCTTTACTGACCATAAGAAAAAATTGATAAGTAAGGTGAATTATTCATCTTTCTAATATTATTCTCCTTTTTCTTATTAGAATGTCTTTCCTTCATGAAATCGTATATAACTTACTAATAAAAATCTAATAGCTGTACTTCCAATGGTTAATTTGCCTTCTATTTGTTACGTTATGGAACTGAATTTTTCATGAATAGCTATATCATTTTTAAGTATAATTTCACCTAGGTATTTATAAAACAAAGCTTAAATGAACCTCTTTTATAAAAATTTCTGGAGTTATCAAAGGAAGAATTATTAGTGATATAGAAATGTGAGTATTCAAGTTGTTTTATAAATAACAGCCTGTTTTCTTCATAATTAGCCTTTCAAAACACACCTGTATATATCTAAATAAAATTAAAATCTTGATTTTTTTAAGATATTATATTTAAATTTTATATTCAATACTCATTAGGTTAATAAAGATCTCTTAATATAATTACAGTAGTGGTCATAAGGAAAAATTTTGGTGAGGAAAGAAGAAATTGTACAGGACAACTGTTTTAGCATTGATGATGTCCTAATAGTTGCATCATATAAATTAATCATTTTATACTATCTGAAAAAAATCACAGAAAAGCTACAGGGCTACAATAACCAAAACAGCATGGTACTGCTACAAGAGCAGACGTATACACCAATGGAGCAGAAATAAGACTGCATGTCTATAAATCTCTGATCTTCAAAGACCTTGACAAATCAAGCAAAAGGAAAAGGATTCCCTATTCAAGAAACGGTGCTAGGATAGCGGGTTAGCCATACGCAGAAATGAAAGTGGACGCCTTCCTTATACTATATGCAAAAATTAACCCAAGAGGGATTAAAGACTTAAATGTAAATCCAAAAAGTATAAAAACCCTGGAAGGTAACCTACATAATATCACTCAGGACATAGGCATGGGCAAAGACTTCATGATGGACATGCCAAACGCAATTACAACAAAAGGAAAAATTAACAAACAGGATCTAATTAAAATAAAGAGCTTCTGCATAGCAAAGTAAATTATCAACAGAGTAAACAGATAACTTACAGAATGGAAGAAAATTTTGCAAACTATGCATCTGACAAAGGTCTAACATACATAAGAAACTCAAAGAAATTTACAAGAAAAAAAAATAACCCCATTAAAAAGTGGGCAAAGGACGTGAACAGACATTTCTCAACAGAAGACGTACATATGTCCAACAGTAATATGATAAAAAGCTCAATATCACTGATCATTAGGGAAATTCAAATAAAAACCACAATAAGATACCCATCTCACATCAGTGAGAATGACTCTTAATAAAAAAACAAAAAACAGCAGACATTGGCAAGGTTGTAGAGATAAAGCAACAGTCTTACACTGTTGGTGGTATTGTGTATTAGTTTAACCATTGTGGAAGACTGTGTAGCAATTCTTCAAAAACCTAAAGACAGAAATGCCATTCAACCCAGCAATCCCATTCCTGGGTGTATATCCAAAGGAATCTAAATCATCGTATTATAAAGACACATGAATTTGTATCTTCACTGCAGCAGGAATGGACTAAGATATGGGCTCAACTTAAATGTCCATCAATAATAGGCCACATAAGGAAAAGGTGGTAAATGTACACCATGGAATACTATATAGCCATAAAAATGAATAATGTAATGTCCTCTGTGGGGACATAGATGGAACTGGCAGCCATTATCCTTAGTAAACAAATTCAGGCACAGAAAACCAATTATTACATGTTCCCACTTACAAATTGGAGTTAAATGATGAGAATACATGGACACATACAGAGGAATAACACACACTGGGACCTATCAAAGGTGGGAGGATAAGGAAAAATAACAAATAGATTCTAGGTTTAATAGATGGGTAATGAAATAATCTGTACAAAAGAAAACCCCTCTGACTTGGGTTTACCTATGTAACAAACCTGCACTTGGACCCCTGAACTTAAAAGTTTAAAAAAAAATAGAAAAGTTTTTTTGGCATTAGACTGAACTCATTGATAATTGCTCTTATAATCTTAGAAAAAATTTTAGCAGCCCCATAAACATCAAATATGATTTTAACAAAGAGGATTATCATAAAATGACTTGTACCTAATCAGTTATGTTTCAAATTCTGTTGCATGTGAAGAATTTTGAGATATCAAAAGTACTAGAAATTATTGTTTAAAGAGGAGATTTGCTCTGATCAGGCCTTCATCTTCATTCCAGGGGCAGGAGGTTTTTCATGCCCACAATACTAAAGCAGAGAAAACACATTTTAGTGTTGCTGAGCTGTAAATTTGAAATGAAGGAATCTTTGTGAATAAATATACTAATTTGAATTAGTCATATGTGCTTTAATATTGCATTAGATTCAGATTAAATACTATCTGATCCTTATGTTTTATGTTGTATTACATTCAGATTCAATATTACCATGCTCTTAGATTCTACTTCAAAATACTGTGATGATGTTACCTTTCAAAGAGTATTTTTCTCTTATTGCTTGTTCGTATACTATCTATGACACATATTGTTTTAGAAATGCATTAAGTTATACGTTATTTTGTTATCCTTTCTAAGCCATTCCACAACAGTAGAAATATTTGTAAGTATCTTTAATTATTTGCATGTTTGAAAAGTACTAACAGTCTATTTCTAGTGTTGCACAATAAATGCTATTAATAATTATTTTTATTATTATATTATTACTTGAGATGGAGTCTTGCTGTATTGCTCAGGCTGGTCTTGAACTTCTGGGTTCAAATGATCCTCCTGCCTCAGCCTCATGAGGAGGTGTGATTACAGGCATGCACTACCACATTTAACTAAACATTATTAAATTGAATAACAAAAAATCAAAGGTTTTTAAAGGAAGATACAGAAATACCATTTTCTTCTTGAATAACTTTAAAGCAACTTACAAAAACTTTTTCTTATCAACATGTGATGATTATCCAAGCAAGTTGGAAACCACTTAGAGAATGATGTAGATGTATATATTTTCACAAAGGTGAATACTATCTTAAAATTAAGCACATTACCCTTTTCAGCATATGTTTAGCCTAATGCACAATTTACATTATACATAGAATGTAATATTTCCCTGTGATTAATATTTTTTCTTGATTTCCAAAATTGCATGCATATCTTAAAATAGAGTCAATGAGTTGTTTTATAAATTACTGAAATAATTTGAATAAAAATATATAATAAACTCCATTTTTTCTTTAATGTAATCCATTCTAATTAATATATGCTGAATATGTTATTTGTACTTTTTAAAAGAATGTTCAGTAATAGTTACATACATTTATATGAAAGTGATGTTAAATTACAATAATACTATGAAATTCACTTGATGTATTGCAATACTGTCCCTACTGGTCCTTCTCCCCTGTTTCTACCTTTGTACCCCTTTCAGTCTATTCTCAGCTCTGTAGTAAAGGTTATTCTCTTAAAATATGATCTGACAATACTGCTTGCACCTCTGATCAAAACTCTCCAGTGGCCTCTCATCCTTTTCAAAGTCCTTCATAATATTATAAAACTCTATATTAGTGCTGTTTAACAGCTATGCAATGGGAGCCACCTATGCAATGTTAAATTTTCTACTAGCCATACTGAAAAAGAAAAAGAGTAAAAGTCAAATTAATTGTAATAATATAATGTAAGCCAGTATATTTAAAGTGGTATAATTTCAACCTGTAGTCATTATAAAAATATAATAACCATGACATGGAATCAACCTAAGTGTTCACTGATGTATGAATGGATAAAGAAAACGTGAGCTATGTACACAACAGCATGCTATTCAGCCATAAAATAGATTGTAATCTTATCTTTTGCAGCAATATGGATGAAACTAGAGGACACTGAGTGAAATAAGTCAGGCACTAAAAGACAATGTTCTCACTTATATGTGGGAGCTGAAAAAATTGATCTCATGGAGGAAGAACAGAATGGTGGTTACCAGAGGCTGGAAAGGATATTGGGCAGGGAAGAATGGAGAGAGATTGGTTAATGGGTACAAAATTACAGTTAGATAAGAGGAATAAGATGTAGTGTTTGGTAGCACAAGAGGGCAACTATAGTTAACAATAACTTATTGTATATGTCAAAATACCTGTAAGACTTAGAATGTTCCTACTATGGTTTGGCTCTGTCCCTAGACAAATCTCATCTTGACTTGTAGCCACTGTAATTCTCATGTGTCACGGGAGGTAATTGAATCATAGGAGTGGGTCTTTCCACTCCTATGTGGAGAGTGATAGTGATAGTGAACAAGTCTCATAAGATTTGAAGGTTTCATAGAGAGGCGTTCCCCTGCACACACTCTCTTACCTGCCACCATGTAAGACATGACTTTGCTCTTCATTTGCCTTCAGCCATGATTGTGAGGCCTCCCCCAAGCCATGCGGAACATCTTTTTATTACCCAGTCTTCGGTATGTCTTTATTAGCAGCGTGAGAGCAGACTCATACAGTTCCCAACACAAAGAAATAATAAGTGTTTTAAGTAATGGATATCCCAGTTACCCAGATATAATGACTACACATTCTATGCTTGCATCAGAATGTAATGTGTACCCTTTAAATACATACACCTAATACATATCCATATAAATTAAAAATAAGTAAAAAATTAGTTAGAGAGAGATTTTATATCCTTTATTTTTTGTTCCAAGATTTCAAAACCTGTTGTGTACGTTCCACTTACAGCATATCTGAAGCCACTAAATTTGTATTGGGAGATTTCTGCCTTTGGATTTTATGTAATGTATAACTGAATAAATAGGTTCACATACCCAATTTTTTCCAAAATTACTTAAAAGTTTTCCAATAACTAAATTGAGCATCACATTTGAAATTTAATTAAAGTAAAATAAAATCAAATTTTCAGTTGCTCAGTTGTACTGGCAGCATTTTCAATGCTCCATAGCCACATGTAACAAGTTGCTGCCAGACTGGACGGCACATCTCTACTGCATCTGGCCACTTGTTAACTTGACACCCTCATCTTCCACTCCTTGCTGACCCTTGCTCATTCAGCTTCAGCAACATTAGCCTCTGCGCTGTCTCTTGAATTTCCTAGAATTGCTCTTCCTTGAATAACCTGCCCTTGCTCCCTCTGCCTGGAATGTCCTTTTTCTACATTAGCAGCAGATCCCTCTCTTACCTAGTATTTTCTTTATCTATCTAAAATTCCACCCACAGGCATATACGTCTGATATGTATTAAATTGTTCAGCAGAATTTCATTGCAAAAGACCTCCCATTAGAAGGCTAGTGTATGACCCCGATAAACGGATGTTTGACCTAGCCATGTGACATTTTTGGATGTGATGTGAGCAAACACTTTAAATATGTCTTTGTTGTTGGGCTTACTTTCTTGTGCTTCTGCCATCACCATACAATGACATTCTCTCTGTACTTATCACCTCTGCAGCCTGGTTATATGTGTTACTGGATCCATAGCATACAGTCAAGCATTGCTGTTTGAAGCGAGCTCCTTATTCAAACCTGGTTTTGATCAGCAGTTTCCAATGTGATAATTATTGTATGACACTGTGTTCTGGGGGGTTTATTATGCATAATTATTAAGGCAAGCTGACTGATGTATCTCATTACACTCTTTTACTATTTTCTTCCTTAGACTTTTTTACTGTTTCCCACATAAAGTATTTTTCTACCTCATTTTTAAAAATCGTTGGTTTCTCTTGCTAATGTCAAGGAAGGCAGGTTTGTTTGTTTGCTTTATTCAATTCTACATACTAAAATCCTAGAAGAGTGCTTAGTGTGTACTCTTTGCCTGATTAATATCATTGAAAAAATTTAATTACAACCCTAATCTCAGTATGCCTTAATTCATAGGTATGTCTCTTTCTCTTTACAAACTAGGACATTGAAACTTGGTAATATGAACAGTGTGAGGCTGAGATCACATCATACTGAGCCTAGACTGAGTTCACTGACTTTTTTTGTCTTGTATATCCTGAAAGATACACTAAGACCTTGTGGCAGAGGACTTACTGTCCCCTCACGCTGTGGAAATTCTGAACTTCTCCTATCTGTGAGGTGTCTTCTCTGTTAAACCCAGAAAGCTCACTGCTATGGACTGAATGCTTGTATCCTCCCTCAATTCCTATGTTAAATTCCTAATCCTCAAAGTCATGGTATTTAGAGATACAGCCTTTGGGAGGCAATTAGGTTTGTGAGACCATGAGGGTGAAATTCCTGTGATGGGATTAGTGCTTTTACAAAAAAAGAAAGGGACACCAGATTTGTGTATGTGTATGTGTGTGTGTGCACAAAGCAAAGGCCATGCCAGTGTATAACCAGAAAGAGTGCCCTTACCAATCACCCAATCCTGCTAGCATCCTGATCTCCAAATTCCAGCCCCCAGATTTAGAGAAATAAATGTTTGTTGTTTAACCCACCCTATTGATGTTATTTTATTATAGCAGCTTAAACTGAGATATTCTTTGTCCTAGTGAGAATGGGGATTCCCAGGGCAAGGTCTTCACTCCAGAGGAAGGACAGAAAGTGACGGCAAAGTTCAAGCAGACTTTAGTATTTCTGGCTGTCAGAGTTAAACAGATGGCAGGAGGCACTGATAAATCCAGTTACAATATATCCATTTTGTTCTTATTTCTTTGTTTTGTTCACTTCCAAGGCTTATCCTCTCAAGGATTGAGTTTTTCCTAAAATTCCTAAAAAATTTTCATCACCATTATCTCTGAAACACATTTTTACAAGATTTGATCTGAATCAAATAACATCTTTCAGAGAGGCAAAAATGTTATAAAACAAGAATAACTAATAATATCTATACACATGAAGAATGTGGTGTTTCACATTTTCCCAGGGGGTTCATGTAAAGTTTGAGTAAAAAATTTACAGCTTAACAATGAAAGACTTTTCACCTTTCTTTTTTTATGTTCTGTTCTTTTTATCCTCTGGATGAAGAGATATGCTTTACATTTTTCTCAGTTGCTGTCCTTGAAATTACCATACTGGACATAAAACCTAAATAGTTGGAGGCAGTAGAACCAATTTGTGTCTGCAAATGAGCCATCTTCTTTAAAGTTTCATTGGCTCAAATGTACTATGGTGAGTGTAAAAGTCAGGGTCATAAGACAAGATTTTAATCACAGATATAAAATGTGTGTCTGCTATGACCAAGGAATTTTTCTGCTTTCTAAGCGATTACTGAAATAAGTTTCTTTGTTTAAATCATGTTCACATCTTATTTCCCTTGTCCTATACATCTAACTAGTCATGCTAGTAAAACCACTGTTATATTGAAAAAATGTATAATTTGAGTTAACAATTACTTAATAAAGCACTTCTATTAATTATATGGGCAGCATGTAAATAAGTAACATGATTCTGTGACATGAGATTACTTAATGTAACCATAACCCTAGAATGTATCTGATACTGCTAACTCCCTCTTTTATGCTATAGGAGAAAATGCGTTTACAAATCACTATTATACCTAAGGAGAATTAAAGGCAAGTGCAGCACGCTCAAATAGAAGAAAATGTAAATGAAAATTTCCAGTATTTCTTAGCATGCACTGTTAGCACATAACTGTTAAATTCAATTTATACATAAAATAATTAAGTCTAATTAATAGTTACTATGTAATGATTACCTAGTCACAAAATGTAATGATATTTTAATTGTAATCAATTGTATTATGTAACCAGTGCTTACTGCATTAATCTGTATATCACATGCCTGTTATCTCTTTTGTTTTAGAAACTGGAACTGTAGTTTAACTCCTGCTTCTTAGTAAAGTAACGCCTCTGGAATGTTGAAAATGAACTGGCAGAATGCCAAGAAATCTACTTAAGCTGAAGCACAAAAGAGGTTTTGAGCAAAAAGAGTCTTAATCTTCTAACACCTTAAGTTTAGTGCTATTACAGTAAATGCACCTCCTATCAAATTATAAATGGTTTGAAACTTTTCGACTCTCTCTTAGCAATATTACCCAGTAGGTGCTTGGTTCATGGTATAAGACTGTTCTGGGGAGTGTGTGTGTGTGTGTGTGTGTGTGTGTGTGTGTGTTTAACATTGTGTAATGTCTTTGTGATTTTTGTTGTCTCTGTACTATTTGATGGCAGTGATACATAATAAAAGTATTCTGAGCTTTACTGTTAGGTAAATATTTATTTACAACAATAGCTTTTTTGTGGTTTTTTCATATAAGGTACTAGGAGGTTTATTACTATTATGAATTTGTTGCTAAATAAAATATCTAATGGCAAACCAGGCTTCAACTGCCAAAAATATACTTATAACTTCTGCTTATATCATGTTCATTTGATTGCAATATAACATGCTAATATATGTAGACAAAAACCAACTTCTTGAAAATAACTTTAAAGCAGTTAGAGGAAACAATATATGGCATATGAGGGAACAAGGAGTCAACTTATATGGCTTTCTCTTTGAAAACATAGGACACTAGAAGATAGTGAAATCCCATGTTTAAAGAACTGTCAACCTAGAATTCTCAAGGGCAAGAAAAAGCAGTCATTCAGAAATAGGAAGGAAGAGGTGTAGTGGACATTTTCAGATGAAATAAACATTAATGAAATTTAACTCCAGAAAATCTGCTCTACAAGAAATTGAGAAGAACTTCTTCAGGTGAAAAAAAATTAGAATCTTCAAAAATGAAGAACAAAGAAATCACATATAGATGAATACATATAAAATATTTTTTCTCATTAGTTCTTTAAAATATTTGTAACTACTTAAAAGAAAAAACATCATAATTCCTAATGGAATTTTTAATAATTTTAGATGAAATGCATGACATCAAAAAGATAATTAAATAAGAGGTGTGTAAGGAATCCATATGGTTTCAATGTTTCATATTTTCTGTAAAGTGTCAAAATATTACTCAAGTGTATTTTAAGTAGACTCTGAAAATATAGGTTTGTATTTTACAATTCCTTTAGAATCATTTAAAACAAAAACAAAATGAAATAAAACTAAAACCAAAAAATATTGTTAACAAATAAATATTCAAACAATCCAAGAGAAGGCAGACAATATGGGTACAGAATATGAAATAAATATAGGGACAAAACAGAAGACAAATAAAAAGTGTAGACATAGATGAAATAGTATCAACATTGGCATTAAATTTAACAGTCTATACCAGTGGATGGCAAATTATGGGGACAATCTTGCCCAAGGGCTTTTTTGACCTGTGGCTTAGAGTTGAAAATGGTTTCTATATTTTTCATGGTGTACAAAAGAAAAAATATGTGAGAGACTGTATGTAGCCCAGGCAAAAGTAAAATATTTATTCCCTGCCCCGTTAATTGCTGACTGCTTGCTTAAACACTCCAATTTTAAGGCAGATTTAGAGTCAATGAGAAAGCAATATTCTATCATATGCTGCCTAAAAAGACACATTTTAATTTCACATAAAGATGCAGATAGGTTCAAAGTAAATTAATGGGAAATGTTATACTAACAAAAAGCATAAGAGGGCTAGAATAGATATTGGATTATTACCTGAGATATGTCAAGTGAGAGATCAGCAGAGAAAAAGAGGTATTTGATTCAGATAAAAGGAGAAATTCATAAAGACACAAACTGGAGGGATATATGATCTCCCAAAGATACTAGCATCCTTACTTACAGAAACTTGGAACATTTTACCAGCTGTGACTAAGGTAAAGATGTTGACATGAAAAGTTTATCTTGAATTATCGAAGTGGATACAATTTATTTTTATTTTTATTTTATTTTTTTATTTTTATTTATTTATTTTTTTTTGAGACGGAGTTTCGCTCTTGTTACCCAGGCTGGAGTGCAATGGCGCGATCTCGGCTCACCGCAACCTCCGCCTCCTGGGTTCAGGCAATTCTCCTGCCTCAGCCTCCCGAGTAGCTGGGATTACAGGCACGCGCCACCATGCCCAGCTCATTTTTGTATTTTTAGTAGAGACGGGGTTTCACCTTGTTGACCAGGATGGTCTTGATCTCTTGACCTCGTGATCCACCCGCCTCGGCCTCCCAAAGTGCTGGGATTACAGGCTTGAGCCACCGCGCCCGGCGGATACAATTATTAATTGCAGGAATGTTTGAAACAGAGATAGACTTGTGAAGAAGAAAACAGAATCAGAGTGATATGATGTGAGAGCAACTAGATTTGCCATTGCAGGCTCTGAGAATGGAAGGAAGCCATGAGCCAAGGAATGTGGGCCAGCCTCTGAGAAGCTGAAAAAAGCAAGGTAACAGAATATTTCTGGAGCTTCCACAAAGGAACACAGCCCAACGGACACTTGATTTTAGCTCAGTAAGAATCATCTCAGAACTCTGACTTCCAAAATGGCTAAGACAATAAATTTCTTTTGTTATACAACTATGTCTTTTGTAATTGATTACAGCAGCAAAAGGAAAGTAATACAACATACAAAGTATAAATGTGTATGTGCCTCATTATAAGCCTCAAAATACATAATGCAAAGATGAACAAAGGAGGGAGAAAAGAGTTCACAGTAATGGTAGAAGATTTTAATACCCCTTAGTCTGATAGAACAGCTGTATTAAAAATTCAGTAAAGATAGAAGTTTTAAATAATACTGTGTTGGTTAATATTGAGTGTCAACCTGCTGGATTCAAGGAATGCAAAGTATTGATCTTGGATGTGTCGGTGAGGGTGTTGCCAAAGAAAGTTAACATTTGAGTCAGCGGCGTGGGAAAGGTAGACCCACCCTTTATCTGGGAGGGCACCATCTAATCAGCTGCCAGTATGGCCAGGATATAAAGCAGGCAGAAAAATGTGGAAAGATTAGACTGGCTGAGCCTTTCAGCCTACATCTTTCTTCCATGCTGGATGCTTCCTGTCCTTGAACATTGGACTCCAGGTTCTTCAGCTATGGGATTTGGATTGGCTTTCTTGCTCCTCAGCTTGAAGAAGGCCTATTGTGGCACCTTGTAATAGTGTGAGTTAATACTCCTTAATAAGCTCCCCTATATATATAATAAGATACATATATATATGTGTGTATATATATGTATATCTATACATATATGTGTGTGTGTGTGTGTGTGTGTGTGTATATATATAGTTAGTTAGTTAGTTAGTTCTGTCTTTCTATAAAACCCTGACTAATACAAATACTATAATTTACCTTGATCTAACTGACATTAAAACACAACAACCAACTACAGAATACATATGCTTTTCATGAGCAATCATCTATTCATCAAAATAGTTCATATGATTGGATATAAATCAAATTTTAGTGAAAATAAAAATTTAAAATACAGTGTATTCTGAGCACAATTGAACTAAATTTGAGATCAAAAATAGCAAAATATCTAGAAAAAGTCCAAATATCTGAAAGTTAAACAGATTCTTATAAATAACTCTGAGTCAAAGATTAAATCAAAAGGAAAATTATATTTGTAGCTAAATCGCAACAAAAATGCAACATACTACAATATTGGGGGGAGGATTCATTTAAATCACTGCTTAGTGAAAATTTGGAGTTATATGGTTCTATTAGAAAATAAGTATTATCTAAAATACATATACTAAGATTCCATATAAAAATATGTAACAAAAAGGTGAATTCAAAATACATAAAAGAAAGAATATAATTAAGATAAAGCAGGAATCATCAAACTGGAAAAATGTTAGATTATAGAAAATATGAATTAACAAAACGGAAAGATAACACTCTGAAAAGATCAGAAATTTTGTCAAACTCAGCTAGAAAAAGAAATGTCCTTTCTATTAACTGGTGCTTAATCAACTAGACATAAACATGGAAAAATAATGAACACCTACTCCACAAAAATGAACTCAAAGTGAATCACAGACCTTAAGGTAAAACCAAAATTTACAAAACTTTAAAAAGAAAGCATAGACATAAACTGCCATGGCTTTAACTTAGAAAATATTTTTTTTAGAAAAAATGCTAACACTATAACATATACAAATCCAATTTTATTCATTTAATAAACTGTACTACAGTAAAATTAAAATTCTTCGCTTTTGAAAAATCTACCTTAAGAAATCAAAGAAAAATGTTTATTCTAGAGAATAGTAGGTATATATCCACACAATCGTCAAAAAACCTTCACAGAGTTTTTTGTCATAATGGTCAATGACTAAAAACAACTAAAAATGTCCATTTCAATAGGTACAAATAAACCTACTTGTCCATTAATAGGTACTAGATAAACAAACTGTTATATCTGTATGATGTAATAACAGGAACAAGTCCTATAAATTACTGATGCACACGTATAGATGCCAATATATGCCAGCCATGAAAGCTCAGCAGAGACAATTCAAATAATTCGAGAAAATATTTGCAAACCACATATCTGATAAAGGGTTAATATCCAAAATATACAAAGAACTCAACACAATAGTGAAAAAACTATCTGATTTTAAAATGGGCAAATTATCTTTAATAGATATTTCTCAAAAGAAAACATACAAATGGCCAAGAAGTAGATTAAAAAAAATGCTCCACATCACTAATCATTAGGGGAATGCAAATTAAAACTGCAGTGAGAAATTACTTCATTAGAATGGCTTTATTCAAAGAGATGAAAAAACAACAAGTGTTGAAGAGGTAGCAGATAAAAAGGATCACTGCTGTTGGGAATGTAAATTAGCACGGCCATTATAGAAAGTGGTATACAAGTTCCTCACAAAAAGAAAAGTAGAACCACCATATAATTCAGGAATCCTTTTTCTGGTATATACACAAAGGAAAAGAAATCTGCACCTGATAGAGATATCTGCAGTCCCAAGTTCATGACAGCATTATATACAACAATGAATGATATGAATGATATGAAATCAATGATATGAAATCAATGAATGATATGAAATCAACCCAAATGTCCATCAGTGAATGAAAGGAAATGTGGTATATATACATAGTGGAATACTATTCAGAATTTAAAAAATTATACATCTTGTCATTTGCATGTCATGGATGGATCTAGAGAACATCATGTTCGGTGAAGTAAGTCAAACACCGAAAGACAACCCTGATAATCTTTCTTACCTGTGGAAGCATATACAGTTTAACTCGTAAAAATAGAGAGTCAACTGATGTTAGCAGAGGACGGGGTGGGTGCATGGGGAGGAAGGAAATGGGGAGTTATTGATCAAAGGGTAGATAGGAAGATGGACAGGAGAAATAGGTTTTGAGATATATTGCACATTTGAATAACTACAGTCAATAATAATGTACTTTTCAAAGTAACTAAGAGTAAATTTTAAATGTCTCACTGTAAAAAATGATGTGAGTTAATGGATATGTTAATGAGATTAACTGAATTATTTAACACTATACATACATCAAAAATCACATTGTACCCTATAAATGTATACAATTATTATTTGCCAAATGAAAAATTATATTAATGATATATTTTTAAAGCATCACATTTGCACACCTTAAATATATATAATTTTTTTCAACTATACCTAAATTAAAGTAAATAAATATATTTCAAAGATAAAATAAAAACACTGCATGATTCCATGTATGTACCTTTTTACATGTAAATGTATACTAAATTATAATGATCAAAAGTAGCTAAGTGTATACCTAGGGATACATGTAAAAAGGAAGGATAGATTTTAGTGACTTGAGAAAACTCTTGAGGGTGATTTAAATGTTTATCTGATGAGTATGATAGATTTAGGGGCATATACATAGGTCAACACTCATCAAATTTGACATTATATATGGGCTTTTATTTTACTTCAATATATTTGAATGATGTCTTAAAAGAGATTATATTTATTTTTCTAATTATTCTTACTCAAGTCGAATAAATTTTAATGTTTTAATTTAGAAAAAAAAGGGGAAAATGGATCAAGTGTTTAAGAGTTATTCAAATCATTTTCAACAAGATTTGCAGGAAAGTAATCAGAGTTTAGTGAAAACAAAAAGTAGGGTTTTTTTAAACAACTTTTTTTCAAAGTATATTAACCTAGTTACCCTCTCAACAATACAGTGGCAATAATAATCCCAGGGGATACTCAAAGAATCCTCAAAACATCCTTTTACAAAACAAGTCCTTCACCCCTGTTTAAATAAGATAAACTACATAATTTTCTGGTGAGCTTTAATCTACACATTTACCTCAGAATAATTAAACAGAAATATAAAAACAATATTTAAGCCTGTAAAAGGGACTGCATCATGATCAAAAGCAACTTGTACTTTGTTAGAAATCAGTCCTTGAAAAAATAAAGTATCCAATGTACTTTTTTGTATTAAAGTTAATTATTCATGTAATTAAAAGTTTAGAAGAGCAAATAATTCAGATTGCAATATACAAATGTTTGTTTATTCCATTATTTTCTACCCAGCTAAAACCAATAACTAAATATCTCATGTAATTATATATCAGAGTTTACAATTATCTTCATATTGTCTTCATCATCACTTTGAAATCTGAATACATGCTGTGGTTTGATTTAAACTCCTGTTGATGGTAGACTTCTAATAAAGGAGGAGCTACGTTTTATTCATCTTGTTTCCATTATCACTCAGAACAAAACCTGAAACTTAATGTGGACTTAGCATGGTTTTTAAAACTATTTTCAGCCGGGCGTGGTGGCTCACACCTGTAATCTCAGCCCTTTGGGAGGCCGAGGCAGGCGGATCATTAGGTCAAGAGATCGATATCATTCTGGCCAACATGTTGAAATCCCGACTTTAAATTAGGTGGGCATGGTGGCGCACACCTGTAGTCCCAGCTACTCAGGAAGCTGAGTCAGGAGAATTGCTTGAACCTGGGAGGCTGAAGTTGCAGTGAGCCGAGAACCTGCCACTGCACTCGAGCCCATCAAGACTCGTCTCAAAAAAAAAAAAAAAAAAAAAAAAAAGAAGCATTCCGAACGTTGCCACATAAAGAAGATAAAACGAAAAACATCTATTTATTTTCAATGCAGTTTGACAATACAAACATATATATAAATTGTGATCTTAGTTTCGGTTTTCATTTGTTTCATACAAATGCCCATGATGTCATGCATGGAGAATAATTCAGAAATCCTTGGGCATCTTTATTGAATGTGGATGCACTTGAATAAAAGTATATTTAAATGCTTGAGTATGAATAGGTCCCAAGAGTCTCTTCTTTCAACCCTCTTATTTTATAAATAAGGAAATTGAGGATCCAGGGACACATAAAACACTATTAGTTGGCATATTAGCTAGTCCTATAAGTCTAGTACTAGCGTATGAGCCACTCTGCCTTCCTATGTTTTGAAAATATCTACAATGCTCCTTTCTCATAAATTCCACTTTTCTGAGTACCTGCAACAGAGATTTAGTACTAATCCTAAGATATATCAAATGTTCTAAAATATTAATGAAACACAAAGAATAAACATGCTAAATATAGTTTCATTAAGATAATATGTTGCTTAGCACTTTTGTAGAACAGCGGAAAAGGCCAGGAGTATCTGAGAATTGTCCCTTCAAAATGGTTGGACGGTTCTCATATAAATCAGATCTTGGCATTTAAAATTTTTCCTTTCTTTATTTAGATTCATATTTTAAAAAATGAAAAAAAAAAATCATAAAGTAAATTTTGGCTTAAATATACTGATTTTAATTAAGACACAAACAAATGTACTGCAAGTCTGTTATGTGTTTATAATTTGTTAATAAATTTGTTGGTCTGAAAAACTGTGATATTGGAAAAAAAGTAGAAAAAAATTATTAGGGGAAAGAGGTTAAGTAAGTTACTGGCATCACTTCCTCCTTTGTGTGTTCTGGATAATATCATTGCTCTTTGTTTATCTGTTTTTTAGGAATATGTTAGAAAAAAGTGGCTTTCTTAGAAGCTGCCTGACATCAGCAACTGAAGTCAGTAATTTGTGACCAAATCATATTGCCTTTTATTATTGACCACCTTTCATAATCCTTTTCTCTTGTATTAGTTTCTGATTGGTCTTTCCATGAATTTCTTGACAAGCAGTCTATAAAAATGTAAAGTAATATGGATAACTTATGTCTATGCTTGAAAAATATTTTCTTTCTAAAGCCATTCTTGATAAGAAAATGCATCTTGTATCACAGCTACCATTGCATTCTATCAATATTAATGTATTAGACATGCTCCAATAGAAATATTTTGTCAATGAGAATGTCTCTTACATTTCACTAAGAACAGCTATGCCCTTTCAAGCATCAGAGAGACTCCAACATTGGTGCTTCATAAATATTTATTGAGAACGATGTTAAGTTTCTTTTTTAAATAGCATGTGCACCAAATCATTTTTAAATTTCATGCAGTGACCAAAGGGTTTTTGTGAAATCGTGACTTACATTAGCCACCCGCACAATCTCACACAGTTATGTGCATTTTTAAATTTATTTAAAAACTGTCCTTGTCATGGTCCTTTTTCCAGACAGACAATAAACACTATTTTGATAAGATATGCTGTTAGTATATTTCACTGCATTTAAAATACTATTTATAGTTTATGAAAATGTAAAATAACCTAACAAAACAATTTGAATAAGAAATGTGAACACCACATATCTAAGACATAGTCATAAATATTATAAATAAATAAAAAATCTATAGTAATATTGACCAATTACTGATAATCTTTTTTAGTTGATACTGTGTTTGGAGTAAATGCTGCAAAAAAAGAAAGTCACCATTTTCAGGAAAAGCAATACCAAAATGATTAAATGTACAGCACTGTGATTGTCCTGTAATATCCACTAGATGTCTCCAATATCTGACTGGTTACTTTATTTCTCCTAAAGCTATGCATTAATACTGAAACATGAACTACATATGTATTTTGTGTTTTTTTCTATAAAAATCATTTTTTTCAAAGCACACAACATTCTTTTCATGAAAGTACAAAAGGAAAGTAACTTACATTCAATATCAAGGTACATGCTCTTTTGGTGCCCTCCAATTCTACTTGCAGCTTCACAGTCATATCTCCCTGAATCTGACAACGTCACATCTTTAATATGCAGTGATGAGCTTCCATGCTGCCCTTTGACTTCGATACGGCCATCTGGGCTCTGTTTATATCAATTCAGGAAAAAGAAAGATTTTTATGCTTGTGTGTGCAAAATGGTGACCAAACATATAACATTATGTTACTTTCTATGTTTCTCTGGCAAAGAGAAAAATGAAACCTTTTTCGATGTAGAAAGTATTTCTTGTATAGCTAAGATTAAGGATTTTAAAAAATGACACGTTTTACATTCTATAACTTCACTAAGGTTTCACGTACCCTGCCTGTGTAATGATAAAAGCATTGCAATGCCTCCAAATAAAACCCAATCCCTCAACCTGATGTTTAAGGACCTCTCATGGTCCTTTCCATCCAAGCACACTTTACAATTTGGATACTGTCAATTCCAATTATTTTGAATTACTAATACTGTCCACAATATCCTGTGCTTGGCAATAATAACACTTCACAGACCTGGCTTAGACATTTCCCCTTTTTTTCTCTCTGTATTCACATGGCAACATTCTACTTTCTATCCTTTGAATTACTGGCAAATTTTCATATTATATTAAAAATTGTCTCTGATTGCCAAAATAAATAACTGACTTATTTGAACTACGTAATTCTCTTGGAATAGGTTGCTTTTACTAAAGCCTTATTGAAATTTCAGATTTCATCCCACAGTGTTATATTATAGTTGAACAAATGTGAGAAAATACTTATGGTACTTCATGTAAAAGTCACTTAAACCTCTAGCACAGAAATATTATATTCTAATATTTTTATAAAGAAAATTATGTTATAGTGAAATTTACATGTAGTTGAGTAAAGAAAAGATACTTCTTCAGCAATTATTTACTATGAGTTAAAAACTTGTACTTAATTACCTTTATTGGAATGTAACAAGATATATTATTAATAACACAAACTATTCATTTTTATAAGAAAAATGTAATTATTTCACAGTATTGAAAAGTAAATTATAAAGTTACATGATCTTCACTTGAAAATAAAAATGTTCTCTTGTCTACCTGTTATACATAACATGGTTTTCATTTGTGAAAAACTATTGGTGTGTATAGTATCAGCATGCTCTTAGTACAAATGTTGGTATTTAAAAGTTATTATTAATATACCTGAAATTATTAACATAAATTCTGGAAAAACAGATACTGTGGCCAAGTGTGTGATTCCTAGGAAAATTAGAAACCATTCTCAGATTCATCATTGGCTCTGTAATGATGCACAATGTGCATTTGAGTCAAATACTTGCACTAAAAGTCCAAGGTCATTTTTTTGTTTCTGAAATTCTAGAGGACAGGTCTCTCTTTGTGCTACAGAAAAACATTACAAATATCTGAAAGAAAATTCACTTATAACTTGGCTCTGATTCAACACCTACTGAAGATTCATTTAAGACATATGATATTTGACTGAGACAGGTTAATGGGCATTTTAGCTGTCTATCTAGTATTTCCAAGTTCTATCACTGAATTAAGGAAGATGATTAGAAAGCAAAGTGTCTGACTGTACCTTATTATTCCATCTTTTACAAAAACGAACTCTATAAAATTTAATTTAATGCTATGTTCTTTGCCTTTTCAGAAGGTCACTTTAAGAACTGCTTATTTAAATGGTATTTCAATATTTCTATAATATGATTATTTTTAATTTATTGTCCTTTCAAAAATCCCTTAATCAAATAGCTATGTGATAAACACAATAAACACTTCTTGAATTTATTTCCAACTTAAAGTTTTTGTTGACAATTTTCTTTCTTTTTATTATTATTATTACTACTTTAAGTTCTGGGATACATATGCAAATCATGCAGGTTCGTTACATAGGTATGCTACTGCCACAGTGGTTTGCTACATCCATCAGCCCATCATCCACATGATGTATTTCTTATAATGCTCATAATTGAAATTATATAATGTGTCATGTTTATAAGTTACTTTTTGTGACCTCACCTGACTGGACATTTATTGCCAAATGCAGAATCCAGTTATAGTTCATAGCACATTTGAGGTGGTCCATATTCCATAACTTTCTTTTCTTTCCACTGTGTCATGAAACATTTTTAAAGTCATTAACTCCTTTCGCCTTTTGGGAAACTGACGGATCATGTCACTTAACCACTCAACAATTATTTTGTGTCAGTGCATGTGTGTATGCATGTGTGTGTGTGTGTTTGTGGGTGCGGGAGCATTTATTTTACAATAAGCAGCCAGACACTGGGATGCAGTGTTGAGCAAACTGTAATAGTTTCTACTCTTAGTGGCATTAAAGTTCAACGAACAAGATAGATATTAATTTTACAGTACAGTACAAATAAATGTGAACAGTACCATGTAGACAGACTATACTATCTTCCTAGGAGTACGTAGAGGAGGATGGGGTCAGTATGTTTCCTGACAAACCAAAGTGTGGTTTGTGATCTGTAAATAGTGAAAGAAGGGTAGTGCCGAGGAGAGAATTCCAGGGAGATGCCCTAAGAGGACATAAGAAAAAAGTGAGAAACAAGAATGTGCACAGAAGAGAGTGAGGACATGTGGTTCTCCTGATGATGGACAGGTAAATAGGCACCAGAAGCAGAATCCAAGATAAATGCAGATATGCAAAATAATATGCACCCCAGCATTAGATATTCTGTTTGCCTCATTCCTGATGGCATTATTTCTCTATTGAATAAGTAAACTAAACTTCAGGTACTTGGAGGTAAAGACAATGCATAACTGCTAAATATGTAGACAGAAATACCAACATTCTCCAAACGTTGTTAGAATTAATTTATCCAAACTAATGTCTCAAAATGGTTTTAATATTTTATTAAATCCACCAGTTTCTGCAGTCATACAAAGAAATTTAAACAGAAATAATATTTTCCCTCCCTGTAAGATTATTATACTTACTAATAGCAATAATGATATTTCCTCTGGGTTTGCTCCCAGCTTTCTAATCTTCTTATTTCAATTTCGTGAGCTAACCTCTTGTACAATTACCCTTTCACCTAGCAGTGTAAATGATGTCAAAAAGATAAATCTATGTAATCAAAGTTCTTCACTTACATAGTTTCCTTATTAGGTCGTGGTGCCTTTTTCTTTTCTTTGATTATACAAACAAAAATTTATTCAACAAATAGAATTGAATGTAATAATTTAAAAAGGCAATATATATGATAAATTATACTTGTTAGAAAACGTTCAAAAAGCTATACATTTACTAGCTTATTTAATCTTCATGATACAATTATGAGGTTGAGGCTAGTATCTTTTCCATTTTAAGATGAGGAAATTAAGACAGAAATATTCAATAACTAGCTGACATCCCACAGCTTATGAGCAGTAGAAGCTGAATGCCCAAGTTGTCTTGCCCCGGACTTCATGTTTGATTATTTTTGATATGTGATTTGCCACCTGAGTACCAACTCTGAAATTAAACTATGTATGTACTGCAGCTATGTAATAGACTACTTTGCTGCATTCTGGGGATTGAAAAATACATGCAATCAAATTGAAAAGTGGGCATTTTAACCTACTAAATGTGTTTATTAGTAGTTTCTGTAATTTTTATTTTTAAAATAACTTATTCTTTTTAAAACGAGGATTTCAAACACCAAATAAGATGTTGTAAACATTTGATGGCATGTACAATATTTGGTTTCAAACTGTGGACCCAAAACATTTATTTCTGATTCTTTAATGGGAATGAATAAATTAGCATGTTTACTTTTACATATAAAAATGGATAAGAAAAGCAAAGCCCTTGGTCTCTCAGGTCATAGGGATCATAGGAAAGAATGACAAAGTATAATGCATGCTGATAGAGATGGCATTCAGAAAGGAAACCTAAGTTGGCAGACAAAGGCAAGGAAGAGTTTCTCATAGGTATTTATGTTTAAATGGAAGGACAAGTCATAGTGATAAGTCAGGAATTGCACTGGCTATGTAATTTAGGGGCCAACTGCAAAATAAAATGTGGGAGTTTCTATTCAAAAACCATTATAATGACAATATGCTCACTGCAGCATATTAGCCCAAACTTGGTATCCTTCAGAGTGTGAAACCTGTTCAGTTGCACAGGTTGTACCCCTACAAAATCAGCCCTCACCAAGAACAAAGTAGGAAAAGTAGAAAGGAAATGGGAACTACGTGGGCTTGAATTGAAGGGAAAAAATATCATGTTCAAAGAGTTTAATGTAGCTCACTGGAGCTATCAAATTAAATATGAGGTAAAAGGGGTAAGATATGAAAAAGCTAGAGAAATCAACAAGACTACAATGAAAAGTATCAAAGCAAAAAGAAAGACCTATAAGATCATGAGAAGATGCTAAAAATCATTAACCATGAAGGACATTTAAATCAAAACCGTGATACCATTTTGTATTCACTGGGCTGTGATGAAAAAGGCAGAAAGTAACAATTGTTGTCTAGGAGGTGAAGAAACTGGAACCCTCGTGCACTGTGAGTGGGAATGTAAAATGGTGCAGGTGTTTTGGATAAAACATTTAATAGTTCCTCCAAATGTTAAACAGAGAGTTGCAACTGCATTCCAAAGAGAAATGAAGATGTATGTCCACATAAAACTTTGTATGTAAATGCTAGTAACAGCATTATTAATAATGCCAAGAAGTGAAATCAACCAAAATGCCTCCTCACCGGTGCATAGATTGAAAAAAAACTGTTAAGTACAAACAAAGAAATATTATTTAGCAAAAAAAAAAAAAAAAGAAACAGAGTACTCACACATGCTTCAACATAGATGAACCATGAAAATGTTAGAGTAAGAGGAAAAAGCTTCTAACAAAGCACAAATACTGAATAATTCAATTTCTTTGAAATTTCCAAAATAGGCAAATCTGTAGATACAAAAAGTATGGTAAGATTTGCCTAGGTCAGGCAAGGGCATGGGAGGTGTTGATGAGGAGACTGGGGGGTAGTGACAAAAAAGTGGTGATTAAATGATCCAAAACTGATTGTGTTTATGGTCGAACAACTCCAGGAATAAAAGCTTTTAATTGTACAGTTTAATGGGTGAATTTTTTGCTATATTAATTACATGTAAATAACACTGTTAAAAAGTAAATACCAATAGAAGGTTATTGGGTGTTTTATGAACAGCTGCAAAAGGACAGCATAGGTTTTGGGCAGAGGAATAAGGTGGATACACTTGTGATTTTAAAACATCACTCATGCTGTGGGGAAAAAATAAATTAGAGAGGATGCTATGGTCTGAATAACTGTATCTCCTCAAAGTTCATATGTTGAAATCCTAAGCCCCATTGTGATGATATTTGGAGGTTGTTTCCTATGGAGTTGATTAGATCATGAGGAAAAACCCTCCTTATTATAATTAGTGCCCTATAAAAGAGCCCATGGAAAGCCAGCTATCTCCTTCCACCATATAAGAACATAAGAAAATAGCATTGATGAGAAAATGAGCCCTTGGCACACACCAAATCCATCCTGCAATCACCTTGATTTTGGACTTCCCAGTCTCTAGTACTGTGAGAAATAATTTAGAAGTTTATAAGCCACTTTATGGTGTTTTGTTACAATAGCCTGAACAGACTAAGATGATGGAGGAGGGAGAACAACTGGGAATACATGACACTGATGACATGCTGGGAAAGGTAATGTTTGTGAAAATGGAAAAGAGTGAGCAGATTCCAGAAATATGTTAAGGTGGAATTGACAATGTTTTTAGTAAATCACCAAATGGTAGAGTGTTGATGAAAGAAAAGAGAAAAGAAATATTTCTAGGATTCTTTTACAGATGCCTTAAATATAAAATGTTATCTACATTAGTCGATTGTTACATCTACATAAAATTATAGTAGGCTGTATACATTTATATTTTACTGTAAGTACCCACATTTTCATACATGTATATAGCCTATTCCATATTCCATATTTGATGCTTTAAAATGGATACTTAAAATTAAAACATTATGGTAAAAAAGCTTTAAGTAGAATAAACCTTTCAGAGGTTTTAATTTTTACATGTAAAACATGAGAGTAGGTGGGTCCAACTAACAGTTGTCAAAATGGTGATATTCAAAATGTGACCTGAGTATTTATATTATTGCACATGCTTCCTGCCTACTTTAATGTGATTTAATAGTTAGGACCACAAACTGCCGAACCAGAATTGACAGGCTTATATTCTGGCTGTGCCTCGATATTCAGATTAAATGACTGAATATTTGTAAAGGGTTTAGCGTCTGTAAAGTATATAATAAATTGGCACAAAGCTATTGATATGCAGATTTAAGCAATGAATATGAATTTCACATACACATCTATTTCATTGTGATTTCCAAAAGCATTCTACATATAGCCCATCTCAAAGTAAAACAATAACCTTCCAATACTGTTTAATTGACAGTGTATTTTGCTGCTAGACTTTTCTCTTGATCACATGAACCACGTGCAAATAATACATAGTATTTTTTCATGGCCAATACGTGGTATATTTAGTAAAAGACAAAATACAATTAGGACAAAGAACTACTATAGGAAGAGATAATTGCTATAATAAACAATAAAACATTTCATGTGACTCCATGTCAAGGTACATTAACAAGCTGATGGTTAATATAAACGTCCAGGTTTCACCATCATGCAATACATCGATGTAGCAAAACCTCCTAAATCTATAAAAATAAAAAAAAAATCACCAAGAGATAAAGAAGTCAAGAAAATATTCAGATCTAAAATGTACATCTTGAGGTAAAATTTACTTTTATGTCACAAAACTATGAGCACTGCAAACAGAGATCTGAAAGAATGAACCAAATTATATTACGAAGCTCTTCCTTTTAAAAATTTATTCTAACAAGGTCAGATATATGGTGATAGCATATGCCACATGATTGAATTCACTCTGTGAACACCGATATCGTGTTATCAATCCATACTGCTCTGAAGTCATGCAAGTAGTCATGAGTTAAGTATTGACTGCATTGTTTCAAGGCTTTGAGGGAGTCATACATCCTATGGATCAACTATTTTTAAAATCTAAAATTTTAAATGTTTTGGTATCGAACACAACGTCAAAATTCCCTACTAGAAAACAGATACTTATAAAATGTGATACTTAAAATATGAGAATTGGAAGGGCAAAGTATTGATAACTATTAAAGCTGGGTGACATATACATGGGATTTTATTACACTATTCTCTAGTATTTGTCTTCTTTTAAAATTACATTTTATATTTTATCATGAAAACTTTCAAACATCACACCCCAGATAGGATGTTTTCCTGCAGCCTGTTTCCTGAATTAAGAGGGTATGTGGAACAGATCAAAACCCAGGTCTAGAGCATGCTGCTATAGCATATGTAAAAGACACCACAGATTTTTGTATTGAAAACTAGTGAGACGTTGATGACATTTAATTTGAAGAATTATGACAGCACAAGTGGACTAATACACACATTTAGTGTTGGTTGCTTTAACCCACATCTGGTGAGAATTAAATAAGTTTAGGAAGGCTCAGTACATGATATTGTTATAATCAGTGATGTAATTAGTGCCCAGTGCCTAAGCAGTATAGCAATCTAGAGGGTGGAGGGATTAGGGAGGGATAGTATTAGGAGAAATACCTAATATAGATGATGGGGCTATGGATGTAGCAAACCACCACCATGGCACGTGTATACTTGTGTAACAAACCTGCAGGATCTGCACATGTACCCCAGAACTTAAGTATAATAAATACATTTTTTAACAAAGAGAAATGATAGACAAATGAGAGGTTTTTTTTAGCAAGAAGCAAAATACTCCATAGGAGATGGTACAGTATCATATGATATGCTTGTAATGATGCGTGACATATAGTACCTATTAAACAAATGTTAACTATAGTCATTACACTTGTCCTTCAGTATGTTTTTATGCAAATCTCCATAAAATATTCTATTGTGAAAAGATATACTATGAAGAAACTCAGAATATTTTGGAAACATTACTTACTTCTCTATGCTTCTTGCTCTATCTACCAGAATAAGTAAAAGTCCCCTTCTGAGCCTATGTCCACCCCATATTCAGAGGATGGAGAAGACACAGAGCAGCTCAAAGGATATATCCATCTTTTTCCTGCCTAAAGCAGGAAACAGCACAAATATTTTTCGTCTGGCATGGTGTCTCATGCTTGTTATCCTAGCAATTTGGGAGGCTGAGGCGGGCAGATTACAATGTCAGGAGTTCAAGATCAGCCTGACCAACCAACATGGTGAACCCCATTTCTACTAAAAGTAAAAACATTAGCCAGGTGTGGTGGCACGTGCCTGTAACCCCAGCTACTCAGGAGGCTGAGGCAGGAGAATTGCTTGAACCTGGGAGGCGGAGGTTGCAGTGAGCAAAGAACATGCCATTGCATCAGCCTGGGCAAAAGAGTGAGCATCTCTCTCAAAAAAAAAAAAAAAAAAGATTTTCAAAGAACTAAACATACTCTTCAATACAGCAATCCCACTTCTGGGTATCTACTCCCCCAAAGAAATCACAGCACCTAACCTTAGGATAGATTATGGTGCTATGTCTTGATTTCGCTAGTCTTTTTCTGCAGTCTCCACCATACTACTAATCCTATCCAAACTTTTTCAATATTGATACTGTTGTTTTCTCAATATATAAAATATTTATGAGATCTGTTTTATATCATTCACATCTCTCTTTGTGCTTGTGCTTTTCTGTATCTTCTAAATACATATGCAGTGCACATAATATAAAGGATTGGGTAGTGTTCCCGTCTACTACCATCATCTGTGTCATCAATGGTATGTTTCTATTAATACTGCTCCTGTTTTTCCTTATTATGGGTTAGCTTTTTTCACCTTGCATTTGCCATGATTTTTTATTTCATGCCAGACATTGTAATTTATATACTTTGAGTACTGTATTTTTTCAATTCCCTTAAGTGTGTGCAATCTCTCTTCTGAGACACCAAGTTACTTGAAAACAATTTTGTTCCTTTGAGGTTTGCTTTTAAGCTTTGTTAGGTGAGTTGGGAGCAGCCTTTAGTTTAAGCCTATTTTGCCACACTATCAAAGTAACACTTCTAGCATCCCAGTGGTTATTTCTATGGCCTTGCATTGTTTCCACACATACATGCACTAAGCAATAATTAGCTGAAATCTCCAACAGAAAGCACTGAAGATCTCCAGAGCTATTTTTCTCTCTCTCTGTGAAATTGTCTTCTCTACAGGACTCTGTCCTGTCCGCTACCCCACTGTGTGAATTCCAGGACAGATTGTCACCCAAACTCAGAACACTGTCTTCTCAACAGGGAAAACAATTGAATGATTCATCCCTGTGCTCTTGCCTGGAATCTCTTGCTAGATAGTAGGCTTGAGCAATAATAGAGCTTACATCATATGTTTCTCTTCTCTTAGGGATAAAAGTGCTGCCCATCAGAATGTACATTTTGTTTTGCTGTTGCTGAAGATTTTTAAGTTCATCTGTAAATTAGGCCGCACTTCATCTATTATGGAAGTTCTAAAAAAGTATTTTAAATTGGCACTAGTATCATAGTTAATGTCAGTACCGTTTAGTGACCACATTTTTTCCACCAATATGAGATTTCTTATGTATAGAACAGGTCATTATTTAAAGCATTGCTTTTATTGGACTGATACCATGAAACCAAAAGTATCTGGCAATACATAAAAACATACATACACACATACATATTCTATATTTGTATATATACAGGCCACACGCACATATTTTCTTTTTTAAAAATCATATTATGCTAAACACATGTTAACATATCTATGTCATTAGACGTATAAGAAATCTTATATACCCTATGTGTGTAATTATTGCTGTATGTGCTGATATTATTATAGGAAATATTTTATTTTGAATATGAATACATACTGAATGGTTCATATACTTTATTTGTCATGATGCCTTATAACCATACATTGAGTGAGAAGTTTAAGAAGGGTAAAATATATCCATATTGTGTGCTTTGAATTATCCTCAGACTGTCTTGCTAACTCACATATTATTGATAACAGATTTATCTTTAAATAAACGGGTCTATATTTATCAGAAATCTTTTACTAAAACTACTGAAAAAGTCAAAATCTGAAAACTGCAATTTCATCAATTTATTTTTGTTATAGAGGCATAGAAACAACCTCTCTCTAAGAGATGCGTGGCTAAAATCTAAAATTAGATAACAAATAGATGAATTCCATTGAGCTGCTTCTGTTTGGTTTTGCTTTTGCTTTTTGTGTTTTAGTGTAAAGTAACCCTCCATGAAGAATAGGTGATTTATACAAAGACTATAAATACAAACCAAGCTTTTTGTAATTGTTACAAGTCTAATTAATAGATAATAAACTCTTCATCGAGGATCTCACAGAAATTACTAAGATAAAATAATGTTTAGGAGAAACACAGGGTTGGAAATATTGCTACAATGTTACGCTTTTTAAGCAAAACAGGAGTCTTATTAAAACTCCTTCCCAGTGTTGGATAAAATGTACAATGCTACAACCATACACCATTGATACAGTATGGATTTAAAAAAAATTAAAATAATACAAGTCATCATATATTTTCTATATGATTTTTTATATAAAAAATTAAAGAAAATTGTGTGTCAGGTTGTGATGAATCTTCACAGTCATGTATATCAATCATCAGATGATTAATGAAACGCTATGGATATTTTCAGTAAAGGCAAATCAGGTGACAGGAGTGCTAGAGACCTATGAAGCAGAAATAATCTGGGAAATTACATGTATCTTTGCTAAGATATATAAATCATGAAAAATATCATTCATTCAGCTTCTAATACTGTGTTGGGATATGCAGGTATGAAAAATGTCCAAGTATTTTTACTATGAGCAAGCTGTGGCAAATTTTATGAGTGGGTATTTAAAAAATACTCTACCTAGTTGTAATATCAGCAATGTGCCATCTCATGATGCCAATCTAAACAAAGCTAGCCATATTTCCAATAACTTAGAAAGAGATAGAGGTGTTACCATAAATCTCCAACATGTTCTCCTCCATAATACACACAAAAACAGCATGCAGTTTCACTGCTCTCCAATCTCTTGTTTTTTCAAACTTATGTATGATATGTTAATTATCACCTTTTCTATAATTTAGCCCCAAAAGAGATTCTAGTTTACAAAAAGTATTCACAAATCAATCAAAAATTTTATCTATTCATTCAAATGTTTATCCATGAATACGCTGCTACAAATTCTGTTTTGTTTTTTTTTTTTTTTTGAAAGAGAGAAAGAAAGAGCAAAAAAGGAATGAAGAAGAGGAAAAAAGAGGAAGAGGAGGAGGAAGAGAGAACCAGAGTATTGTTTAGTTGCCCAGGCTAGAATGCAGTCTAAAAATGGGTATTGAAAACCTCCCTTATACCATCAATCGTGCTTAATAATGGCCAACCAATATTTCATTTAGACCTGTGAGTAGGTGTGATGTGGTACTACTGATAAGAGCACATATCTTGTGTGTTTAAAGTGGAGCGTTCTATAAATGTTTATTAAGTTTACTTGTTCCAGATCTGAGTTCAAGTCCAGGATATCCTTACTAATTTTCTGTCTCATTGATCTATCTAATATTGATGTTGAAATCTCCCACTACTACTGTGTGGGAGTCCAAGTCTCTTTACAAGACTTATGTATCCTGTACTGGGTGCGTACACATCCAGAATCATCAGCTCTTCTTGTTGCATTGATCCTTTTACCATTATGTCCTCTTTTGGTCTTTGTTGCTTTAAAATCCATTCCATCAGAGGTGAGAATTGCAACCTCTGCTTTTTATTTATTTATTTTGCTCTCCATTTGGTTGACAAATCTTTCTCCATCCCTTTGTTTTGACTCTTTATGTATCCTTGCATGTAAGATGGGTCTGGATGCAGCATACCAATGGGTTTTGGCTGTATCTTTTGATTGGGGGATTTAGTCAATTTAAATTTAAAATTATTGCCATTTGATATTAGCTAGCTATTTTGCCCATTAGTTGATATAAATTCTTCATTATATTGATGCTCTTTACTTTTTGGTATATTTTTTAGAAAGGCTAATACTGGTTGTTCCTTTCTATGTGTAATGCTTCTTTCAGAAGCTCTTGTAAAGCAGGCCTGGTGGTAATGAAATCTCTGAGTACTTGCTTATTCACAAAAGATTTTATTTTTCCTTCAATTGTAAAGCTTAGTTTGGCTGGATGTGAAATTCTGGGTTGAAAGGTCATTTCTTTAAGGATGTTAAATTTTGGCCCCCACTCTCTTCTGGCTTGTAGGGTTTCTGCTGAGAGATCTGCTGTGAGTCTGATTGGTTTCCCTTTGTGGGTAACCTGACTTTTCTTTCTGGCTGCCATTAGTATTTTCTCCTTCATTTCAACCCTGGTGAATCTAACGATTATGTGCCTTGGGGTTGTTCTTTTTGAGGAATATCTTTGTGGTGTTCTCTGTATTACCTGGGGTTGAATATTGTCCTGCCTTGCTAGGTTGGGAAAGTTTTCTTGAATAATGACATGAAGAATATTTCCCAGCTCGGATTCATTCTCTTCGTTGCATTCAGGTACACCTATCAAACGTAGATTAGGTCTTTTCACATAGTCCCATATTTCTTGGAGACATTGCTCATTCTTTTTTATACTTTTTACTCTATTCTTGTCTTCTTGTTTTATTTCATTAAGTTGGTCTTCGACCTCTGATATCTTTTTTTCTGCTTGATCAATTCGGCTGTTAAAACATGTGCATACTTCGTGAAGTTCTTGTGTTGTATTTTTCAACTCCGTTAATTCACTTATATTCCTCTCTGTATTATCTATTCTTGTTAGCATTTCATCAAACCTTTTTCAAAGCTTTCAGATTCTTTGCATTGGGTTAGAACAAGTTCCTTCAACTCCCAGAAGTTTCTTATCATCCACCTTCTGAAGCCTGCCTCTGTTAATGGAACACAGTCTTTCTCCATCAGGCCTTGTTCCGTTGCTGATGAGAAACTGTAATCCCCTGTAGAGGGAGAGGCATTCTGATTTTGGGTATTCTCAGCCTTTTTAGGCTGGTTTCTTCCCTTCATTATAAATTTATCCATCTGTTGTGTTTGTAATTACCGCCTTTCTTTTTTTTTTTTTTTTTTTTTGAGACGGAGTTTCCCGCTTGTTACCCAGGCTGGAGTCCCTCACCGCAACCTCCGCCTCCTGGATTCAGGCAATTCTCCTGCCTCAGCCTCCTGAGTAGCTGGGATTACAGGCACAATTACCGCCTTTCTAATTAGGTTTCTGAGTGGATGTCCAATTTATTGATTCACCAGTGCCTGAATCGAGCAACCCACTGCGTCGGCTAAAACAGCGGTGTTAAGATTGATGGTGCTTTTCTGACTCTGCACCAAAAACTGCTGTGCCAAGGCGCCAGCAAAACCACCACGCCGGCCACAAGAGTCACTGTGGCGACCCATGGGGCTCCTCCGCTGGGAATCTCCTGGTCCATGAGCAACAAAAATTCGCCTAAAACTGTGGCGGCCTCTTGTTTTCTGCACTTTCATGGGAGCCACAATCCCGAGCTGCTAACGATCAGCCATCTTGGATCTCTCTCTCCTACAAAGTCAATATAAATTTGTGTTTTGTTTTAAATTTTGATCCCAGTATTATCAAAGTTCTTGTCACTCTACTGGGTATGGTGAACTTTGGAATTGAATGCAAATATCCATATAGAAAATCAACTATAACATTTTATATATCTAAGCTCTAACTTGACTTTTCATTTTGTAAGTTGAATGACAGTGGACTGAATTTTATCCTTAGTTTTTATCTAAAGAACCCAACAATTAACCTAAGCATACTCATAGTTATTACCTATTATAAATCAATAGTCTATCATATAGATTTCACTTTGACAGTTCAAGTGCTCTCTCGGAAAATACAAAAAATAATTAGAAACTGCAGTAAGCATGTTAAAGTTTTGAAATAGTTTTCAGTGAATTTATGACTTTAATTTGCAGTCAGTCTTCTAAATGGATAAATTACCACTGAAAAGCTTGCAGTGACCTAGGATTGATGGAGGAAACATGAAATTTCATTTAGCTTGATCTTGAGAGTAGGATAAACTGGGCATATTAGAATGTGCCTGTAGTCTCAGCTACCCAGAAGTCTAAGGTGGGAGGATTGGTTGACCCAGGAGTTTGAGGCTACACTGAACCATGATTGAATCACTGTACTCAGCCTGGGTGAAAGAGCAAGACCCTGTCTCAGGTTAAACGAAAAAAAAGAAAAAGAAAATTAGAGTATAAGGAAAAGCAGGTAGTAACAGCAATCGGAAAAGTGGTCTATCATGTAAAGCCATTAAGTAAGAGCAGAAAATTCCAAATGATATGAGAATACTAAAGGCTTTTGAAGAAAACAATGATATTATCTGGCTAGTTTCTTGTGAATCAATCTATTCATTTTAATGAGAACAACAGGCACAAGAGTGGATGTATTAACACCTCTTCAGAAGTTATTGAAATAACAACACAGGCAAGTCATGACGATGGCTTGGAGCAAGGCAGTAACAGCTGCTTGTTGAAAAGTAATTGCATTATGGGTATATTAAAGTAGGGCTAGGCCAGGCGCAGTGGCTCACGCCTGTAATCTCAGCACTTTGGGAGGCCGAGGCAGGTGGATCACGAGGTCAAGAGATCGAGACCATCCTGGTTGACATGGTGAAACCCCGTCTCTACTAAAAATACAAAAAATTAGCTGGGAACGGTGGCGTGTGCCTGTAGTCCCAGCTACTCAGGAAGCTGAGGCAGGAGAATTGCCTGAACCCAGGAGGCGGAGGTTGCGGTGAGCCGAGATCACGCCATTGCACTCCAGCCTGGGTAACAAGAGCGGAACTCCGTCTCAAAAAAAAAAAAAAAAAAAAAAAGAAAAAGAAAAGAAAAAAAGAAAATGCTAACTGAATTATTTACTTAGAACATGGTAGTTATAATAAGAAAATAATATATGTTTTGTTTCAAAGCCTTATTGAAATCACTTTAAATATATAAATAACTTTTCCCCCAAAACAACTCTTGTAAAATTGTAAACTACTATCACATAATCTTATAAAACTGATGAGTTTTTTAAGTGAAAATTCTTATTATAGACTTCAAAATAATAGTTCATTATTATATTGTGTTCTATAAAATATTATCTAGAATTATTTCAAAAATAGTTCTTAAAATTACATTTTCAACATACGACTAGACTTTTCTGAAAATCTTTATTCAAGCTGTGTGGAGCAAAGGATTTCAGAAAGTTGTAAATGATTGAAAGCCCACCTCTCAGCAAGCTCAGAAGCATCGAGGAAGATTTCTAACAGGCCTAATTATATTCTACCACCTACATCAGATGGGGAATAGAAGTATCCATTTTGCCTACTGCCCAGCAGGGTCCTATATTATTGCTCTCGGAGCACTAATATGAAAAAAAAATGCATTAGGTAGATCTTTAAAATGTCATTCAAATAAAAGATACTTCAGAAAAGGCCATTATCTCTGTGGAAAAAGAAGGAAAAAGAAAAACACACACACATGCAGCGTTAAAATCTACAAGTGCCGGGAACTCGTGGTATGTTGATTAGCGTTCTTCTCTAGAATCAGAAATTGACATATTTTTTTTTTCCAATGTAAAGACACCATCAAAGTAACCTTGGCTTTCCTTACTAATTGATTTATATAAAAAACGAAATGAAGAAAATGGAAAAAAATTCCCTCACTATATGGTGTTATTAGAAAATTAACTGAAAAATTAGTAAATCTCTAACTTACAGGAATAAAAACTATCTTAAACTTTATAATATTTACTGAGGCAATTGAAAGACTTACAAAATAAAGAAATGCTGCAGATAAGATTAGATAAAGAAATGTTGCAGATTGAAGATTAGATAAAGAAATGTTGCAGATTGAAGGAAACTTAACGAAAACTGAATAAACAAATGTTGCAGATTGAAGGAAACTTATTTATAAATGGTGGATTTAGGTAACAAATTACCTGATATCACAGGGCAGATAAATCAGTGTTACAACTACCACATAATACTAGTTTATTAAGTTTTATTTTATATAAACTTGGAATGCCAAAACTATCATCATTAGAAAGATACGAGTCATATGAACCAATTTATTTTATATACTTATTCTATATGTAGCTGTATTTAATATCAAGATAATTTTTCTAAGCAACAAATAATTTATGAATGTGTATATGTGTATATTTGTGTATGTTGCATGCATGTGTGTGTCTGTGATGGAAGAAATGCAGTAATTTCAAAGACAGAGTATCTCTACAAGACATATACACAAGAACCATTCCTGGGCATTTTCAAAATAAAGCTTTTCAATTCCCTCTGAAAGTTTAGTGTATCAAAATATCTAAAAGGTAGGCTCAGTTATATCTTAGGGAGTGAGGCTCAGCCAGGTTTAATTGTATACAACTCCTTATGTGATTCTTATGTACAAAAGTGAGTTAGTACCACTATACTGAATATTAACTCACAGATCTAAATCTTAAACAAGACAGAATATCAGGGAAATATAGATTATTTGAGTTCCTCTAATGCAACATCATGTCAAATGAAAATATCTTCTTTTAGACATTGAAGATCTTGCAGATTATGCTAGAGAAATTTAAGGGAATGGATATTCATTTCAAATATAATACATTCTATTATCTACAATCTCTGATTGCTGGAAATTCTATGCATTTTTGTAATGTCAACCCTACTGATGTACTACCATCCATAGAAAGTAAGCAATGTGCCTAGTTTGTATATATGAAGAAAATGTTTGAACAAACATATTACTGTGCCTTCAATTATTTACTGAAATTTTTTACTGTTTATTTATTTATTTTATTTTTATATTAGGTTTCCCTCCTTGACATCTGTCCTTGGCTTTTTATTCTGTACTGTTTGGTTTTTTATTTGTCTTAGAATAAAACACTAAGAATTGTCTATAATTTCATCCTAGAATGCATCTTCAGGGTTTGGTAAAAAGGTACAAATAAAATTCCTCATAAAAGTAATAAAAAAAGGTTGTAAAAAATTTGCCCAGAAGTATAACTACTCACAGGATGTATAAAAAAGACTTATATACTGTCCTTCATTCTTAAAGACAATACTATAAATATGCCATTTTTTTATGTTTTATGTTTTCATTTTACTAGAGCTTTTTTTTTTTTTTTTTTTTTATTTTTTTTTATTTTTTTTTTAGAACAACTCAGCAAAATAAAATTCCTGTTTATTGTTGGACAACATTGTTTCACACATACATCAAACAGGCCAAAAAAAATAAACAGCAACTTCATAGACAAAAAAGGAAAAAAAGGAAACCTTTTAATCTTTGGCCTTTTAACCATCTCATACAAACCAACTACTTATAGTACAGCTAAGTACATACACAACAAAGGTACTGGAATGCTCGGAATACGATTGTTTTTCTGTTGTCGTTTTCGCTTTTTTTTACAAGGCTTTTTTTCTCCTTTGAGATTATAATGAACATGGTCACACCACAAGTAAAGTCAGAAGTAGGACAGAGAACGCTCCAAAGGCTGGTTTGGTCATCCGAGATCATTAAAAATGGCTGACCCTAACAATATGTACAAAAATATAAAATGTAAATAAAAAATACAAACAAATTTCCTTTTTAAAGTACTTTTAAGAAAAAAAGCAGGGCCTTGGAAGTTTTGGTTCTTTTTTCCTCCCCTGTTGCAAATTCTCATGGTTTGGGTTGGGTAGTGGAGAGCGCGTCGTGTCTGCGGGTGGCACTGCCCGCGTTGGGCGGGCGGGCCGGCCTCTCTACTCGAAGGTGACCACGTTTAGATTCTGAGACGGGAAGTGGAGGGTGAATAGGTCACGGCGGCCTTTTTTTTTGTTTTTTAGTTTAACTTTTCCTTTTTTGCTGTCTAATCATCCTCGTCGGTCTTCTGCTTCTTGGTATCGACATCATCATCCTCATCATCTTCAGCTGCCCGCTTGCCCGTAGCAGACTCAGCTTCCTCATCTTCATCTCCGTCCTCCTCCTCACCATCACCTTCTTCCTCCTCCTCCTCTTCTTCCCCACCTTCTTCCTCTTCTTCATCTACCTCATTGTCAGCCTCCTGCTCCCCATTTTCCTCATTCGCATTCCCATTAGCAGGGGCGTCTCTTCCATTTTCCGCCTCTTCCACAACCTCCTTCTTCTCCTTCAAGTCCTTGGTGGTGATTTCGGAGCTGGTGTCTACCGCTGCGTCTGACATGGTGGGGCACGCCGGTGATCCGATGCGGGGGATTAAAAAGAAAGGAGATTTCAAGGACTCTGGCGATAAAGCTGCCGGAGTCTGCGACGGCGAAGCAGACGCGCGGCGGAGGCGGCTGCGGCGAGCAAGGAGTCGGACGAGGAACAATGCAAAGATGGCTTTTCAGAGCAGCCAGTTACTAGAGCTTTTTAAAAAGTAGAGATATTTGAAACTCTACAGACTCCATATTTTAAATCAATAATTATGGATTTGTTGGTCACCTTTTAGTGATTTCTATTTGAGGCAGAAAAGGAAGTTAAAAATCTTAAATTGCCCCCTATAATATAAAGGTGTTTCCAATTAATTATATCATTATACAGTTTTTAAATGCAAAAAAAATTTCATTTTTTACAACTTCATTTTTCTTTTATGAGGAATAAAAATTTTTTCATTTTTTATAATCAAAGTCTAAGTAATTTTTGTCAGCCTGAAACAAATTATGAGGAGATATTTCTGTGATATAATTTGCAAAAGACAGTGAAAAAAGAGGACTGTGAGGCAAACATATTGAACGGGGTCTGTGTAAGTGTAGAGAAATATGCCAAAGTTATATTTGTGACCATGTGAAAGACCACTTGTATACTCGAAACTGGTATTTTGTATATGAAAATTGCATATTTCAAAACTGTATTTCATAATAAAATAACTAATAATTTTAAATACAGTTTAATTTCATCTCCCCTCTTAAATTGTATGTACCATGAAGCAAGAAACTTATTTTTCACTTATTTCATTTTTTTTAGACGGAGTCTCGCTCTGTCGCCCAGGCTGGAGTACAGTGGTGCAATCTCGGCTCACCGCAACCTCTGCCTTCAGGGATCAAGCGATTCTCCTGCCTCAGCCTCCCCAGCAGCTGGAATAACAGGCATGCACCGCCACACCCATCTAATTTTGTGTTTTTAGTAGAGACGTGGTTTCATGATGATCAGCTGGTCTCAAACTCCTCTCGTGATCCGCCCACCTGGGCCTCCCAAAGTGCTGGGATTACACGCATGAGCCACCGTGCCCGGTGAAACTTTTATTTTTTAGTGCTACACTCCTTGTGTCTAGACTAGTTCATGTTACTATAAAAGCCTTCAATATTTGTTGATAGTTGTTAAGTGTATTGGGGTTAGTAATAAAGGATATGTTAGTTACATAAATTTCTATAACTGATTAATTCACTGCTTATATTGTATAAAATTTATTTTGAAAAAGTTATATTTGCTTAAGAAGAAAAAATTTAATATGATCTTCATATTTTATACATAACAAAAATTTTCAGTGGAGAGTTTAATGAGATGTTAAAAGTTCATTGTTTTCTGCCTTTCAATAAAACTGGCTTAAGTAAATAATTTTTAAAATACAAAGTTTTCTTAAATCCACAGCAGAAACCCAGAACCATAAATGACAATTGAAATAAAATACTCATATGCATATAATAATGATATAATTGAGAATAAAACAATAATATAATAATGAATGCTGCAGTGTTATAATAAATATCTACATGGTGAGATATTTAAATTGTTGTAAATTTTAAAGCACTTCTTTTTAGGTAGTTGTATTTAAGGAACTGCCTATTTTTATTATTGAGAGAAATTCCTTTTAGAACTGGTATTTTAATCTCCAAAACACTTTAAGTATGGATTTTAAGTATGTATTCATATCATAGTGTCTAAATTCATGGAGGAAAACGCTTACTCTTTCTACACTATGGAAACACCAAGGACCACTTTGGTAAAATTACAATTTATGTGTATTAATGGAAAACTAATTGTTAAGGTGGTAATTCCTGCTTTTAATCAAAATTAAGGCAGGGCACTTTGGCTCATACCTGTAATCCCAGCTCTTTGGGAGGCCCAGGCCGGTGGATCACCTGAGGTCGAGACTAGCCTGATCAACATGATGAAACTCCATCTCTGCTAAAAATTCAAAAATTACCAGGTGTGCTGGCAGGTGCCTGTAGTTCCAGCTACTGAGGAGGCTGAGGGAGGTCCTTCCTTTCTTTAGCCCTTCCTTCCTTCCTTCCTTCCTTCCTTCCTTCCTTCCTTCCTTCCTTCCTCCCTCTTTACCTCCTTCCCTTCCTTCCTTTCTTCCTTCCTTCCTTCTCTCTATTTCCTTCCTTCCTCCCTCCCTCCTCTCCCTCCTCCCTCCTCTCTTTCTCTCTCTCTCTCTCTCTCTCTCTCTCTCTCTCTCTCTCTCTCTCTCTCTCTCTCTCTCTCTCTCTCTCTTTCTGTATTTCTCTCTTTCCTTGAGATTGAGATACAGTCTCACTCTGTCACTCAGGCTGGAGTGCAGAGGCAGGATCTCTTGACTCAATGCAATCTCTGCTTCCCGGGTTCAAGTGATTCTCCTGCCTCAGCCCCACCAGCCCCCACCCTCAACTAGCTGGAACTACAGGCACACACCACCAGGCTCGGCTAACTTTTTGTATTTTTGGTAGAGAGTTTTGGTAGAGGGTTTTGCCGTGTTGGACAGGCTGGGCTTGAACTCCTAGCCTCAAGTGATCCACCTGTCTCAGCCTCCCACAATGCTGGAATTACAAGCTTGAGCCACCATGCTCAGTCACAAAATAATGTTAAATTTCAGTTTTTAATATATCTATTTATTGGAAGGAATGGAAAGTAAAACTAGACTCACGGTACAAAAGTTAATGTTTAATCCATTTAGTCATTTTATTTAATACAGAAAAACACATTTTCTCAATGAATGTAAAAGAACAGAAAATACTACTATTTTGATTACAAATTATGCAGGATATCCAGATTCAAACCAATGCAAACATTTTATTATTTTACTTTAGCAGAAAAAAAAGAAGAAATTGCCTTTAAAGCTAATCCCTCTGCCTCATTTATTCAGTTTATTGGCATCATCTTAAAATAACCATTTAGTGATAAGACTTGAAATTAAATGAGTTTCTGTTACAGTGATTTGTGAATAAACTCAGTACCCATTAGTGAAGTGAGGCATATCATTTACTGGAGAAACGTATATGGACCCACAAATAGGAAGATGGAAAATGGGCTCTGTCCTAGTTGAAACCTCTTTAAACTTGTCCCACTCAATATTTTGTAGCTAAATTTTGTATCACATTGATTGAAAATATGTTTGGACACAAAAGCAGAATTTCTAAAAATGTGATCTGTGAACCACTGGGGGTTGGGTGAATAAGCTGAGGTTAGGTGTTACTCTGAAAAACAATTTTGTTCTATATTTTGTATTAATATTAATGTGCATGTAAAAATATAAGTGGCATATGTATCATACTTTTAATTTCACTGAACATTTGGGCAAAGATAAGAATAAACAAAAACAATTCAGTTTAAAGAAGAAAGAGGACATGTTCAAGCAGTGCATGAATACAGAAAAGGGTTGAAGCTGGTTACCGAATGACTGAAGTTGAGAAATGCTGCCTTAAGAGAGTCATAATGTATTGCTGTGTATTTCAAATACTTATTCAATGTAGAGTGGGATTAATTTCTAGTGGATATAGGTCTACAATTTACTAGGTAGGACAAGTATAACAGGAATAAAATAATTATAGATTCTGCATATTAAGAGATGATAAATGACACAAGGGAGATGTCATCTGCAAGATAACATAACAAGCCCTTTATATTTATGATATACAACATTCTAACCATACACATAAAATTACTTACTGTTATGTTTATCATTTTGTAATAATCCTAGAGGCAAAAAATCACTCCCTTAGTAGAATTTTTTACTTCAATTTAATACTAAACTTGACAAGTAATGTAGTATTTTTAGACAAATGTTTTTAAAAACCCAGTTTTTTCATATGATATAAAAACATATTTTGAAAAATAGATGAAGAACAAAGCATTCTTAAATAACACTGTTTTGTGGAGCACAGCATAATCTTTTTTGTCTACCTTAATGCCCCATTTAGGTACTTCTTAGAATGTTGAAGAATCTATTCCAAATCAGTATGTACTGCTATAAAATGTGAAAGGTGTACAATGGCCCAAAGAAGGAAAAAACTGATTCACTTCCCAGAGAGGAAAATTTGGAGTTAGTCAAGATAGATGTGCAAGAAAGGCAGGAAAAAGATGATGATGTAAGAAATCTATATTTCTGTTCTGATTTTTTGTGTCTCATATGTAGAGACTAGCCTTTATCACTTAACAGCAGCCTGAGAATCTGTCCTCAGCTAGCATAGGAAGCTAGAGACCTCATTTGCACTCCCCTGTATGGTTGGAGATGGCAGGCAAATATAAGGTGGTTATGATGAAAGACAAATGCAGACTTCTGACGTTGTCACCTTCCAGGAGGAATGTGATATACAGTCACAAGGTCTGGAATTTAGTGTGGTAAAACTTGATACATGAATTATTGAATTAAGGTTGCTAGAGATTATTTTAGAATAATCTTCTTTATAGCAACGATAAGGAAGCATGATCTCTGAACAACTAGGGGTAGAAGATTCAGTGGTTTTTAGAAGATATTCCATTATAAAGTACATGTGACTATGCTCATGAAAATGTTTATCTAGTTCCTTCTGTGACAGCATTCTTTGAAACAGAGTTAACATATTCATTTTTCTCTATGAAAAATTTAATCACAACATAACGATATGTATAATACTGAATAAATATAGGATGATTCCAAGAACAATATAAAATAACACTTTCTAGCCTGGCCAACGTGGTGAAATTCTGTCTCACTAAAAATACAAATGTTAGCCGGGTGTGGTGGTGGGCACCTATAATCCCAGCTACTCAGGAGGCTGAAGCAAGAGAATAGCTTGAACCTGGGGGGGCAGTAGTTGTGATGAGCCAGGATCGTGCCACTGCACTCCAGCCTGGGTGACAGAGTGAGACTCGTCTCAAAATAATAATAATAATATAAAATAACACTTTCCACTTGTTTGGCTCATGTGTGAGATATTGTTATGTGTAATCTCATTTTATCTTCAGAACCTTTTTTCAGGTAGGTCTTATATCCTGATTTATACATGCAAAAACTGAAATCAGAGATGAGAACTAACATGGTCAATGAGACACCAAAAGCAAGAAAGTTAGGATTAAGCCATGACTGTGTGATACCTCCCATTATGATTCATCAATAGCTTTCATTTCTCTGTATACTAACATTTATAGATCAAGAAGAATGATAATAAGAAATAATCTAAATACATTTTGGACCAGGCAAGGTGGCTCTCTTCAGTAATCCCAGACTTCTGGGAGACTGAGGCAGGTGGGTCCCTTGAGCCCAGAGTTAATGACCAGTCTGGGCAACATGACAAAACCCCGTCTGTAGAAAACAGTAACAGGAACAACCAAATAAAATAAAAACCTATTAAAAAAAATTAGCTGTTCATGGTGGCATGTGCCTATAGTCTTGCTACTCGGGAGACTGAGGTGGGAAGATGCTTGAGATTGGGAGGTTGAAGCTTCAGTGAGCTGTGATTGCACCTCTGCACACCAGCCTGTATGACAGATCAAGTCCCTGTCTCAAAAAACAAGTGAAGAACAAAAACAAAACAACTTTGGTTCAAAAACAGATGAGAGCCTATAATACAAGCACTATGGGAGGCTGAGGCGGGAGGATCACCTGAGTTCAGATGTTTGAGACCTGCTTGGCCAACATGGTGAAACCTTGTCTTTACTACTAATAAAAAATTTAGCTGGCGTTATGGTGTGTGCCTATAATTCCAATTACTTGGGAGGCTGAGGCAGGAGAATCACTGGAAACTGGGAGGTGGAGGTTGCAGTGAGTCAAGATCACGCCACTGCACTCCAGTCTGGGCAACAGAAGGAGACTCTGTCTCAAACAAAACAAAACAAACAAAACGATGAAAGATGTTTATATAAAGTGGCAATATTTAGTGGGTGTTTATCATGTAACAGAATTATGTTAAAACACTTTGAACATACAATCTCACATATACCTCAGATCAAGGCTTTGAAAAAAAGCATGGTTTAATTTAATAAAGGTTTCCAATAAAAACAACAGATTGCTTAGCATGTAGAAGTAGAAGACAATTCAAAATTTCAATTCATGGCTATTTCATATTCTGTGGCAATAGCTTTGATTTGGTCTTAAACTTTATCATACACATTTAAATATTATAATTAAGAACACAACATTAATTAAATAAAGAGGTCAGAATTTCCAATTTGTATACACGCATGCACCTTAAGAAGATGCTATATTACTACAAAAAGATTAAGCTGTCAATTTAATACATTTTTGGATAGCCCTATTACTGTACATCAATTATATTTTAATGGAAATATCACCAATACTATTTGAGTTATAACTAAAACAAATTGCTTAGGAATTTAAAATAAACTACTAATTACAAGTTAGTTAACAACTAACTCAATAAACTAGAGAACAAAATATTATCTTGAAGCCAAATTGCAAAACATTTCTAAGGAAAATAGATATGCTTATATGTATGTCTGAAATTGATCTGAACAGCTTTTAAAATTATACATATTATGTTACATGTACATAAGATGCTTTGGATTACAGATAAGAATAGTCATTAGTTTAAAATAGTTCTGTTTTTAACCACTATGAATTCTGTTGTTTTTGAAGGATATTATCACATTATGTAAGGTTGTTTATGACATATTCATATGCACAGGTCAATTGTTCAATATCTTCCTCAAAGCACTGAAAGGCTATTAGCATCAGAAACCAGTAAAATATGAGCAATTTCTTTTAAAAGACCTAAATTTTTCCCAGTAACATTTGTGGGAAATAATATAATTCTATCACTATTTGAAGCTGGCCTGGATTGTAGTATAAAATTCTGCCCAATATTAAAATAAAAACAATTAGGAACACAGAGTAGTTAGTAATAACACATACAGTTATTTAAACTTTAACCCATGATCACTGAAGGTGAACTCTGAAAATATTTACTATCTAAAGTTAATCATTTATTTCACAGTGAGAATTGTATTAAGATTCTAGATTCTTTCTAAATCTTTAATTTTTTAATTTTTAAGTTTCTGGGTACATAGTAGGTTTATATATTTGTGGGATATATAAGATATTTTGATACAGCATGCAATATGAAAAAAGCACTTCAAGAAAATGGGGTATTCATGCCCTCAAGCATTTATCCTTTGAGTCATAATCCAATTACACATTTTAAGTTATTTAAAATGTAAAATTAAGTTAAAATTAACTGTAGTCCCCCAGTTGTGCTGTCAAATAGTAGGTCTTATTCATTCTTTCTATTTATTTTACCCAAAACCATCAGTACCACACCCAAACCCACTACACTTCCCATCATCTGGTTACCACCCTTCTATTATCAATGTCCTTGAGTTAAATTGTTTTGATATTTAGATCCCATATATAAGTGAGAATATGTGATGTTTGTCTTTCTATGTCTGGCTTATTTCACTTAACACAATGATCTCCACCTCCATCCATGCTGTTGTAAATGATTGGATATCATCCTTTTTAGGGCTGAATAGTACTCCATTGGGAACAATTTCTTTATCCATTTCATCTGCTGTTAAGGTTGCTTCCAAATCTTAGCTATTGTAACAGTGCTGCAACAAACATGGGAGTGCAGATATCTCTTTGTTATACTGATTTCCTTTCTTTCAGATTATACCCCGCAGTGGGACTGTTGGATCATATGGTAACTCAATTTTTTAGCTTTTTTGAGGTAACTCCAAATTGTTCTCCATTGTTATTTTATGAATTCACCTCCCCACCCAAAGTGTACAAAGGTTCCCTTTTCTCTATATCCTTGTCAGCATTACTTATTGCATAGTTTTTGGATACATGTCATTTTAATTCTGGTGAGAAGATATCTCATTGTAGTTTCATTTGCATTTTCTATGATCCATTGCATTGAGCACCTTTTCATATATCTGTTTGCCATTTGCATGTCTTCTTTTGAGAAATGTGTATTCAAATCTTTTGTCCATTTTTTGATTTGATAATTATATATTTTTCCTGTGGAATTGTTTGAGCTCCTTATATATCTGGTTAATACCTTGTTAGATGGGTAGTTTACAAATATTTTCTCCCATTCTGTGGGTTGTCTCGTCGCTTTGTTGATTGTAACCATTGATGTGCAGAAGGTTTTGAATCTGATGTGATCCCACTTGTCTATGTTTGCTTTGGTTGTCTGTGCTTGTTGGGTATTGCTTAAAAGATTTTTGCCCAGACCGATGTCTGGGAAAATTTTCCCAATGATTTATTGTAGTAGTTTCATAGTTTAAGATCTTACACTTAAGTATTCAATCCATTTTGATTGGATTTTTTATTTGGTGAGAGACAGAGGTAAAGTTTCATGCTTTTGCATATAGATATCCAGTTTTCCCAGAACTATTTATTGAAGAGACTGTCTATTTACCAGTGTATATTCTTGGCACTTTGGTTGAAAATGAGTTCACTTTCTGTTTCATGGGTCTATATATCTCTGTGTACACCAGTATCATGCTGTTTCGGATACTATAGCTCTGTAGTGTAATTTGAATCCAGGTAATGTGATTTGTCCAGTTTTTTTTTTTTTTTTTTTTTTTTTTTTTTGCTCTTTTGTGGTTCCACATATATTTTAGATTTTTTTTTTCTATTTCTGTTAAAAATGTCATTAAATTTCGTTAGGGATTGCATAGAATCTGTAGATTGCTTTGGGTAAAATGGACATTTTAACAATATTGATTCTTCCAATCCATGAACATGAAACATTTTTTCATTTGTTAGTGTCCTCTTCAATTTCTTTCATCTGTGTTTATAAAGCTTTCATTATACATAGCTTTCACTTCTTTAGTTAATTCCTAGGTATTTAATTTTATGTGTGGCTATTGTAAATGGGATTATTTTTCACATTGTTCACTGTTGACCTGTAAAAATGCTACTGATTTTTGTATGTTGATTTTGTATCTTTCAACTTTACTGAATTTATCAGTTCTGTTTTCTTGTGAAGTCTCTAGTTTTTTCCAGATATATGACCATATCATCTAAAAACAAGGATAATTTGACTTCATTTCCAATTTGGATGCCATTTATATCTTTCTTTGTCTGATTGTTATAGTTGGTACTTTAAGTATTAAGTTGAAAACAGTGGTGACAGTGGGTGTCCTTGTAGTGTTCCAGATCTTAGACAAAATGCTTTCAGTTTTTCTGCATTCAGTGTGAAACTAGCTGTAGGTCTGTAATATATGGCTTCTATTATGTTGACATATATTCCTCCTATTCCCAGTTTTTGAGAGTTTCTGTCATGGAGGCATGTTAAATTTTATCAAATGCTATTTCAGTATTAATTTAAATGATAATATGCTTTTTATCCTATATAAAGTATCACATTAATTAAATTGCGTATGTTGACCCAGGGATAAATCCATAAAACTCACTTGGTCATGATGATTTGTCTAACGTATTGCTGAATTTGGTTGCTAGCATTTTGTTGAGGATTTTTACATCAGTATTCATCAGAGACATTGGCCTGTAGTTTTGTTTTTTTTGTGATGTGTCTTTCTTTCAGGTATCAAAGTCATATTGGCCTTGCAGAATGAGCTTGCAGTATTCTTTCCTCCTCTATTTTTGGAAATAGTTTGAGTAGGACTGGGATTAGCACTTCTTTAAATGTCTGGTAGAACACAGCCGTGAAGCCATCAGGTTCCAGGCTTTTCTTTACGGAGGCTTTTTATTACAGCTTTAACCTAATTACTTGTTACTGGTCTGTTCAGGTTTTGCAGTGTTCCAGGTTCAATTTCTTCCTGGTTCAATCTTGGATGGTTGTATTTGTATAAAAATGTGTCAATTTCTTCTAGATTTTCCAATTTAACGGCATATAATTGCCCTTTGTAGTCACTTACGATCCTTTGAATTTCTGCAGTATCAGTTGTAACGTCTCCATTTTCATTTATAACTGTATTTACTTGTATCTTCTTTGTTTCTTAGTCTGGTTAAAGCTTTGTACATTTTGTTTAACTTAATAAAAAACTTATTTAATTGTTCTTTTGTATTTTTTATTCATTCAAATTCATTTATTTCTGCTCTGTTCTCCATTAACTATTTTCTTCTACTAGTTTCGGGTTTGGTTTGCTCTTGCTTTTCGATGTTTTATGATTTATTGTTAGATTGTTTATTTGAAGTTTTTCCTCTTCTTTTGATGTAGCTTTCTTTAGTAATAAACTTCTCTGTTAGTATTGCTTTTGCTTTATGCCATACATTATTGTATGTTGTTTCCAGAAGTTTTTCAATTTCCTTCTGAATTTCTTCATTCTTCATGTATCTTTGTACTTTCAAAAATTCCTCATTACTAATTTCTAGTTTTATAGCATTATAGTCAGAGAATATGCTTGATATTAATTTTTAAAATATTTTAAGACTTGTTTTATAACATAGTATATAATATATCCTTGAGAATGATCCATGTGCCTCCGAAAAGAATGTGTATTCTGCAGCCAATAGATGAAATGTTCTATATATATCTATTAGATCTTTTTGATCTATAGTGCAGATTAAGCCTGAAGTTTCTTTGGTGATTTTCTGTCTGAAACATTTGTCCAATGTGGAAAGTTGGCCGTTGAAGTCTCCAGCTATTATTGTATTGGAGCCTCTCTCTTCAGCCCTAATAATATTTCCATTATGTATCTGGGTGCTCCCATGTTGGGTGCATATATATTTAAAATTGTTATATCCTCTTGCTGAATTTACCCATTTATCATTATATATTTACTTTGTCTTTTCTTATAAATTTTGTTTTGCAATCTCTTTTGTTTAATATAAGTGTAGTGACTCCTGTTTTTTCTTTTGTTTTGTTTTGTTTTTTGTTGTTTGGGCTTTTTTTATTTTAATTGGCATAGAATATCTTTTTCCACCCCTTATTTTCAGTCTATGTTCGTCTTTATAGATGAAGCATGAAGAAGCTATACAGAAAGAAGCAAGCCTTTTGAAAGGTCAGAACACTCTGCAAGGCTTTGGGAAAGAATAAGCTGAAGGCAGCTGTCCTCTTACCCTCAGGCAGAGGGCAAGAAGAGGTGCAAGGAGGTGCAGGGGAGTTTATCTAAAAAGGGTTGCTTACTTACTAAAAAGGGTTGCTTACTTATGTTGTCCATAAACCGACCTTTTATTATCTAGGCAGGAGACTGCTCCCTGTAAGGGGGAGCAATAATGTTAATTACCCAGATTGTGTTGGCTCCCGGATTTCAGCATTATGTCTGTACTGATTAAATGCAAGCAGCTCCCCCTTATCGAGACTGTTCACTCTGTGGCAGTCCCCTAGCACTCTCACTGCATACCTTTGTCTGAGTATTCCTTTCATCCTTCGCTCAGCCAGAGTCTGTGGGACAGACTCAGCACTTTCAGAGTTTGAGTATTAAATGCCTTAAGATAGCCTTCTTTGGGGAAATCTGGTGTTCTATAACCTCCCTGTGGTTGAATATTGTTATTTTTCTCTAGGTTTAGGAAGTTCCTTATTATTTTCCCTTTGCATATACTATTCTACCCCTATCTTTCTCTACTTCCTTTTTAAGTACAATAACCCCTAGATTCTCATTTTGAGGCTATTTTCTAGATCCTGTAGGCATGCTTCTTTTTATTCTTTTTTCTCCTCTGCATATCTTCAAATAGCTTGTCTTCAAGCTCATTATTTCTTCCGCTTGATCAACTCTGCTATTGAAAGACTCTGATGCATTCTTCAATATGCCTACTGCAATTTTCAGCTCCAGAATTTTTGTTTGATTCTTTGTCATATTTCAATCTGTTAGCTTTATCTGATAGAATTCTGAATTTCAACTCTGTGTTTTCTTGATTTTTTTTTTTTTAGTTTTCTCAACACAGCTATTTTGAATCTTCTGTCTAAATGGTCATATATTTATGTTTCTCCACAATTGGTCTCTGGTGTCTTATTTAGTTCATTTGATGAGGTCATGTTTTCCTGGATGGTGTTAATGCTAGTAGATGTTCTTCAGTGTCTGGGTATTAAAGACAGGTATTTTTTGTAGTCTTCACTATTTGGGTTTATTTGTATGCTTCCTTCTTGGGAAGGCTTTCCAGATATTTCAAGGCCTTGGGTGCTGTGATCTAAACTGTATTTGCTTTAGAGGGACACAAGCCCAGTAATGTTGTGGTTCTTCCAGACCCCTAGAGGTACTGCCTTAATAATCTTGGACAAGATCTGGGAACATTATTTGCATCCCCAGGCAGATACTCTTGTTCTCTTCCCTTACTTTCTCCCAAACACAGTCTCACTCTATTTTCTGAGCCATATAAACTGAGAGAGGAGTGACACCAGCACTCCTGTGGCCACCAGCAGTATGACTGTGCTGTATTAGACCTCAGGCCACCACGGTACAGTCTCACCCAAGGCCTGTTGTAACAACTCCCTGATTACAGCCCATGCTGGCTCAAGGTTCTGGTGCTTTACAATCAGCAGATGCCAAAGCCTGTCAGGCCTGCACCCTTCCCTTCAGGAAAGCAAGGTCCCCAAGGCCCCAGGTGGGTCCAGACCTGCTATCCAGGAGTCAGAGGCTAAAGGTCAGAAAACTTTGAAGTCTACATAGTGTTCTGTGGTGCTGTGGCTAAACTGTCACTCAGACCATAAGATGTAGTTCTTCCCAGTCTTCCTTCCCGTTTCCAAAGGCAGAGGAGCCTCACCCTGTAGCCACCACCACCCCAGACCACAAGGAATACTGCTTGACTACACTGATGCTCCCCTTAGACTGAGGGGCCCCTAAGTCAGTTTGTGGTGAATGCTGGCTGGCCTGCACTCACATTTCAGGACAGTGGCCCACAACAGGTCCAGAAATGCTATCTAAGAGTCAAGTCCTGGACTGGGGGACCCTAAGAGCCCACTTCATGCTTTACCCCCTGTGGCTGTGCTATTATTTGGACCCAGCAAGTCTCAGAGGCTTACCAAGATCCTTGATGTAGTATCTGGGTATCACTGTGGATTATTCAGGACCTAAGGGCTCTGTAGTTAGCCAGAGATGAATGCTGCCAGGACTGGGTACTTTCATGAAAGGCAGTGTGTTCTCATCTGGCCTAGAGTTTGTCTATTATAGAAACATCACTTGATAGACAGGGTCACGGAACAGGGTCTTCACAACTCTGATAGTTGCCCTGTCTTTCTATGACTGAGCTGGTATCCATGATTCAAGACAGTCCTCCCCACTCTTTCCTCTCCTCAATCAGAAGAAAGAGGTCTCCTTTGAAGCCACAGGCTGAGCAACCTGGGATTAGGGGAGGGGTGATGCCAGCACTCCTTGAGCCACCCCAGCTGGTGTATCAGTCTGTCACATTCCTCCCCACCCCACAGTCTCTCTTCTTAGTTCAGCACTGGGACTCACTTAAGGGTTGCAGTCCTTATGGCTACGCTTCCTTTCAGGTTTACTGGGAGACACAGAGCACTTTGGTCCTCAGTGATGAGGTTTGCAGGTACTGAAGTGTGTACCACTGGGATCAGTGATTTCTTTCTGGCCAGGGCTGCTTTAAATGGTCTCTCTGCGACTGGGTGTCAGCTGAATTAGGTCTTGTTTTTCTTTCTGCTCTAACAGGTCAGGGCTGAGTTCACTGCCTCACAATTGCTGTGTTTTCACTCCCCCAGTGCCCAGAGGAGCTCTCTGCAGCATGTCAATGTTAATAAATCAAAGTTACATTGAGTTGCATGAATACTTTAGAAATCAGACTCTTTACATAAATAACTTTAACAATGAAAAAAATTTAAAGGAGGGTTCTCTTTAATGATGAGTAGAGAACAGCAATGTAATAACCTAATTTCATAATCTTCACTTATGTGAAATTGCCAATACTATCATTTCATCATTACTTCACTATCTGTTCCTTTCTCACTTGTTTGTATTTGAAGTTTATATGAATAGGTGTGAAAAATAATATAATAATTAAAATCCATGAAGTATAGTGAAACATATAGTAATGTTTCATTGATTTCTAAGTAACTTGAAGGTATTCTGGTTAAAGGTCATCACAATGCTGCAATTTGTTTGTACTTCTCTACATTAGATTGTAAATTATATGAAAGCAGAACCTACACTTACGCTGCAGAAGGACAGTTCTAAAAGGTAAAGTGCTGAATGACAGCCAGATTTTTTGAATTTAAATTACTTTGCTTTAGTTTCAATAAAACTTTACTTACAAAACAGGCTGGAGGCCAAATTTGCCCTATGAACTGTAGTTTGTTGACACCTGTCTAAGTAGAAAACACATTACATTTGAAGTAAATCTTTTTTGCAAAACCCTTCCAACACTTATCACTCACCACAGTATTTTCTAAATACGCAATCACGTCTTTAATAAACTGAAAGTGCTGAGGTTTAAAGGCAAATGTAGTGGTTTATAAATCTTTATTCCTGTTTTTAGAATGGCTATATTATTTGTCCTAGTAATTTTCTCATGGTCAGTGAATTTGAAAAGGCCAGATACTCACACAGCAGGGGTTGAAATTGCAATAACACATTTTATAGATTCAATGTATAATAAAAGTCTAGTTAAGCAATGCTAATAATACCAGTAGCCTAAACTTTTGTGACTTAATGAAGAACATCTTTAAATATTTCACATTGACATTCTCCCACCCCTGAAGTTGTTAGGCTAACATTGTGTTAGTTACCTTTTAAAAAATTAAACTATTTGTTTGATTCCTAGAAGTTACTGGATAAACTGGAGACTAATTTGAGATTTAATGATATTGAAAATACTGAAATTGCATGATAATGGAAACCGTTACATATTAAGGTGCTGTTACCTTATCGCCTTCAGTGAATGTGAAGCCATCCACAGCTCTTTTCCAAGTGATTTCTGGAATAGGCTCCCCTTCCGCATCACATATGAGTGTGACTTGACCATTCTCATATGTAGTTTCATTTTTAAGCTGTATTATGTGAGGCTGTACTGTAAAGAATATATATATTACTCAATAGGTATTAGAGGAAAATATTACTACTCAGACAAAAGTCATGATGGGTATTTAAGTCTACTTTAGTATAGTGTGCTATTATTAGCTCTGTAGTAATTACAGTGGCCTGTTTTGCTTTACGGACACGCCGGGACAGTTGAATAGTGTAGGGAAAAAATTAGAAAATAATACTCATCTGTTATCATAATAAAAAGTAACTTGAGGTGGCTTAGAAACAACATTAAAATTATAATTTATTTCAAAATTTTGCCAATTTAAAAGCCACCTCATTATTTATTTTCCTCTCTTAAAGCCACAAACTCATATGCATACACATATGAATAGAATTGTAAACATACATGCACACACAATTGGTTTAATTCTCTCTTAAGTTTTAATAATTTCACCAAAGAACTAAATGATAATATATACTGAAAATGTAGCAAGTAGAACTACATAAAATTCTGAAATATTTACTAAGTAAATATATTTACATCTTACTTATGTATGTGATTCTAATTGGTTTCTTCTGACTTCAGTTTACTTAACAATATATTAGGCAATATAACCAATGTTTTAAATTATGACTTGTATAAAAAGAAAAACCTTACATCCACTAATTTTAATTATCTTTATATTAAAATATGTCCTACTCTAAACTTACATAGTTCCAGAGAGCTTTATTTTTTGAAATCTGAGTTATCTGCATTTCCTAAATTTTTGCTTGCTTAGATATAAAATGGATACAATCAAGTACATATTATTTCAGTGTGAGTTACTTTTTATATCTTTTAATACATTTAACCAAGAAACATGAGTAAGTTGTTCTTAAACTCAGAAAATAACATTCCTGGTATAAGAAACAGAGCATACAGAATTTTTAACAATTCATTGTTTATTTCATTAACTTTAATAGATTTATTTATATTACCACAATATGCATACAATTTTGTGTCAAGAGCAATAGAAGTTTGTTCAATATTACTATACAAAAGTGATTGCAACAATAACATAACATGTAAACTTTCATGTATTATTTTATATTTGAAAGGATGAAAATACCAGAAACTTAAAAAATCTTTGTTTTCTTTTTCATTGCAATCCTTATTTAAAAAAGAAGAAGGAGAAGGAGAAGGAGAAGGAGAGAAGAAGAAGAAGAAGATATGACTGGGTGGCTCATGCCTGTAATCCCAGCACTTTGGGAGGCCGAGGGAGGCAGATCACCTGAGGTCAGGAGTTCAAGACCAGCCTGACCAAAATGGAGAAACCCCATCCAACTAAAAATAAAAAATTAGCCAGAAGTGGTGGTGCATGCCTGCAATCCCAGCTACCTGGGAGGCTGAGGCAGGAGAATCACTTGAACCCAGGAAGTGGAGGTTGTGCTGAGACAAGATGAAGTCATTGCACTCCAGCCTGGGCAACAGGAGCAAGACTCCATCTCAAAAAAAAAAAAAAAAAAAAAAAAAAAAAGATGTAACTACTATTTCAGATGGTTGCACTGAGTCAGATTAAGATCATCTACCCTTGGGAATAATCTCACATAATGCCATTTCTAATATGGTTATTTTTATACTGACTCATACTTATTTTATTGAATTTTGTAGGTTTTAAAGAAAACAATATTTTCAACACTGTTGGATCAGGTTGGAGACTTTCTACAATTCCTAAAAGTTTTAAGTATATTTACTCTTACCTCCAAGTGAACAATGTTCTCATGCTTTTAGCTTGGCCTACTTCTAATCATTAAATTTTTGTGTAAACATCACCTAAACATTATCCTTCCGAATGAAGGATAATGTTTGCATCACCATGCTATCCAAAATAATACTTCTCTTTATCTAATGCTACCTGATTTAGCCAGTTTAACTCTCTATCTTTACTTTTAAAATTGATTTTTTAAATTTTAATACTTTTTGGTATAGTTGTTTATTCACCATGTCTCTCCACTAGAGTATAAGCTTTTATAGTCCATGTCTCTCCACTAGAGTATAAATATCTCTCTAGTTCAGAAAATGCTTCCACAGCAGTGACTACAGGGCCAATTCACAGAAAGTGTGTCCATGCACTATTCATCACATGGTCTTGGTAAGGGGTACCTCTGCACCTGTCACCTGCAAACACTGCTCCTTCGTACTCTCACAGATTTCTCCTTCCTTCCTTTTCACTCTTTTTGTTGTGAAAGAATTTCAACAACAATGTTTCTAAAGTTAGAGAAAACACATTAAATATTAATAGGGCATGTAATTTTAGTGTTACACGATTTAAAGGGATAAGTTGAATTAGAAGCACCCAATGCCATCACTATCTTTCTTATTTTAAGCGTAATGGACGCTACAGCAATATATTTTTGTAAAGTACTAGTTTTCTACACTCTTTAAGTTACCTAAAGAAGATAATATGGCTCTTCGTAAAATGGAAGATATTTATCTTATATTTTTATTTAGTTAAATGAAAGAATATTTAACTAGAGTTACATGCCAATTTTTTTAAATTGGAGCCTTAAAAATGTGCCCTTTTGAAATATATTGTAGTTAAAACTGATCCTAACGTGTCATTCAGAGACTTACAAAGACCCATCCTTACAGAGACGGATGACACACCCAACTAGGTGTAATTTAAATGAATTTTTTCCTGCTTGTGTTATAAGCATATCAATGACTTACAAAAATTTGCAAGTGTAATTTTGTTATTTAAAATAATTCTATCTGGTAGCTGAAATTTAGGAACATATTACAGAGGAAAGAAAATGGGTTTTACATGGAATGTTTAAATAGTCCATATGATTAGAGTAGAATTGGACTCTATCTTCTACTAGATACCATAGTTTTAAACACTATGCTATAATACTTACCAAAGACTTGGAGGAACGCTTGCTTTTCATCTTCTCCTGCCTTATTTGTGGCCCTGCAGACATAAGGACCACCATCACTATTGATTATGTTCCTGACAGTGAGTTCTGTATTGCTCCCTTTCAATATGTACTTTTCATTTTCTTCAATGAGCTTGCCATTCCTAAAGAAGAAAAAAGAAGTTCATTCTCACAAATCTGACTTTATAATTTAGGAGATTATAATTGATTTTTTAAGATATAGGCATTAATGACCACATGGCTATTATCATTGACAGACAGGGCTATATTCCAATCAAAAGTATATGTTTAATAGCCTTGGAACTTAATGAATAAACACTAACATTATAGTTGAACATTTTTTTGACTTTAGACACAATAATAACATTTGAGCTATGTGAACTTCTTGACAGAGGTCAGGCAAAAAAAAAGCGTATCAGTTCAATCTGTACTTTGATTATTGACAAAAAGCACTTTGTATGCTTTTATAAATTCCATACCACAATTAAATGTCAGTGAGACAATACATATATATATTATTTTTGAGACGGAATTCGCTCTTGTTACCCAGGCTGGAGTGCAATGGCGCGATCTCAGCTCACCACAACCTCCGCCTCCTGGGTTCAGGTAATTTTCCTGCCTCAGCCTCCTGAGTAGCTAGGATTACAGGCACACGCCACTATGCCCAGCTAACTTTTTGTATTTTTAGTAGAGACGGGGTTTCACCATGTTGACCAGGATGGTTTTGATCTCTTGACCTCGTGATCCACCCGCCTCGGCCTCCCAAAGTGCTCGGATTACAGGCTTGAGCCACCGCGCCTGGCCCATATTTATATATATATTTATTTACTAGCTTCCTGGGAAACATTTAAAACAATTTATATAGAATATATCTTCAAAGAAACTTCAAAGTAAATACAACGTAAATACATCATAAATGTATATTGCATATAAGTACTGCCAATAAAATAGTAAGATGAGAGAATCCTGTGAAAATACAATTAATTATAGAAACTATTTTGAATATAATAATTTTACTCATTAATGAGTAAAATAAATTGATTTTTTTCCTCTTAGTCACAAATAATTGCAATATTTTAAAAGTTTTTTTCTCTACTAAAATAAATCTCATTCTGCTTAATTCTATCTAGTCTATGTTGTCATTTAAAACAATGGCTTTCAGCCGGGCGTGGTGGCTCACGCCTGTAATCCCAGCACTTTGGGAGGCCTAGGTGGGTGGATCACGAGGTCAAGATATCGAGACCATCCTGGTCAACATGGTGAAACCCCGTCTCTATTAAAAATATAAAAAATTAGCTGGGCATGGTGGCGCGTGCCTGTAATCCCAGCTACTCGGGAGGCTGAGGCAGGAGAATTGCCTGAACCCAGGAGGCGGAGGTTGCGGTGAGCCGAGATCGCGCCATTGCACTCCAGCCTGGGTAACAAGAGCAAACTCCGACTCAAAACAAAACAAAACAAAACAAACAAACAAAACAAACAAACAAACAATGGCTTTCTAATATTTTGACTATAACCTACAGTAAGAAATATTTTCAATATATTAAAATCTGAAATATTTCTATGATTTCCCGCAGTATTTGTGAATCATTTTATGCTGTGTATTCTCCTCACTTCCACTTTATTCACTTCTTTTTCTCTTTTTTCTTCTTTGGCCTCTCCTCCTATATTTTTCTTATAATAGTATTTTGGATGACTGAATTGATTTTAAAACCCACTAATGAAAAGTTTTGGAATTTGCTCGTTGAGGTAGAGTGATTTGCATGTCCCTACAAATTTAAATTTTAAAACATCTCTTTAAATATTATTGAAAATATTTTCTAAAATAAAATTGAACATTTCTCTGATACGCTAAACAGTTCCTTCTAGTTAACTCTGGTTCTGGAAAACACTAGCACATATACTAATATAATCTTTATATGTTTATGCTCAACAGAATTTGTTGTTGCAGTTTCTCATGACATTTCTAAATATACCACGAAGTATGCAAACATTTCTTAAGAGGAGTGAAAGATTGCAAAGTTAGGATTCATAAAATAATAACAAATGGGTCTGGTGTGGTGGCTTACGCCTGTAATCCCATTACTTTGGGAGGCGGAGGTGGAAGGATCGCTTAGAGACCAGCCTGGCCAACATTGTGAAACCCCATCTCTACTAAAAATATAAAAATTAGCCCAGCATGGTAGCAGGTGCCTGTAATCCCAGCTACGTAGGAGGCTGAGAAGGGGAATCACTTGAACCCTGGAGGTGGAGGTTGCAGTGAACTAAGATCACAACACTGTTCTCCAGCCTGGGCCACAGAGTGAGACTTTGTCTGAAATAAATCAAAATAAATAATAACAAATGCATATATAGCATCTTTTATACATTTTTATATTATTATTAATTCAAACTTTACAACAGTTATTAAAATGATATTTCTGAGCTTTTGTCTAGAATATAATATGTAGATAGGGCTTTCACCACAATTAAGGATACAATATATTTCTCAATATTTTCAATGAAAAGTATTCATTTATTTCCTAATAATAATAACAATAGCACGGTAGAGGTGTCAGCACTCACAATTAGCCCATAGATGTGCATTTTCCCTCTGTGTATTCATTCAAAACCAGAGAACTACAGTATATGTATATCTCCATCCCTCAATTTACAAATAAAGAGACAGGCTCACACAATAATAAAAGTAGGAGGTTAATTAAGTTCTAGTGTTCTTTCTAAGAAAGAGGGTTATCTCCCTACTTCATATAAAGTATTGTGCTAAATATTTGATGGATAGTAAATTAGTTGCCACCCATCATGAGGGATGCAAAATCTGGTTGGCATTCATAGAGGGTAATGCAGATTCCATTAGTGAACTTGAAACATTTCTGAGGCGGAGGTGATCTGTTATAGTTGGAGAAATGACAAGGAAGATGGTTGTATTACTCTGGAAATGTTCACAGAAAAATTAAAATCCTTGACTTCACCTTTGAAGTAGATTTGTAAAACTTGAATATATTTAGAGGACATAGGTGTGTACAGATGATATTCAGTTTAAATGCTCAATATAAGCTATAATTAAAGCATCAAAAAAAGGGAATATACTAATACTTTATTATTCCTTCCCAATAAATACCTTATTCCTTCCTCCCAATAAATTCCTATTACTTCTATTGCTGTTCGCAGTCCATGTCTGTGAAATGTGAATGTCTAAAACACACTCCCAAGAGATTCGAATACATGAATTAAGGCCATTCTTTGAAACTCAAACCACTCCTCTAAGTGCCCCCCTTTTTAGGTACTGGCTATACATATAAAACAACAGTTTTCAAACATTAACCAACTGGTAGCGTATGACAGTGGCATGTGAGTACCTCCATCGCTGACTGCCTGAAGAGAGTTTTCAGGCTGCAGCTGTGGGAGGGAGAACAGAGTCAGACAGTGTATCTGGGGTGGAAGACAGTGTGCAGTCGGGGGAAGTCAAAGTGACTAGAATGTGCAGGTCAGGAAATGTGAGAAAAGAGCTGCACAAGCAACAGTGCTACATGCAGATATCTGCAGGAGTTCCCAACAAACCTTTAACTGAGTATTGATCAATGAGTGTACACAGTAAGACTTTCCAAATAAGGGAAGGAACCATTAGAAAATATAAAGTACAGTAATCTCAGAAGCTCATATAGCAACAGGAATAATCTGCATCTCAACTATCCAGAATAAAAAAAATCTCCTAAAACACAGGACTTAAGTCATGTCCTTGGAAGAATATTGCATCAGTAACAGGGCCAGAGTAACTCTAGACATGAAGCAAAACAGAACTGAATATAAAAATAGACACATTTAAAAATAAAGTTGGAGAACAATTCTTATAAAAGAACTAGAAGAGTTCAGCAATACTATCAAGGCAGTTGATCTACTTAAAATTAGGGATTTCTCCACACAATAATAGTGGAATATACATACTATAATGTAAGACTCAATAAAGTTAAATAAATTGAAACCATTAAAAAGTCTACTTCCCGATAAGTATGGAATTTCTTTAAAAGTCAACAGCAGATAATGTATAAAAAAATACTCAAATACTTAGAAACAAATCAAGACACTTCTAAATGAATACTATAAAAAAATAACATGAGAATTTTTAAAAATATTTAACCCCCAAAAGGAAAATATGGCATAGTAAAATTAGCAGGGTACAATTATAAACAGGTGTTTATATTAGAAAGAATTCATGATTAGAATCAATGACATGATTCCACCTTAAGCAAACAAAAATGGAAGAGAAAGTTTAAGACAAAGTAAACAGAAGGAAAATAATAATAAAAATAAAACCAGAAATTAATGAAATAGAGAACAGAAAACAAAAAAAGAAAAGAAAATAATTGAAGCAAAAAACTGATTCACTTAAATAAGTATGTGCACAAATCTACATCTAGAATAATCAGGATAAAAAAGAGAGTTGAAAAAAAAGAAAAAAAAAAGACAGTGGAACAAATAACCAGTTATGAGATTAACAGGATAAGAGAGGCAAGAATACTACAGAAAACATGCAAATTGAAGTATCACGAAGGGATACTATGAATGACTTTATGCCAGTAAATATTATTTAAAAGGAACAAATTTCTGGAGTTACATAATCATCTAGGCTCACTAAAGAAAATTACCTGAATAGCTCTATTTCTATGAAAAATATTATTGAATTTGTACTTAAATATGAACTTAAGAAAAATCATAACACAGTTTCACTGGGAATTTTTCCAGACATTTAAGTAAGAAATAATAAACATTATATAAAAGATATACTGGAAAACAGAAGATGAAAAATACTTCACTACTCATTTTATAAGACTAGTAATGCCCTGACCCCTCATGAACAATAAAATGGTAGAACAATATTTTTCATAACAATATAAAAAAAATTTAACAAATTATAAATATATTGATTCCAGCAATGCATAAAAAGGATAATTCAGTCATGCATTGCCCAACCACAGGGTATATGCTAAGAAATATGTCCCTAGTCAATTTTGTAGCTCTGTTTACATAACAGAATGTACTTACACAAACCAATATGGTATAGCCTATTACACACCTAAACGACATGGTATGGCCTATTTCTCCTAGGCTGAAAACTTGTACAGGATGTTACTATGCTGAATATTGGAAGCAATTGCAACATATTAGTAAATATCTGTGTATCTAAACATATCCAAACACGAAAAAGGTATCGTAAAAAATATAGTATAAAAGATTTGTTTTAACAATGCTATACATGTATAGGACAGTAACTGTGAATGGAGCTTGCAGGACTAGAACTGCTTCCGGGTGATTCAATGAGTAACTTGTGAGTGAATGTGAAGGCCGAGGCCATTAGGCTATAGTACCCTAGACTTTATAAACACTGTATACTTCGGCTACACTAAACATTTTCTTTCTTCAATAATAAATTCACCTTTGCTTTTTTTACTTCATATATTTAAATTTTTTAAACTTTTGACTTTTTTAAAAAAAATTTTTATTGCATTTTAGGTTTTGGGGTACATGTGCAGAACGTGCAAGATAGTTGCATAGGTACACATATGGCAGTGTGTTTTGCTGCCTTCCTCCCCTTAACCCACATTTGGCATTTCTCCCCAGGCTATCCCTCCCCAACTCCCCCCCAACTGTCCCTCCCCTATTCCCCCCAATAGACCCCAGTGTGTAGTACCCCCCTTCCTGTGTCCCTGTGTTCTCATTTTTCTCACCCGCCTATGAGTGAGAATATGTGGTGTTTCCTTTTCTGTTCTAGTGTCAGTTTGCTGAGAATGATGTTCTCCAGATTCATCCATGTCCTTACAAAGGACATAAACTCGTCATTTTTTATTTCTGCATAATATTCCATGGTGTATATGTGCCACATTTTCCCAGTCAATAACAGCTTAAAGTATAAACAGATTGCATAACAAAATATTCTCTCTGTTGCTTATTTTACAAGGATGTATTTTTTTCTGGTTTTAATTTTTTATCACTAATTTTCTAAATGAAGATACAAACATCCAGATTAGCCTAGGCTGATTCAGGGTCAGGATCAGGATCATCAATATCAGTATCTTTCACAACCACATCTCATCCCACTACAAGGTCTTCAGGGGCAATGACAGGCATGGATCTGTCATCTCCTAGGATAACAATGCTTTCTTCTGGAATTTTGCCTAAAGACACTGCCTAAGGCTGTTTTACAGTTAACTTTTCTCTTTTATAGGTAGAATGAGTACACAGTAAAATAATGATTAAAAGTATACTATAGTAAATATATAAACCAGTAATATATTTATCAAGGATTTATGTAGTATACATAGTTACATGTGTATGCTTTTATATGCAGATTTACTCCAGCATAATCACCAACTCATGAGTAATATATTGAACTCTGATTTTATGATGGCTATGATATCAATAGACCATATGACATTTTCAGCTCCATTATAATCTCATATAACCACTATCATCTATGAGGTGTGTCATTGATAGAGGTCATTATGAAGGGCATGCCTGTATATCACGATTAAGTGGGTTTTAAATGGAAATGCAAAGTAGTTTTAACATTTGAAAATAGATTAGATTTACCAAAATAATAAGCTAACAATAAAAATCCATAGGGTATTCTCAATATAGAAGTAGCATTTGTACAAAAATGAAGGGAGGAACCTTCAGAGTCACTACTTTTACCCCCATTTTGATTTACATGTCAGTAAAGGTCTTTGATTCTCTTTGTGAACATGTTTTATAATTCTCCTATAATGGTCTGTAGTTATTTTCTTTACTGATGTTATGAACTAAATTCCATTTCCTCAACCCTCAAATTCATAAGTTGATGTCCTAACCCCCAGAATGACTGTATTTGAAAATAAGGCCTCCATGGAAGACATTAGGTGAAATCAGGGCATAAGAGTGAGTCTTAATCCCATAAAACTGGTGGTTTTTGTTTGTTTGGTTTAAGTTTTAGCAACTATTGAGGGTTCAACCATCATCATAAGAGATGTCTCATACACATTTAGAGCTAATCTCTATTCACATATCCAGCCTCAGGCAACCCTTTATCTACTTTGTTTCTATAAATTATATGCATGTACTAAACCTGCGTATGCAGCCACTGAATCTAAGATAAAAGTTGAAATTATTAAAAACAAATAAACAAACAAAGGATTGGTGTTTCTGAAAGAGGAGGAAGATGCACCAGAACTCTATCTCTCTCCATGAGTTTGTACACACAGGAAAGGCCACTCTGCTGGTACCCTGATGTTAAACATCTAGCCTCCAGAACTATGGGAAAGAAAAATCCTATTGTATGAACTACACAGTGGGTGGTTTTTTGTTTAGGAAGGCCAACCTGACTAGTACAACTGACTTCACTCATCTTGCTAGGAAATATTATCTCTATGAAACAGTCTGGACATTTCTCTCAGGGCTGCTACCCTACATTTCCTGATGCTTGCATTAATTTTTTTCTTTTCTACAAACATAACATGTCTACATGTACAGATAAAAGGTCAGAATTTCCCTCTAATACAAATTTTATCTTTGTTAATGTTACAACCACACACTTTCATCCTCCCAGTAAATATTTTATGTCTAGAGAACAACTATTTAGGTTTTAAATAAATCATTATTTCATCCTATTCAAGGGATGAAACCTGATACCACATGAAGATATGGAGAAGAAAAATATAGATTTAAATTACTCATTATATTATCCTCTGAATCTGATTTATTCTAGTCTGTATAGTAATATTTCCAATTAAATATAGCAATTTTGAAGAAATAAAAAACTTTAATTAAAAAATCTCAGCAGAAAATAAGTCTCTCTCAAAAACTAAGCCAGCTAACACTTTCCATCTGCTGGAGAATCTTGGTATTCTGGTGAGAAGTAATCGATAAGTTGTTATTTGGAAGGGTTGCAGTATAGACAATGAAATAAGACCAAACCAAAAGCATCCAGTCTCACAATTACTATTCTGAATTGATGGTAAGTGTTCAAATGTTATCCTAAAGATGGGGCAAATGAGGAATCGGAATAACTTAACATCAACACACATAGGTAGGGAAACTGAAATTACTATCAAAATTGGAATCTCTGAGATCAAGTTAACTCAGAAGTAAAGGAGTTTTTCTTCTTAAAACTGTAGTCATATTTTTCAAGGGCATATGTTCAAACACTGTAACAACCAAGCACTCATTTTCCATGTATTTCTCTCCAAAATGACGAAGTGCATATAAATATGAATTCACTGGATAAAGATGCATGCTCCTTTCACATTCTTGAATGCAGGAAGTCTTCTAGCTTCTTTACACAGAACAGTTTACATTTTATAGTACTCCTTAAAAAATGACCGAAGATTATTTCAAAACAGGATTACTCAACTATACTTTCCTACTAGCTACTATTCCCACTATTGGTTTGTGGAATCGTCAATTATGTGACTTAAGATTGGCATAGGCTACAAGTTTAGGATGTTTTTCCCACTACATATCAAAGTGGAACATGAGTATCTCAAGGACATTTTTATTGTTCAATTTCCTACTCATAGTATTTTCCTGCTGTACTTTCTTTATCTGTTAAACAAATGTTGTTCAAATAAGAAAAAAGAAATCTCTTTGGAAATACAGAACCATAGGAAAAAAGATTGTAGAACAATATTTGTTCATTGGAATGAATGATGCAATAACTTAAATATGTAACTATCTGTGATACACGTAGGTCTGATAGACTTTTAAGGATCCACACTAATAAACCAGCAGTCTCTGAGTTTGATGATGATTATCTGGAGTGAATATGTTAATATTCAAGGTATAATCCTACTACAAAATACCAGCAGTTTGTCATAAGAAAATTAGTGTCTGAAAAGAACATCTAAATACATAATATTGAAGAAATATCTCATTTATTGCTACATCCTATATTTAAAGGATAAGTAGTGTAAGCAGTATAAACAAAGGATTGAAAGTTGAAGATAATGCCAGTAAATGCTCCAGAAAAAAATAAAAATTAGTTTGGGATTTCAATTATTGTCCTTCAAAGAACTTTTTAAAAAATAACCTAATCCGGGCCGGGCCCGGTGGCTCACGCCTGTAATCCCAGCACTTTGGGAGGCCGACGCGGGTGGATCATGAGGTCAAGAGATCGAGACCATCCTGGTCAACATGGTGAAACTCTGTCTCTAGTAAAAATACAAAAAATTAGCTGGGCATGGTAGTGCATGCCTGTAATCCCAGCTACTCAGGAGGATGAGGCAGGAGAATTGCCTGAACCCAGGAGGCAGAGGTTGCAGTGAGCCGAGATGGTGCCATTGCACTCCAGCCTGGGTAACAAGAGCGAAACTCCGCCTCAAAAATAAATAAATAAATAAATAACCTAATCCTTAGTAAGGACACTTTTGCACATTTGATGTATATTTTGCTAATCTTTTAAAATTATTTTTCACTATATGGTTTACGAAGTGATTCTATAAACACTTGTACCTAATGCTTTTGCAGTAACCTGCATTACTAATGCATATTTACAAGATGGTGCAGTTTTAAGTTTATTGTCTACAATTTAGCAGTTTAGAGACACACCTAAAAGAATTGAATATTTTAAAATATTCCTGATCTTAATGATAATCAAAGAATATTTTAAATTTCTAAAATAGAGTAACTAAACTATCAAATTATAGACTTAGAATACATAATTTACTTATTTGATGAGGTAATTTTAAAAAGTTCCATGAATTTAATATGTAATTCAATTAAAACACTACAAAATCAGCTTTTGTATAATAGAATATTTTGTTCATAGTGCAATAATTTGTGTATAATACAGATATTGACACAATTATATTCTAATAAAATATGATACTGTATACACATGAAAGTGGTATCAATAACACTAGAATATCTATTTCAAGATACACTGTACTGATAATAAAATGTCTGAATACGTCACAGTTGCCCCGACCCCATTTTTCCAAAAGCTTGCTTTTATAGACAGAACAAGTATAATGGGCACAGCCTTTGACTCAGAGTATTACAGCCTGATCACACTGTTGATTTCTTTAGTGTTTTAATCTAACGACCTTAACCCCCAAAAATAGCACCAGAATTTTTTTTTCATGAAACTAAAATGCAATGGTTTGCTTTTCACCAAAATGACTAAGATCCCAATGCTGTTCCATGAACCTGATAATAGACACAAGCCAGAGGGAGGTGGGTGCATAACCTACCTGAACCAGGAGATGGTGGGTTCCGGAGAGCCTGAGGCCCTGCATGAAAACACCATCTCTTCTCCTCTCTCAGCTGTGGCATTAAAAGATTTCTGAGGCATTGAGATTGCTGGCGGCACTGAAGGAGAGATGAATATAGAATAAATAGGGATGAAAACATTTTCACTAAGATCATTTAGAGAATTTTTTCACCATTTTTAAAATACTAAGCTTTCTAACGTTATCCTTCACATCTCCATTTATATTAATGGAAATTATTTGGTTTCATAGTAAAATGACTTTATCACTGATGTGCTTTCTAATGTGCCACAATCAGATAATTTGATGATGTGCCAAATATCAATTCATTGTTAAGCTATTTCACTATTAAATATATACAATAAAATAAACATTTCAGCAAACATATATATTTCTAGGAATTATGTCTCAGAAAAAGACACCACTACGCTTACATCAATATGGAGATCTACTTTGAACATAAGTGGATTTCCTGTTTGGATTCTCATTGGTCTGTATAATGCCATAAGCAATCAATCACTGCTTCAAAACAGGGCTTTCAAATTCGGTGTTAAACCATAATGTTCTTTCTCATTAACTACACTTAATTTCTTCAAGCAACTATAGAATGCGTTATGAAGAGAAATTGCATAAGGCATACAGAGTATGGAAATAGATTTTCATGAACTGTTCAATTTTAAAATTAAGCATCTCCAATTTCTAACTAATTACATTGGAAAAACTGTATATACTGCACATTTGGAACATGTTGAAACTGTTACTGAAATGCACTGTTTGCAATAAACAAATCACCAGCATCCACAATAGAAACTAAATTTCAAAGCAGAACATACATTCTGACTTATTGCACACTTTCATAATTTTAAGCTGAATATCATACAGTAACATTCCTAAAATCGAGCATATTAATAATTTTTACATAAAACATTACTAGACAGGCATTTAAAAGTGTGATTATACTCAAACATCTCTACAACAGCATTCAGGTCAGCATCGATGCCTCATTGCTTCCATTGACGGTAAGGAAAATAACTGGTATGTAACTTAGTAATTAAACACAATAAGTCAAGTTTCTGCCTTTATGGATTTAGATACAAGAAACATAATCTGACATGTTGTCTCTAAAGAAACATAATAATTACTAGTATTACAAAGTATAGACCTTTTTCAGATATTAACTCTGAATTTTAAATGCATTGTCATTTGACTATCTGTACCATTTTTCTTCCCTTGTAATTACAGAAAATAGCATTTTAAACAGAATGCATGCTTTGCCTATTATTATATATAAATTTAGTTGCAAGAGCTATGTTACTGTTTTTATTACAGTAAAGGTTTTTTAACCCATTAGAGAATTATAATGAAATAAATTCTTTAATGGATTTGTATTCCCTAGGTATTGAGTAGTCAACACTTACTGGAAAGTTTCTATATTTATATATTATTTATCTGGAAAAAACATGGGGATGTATAGGGAAGTAGTTCTATTAACTCCCATTAACATGGACATAGTTGTTCACCTTCAAGTTATAATTCTCCTGACAGGCTGCTTAGGCAACAAAATGATCACTAATTTGATAGAATGATTTACCTTTTATTAATAAAGGCATTCAGCAATTTCAGATGTTTTCTGAGTCTTCAAAGTCTTTCCTCAACCCCCAAATATTCCTCAGAAGATAAAGATGATACTAACCATGAAATGCCTATTCATGTCACAGCTTGTGTATTTCAGATTAACCAGCACCCATTAATTCCTTCAAGTTTATTTGAGCTAAGGAAAACTAACTCCACTCAACCACAGTCAGGAAGTACACTCATTTGTAAATCAATTCCAATTCTGTTCTAAATATAAAGCAACGAATAAATGCACACATAGATTTTTCATCTAGAAGAGGACTGTTCATCTTAAGACTCACAACCCTTTATTTTTCTTTCCTTGTTTTTACTTTTTTTATTTTTTAGTCCAGGGGCACATGAGTAGGTTTGTTAACTGAGTATATTGCGTGATTCTGAGGTTTGAGGTAAAGGTGGTCCGGTCTTCCAGGGAGTTAGCATGGTAACCAATATGTAGTTTTTCAGACCATCCCACCTCCCTCTTACCCCTTTCTAGGAGTCCTCAGTGTCTATTACTCCCATATTTATGTCCATGGGTATTCAATGTTTACCTTGAACGTAAGAATATGCAGTATTTGGTTTTCTGTTTATGCATTAATTTGCTTAGGATTAATGCCTTCAGCTGCATCCATGTTGCAGCAGAGGACATGATTTCATCATTTTTATTGCTGTGTAGTATTCCATGGTGTATATGCACTGCATTTTATTGATCCACTCCACCATTCTTGGGTGCCTAGGTTGACTCCACGTCCTTGATGTTGTGAATAGTACTGCAATAGGCATACAAGTGCATATGTCCGGTACAATTTATTTTCCTTTTGGCATATACCCAGTAATGGGATTGCTGGGGTCAAATGACAGTGCTGCTTAAGTTCTTTGTGAAATCTCAAAATTACTTTCCACAATGGCTGAACAAATTTACATTGCCACCAACAGTGTATAAGCATTCCCTTTTCTCTGAAGTCTTGACAGCATATTATTTTTTGACTTTTTAAATAATAATAATTCTGACTGCTGTGAGATGGTATCTCATTGTGGTTTTGATTCACATTTTTCTGAGAATGAAAGCTGCACCACTATATCCATTTGAACTTTAATAAAGTTAACAAAAATATTGACTCCTTATTCAGTAAGTGGTGCTAGGATAGCTGGTGAGCCATATGCAAAAGAAGTAAACTGGACCACTACCTTTCACCATATACAAAAATTAACTCAAGATGGATTAAAGGGTTGAATGTAGGGCCTTAAACTATAAAAATTATGTAAGAAAACTTAGGCCATACCGTTCCCTATATTGGCTTTGGCAAAGAATTTATGGCTAAGTCCCCAAAAGCAATTGCAACAAATACAAAAATTGACAAGTGGGACCTAATTAAATGAAACAGCTTCTGCACAGTAAAACAAATTATCAACAGAAAGACAGACAGCCTAAAGAATGGAAGAAAATGTTTGCAATCTATGCCTCTATTAAAGGTTAAATATCCAGAAATAATAAGGAACTTAAACAAGTCAACAAGAAAAAACAAGCCAACAAATCACTCAATTAAAAATGGAAAAACGACAATAACAGACATTTCTCAAAGAAGACATACAGGCGATCAACAAACATGAAAAAATGTTCAATATCACTAATCATCAGAAAAATGATTTTACTTTAAGGGCTGTGTGTCCATTAGAAAGTCACAGAAGTGATCTTGTTTCCTGGCCAAGAGATAGAGCAGATTAACACCAAAGTACTTGATAGTTCTAACATTCTCTATTTATATTCTCAGTCTATATGAAAAGCAAATTAGTTTATTTCTTTGGGTCTAACCATAGTTTCATTAACACACTTCTTTCAATTGTGCTTTATTATATGAAGAGAGAAAAGTGAAAAACCTGGAAAACCACATTTGCAAAGCTGATTTGTATTACTCATGGATGATAAGAAATTACATGTTTCCAGTTAATTTTAAGAACGTTCCTTTGATAAAAAATCAAGTAGTCTCATTTTACAATATACATATTTGACAATTTTTCAAATAATTGCTTATAATATGAGGTAAAGAATGATTAGTATTTTAATATGACACAGCCTCTCAATATACAATAAGACATCTCAATTATGGATAATAAATTCATCATTATTGTGATCATGAAATTGTTACTTTCATATAGTCATATCAGGCATCAAAGAAACCCATCTGTATTGTTTTCTTTTTTAAAAAAATATTCTATGTTTTGCTATTTTTTACTGCCGCAAATGCTGTAATATGATCTAACAGCTCTCAATTTCCCTTAATATTGCTTTGGGTTAATTGCCATAATCCTCCATTTTGAATTTATGAGAATGATCAATTTAAAGTGCTATTTAATGAGAATAATTTTCTGGAACTCAAAATGCATACAAAATTGAACAAATGCAAAGTATAAAATAATAGGAATAAAGAACAATAATTAATTTTATAATTTCATTTGTAAAAATAGTCTATCTTCCTGATTACTATAAACAAAACACATACATATAATTCTTTTTACATTAATGTAGCTGAGTGGCCTCCCATCTTAACTGTCAACTGATTTGGCATATCTATCTTGTTACAAAATCTAATAAATAGAGCATTTATCTGCATATTTCACTAATAGCAAATCTTGGGCATTTCTTACATGGTTGTTCCTAATTTGTGAATGCAATAAAGCAGTGACATAATTGCCATAATGTATTGAGTACTGACTTTTAAAATCAAACCTGTATGAACAACACAGTAATTACGGGCTTTATGTAGTACCATCAGATTGTAGGAGAGTGAGGATCAAATTGGCTCATTAGGTTGGTTTAAAAAAATATAAAATAATAGTTTCAATTGACATTTAAAATTGCATTCTTAATGAAAGATAATACTAGAGGAATCAACAGTTTAACAAAATAAATGTTTCCTTCCTTAGACATCAAGTACAGAAACAATGAAAATATTGTTAACTGATGCTCTGTTGTATTTTCATAATTGTGCTTTTCTGCATTTTCTAATTAGTTGCCAAAGGATCCTGAACAGTATGGTCTTTTAAATTGGCTTTTTGCATAGATAATATGTACAAGATCAAAAATTTAAATAGAGACAATTAAAATTATTGACCTTACTATTTTCCTGGTTAGTTATTTTTATTAATTACAGTTGTTAATGGGTATTCACAGAGGACTGATTCCAGGAACTACCTCAGATAGTTGTTATACTGTATTGTTCTTTATCTGTATGTTTCCATTGTTGTATTCTTATTTCTATTGCAATTATTAAAAATAATTTCACTCCAAAGTTGTTTGAAAACACCAGTGTAGAACCATGTTTATGAAGGGCTGACTGTGCTGGCATTTCTTTCTTTTCTTTTTGATACAGGGTCTCCCTCTGTCACCTGAGCTGGCATGCAGTGTTGTGATCAGAGCAGCTCACTGCAGCCTTGAACTCATGGGCTCAAGCAGCACTCCTGCCTCAGGAGTAACTCCCAGAGCCTGGCTACCCCTTGCATTTATTTATGCAAAATATTTATTCATATTTCAATATTTTATTTTTCCTTTTAAAAATCCACCTGTTTCTGTACTCTTCTTCTTTTATCAAGGTAAGAATACATGTAAGAGACATATTTATATCAATATATAAATAAATCCTTACTCTTATTCAAACTGATCAGTATTCCTAACCCTGTGGATACATTATTGGGCAAGTATTAAGTCATCTGCCTAAATATAACCAGGTATATATACCTTTTACAGCATCTGTATATGCAACAATTCTACATTTAATTAACCAGAATTGAAATTCATAGGTAAAATGGTAAATGTATATTTAATATATTGATTTAAGAATATTAAATCAGCTATTTCAAATTGTCCTCAATAAACATTATGCAATGTTTTATACTAACAATGGATTATATTTATAATCAGAGAAGTACAAATGAACAAATTAGAAAACATAAAAATAAAAATTTTAATAAATATTTTTCATACAATTTACTAAAACTCATTCATTGCTAGATGTCTACAATATTTTACCACCAAAATAAAGTGCTTATTAAATAAAATCTAAGTGATTAATTACTGTTAAAAGTAGGAAAACATTTCTGGGACTTTATTTTTGTCAAAAGAAGTCTCTTTGCAGTATGAGATAATTAAGTAAAAGGCCATAGTTAAAATGAAGGATCTCTCAAGTCAATAAATATATAAATAAATAAATGCAAGCGTGAATGTTCCTTTAATTCTTGAAAGCTAATTTGACCGTTAAACATGGCCCTATTTATGCTCTTTCAGAGTACATTCTATAGTTAACAATAATCTACATCAAAGGCCCTCAAGGTTTTCAAGAAAACTTGAGGTCCAACATCTTTCAGAAGACCTTTAGGGTCACCCCTTTTCCAATCAAGTACCTGTGTGCAGATGGATTTTCTTCTGAAAAAGTCGGCTATTGGATTGGGCTAATAGAGAAAAAGTTCACTAATCTCTTTATCTGAAAATCTTTTTTAGGTTCTAATATACATCAGGAAAGAATGAATGCAGTAACAGATCTGAGAATTCACCTGTTTCATGTTAACCTATACATTAAATAAAAGTTTCGGGACCACCTGGGGTACAAAATGGACTAGAATACAAGTTAGTGATTCAAATTAGGATTTAAAAAGAAGTCAAGGCCTAGCATGGTGTCTTGCACCTGCAATCCCAGCAGTCTGGGTAGCTGAGGTAGGAGAATCGCCTGAGCCCAGGAGATTGAGATGAACCTGAGAAACATAATGAGACCCAGTATCTACAGAAAAGAGAAAAAATTAGCTGAATATGATGGTTTATGCTTATTTTCCCAGCTATTTAAGAGGCTGACATGGGAGGATAGCTTGAACCTGGGAAGTCAAGGCTGTAGTGAGCTGGTGATTGTGCCACTGCACTCCAGCCTGGGCAACAGAGCAAGACTGTCTCAAAAAATTAATTACCTTTAAAAAATTATATAAAACTTATTTTAAAAAGTAAAATAAAATCATAGTATATATTTAAAAGTAATCAAGGGAGGCTAGATGGCGTCGTAGAGGCGACTCAGGATTGCAGCTCTCAGTGAAGGCGCAGAGGGTGAGTCCTAGCTGCATTCTCGGATGTTCCTTTTATGCCCACAGAGCGTTGAAAGTCCCAGGTGTGGGAGAGACACGGGACACTAGGGCAACCGGCTAACGCAGCCGGCTCCCGCAGCCTCTTCGGCCAGCGCCGCAGCGGGACCCGGCGCAGAACTCACTGGTCTGGGTGCCCTGTTAAACCGGCAATCTGAGATTTGGAAGGGCAGATTGGCATGTTCATCTGATTGAACGGGACTTGGAAAATGAGCCAGACCAGGAGTTTCCTGGGAAGCGTGATCTGAGCCGGGGTAGTGGGCAGCGGCACAGGAGATTGCACGGATCCCAGTGCCCTATCGGCAGGCTACTGGGGCGCCAGTGAGAGAGTCGACCTTTCAGCTTGGGGAGAGGAAGAGAGAGAGAGAGAGGACGGACTCTGAGGCAGGGAGCTGGGTGATCGGGCTCGGCGGGTCCCACGCTCACGGGGACAAGCAGGGCGGCGACTGGAGGTGCTTGGGGCTGGGAGTTTTGCTGCCGGCATCTAGGACGGTGCAGCCCAGTGAGGGAGGAGCGTCCACCATTGCTGAGGCAGTCCACCCCCACTGAAGTACCACCCAGGACTGACGCAGCCTGCAGTTGCCGAGGCAACCTGCCATAACAGAGAGACTCCGCCAGGAGCCGGGAGTGCTCCACAGCAGAAGGGAGCCCAGCAGCAACAGGGCAGACCCGCGCTAGCAGGTCAGAGCCCCGCAGGCAAATAATGAATAGACTGCCGCCTAGTGGGGCAGGACAGTGCAACAGATACTCATAAAGAAAGCCCCAACTCCCTGAGACAGAGCATCTAAGGGGGGAAAAAAAGGGTGGTGTTTTATGAGTTCTATTGCAGCAGACATAAACAACCTCCCAACAACCCTGAATGAACAACGGAGCTCACAGCTCAGCACTGGAGCTCCTATAAAGCACAGACTGTCTCCTCAAGCAGCTCCCTGACCCCTGTATATCCAAGGAGTCACCCCAGAAAAAAACTAATCCGACTGACATTTGGCTGGCATTATTCTGGAACAAGGACAGCAGAAGAAGAAACTGGTATCATCCCTCACTGTTCCGCAGCTGCTGCAGGTATACCCCAGACAAGCAGGGCCTGGAGTGGACCTCAGCACTCATACAGCAGAGGGGATAGACCATTAGAGGGAAAACTAAGTAACAGAAACACTTCATCATCAACAATCTCAGCGTCCACACAGAGACCCAATTGAAAAATCAGCAACTACTAAGATGACAGGCGGATAAATCCATAAAGATGGGAAGAAACCAGTGCAAAAAGAAGGAAAGCACCCGAAGCCAAAACACCTGACCTCCAAAAAAGGACCAAAACTCCTCACCAGCAAGGGAACAAAGCTGGACGGAGAATGAATGTGACGAAATGACGGAATCAGACTTCAGAAAGTGGATAATGAGAAACTTCAGTGAGCTAAAGGAACATGTATTAAACCAGTGCAAAGAAACTAAGAACCTTGAAAAAAGATTTGAAAAAAGATTCGAGGAATTGATAACAAGAATGGACAACTTAGAGAGGAATATGAATGAATTGAAGGAGCTGAAAAACACAACATGAGAACTTCACGAAGCATGCACAAGTTTCAACAGCCGAATTGACCAAGCAGAAGAAGGAATATCAGAAGTCGAATATCAACTCAATGAAATGAAACAAGAAACCAAGATTAGAGAAAAAAGCACAAAAAGGAATGAAGAAAATCTCCAAGAAATGTGGGACTATGTGAAGAGACCCAACCTACGTTTGATAGGTGTACCAGAATGTGACGAAGAGAATGAATCCAAGCTGGAAAACACTCTTCAGGATATCATCCAGGAAAATTTCCCCAACCTAGCAAGACAGGTCAATACTCAACTCCAGGAAATACAGAGAACACCACAAAGATACTCCGCAAGAAGAGCAACCCCAAGGCACATAATTGTCAGATTCACCAGGGTTGAAACGAAGGAGAAAATACTAAGGGCAGCCAGAGAGAAAGGTCGGGTCACCCACAAAGGGAAGCCCATCAGACTCACAGCAGATCTCTCGGCAGAGACTCTACAAGCCAGAAGAGAGTGGGGGCCAATATTCAACATCCTTAAAGAAAAGAGCTTTCAACCCAGAATTTCATATCCAGCCAAACTGAGCTTCATAAGTGAAGAAAAAATAAAATCCTTCACGAACAAGCAAGTACTCAGAGATTTTGTCACCACTAGGCCTGCTTTACAAGAGCTCCTCAAAGAGGCACTACACATAGAAAGAAACAACCAGTTCCAGCCATCCTAAAAGCATACCAAATGCTAAAGACCATCAACAAAATGAAAAATGTACATGAACCAATGGGCAAAACAGCCAGCTAGCATCAAAATGGCAGTATCAAATTCACACATAACAATATTAACCCTGAATGTAAATGGGCTAAATGCACCAATCAAAAGACACAGACTGGCAAATTGGATAAAAAACCAAAACCCATCGGTGTGCTGTATCCAGGAAACCCACCTCACATGCAAAGATACAAAAAGGCTCAAAATAAAAGGATGGAGGAAGATTTACCAAGCAAATGGAGAGCAAAAAAAAGCAGGAGTTGCAATTCTCATCTCTGATAAAATAGACTTTAAAGCAACAAAGATCGAAAGGGACAAAGAAGGTCATTACATAATGGTAAAAGGATCGATACAACAAGAAGAGCTAACGATTCTAAATACATAAGGACCCAATGTAGGAGCTCCCAGATATATAAGGCAAGTTCTTAATGACTTACAAAGAGACTTAGACTCCCACACAATAATAGTGGCAGACTTTAACACTCCACTGTCAATATCAGACAGATCAACCAGACAGAAAATTAACAAGGATATACAGGACTTGAACTCAGACCTGGAACAAGCAAACCTGATAGACATTTACAGAACCCTCCACCCCAAATCCACAGAATATACATTCTTCTCAGCATCACATCACACCTACTCCAAAATTGACCACATAATTGGAAGTAAAGCACTCCTCAGCAAATGCAAAACAACGGAAATCATAACAAACAGTCTCTCAGACCATAGTGCAATCAAGTTGGAACTCAGAATTCAGAAAATAACTCAGAACCGCACAGCTTCATGGAAACTGAAAAACTGGCTCTTGAATGTTGATTGGATAAACAATGAAATGAAGGCAGAAATAAAGAAGTTCTTTGAAACCAATGAGAATGAAGACACAACGTACCAGAATCTCTGGGACACATTTAAAGCAGTCTGTAGAGGAAAATATATAGCAATAAGTGCCCACATGAGAAGAGTGGAGAGATCCAAAATTGACACCCTATCGTCAAAATTGAAAGAGCTAGAGGAGCAAGATCAAAAAAGCTCAAAACCTAGCCAAAAACAAGAAATAACTAAGATCAGAGCAGAACTGAAGGAGATAGAGACAAGAAAAACCCTTCAAAAAATCAACAAATCCAAGAGCTGTTTTTTTGAAAAGATCTACAAAATAGACAGACCACTAGCCAGACTGATAAAAAAGAAAAGAGAGAACAACCAAATAGATGCAATAAAAAACGATAAAGGGGAAATCACCACAGATTCCACAGAAATTCAAACCATCATCAGAGAATACTACAAACAACTCTATGCTCACAAACAAGTAAATCAGGAAGAAATGGATAAATTCCTGGACGCCTGTGTCCTCCCAAGCCTAAACCAGGAGGAAGCTGAAACTATGAATAGACCAATAACAAGGTCAGAAGTTGAGGCAGCAATTAAGAGCCTACCACACAAAAAAGCCCAGGTCCAGATGGGTTCACAGCTGAATTCTACCAGACACACAAAGAGGATCTGGTACCATTCCTCCTGAAACTATTCCAAAGAATCCAAAAAGAGGGAACCCTTCCCAAATCATTTTATGAGACCAACATCATCCTGATACCAAAACCTGGCAGAGACTCAAGAAGAAAAGAAAACTTCAGGCCAATATTCATGATGAACATAGATGCAAAAATCTTCAATAAAATACTGGCAAATCGATTGCAACAGCACATTAAAAAACTTATCCATCATGATTAAGTAGGATTCATCCCGGGGATGCAAGGCTGGTTCAACATACGCAAGTCTATAAATGTAATTCACCACATAAACAGAAGCAAAAACAAAAACCACATGATTATCTCAATTGATGCAGAGAAGGCATTTGACAAAATTCAACAGCCCTTTATGCTAAAAACCCTCAATAAACTTGGTATTGATGGAACATATCTCAAAGTAATAAAAGCTATCTACGACAAACCAACAGCCAATATCATACTTAATGGGCAAAAACTGGAAGCATTCCCTTTGAAATCCGGCACTAGACAAGGATGCCCTCTCTCACCACTCCTATTCAATATAGTACTGGAAGTTCTAGCCAGAGCAATCAGGCAAGAAAAAGAAATAAAGGGTATTCAAATAGGAAAGGTGGAAGCCAAATTGTCTCTATTTGCAGACGACATGATAGTATACCTAGAAGACCCCATCACCTCAGCCCAAAAGCTCCTGCAACTGATAAGCAACTTCAGCAAAGTCTCAGGATATAAAATCAATGTTCAAAAATCACAAGCATTCCTATACACCAATAACAGACTTAAAGAGAACCAAATTAAGAACAAACTGCCATTCACAATTGCTACAAAGAAAATAAAATACCTAGGAATACAACTCACTAGGAATGTAAGGGACCTCTTTAAGGAAAACTACAAACAACTGCTCAACGAAATAAGAGAGGACACAAACAGATGGAGAAACATTCCATGTTCGTGGTTAGGAAGAATCAATATTGTGAAAATGGCTATACTGCCCAAAGTAATTTACACAATCAATGCTATCCCCATCAAACTACCATTGAATTTCTTCACAGAACTGGAAAAAACCACCATGAATTTCATATGGAACCAAAAAAGAGCCCGCATAGACAAGTCAATTCTAAGCAAAAAGAACACAGCGGGAGGCATCACGCTACCAGACTTCAAACTATACTACAAGGCTACAGTAATCAAAACAGCATGGTACTGGTACCAAAACAGAGATATAGACCAATGGAACAGAACAGAAGCATCGGAGGCAACACAACCTATCTACAACCATATTATCTTTGATAAACCAGACAAAAACAGGCAATGGGGAAAGGATTCCCTATTTAATAAATGGTGTTGGGAAAACTGGCTAGCCATGTGCAGAAAGCAGAAACTGGACCCCTTTCTGACACCTTACACTAAAATTAACTCCAGATGGATTAAAGACTTAAACGTAAGACCTGACACCATAAAAACCCTAGAAGAAAATCTAGGCAAAACCGTTCAGGACATAGGAGTAGGCAAGGACTTCATGAACAAAACACCAAAAGCATTGGCAACAAAAGCCAAAATAGACAAATGGGACCTAATCAAACTCCACAGCTTCTGCATGGCAAAAGAAACAGTCACTAGAGTGAATTGGCAACCATCAGAATGGGAAAAAATCTTTGCAGTTTACCCATCTGACAAAGGGCTGATATCCAGAATTTACAAAAAACTCAAACAGATTTACAGAAAAAAAACAAACAAGCCCATTCAAAAATGGGCAAAGGATATGAACAGAAACTTTGCAAAAGAAGACATACATGAGGCCAACAAACATATGAAAAAGTGCTCATCATCATTGGTCATTAGAGAGATGCAAATCAAAACCACATTGAGATATCATCTCACACCAGTTAGAATGGCGATCATTAAAAAATCTGGAGACAGCAGATGCTGGAGAGGATGTGGAGAAATAGGAACACTCTTACACTGTTGGTGGGAGTGTAAATTAGTTCAACCATTGTGGAAGACAGTGTGGTGATTCCTCAGGGACCTAGAAATAGAAATTCCATTTGACCCAGCAATCCCATTACTGGGTATCTTTCCAAAAGACTATAAATCGTTCTACTATAAGGACACATGCACACGAATGTTCATTGCAGCACTGTTTACAATAGCAAAGACCTGGAACCAACCCAAATGCCCATCGATGATAGACTGGACTGGGAAAATGTGGCACATATACACCATGGAATATTATGCAGCAATCAAAAGTGATGAGTTTGTGTCCCTTGTAAGGACATGGATGAATCTGGAGAACATCATTCTCAGCAAACTGACACAAGAACAGAAAAAGAAATACTGCATATACTCACTCATAGGTGGGTGAGAAAAATGAGAACACATGGACACAGAGAGGCGGTCTACTATACACTGGGGACTGTTGGGGGAAATGGGGGAGGGACAGCGGGGGGGGCTGGGGGGATAGCCTGGGGATGAATACCAAGTGTGGGTGAAGGGGAGGAAGGCAGCAAAACACATTGCCATGTGTGTACCTATGCAACTATCTTGCACATTCTGCACATGTACCCCAAAACCTATAATGCAATAAAAATTTAAAAAAAAATAAAAAATAATAAAAATAAAATAAAAGTAATCAAAAAGTATAAGATTTCAGAACATATTTTTAGAGTTGGTAATATTCACTTTTGCGAAATTCTTCAGAAAATAGCTGCAACCAAGGAAAAATGCATGAAGATAGCTGGCATTAATGCACAGTGAGTTTGACTTAGGTGGCACTCATACAGGTGGCTTGCCATGGGAATTTCCTGATAGGACACCATTTAAAGACAACATGTCTTGTCACCACCACTCAGAGAGTGGGAGAAAGGAAGAGGAACTCCTGGAAGAGTGAAGAATCTGAGTGGGGGTTAATGTGTCCAGGTGATGTCATTCAGTAGTATAGCAGAGTCTCTCAGCATCTCTCAGAAGGTAGAAGGGCAGCTGTGGGCTCGGTGTCTTGTATGGCCCTTGGAGTTTGTCTATGGCTAGGAGAAGTTGGGTGCAGCTATGCAGTTTGCAAAGCAGGCTGACTGTAAACATTTAAAATAGGCTTATGCAGGTTAATTTAAAACAATCAGATGTGTAAATTTTTGTATTTGGCACTGACGGTTTTCTTTGCTAATTGTCCAAGGATCAACATACAGGGGCTATGTTTGTTTTATTTAAACATCACAAATAAAGATAAAATTGGAAGATGATGGAGATGTTGGGGAGAAAGGGTTATCTTGTTATTAAAAACTGGTCATTTTACTGTAATATCTTAATAATACAATAAATAAATAAATGATCTGGTGCTTCAATTTTGGCAACTTGCTATCGTATGTTTTTAAAATAACAAATTTTGCAAGACCAACATCATTTCCACTTGTGATAAACTGCCAGAAAGAAAGAATTGAAAGTGCTTTCATTTTCTCCCCATACGTCTATTAATTTTATTACATTAACTAAGAAAAGTATGGTTTTAAATACACAGCTTTCAAATGGCAGTAAGAATCCTAAAGTGTGGGCTTAATGTTCAAAGTCACACTAAAGTGATCAATTAAGTATCAATAAAAAAGTAAGCGGATGAAAATCACTTTTGTGTATGTGTGTGTGTGTGTATATATATATATATATATATATATATATATATATATATATGAATTTCTTACAGTTTAAATGAGGCTCTGTTCATATACATGTCAATGAGTTTCAAAGTAATAGCAGAATTCCAGTTCTGGATTAATTGGGGAAATCTTGCAGCATCCTGTCTCTCCACTTACTGTGACCATTATACCTGGATAGAATATGTATGTAATCTATTTAAAGACTCTTAAAAGTACATTTTAGCATGCATATTGCTACTAAGAATATAATAGAATTTAAAATATCACCAGAAAAACTGTGAGATAACAATTTTCTTTTCAGAATTCCATGGCCTGAATTGAAGGCATCATAAAACCCAGAATTTGTCATCAATACTGCCCAAGAAAGGTCCAAGAAAGAGAAGCTTTCCTGTTCACCCCCAAGAAGCAGGAAGCAAATCTGGCAGTGACAAGGTCAACAGAGGAAAGCTGCAAACACCTAATTTTCTGAGAGATATTTGTTGTTCACTAAAATAAACTGTATTCCTAAGAGCAAAATCTCCCATTGCTTTTATCCTCCTCATTTATCTGATCAGCTGAACCAGAATGGGGGCATAGTTAGGACAGAGAGGGATAAATAAGATCCCAGCTTTCTAGCCAGAGGACTAAAAAGTGGTGACCCAAGGAACAGGAAAGTAGGTCAGAGATCCTGGAGGAGGGAGGCCTCAGGAAAGCATCCACAGCAAGTTCTTCATGAAATCTTGAGCTCTGTCCTGAACTATGCTTATTGAATCAGAATCTAAACAGTGCCAAGATTTTATGAATTTAACTCAAAGGCAAACCTCCGCACAGTTTTGGTTTTATGGTCATTGGTACCGTAGTCATGGTTTATGGTCATTGGTACACATACAGGACAGATCTGAAAGACACTGAAAGTTAATAAAAATCGAGTCTAAATATAAAACCAACAAGGATGGTCAAAAATTGTCGTCTGAATCTAAACAAGATGATTGAATACAAAACAACAACAACAACAACAGCAAAACTGAACATTTTCCATAATGCAGAAATAAGACCCAGAGTCCGATTAGGTAACACTGAAAGTCCTAAATATAATCTAGTTTTCCACCTGTTAAGAACTAAGAAATCATGTCAATTGGAAATGTCATTGGCATCTTGACACGTGTTGGATTATCTAAAAGCTATTTTGAAGCAACTGTTTAAAACATGTTCTAAATAATTAGGTGAAATAAATGGAAATATAGAAAGTCTCTCCAAAAACATACAACATATTTTTAAAACCCCGGATAAGTAAATATTGGCATTCTACTTATGTCAACAACAACAAAAACTTCATGATGTGCTGAATAGATTTACAGAGGAACGAGTTCTTGAACATAAAGAATTACAAATGGACCTTACCCAATTTTCAAAACAAAAGGAAAAATATTAAAGGAAAAAAATGAATAGACTTCAGGAACTTCTTAGACAATGCCAAAATGTCAAAAAGGCAAGAAGAAAAAGAGAAAGAGCAGCAGGACACAGATATGTATATATATATGTGTGTGTGTGTATATATATATATGTATATATACACGTATGTATATATATAGATATGTATATATATGTATATATGTATGTGTGTATATATATGTGTATATATATGTACATATGTATGTGTGTATATATATATACCCATATACATATATATCTGTACATATGTATATGTATCAATGCATTTGACATTTGAAAATTTCTCAAATAGGCCAACGACATCAAACTACAGATTCAACAACAGCTGTACTTTAATCCCAAACAGGACAAAACCAAAGCAGTTCATGTCCAGTCACATTATAATCCAACTTCTAAAAACCAAAAATATACAAACACCAAAATATGTAATTGTTATGGGACAACAATGATTCATACTACTGTGAATGTCTCACCAGAAATCATTAAAGCCAAAAGGAAATGAAACAAAATTTCTAAAGTTCTGAAAAAACAGAATTGCCAAAGCAATGTCTACGTTCAGCAAAATACCCTTCAAAAGTGAAGGTAAAGCAGAATTAGTACAATTTCTGCCAGGAGACCTAATGTAAAAGAATTGCTCAAGGCACTTCCTCAAAGAGAAAAGAAATTAAATCAAAGGAAACATCAAATTCTAGAAATAAAGAATGAGTAACAAACAGCAAATGTCTGAGAAATATGTTACACTATTCACTTTGTAAGTTATTTAAAGTAATTTAATGGTTGAAAAAAATAAATACTCTGATGGAATTTTCAATGAATGGAGGTATAATACACAGGGCAAGTGTGACATAAAAAAGAGAAGATATAGGGATGTATATGATGCTATACTTTCTACATTCCAATTGAAATGGTAAATATTGATTCTAAGTTAAACAGGTACATTGAATTACAAGGGCAACACCCACTCTCCACAAACTGTGTAAACAGATATAGCCAGACACTTTATAGATACAAAAAAATAAAAATCTAAATAACATTCAATAATCAAGAATTTAGAGCAGGGAAAATAGAAAAATGAAAGACAAAAAGAACAAACTAAAATAACATTTAAAAAATGGTACATCTGAATGAAGTGTAAATAGCTTAATTTTATATATAAAAATACATAAACTGGCATAATGAATAAAATATAACCCAATTGTATGCTGCCTGTAGGAAATCACTTGAAATGTAACGATAAAACTAGGGTAACAGAAAAAGAATAGAAAAAAATATGCCATTCAAATGTTAATCAAAACAAAGCTGCAGTGGCTATGTTAATATCAGAAAACCTAGATTTTAGAACAAATAAAATTAAAAGATGTAAAAGAGAACATTACATAATAAAAAACGGCCAGTTAAGCAGGAAAACATGATAATCCTACATGTGCATTCAACTTGAAAAAGTGCTTCAATATATGTTAAGCAAAATCTGACAGACAAAAAATATCAGAACAAATTCACAATCACTCTTTGGAATAGCCTAATAAACTCGACAAACAAGAGCAAAATAAGCCAAAATTAAGCAGAAGGAAAAAAAAAACAATATAAAAGAAAAGGACCATAATTAAATTGAAAAGAGAACAAAGTAGAGAAAATTAAAGTTTATTTTAAATAACAATACAATGATTAAAAATCCAGCAAGACTCAGAATAGAAAAAGGAGAGATGACACATATTGCCAATATCAAGGCTGAAAGAAGAGATATCAGCACAGATTCTACAGACAATAAAAATATTTTTAAAAATCCAGAAAATGTTATGCACATAAATTTAGCAATGTTGAAAATATGAACCATTTAGAAACCACAGTTACTCAAAATAAAATACATAAGAAAAACAATCCTGTAATTATTAAAGAAATATAACAAAATAAATTTATTTAAATATAAATAAAAAATCTCCTGAAAGGAAATGTTTATACCCAGATAATTTATCTGTTAAAGTTAAAAAATATTTCAAGAAGAAACAATAGCATTTCTATACAATCTCTTTCAGAAAATATGAGGAAGGAATGTTTTTCAATAATTTCTGAACACAGCATTATGCTGATAATGTAACCACTCATATATAATACAAGAAAATAAAACTACATACCGATATCTTATGAAAATAGTAACTTTTTAAAAAATAATAGAAAATAATATCTAGCTGTAAATAAAAATACATCACCACTAAGTTATTTTTCTTTTCTTTTTCCTGTAAATGTAAGCCTGACACAGTACTGTTATCAGTAAACTGTTTCTTTAAATTGTTAGGTTAGATAGATTAATTGAGTAGTAATATAATTTAATTATACTAAATAAATGAATAGATCTTCAGAAACCTCTGAACTTTTTAGCATCAACTGTTATTACTAAATGATTTTTCTTTAAACAGTAAGGTTAGATAAATTAATTGAATATAATTAAATTATATTAAGTATATTAATTGAGTATAATTATATTAATATATTAAGCATATTAATTAATACTCAATTAATTTATCCAACTTAACAGTTTAAAGAAAACATCATTTCATGAGTTGATGCTAAAACAAAATAATCAGCAAAATTTCACATCCTTTCATGATGAAAACTCTGCGCAAACTACAAATAAAGGAAGACTTCTTTATCATGATGAAAGACATCTGCCAAAAAGGTTAGACCTAACATTGATATACAGGTAAAGAAGTGACTGCTTTATAGTCCTTTGGATATATACCCAGTAATAGGATTGCTGGGTCAAATGGAATTTCTATTTCTAGGTACTTGAGGACTTGCCACACTATCCTGCATGTTCTGCACATGTACCCCAAAACCTAAAATGCAATTAAAAAATTAAAAATTAAAAAAAAAAAAGAAGTGACTGCTTTATCTGTAAGATTGGGAGCAAGCTAGGAAATCCCCTTTCAGGAATCCTATTAAACCCCATACGGGAAGAACAACACAGTACTAGGCAAGTAAAACTAGATTTAAGACATACAGTCAGACAAGAAATAAATCTTTTGAAAATTGCAGAAATTAGAAGTGGGTTATTATATACAATATAAGCTCAAGGAATCTACAAAAATATTGCTAGAACTAATTGTTGAGTGTAACACAGTCAAAGGATTTAAGAACACCCCAAATCAAATCTTATATGCATATTAGCAATATACATTTTGAAAACACAATTAAAAAATAAAACCATGTATACCAGCTCCCAAACCATCCTACTTCAAGGCCTGCCAAACAAGCAAAATTTCTGTAGGATATCTGAATGTTGAAAACTACAAGGATCTGATAAAAGCAACGAAAGAAGATTTTAATAAATAAGAAGTCATACCATGTTCATATATTTGTAGACTCAAGATAGAAAAAAAGTCAGATTCTTTCAAAATTAGCATAAAGCATCTTCACAATTCTGATTAAAATCCCAGCTTGATAGTTTTGTGTAGACAAATTGATTCAAAACTTTAAATGGAAGGCAAAAAATTTATAATTTCCAGAATCATTTTGTAAAAGAAAATTGGATAAATGATACTACCTGATTTTAAGTGTGTTTTTCTGAGCAGTAGGTTTCAACTCTGGGACTTACCATAAAGCCGTGGTAATTGTGACAGTGAGCTAGTGGTCAAAAAATACACACTAGATCAAAGGAACAGAAGATTGCAGGAAAAGACTCACAAAATACAGCCAATTGCTTTTTATCACCAAGTAGAGAGGCTAGAAACACAATTCAATCTAAAAGTAATAGCCTTTGAACAATGGCTTTTACACAGTTGGATATTCATATGCAAATGCATGAACCTGAACACAAAACTCATTTTTATATAAATGTAAGTACCAAATGGATTATAGACCTAAATGATGAACAAAAATGTATAAATTTTTTTGAAGAAAACATAGAAAAAAAAACTTCATTACTTAGGGTAAGTACAAAGTTCTTAGATATAATGACAAAAGAACAGTCCTAAAAGGCCAAAAAGAAAGATTAAAAAATTTGGACTTCTTCAAAAGTAAAATATTTTACTCTCTGAATGATACTATTAAGAGGATATAAAGACAAGCCACAGAGAGGAGTGAAAAGACTTGAAAATTCTGTATCTGTGTGATGACATGTATCCAAAATTTATATTTTAAATAATTAAATTCAACAATGAAAAAATAATTTATTTAGAAAATGTACAAAAATATTTGAACAGACACTTCACCAAAGATGGTGTGTGTATGGCAAATAAGCATCACAGAATTATAAAGAACTCTCAAAATACAGCAGCAAAAAATAAACATTACAGTTACAATGTGGGTAAAAACATGAAGCGACATTTCACTGAAGAGGATTAACAAATGGAATATAAGCACATTAAAGATGTTCAATATAATTAGCCAGTTATCTAGAGGATCTAGTTAGAAGAAGTCAATATCTGTTTCAAAAAAAAAAAAAATCTGGGAAGGATTTATCATTCTAGGTAACACTCTAAGTTTAGTTTCCCTTCTACTTCCACCACGTCTGAAGTGACTTCCTTCATTAAAGTCTTGAACTCCTCAAAGTCATCCATGAGGGTTAGAATTGACTTATGAAAATTTCCTGTTAATATTGATATTTTGACCTCATTCCATGAATCACAAATGTTTTTAATGGCATCTAGAATGGTGAATCCTTTCCAGAAGTGTTTCACCTTACTTTCCCCAGATCTATCAGATGAATACTATCTATGTCACCTAGAGACTTAAGAATACTTAAGTATTCTTAAGTATTTATTTATTAAATAGGAACACATAAAAGTAAAATTTAATATTTATTAAATAGGAACACATAAAAGTTAAAATCTGTCTTTTATCCACAGGCTACAGAATGGATGTTAGATTTCCAGGGATGAAATAACATTAATATCCCTATATATCTCCAGTGGAGTTCCTGGGTAACCAAGTGCATTGTGAATGAACTGTAATATTTTCAAAGAAATATTTTCTGAGCAGTAGGTCTCAACTGTGGGCTTAAAATATTTGGTAAACCATGCTATAAACAGATGTGCTGTGATCCAAGCTTTGCTTGTCCATTTATAGAGAACAGGCAAAAAATATTTAGCATAATTCTTAAGGGCACGGGGATTTTCTAAATGGTAAATAAGCATTGGCTTCAACTTAAAAGTCACCAGCTGCATTATTCCTTAACAAGAGCATCAACCCATCCTGTGAAGCCAGGTGTTGACCTCTCCTAACAATGAAAATCCTAGGTAACATCTTCTTTCCATAGAAGGCTGTTTGATCTACATTGAAAATCTGTTGTTTAGTGTAGCCAGCTTCCTCAATGAACCTAGCTAGACCTTCTGGATCACTTGCTACACCTTTTCCATCAGCATCTGCTGTTTCACCTTGCCCTTTTATGTTATGGAAATGGCTTCCTTTCTTAAACCTCATGAGCCAACTTTGATAGCTTCATTGTTTTTCAGCAGCTTTCTCACCTCTCTCAGTCTTCATAGAAGAGAGTTAGGGCCTTGCTTTGAATTAGGCTTTGGCATAAGGAAATCTTGTGGCTGTTTTGATTTTCTAGACAGACCACTGAAGCTTTCTTCATATCTGTAATAAGCCTGTTTTGTTTTATCACTTGTGTGTTAACTGGAGTAGTGCTTTTGATTTCTTTCAGTACTTTATCCTTTGCATTTGTTACTTGGCTAACTGTTCTGTGTAAGAGGCCTAGCTTTCAGGTTATCTCAGCTTTCAATATGACTTTCTCAATAAGCTCAATCATTTCTACCCTTTGATTTAAAGTAAGACATGCAACTCTTCTTTTAATTTGAACACTTAGAGGCCATTGTGGGGTTATTACTTGTCCTATTTTCAATATTGTTGTGTCTCAGGGTCACAGCTAGGCTAGAGGATAGGAAGAGAGTTGGGGAAGCAGCTGGCTTAGTGGAAGAGTCAAAACACATAGAACGTTTATCATTACAGTCCACGTCTTTCATGAGCATGGTTTGTGGCACACAAAATAATTATAATGGTTAACATCAAAGATCTCAGAACAACATAGAAAAGTTTTAAATATTTTAAGAATTACCACTATATGACACAAAGACACAAAGTGAGCATATGGCATTGGAAAACGGTGTCACAGACTTTCTCAAAGTAGAATGAATGATTCCATTTACATAACACTGTGGAAAAGATAAAACTGTAATGGCAGGGAAAGAAGTGGTGCACACAAGGGGATTAGAGAGTGTTTTGGGGTGAAAGAATAATTCTGTATACTGACTGTGGTAGTGCCAAGATGAATCTATGTATACATTAAAATTCATAGAATTTTACAATTAAAAAAAGTGAATTTTACTGTATGTTAACTTAAACTTAAAAACAAACATGTAAATATTAAAAATCATATTGTTAGTTTAAAAAATATATATCCTTGTGCTTTGTACAATTACAATCAGATTCAATAAGCTGATGCTCTGAAATAGCCCATTCTCCTGGAGAAGTTAGTTCCTGATTGTACTAAAGGAGAAAAACATTTTTTAAATTGTACTTTAGATTCTGGGGCACATATGCAGATCATGCAAGACTGTTGCATAGGTACATTCATGGCAAACTGGTTTGCTGCCACCATCGCCTATACCTGACATTTCTCCCCACGTTATCCCTCCCCACCCTCCCTCCCATTAACCCTCCCCTAGCCCCACCAAAGGACCCCAGCATGTGATGCTCCCCTCTCTGTGTCCACTTGTTCTGATTATTCAACACCCACCTATGAGTGAGAACATGTGATGTTTGATTTTCTGTTGTTGTGTCAGTTTGCTGAGAATGATGGTTTCCAGGTTCATCCATGTCCCTACAAAGGACACAAACTCATCATTTTTTATGGCTGCATAGTATTCCACGATGTATATGTGCCACATTTTCTTTGTCCAGTCTATCATTGATGGGCATTTAGGTTGGTTCCAGATCTTTCCTATTGTAAATAGTGCCATGATGAACATGGGTATGCATGTGTCTTTATAATATAATTATTTATAGTCCTTTGGGTATATACCCAGTAATGGGATTGCTAGATCAAATGGAATTTCTATTTCTAGATCCTTGAGGAATCACCACACTGTCTTCCACAATGGTTGGACTAATTTACACTCCTATCAAATGTAGAAGTGTTCCTATTTCTCCACATCCTCTCCAGCATCTGTGGTCTCCAGATTTTTAAATAATTGCCATTCTAACTGGTGTGAGATGGTATCAAGTTTACAGTAATCAAAACAGCACAGTACTGGTATCAAAACAGAGACATAGACAAATGGAACAGAACAGAGGCCTCCAGAGCAACACAACACATCTACAACCATCAAATCTTTGACAAACCTGACAAAAGCAATGGGGAAAGGATCCCTGGTTTAATAAATGGTGTTGGGAAAATTGGCTAGCCATGTGCAGAAAGCTGAAACTGGACCCCTTCCTGAAACCTTACACTAAAATTAACTCCAGATGGATTAAGGACTTAAACATAATATCTAATGCCATGAAAACCCTAGAAGAAAACCTAGGCAAAACCATTCAGGACAAAGGCATAGGCAAGGACTTCATGACTAAAACACCAAAAGCAATGGCAACAAAAGCAAAAATAGACAAATGGGATCTAATTAAACTTCAGAGCTTCTGCACAGCAAAAGAAACAATCATTAGAGTGAACCAGCAACCAACAGAATGGGAAAAAATTTTGCAACCTACACATATGACAAAGGCCTACTATCCAGAATCTACAAAGAACTAAAACAGATTAACAGGATAAAAACAAACAAACCCATTCAAGAGTGGGCAAAGGATATGAACAGACACTTTCCAAAGAAGACATATATGAAGCCAACAAACATGAAGAAATGATCACCATCACTTGTCATTAGAGAAATGCAAATCAAAACCACATTGAGAAAAACATTTTTAAGCCTGCCTATTTCAGGGTATCTTGACTGGTTCAAGGAATGCCCATTCCTACTTCAGTTCATCAGACTCCTCTTTCTTTCTTTCAATCACTGCTCAAATCTATCCAAGTATTCTGAAGATTCCTTCACTTCCTACTGCTTGTCTTTATTTGTCAGGAACTTCAGATTGCACTGCTTGTATATTCTTTATGTTCCTAAGACACCGAAAATATGGGCCATGTTTCAGTTTATAGCATTATGTATTTTTAAGCAGCATTGGAATATACTGCTGTTAATAATTCACTGTCAAAACTGAGGTAGAATTAAAGTAATTAACAAAAGGAATTTCATTATAGAACAAAATGTATGGATAAAGTAAGTGGAAAGTGAAATTCATAGATATCTGAAATTGCTGTGAGTTTAGTACAGAATGAGAGACTGAAATATTTAGAGTCATGTCTTCTGTATTAGTAAGCAACATTACATTATACAAAATATATTGCTAGGATACATTTTTCAAAACCTTAGAATACTGTGAAATTTTATTTGCTGTACTGAAACATATATCTAAAAGTATCAGCTTCTAACCAAGATACAGAAATATGTACCCAATTTATCTTAGCACTTGAAACAGCTAAAAATATCAGACACATTGTATAAGACAACTTTTTTTGCCCAAAACTTTGTGAATCAGTCAATGAAATCGGTCAATAGAAATCCCTAAAATAAGGGAGAAAATAAGGTGAGTCTTGTTGGTGCATCAGCTTCCTGTCTAGAAAGATTTTCTAGGTTGCAGCACAGGAATATGGATTCCAGTTGGAGTCTGGAGGTCTCCCTGTGTGCAATGCTAGTAGTACAGGCAAGTGAATATCGGTGATAGTTCATAGGGCAGAGTGCCAGACAGGACTGAGGGACATGATGAGGATTTCCTGAGAGTTGCAGTGATTAACCCCGGAGTCTCCAGATGAGTACTGATGAGTGCACTCATGAGAGGAAAGTATCTGAGGCTGAGGAAAGAACTATGCAAAACAATTAGAAGGAACAATTTCCAAGCTCAAACAGAGCAAAAACATAGTTCATATTCTCATGAGCCAGAAAAAAGAACAACTTCTAATGTAGGACAGATAAGAATTCAGAAACATTCTTATCTCAGAGGTGAGGAAAAGTAAGTCAAGAACTATTCTGATCAAACTTACAAAGCTTAAACACACAGACTAAAAGGATTAAACTGTTTCCACGATTCATCTGTATTTCCAGACAAAGGTCTAAAATATTGAAAAGAACAAAAGAAAATCAGCACATAAAGAGGTAACATTTATAACATCTAGCATCCGAGCTAAAATTATTATTAAAAAAAGAGGAAATACAGGACAAAATGAGGATAAAATATAATCAGTCAAAAGCTAACCCAGGGGCCAGGTACAGTGGCTCAAGCCTGTAATCCCAGCACTTTGGGAGGCCGAGGCGGGTGGATCACGAGGTCAACAGATCGAGACCATCCTGGTCAACATGGTGAAACCCTGTCTCTACTAAAAATACAAAAAATGAGATAGATCCAAGATGGCTGATTGCTAACAGCTCGGGATTGTAGCTCCCAGTGAAAGCCCAGAAAACGAGAGGATGCCACACTTTCAGACGAATTTTCATTGCTCACGGACCAGAAGATTTCCAGTGGAGGAGCCCCATGGGTCGCCATCACGACTCTTGTGGCTGGTGCAGCGGTTTTGCCGTCACCTTGGTACGGCAGCTCTTCGTGCAGAGTAAATGGGACTGGTTCCCCTACTGACTGGTGTTTGGAGCTCTGGGAAGGCAGAGCCGCTTGTTGCGGACTCAAGAAGGAAGCCAGACTGGAGATTCCCAGGCAGAAGAGCACCATCAATCTTATCATTGCTGCTTTGGCTGGCGCAGTGGGTTGCTCGGATTCCAGCACTGGGAATCAATAAATTGAACGTCCACTCAGAAACCTAATTAGAAAGGCGGTAATTGTAAAGACAACAGATGGATAAATTCATAATAAAGGGAAAAAACAGCCTAAAAAGGCCGAGAATACCCAAAATCAGAACCCCTTTCCCTCTACAGGGGATTGCAATTCCTCATCAGCAACGGAACAAGCTCTGATGGAAAAGGACTGTGTTCCATTATCTGAAGTAGGCTTCAGAAGGTGGATAATAAGAAACTTTTGGGAGTTGAAAGAACTTGTTATAACCCAATGTAAAGAAACTAAGAACTTTGAAAAAAGGTTTGATGAAATGCTAAAAAGAATGGACAATATAGAGAGGAATATAAATGAACTAACGGAGTTGAAAAATACAACACGAGAACTTAGTGAAATATGCACAAGTTGGAATAGCTGAATTGATCAAGCAGAAGAAAGGATAGCAGAGGTCGAAGACCAACTTAATGAAATAAAATGAGAAGACAAGAATAGAGAAAAAAGGATAAAAAGGAATGAGCAAAGTCTCCAAGAAATATGGGACTATGTGAAAAGACTTAATCTACGTTTGATAGGTGTACCTGAATGTGATGGAGAGAATGAATCCAAGCTGGAAAATACTCTTCAGGATATTATCCAGGAGAATTTTCCCAATCTAGCAAAGCAGGACACTATTCAACCCCAGGTAATACAGAGAACACCACAAAGACATTCCTCAAGAAGAGCAACCCCAAGGCACATAATCGTTAGATTCACGAGGGTTGAAACGAAGGAGAAAATACTAAGGGCAGCCAGAGAGAAAGGTCAGGTTACCCACAAAGGGAAGCCTATCAGACTTACAGCAGATCTCTCAGCAGAAACCCTACAAGCCAGAAGAGAGTGGGGGCAGATATTTAACATCCTTAAAGAACAGAACTTTCAGCCCAGAATTTCATATCCTGCCAAACTAAGCTTCACAATTGAAGGAAAAATAAAATCTTTTATGAACAAGCAAGTACTCAGAGATTTTATTACCACCAGGCCTGCTCTACAAAAACTTCTGAAAGTAGCATTACACACAGAAAGGAACAACCAGCATTAGCCTTTCTAAAAATATACCAAAAAGTAAAGAGCATCAACATAAAGAAGAATTTACATCAACAAATGGATAAAATAGCCAGTTAACATCAAATGGTAGTAACTCTAAATTTAAATCGACTAAATCCCCCAATCAAAAGATACAGCCAAAACCTAACAGTATATTACATCCAGACCCATTTTATATCCAAAGATACACCAAGACTCAAAACAAAGAGTTGGAGAAAGATTTACCAACCAAATGGAGAGCAAAAATAAATAAATAAACAAAAAACAGGAGTTGCACTTCTCGCATTTGATAAAACAGATTTCAAAGCAACAAAGATACGGTGGTAAAAGGATCAATGCAATAATAAGAGCTAAGGATCCTAACACCCAGATACATAAGACCCATAAAGAGATTTAGACTCAAAGAGACAGAAAATTAATAAGGATATCCAGAACTTGAACTCAAATCCGGAACAAGTAAACTTAATAAGTATTTATAGAGCTCTCCACTTTAAATACACAAAAATACATTCTCCACTTTAAATACACAAAATATTGATTGGTCATTATTAATACCCATTTATAGAATAAAGCAATATTCCAGTTCTCTCTCCCTCTTTTTCTTCCTCTCCTCTCCTTTTTATCAAAAAAAAAAAAAAAAAAAAGTGTGTGGTCATCTCATAATCTGTCCCCAACTTACACCCCAGCCCTCCAGCACCTTCCATCGCTTTCCCTCCTCCACTCCCCAAATCACTGCACTTTTCCAATCCTTCTCTTCCAAGTCCAAATGCCTTTGCCTTTATGAAACTGGCTCCCCACCCCACCCCCAGTAGAAAAATAAATAAATAAATAAAAAGCTATTTAGTAAGTAACTAGCTACGCAATCTTTAAAAGAAAAATAAATAAAATAAATAAAAATACCAAAAAATTAGCTGGGCATGGTGGCACATGCCTGTAATCCCAGCTACTCAGGAGGCTGAGGCAGGAGAATTGCCTGAACCCAGGAGGCGGAGGCTGCGGTGAGCCGAGATTGCGCCATTGTACTCCAGCCTGGGTAACAAGACCAAAACTCCGTCTCAAAAAAAAAAAAAAAAAACTAACCCAGGAATAACACAGATGATAGTACACAATAACATTAAAGCAGTTATAATAACTGCATTCCATGCAATCAAAAATCTAGATGAAAGACTGATCATGTTGGAGATGTCATAGGTATTTTACTTATTTTTATTTTAAGTTTTGAAGTAGGTATTTAAAAAATCAACTGTCTATATATTAAAAGCTAAAGTGCGTGAGATGTAGAGCACAGCACATACAATGAATGGTGGATTAAACATTGCCAAAGAAAAATGAGCTAGAAAATGTAATAAGAGAGAATATTCAAAAATTAATACACAAAGTAAAAAAGGAAATAAATGATCAGAAAATGAGAGATGAGATTATTTTATTCAAAGTACTCATAAAATGAAAAACAAGACCAAGATCGATTGGGTACATTCAAGTGGCCTAATATATGTGAAACTAGAGATGTAAAGGAGTGTGAGACAGATAACAATATGTGAACATCGCATGACTAAAACATTTCCAAATTTGATAAAAATGATCAGCAAGGGTCATCTGCAAATTCTGGGTACAAGTACCATGAAGAAAGTTTTGCCAAGGTATAATGTATTCATACTGCTTAAGAAAAGTGATAAAGCAAAATCTCTAAGAATCTAGAGGTGACTGGTTAGATGGGGTCCTTTATGTACAGAGGAATAAAATGTCAGAGGAGTTTTTTATCCAAAAAACTCAGGCAAAAAATATTGATTCATCATTTTTATAGTACTGAAAGGATAAAACCTGCTAATTTAGAATTCTATATCCAGAAAAAATGTATTTTATATATAAAAGCAAAGGTTTTCTTTGACATACAATAAGTGAACTGAATCATCAACAAGAGATGTGCACTGCAAGAAATGCTAAAGAAAGTCATTCAAGCATCTGGGAACTTGTGCCGGATAGAAATCTGGATTTACACGACATATTGAAGAGCCCTGAGAAAAAGGTAACTATGTAGATAAACATAAAACATTTTTACAATAACTTTAATATCAATTTTAATGTAATTTATTAATATTAGCTAATTGGACATTTGAAGCTATACATTGTGTGTGTGTGTGTGTGTGTGTGTGTATGCACAGCACAGTTGTTGGCAGAGGAATAATGCCTCTTTCCAAAGATGTCAATGCTCTAACACCTGGACACCTATGAATACATTAAATTTTATGATTAAAAAAAAAAGACTTTGCAGGTGTTCTTAGGGTTAAAAACATTAAGTGAAAAAATTATCATGAATTATCTAGTTGAGACCAATCACAGGATCCCCTTTTCATCTGATATTAAAAGCAGAGATTTCTCTTCAGCTGTAAGAAGAAGACGAAGGCAGGAGAGATGCAGCAGAAGAGAGATACGTCAGAAATATTCCAAGTATGGGATGGATTTAACGTACTGCTGCTGGCACAGAGCTTTAGAGACTCCCACGTAAGGATCAGAAAGGAGCTGCTCAAAGGTAAAGGCAGCCTCCTCCAGGTGACTTCTAGCAAGGAAGCATGACCTCAGTCCAACAGAAGAAAGAGGCTGAATTCTGCCAACAACCTGAATTACATTAGGAAGGATTCTGCCCCAGAGCCTCCAGAAAAGATCACAGTCCTGCTGACACCTGGGTTGTGATCTTTTAATATACAGAGCAGATCCCAGCAGAGGCTATGAGGACTTCTGACCTAATAATTAATTTATGTTGTTTTAAGCCATACAATTTGTTGTAATTTGTTGGAGCAGAAACAGAAAACTAATATGAACTTTATAACTAATGTAAAAATATCTGATAAAAATAGCACAAAGGCTAGAGGGAGTATTTTTACATTATATGTGAAGTAGTGAACTATCATTTGAAAAAAGACTGAAAACCATGTACTAACATAAAGATGAATTGTAATTAATGAGACAAAATAGGAAATCAATTGATTCATTAGAACTGTTCAAAATGAAAAAAAGACAGAAACAGAAGAAAAAGAAAACTATGAAAGGATAAGACAAACAGACAATACATAGCAAGATGGTAGCCTTAAGAATAATTACATCAATATTATATTCAATGTGTAGCACTTTAATTCAAAGGTAGAAAATGTCAGAATGGATTAAAAAAAGAACACAACTGCATATATCCTACAAAAACACACTTTAAATATAAATAAATGTTTACTTGCAACAACATGGATAAAACTAGTAAACCTGAGATGATTATATTAAGTGAAGTAAGTCCAGCACATAAAAGCAAACATTGCCTTTTGTCACTTATTTGTAGGAGCTAAAAATCAAAGCAATTGAATTCATGGATCACAGAGTACAAGAATGATTACCAGAGGCTGGGAAAGGTAGTGGGGGGTCCAGGGGGAGGTAGGGAGGGTAAATGGGCACAAAAATAGAAAGAATCAATAAAACTTACAATTTGATACCATAACAGGGTGACTATAGTCAATAATAATGCAATTGTACATTTTAAAATCTCTTAGGAGTGTAACTGGATTGTCTGTAACTCAAAGGATAAATGCTTGAGGGGATAGATACCCCATTTTCATGTCAATGTGCTTCTTTCACGTGGCATCCTTGTATCAGAAAATCTCAGGTATACCATAAATATATATACCCACTATGTACCCACAAAATTAAAAATATGTTAAAATTAAAAGAAAGAAAACAATATTCACCATGTAAACCTTAATGGAAAACATGCTGGCTTAGCTATACTACTAACACTCAGGTTTTGGAGCAAATATTATCTGGGAAAAACAGAATGAATTCCTAATGAGAAAGAAGTCAATTCGTCAGGAGGACATCATGATTCCATACTTTTATCTAATAAGAGAGCTTAAAAAATACATGAAGAAGAAACTGACAGAACTGTGAGAAGAAATAGACAAATTCATAATTTAATTAGAATTTAAACAGCTATTTCTCAATATCTGATACAGTGTGTAGAGAAAAAAGATACAGAAGACTTGATTAACATTATCAATTGACCCTAACCTAAGTAATAATTACCAAAACATTAACCAACATCAACAAAATACACATTTTTAAGTGCATCAGGAATACATTTGAAATGATCTAAATCATAGTATGTTCTCTGATCGCATTAGAATCAATTTAGAAATTCATGACAGCACTATATCTGGAAAATCCACATAAAATTGGAAGCTAAGTGACATACTTTTAAATGTTTCATGAGATAAATAATAAATCAAAAGGGAAATTACAAAATATTTTAAAATGAATGGCTCTACATATGAAACATATCAAAAGTTGTGAAGTGAAGTTGAAGTAGAACATACAGGGAATTCTTCAGCATTAAATGCATGCATTAGAAGAGAAGAAAGGTTTCAAATCAGTGTTTTCAGGTTTATCCTTAAGAAAATAGAAAAAAGAAGATCAATATACTCCCATATAAGCCAGAAAAGATAAAATAATAAAGATCAGATGGCAAGCTGATAAAATTGGAAAAAGGAAAATGAGCATTATATCAAGGAAACCAAAAGATGTTTCTTTGAGAGATCAGTATAACTGATAAAACTCTCTCCAGTCTAATCAGAATGGAGGTAGAGAGAGAAAAATTCATTATTAATAGAAAATCTCTTAGTAATCTAGAAAAAGGTTACTTTCTCAACTTGATTTTTAAAAAAATATCTGCAAAGTCAATACCTAAAAATACATTTGATATTAAAAGAATGAAAGCCCTGTCCCCAAAGTTTACAGATGAGGCCAAGTGTGCTCATTTGTATCAATTTCCATTCACCAGGAGGGTCTACCCAGTACAATAAAGCAGAGTGGAAAAACATACATACTGGAAAGGAATAAGTAGAACTGTATTCATAGTGATATTATTATGATGATGATTTGAGATGAAGTCTCGCTCTATTGCCCAGGCTAGAGTGCAGTGGAGTGATCTCAGCTCATCCTCCCATGTTCAAGCAAATCTCCTGAGTGTCTGGAATTACAGGTGCATGCCACTTGGCCTGACTAATTTTTGTAATTTTAGTAGAGATCGGGTTTCACCATCTTGGCCAGGTGTCTGGAACTCCTGACCTCGGGTGATCTGCCCACCTCGGCCTTGGCCTCTCAAAGTGCTGGGATTACAGCCCTGAGCCACTGTGCGTGGCCCACAGTGATACTGTTATTTATGTAGACAATTCTATGGAACTACAAGCTAATTATGAGCTACTATAATAAATAAATTTAGTCACATTTCAGAATTGATTATCTATCTTTATATAAGATGTCACAATTAACAATTAAAAGAAAATGTGGTTTACAATAGCATCAAAATATATGGAATAATTAGAGATAAATCTGGCAAAAGAGGTGGTAGGACTGTATAAAAAACACTTAAGAACACTACTGAGAGAAATTAAAGAAGACCTAAATATACAGAGGTATTTTCTGTGTTTCTGGAACAGAAGGATCGATAATGTCAAGAAGACAACTCTCTTAAAAGTGATCTATAGCTTCAACACAATTTTAATTAAAGCTATTGTAGTGGGTGTGTATGTGTGTGTTAGTGCATATGTAGATGTAAAAATGGAAAACTTGATTCTAAAATTAACATGGAAATGAACCAAACCTAGAGTATTTTATTCTGTTTTAAAACTACTTTGAAAAGAAGAACAAAGTTGAAGGACTTACAATACATTATTCCAACGTACCATAACAGCTTTTGTTTGTGCAAAGGGACAAATAAATAGATCAACGAAAAAATAGATCCCCTAAGACACACATATTAAAACATATTTTAAATAATGGAAAGGCAATTATGTTGCTAAAGTATGGTGTTTTTTTAGCCAATATTGAAAAATTGGTCATTAACATGCCCCAAAAATACAAAAAACAAAACAAACCGCTATGGCAATTTGTCACAATACCTTAAGAAATTAATCAAAAAATTATTATAAACTTTAACTTAAAAACAAAAACAACAAAATTTCTAGAAAGAATAATTGACGAACATCTTAGTATTCATATATTTGTTTTACATAATACATTTAGATTTGAAGCAATTCAAATAAAATTTACAATTCACATAAAAAAAGTCGACATCATCAACATCTTTCACCCACTGAAAGGGAGTGGTTAAAAAAATAGAAAGACAAGCCACAGATTAAATAAAAATATTTCTAAATTACATATCTGATAAGGGATTGGTGTTCAAAATACATAAAGAATTCTTTAAAGTCAATAATCATGCACATGAATGTTCATTGCAGCACTGTTTACAATAGCAAAGAACTGGAACCAACCCAAATGCCCAACGATGATAGACTGGACTGGGAAAATGTGGCACATATACACCATGGAATATTATGCAGCAATCAAAAATGATGAGTTTGTGTCCTTTGTAAGGACATGGATGAATCTGGAGAACATCATTCTCAGCAAACTGACACAAGAACAGAAAAAGAAATACCGCATATACTCACTCATAGGTGGGTGAGAAAAATGAGAACACATGGACACAGAGAGGTGGTCTACTATACACTGGGGTCTATTGGGGGGAATGGGGGAGGGACAGCGGGGGGGGCTGGGGAGGGATAGCCTGGGGATGAATGCCAAGTGTGGGTGAAGGGGAGGAAGGCAGCAAAGCACACTGCCATGTGTGTACCTATGCAACTATCTTGCACGTTCTGCACATGTACCCCAAAACCTATAATGCAATAAAAATTAAAAAAAAAAAGAAAAAAAATATTTGAAAATATATTTACCAAAAGTGATCAATGCTGAGTTGTACATGAGAAGATGTTCAACATCCTGAGGTATTAGGAAAATCCACAATGTGAAACCACTAAACACTTATTAGGATGTCTAAGCATAAAGTACTAAACAGGTGAAGTTTTGGTGAGGATGTGGAGCAAGTGAAATACCCATACACTGCTTTAGGGAAGGTAAAATAGTACAATAACTTTGGAAACTTTCAGGATGTATTTTTTAAAAGTGTTAAACGTACACTTAGCATGTGATCTAGCCATACCTCTCATAGGAATTAACCTAAGAGAAATAAAAACATATGCCCATAACAAGACTAATACATAAATGTGTATATATTTGTAAGCCAATATCCTGAAACTTTCCAAAAGCCATTTTGGTGAATGAGTAAGAAAATTGTGAAATATTCTTAACATTGAATACTAATAGCAATAAGAAGGGATGACATATTATGGCATGGGATAACATGAATGAATCTCAAACTAATTTTTTAAGAATCCACTTAAAAGAGAATATATGTTATATGGTGTTATAAAATTTTTAGGAATCATTATGGATAATGAATATATTCACTATACTTACTTTTTTAGCATTTCACAAAGTTTATTATGTTTTCATTTCCCTTTCTTACTCTTTTTTAAAGCTTTATATTATTTTTTCTTCAACTTTAGATACAGGAGTACATGTGCAGGTATATCACATGGGTAAATTACACCCAAGCGGTGAGCATAGTACCCCAAAGTCATTTTTCAGCCCATGCCTCCCTTTCTCCCTTCCTGCTCTACTGTTCTGCAGTGTCTATGGTTCCCGTGTGGAGGTTCATGTATGTTCAAGCATTAGCTACGACTTATAAGTGAAAATATGTGGTATTTGGTTTTCTATTCTTGCATGAGTTCACTTAAAATTATAATCCCCAGCTTCATCCATGTTGCTGCAAAGGACATGATCTTATTCTTTTTACAGCTGCATAGTATTCCATGGTGCATATGTACCACATTTTATCTATCCAATCCAATCTTGATGAAAATCTTGCTTGATTCTATATGTGTACTATTGTGAATACTGCAGTGATGAACATACAAGTCCATTTGTCTTTATGATATTATGGTCTACATTCCTTTGGGTATACTTGACCTAGTAAAGGGATTGCTGGGATGAACAGTATATCTGTTTTAAGTTTCTTAAGAAGTCTCCAAACTGCTTTTCACAGTGGCTGAACTGACTTACATTTCCAACAATATTTATACACATTCCCAAGAATATTTATACACATTCCCCTCTCTCTGCAGCCTTCAACATCTGTCGTTTTTTTCACTTTTTAACAATAGCCATTCTGACTGGTGTGAGATAGTATCTCATTATGGTTTTGATTTGCATGTCTCTGATAATTAGTGATAAGCATAACAAAAACAATGTGGTACTGGTTCAAAAAAAACCAAAAACATAGATCAATAGAACAGAATAGAAAAATCAGAAAGAAAGCCATACAACTAAAATCACTTCTTCAACAAGGCCAACAAAACAAGCAATGGGGAAGGAACTCCCTATTCAGTAAATAGTACTGGGATACCTGGCTAGTCATATGCAGAAATTGAAACTGGACTCTTACCTTTCATCTGATACAAAAATTAAGATGAATTAAAGATTTAAATAAAAGACTTCAAACTATAAAAATCTGAAAAGAAAACATAAGAAATATCCTTGCAGACATCCAATTTAGCAAACAATTTTTGGCTGAGACCCCAGAAACAACTGCAACAAAATAAAAACTGACAAGTGGGACCCAAATAACCTAAAGAGCTCTTGCACAGCAAAGCAAGTGATCAATAGAATAAACAGACAAATTACAGAATGGAAGAAAATATTCACAAAGTATACCGCCAACAAAGATCTAATATCTAGAGTCTCTAAGGAACTTAAACAGATCAGCAAGCAAAAAACAAATAACCCCATTGCAAAAAATGGGAAAAGGACATGAACAAACACTTCTCAAAAGAAGGTATATTCACTACCTGTGGTGATTATTTTTCAGACACACAAACACACATATCTACAGATATATACATACATTAATAAATATATGTTGACATTTTAAATCTATGCAGTTTATTGTACATGACAAAGTGTTAAAATACATGCAAGACATCTAGAAGCACATTACTCAATGGTAGTTTAAGTAGGAAATGTCCTCAAGATAATAGTAAAATAACTTGGATTATTTAACCTAAAGGAATAGAGAAAAAACACTAAGTAGTTATAATTATGAAATAAAATATCTTTGTGATTGAGAGATAATTAAAAACTGAATAAATAATTACAAAAAAACAAAATAATTAAAAACTGAATAAATTTTTCCAGAAGTTATAGACCATCTCCTATATGCAAATCTCTAAGGTGTAGCTTAAAGTTATAAAATATCACCTTTTTCCTTGAAGGATTAATGGTCTAATCTGTGAGATAATATCACACATAAATGGATAATTTCAAGTCAGTGTGAAAGGTATATTCTTAAAGAGACTGTTGAAATGGAGTTGATTTCTGGCTCAGTTGGAAAACTTCTATCAATATCTCCAAAGATGCATGGATGACTTTTGGCCAAGATAAGGGCATTGGAATTTATGATGGACCAGAAAGTTTCCTGGCAACCTTCAAAGTCATTTTCTGCACTGATAATTTGCACTTGACCTAAACAATTTGTGAAGCATGGCTTTATTACTTAAAGGTCTCCACCTGAGAGTCTCAAAGCCTCATTCAGCTCTTGGTGGATCAAAGTGAACATACATATCATCTTGTTTGCAAATAGGACCCTTGGAAATCTTGTGTGGGGGCTTGTCTCTCAACAGCCTGACTCTACATTCTTTTTCTCTTGCTGCACCATATCATTTTCTTTAGAATAGAGCATACATGAAAATACAGTCAGCTCTCTGTATCCACAGGTTTTGCATCTAAGGATTCAATGAAGCAGGGATCAAAAACATTTGAAAAAAAATCATTTAAAATACCAATACAGCAATAAAAATAATACAAATTTAAAAAAAATAGAGTGTAACACTATTTGCACAGCACTTACATTTTATTAAGTATTATAACTAATCTAGAGCTGATTTAAAGTATATGGGAAGAATGTATGTAGGCTATATGCAAATACTATGCCTTTTGACATGAAGGAATTTGAGCACTCGTGGGTTTGGTATCCCATGGATGTTGGTCCTAGAATCAACTTCCCATAGATACATGGAACAACTGTACTTTGTGAAGTCATCTGAGTCCTTTCAAATACTTAAACTTTGAAAAAGTTTACAGAGTGGACCTAGTACTATAAGATCTCATGGGGAGAAATCTTGCAATAAGGAAAATCCTATTTAGAATTGCTTTCTAGTTCTAGAAATGATACTTGGACTATGTTTTATAAGACAAATAGCAATCAGCCTGGCTAAAAAAGGAGGGAGGAAAAAAGGGAGAAACAGAGAGAGAGAGAGAGAGAGAGAGACAGAGACAGAGAATTTTTCTTTTTATGCAGATATGCTTACCTTCTCTAGAATGAAAGAGTACACAATCTCTGTCTAATCATCCTAGAGAAGTTAAGCATATCTGCATAAAAAGAAAAACAAACTATGCTTAAGAAGATGTTGTAGCACATGGAACTAGTTTCATTTATAACTGAGTGGTTATTTAATTTTTATGTAGTGTGAGTTGAATTCTCTCTGCTTCTTAATTATTTTAACCATTAGAAACAGACATTCTCTGAATACCTATGTTTTTTTTTAAGCCATAGGATACAACACAAGTCAAAAAACAAGGCAAGAGATAGTGGTGATACTGGTCATACATAAATTTCATGTAAATGAAATACTGATATGGTTTCATGAGTTATGTTTTAGTGCAGCACATTTTGAAGAACAGGACCCATGAATGTCTCCCTGAGTTGTTTAGACATTAATTGTCCTGAATGCCATCCATCCATCTCCACAATGTCAGATGGCATCTTGATGGTGACTTTTATTTTACTGATCACATGAAATGATAAAAAATTGTATTATTGCAGGGTCTTGTGGTCCCTATAGATTTCTGGAAGTTGTTGTTTCACAAATGGTAGGATTCACTTCTGTACTCATCAAACAAATGTTAGAGAACAAAATACAAAGGTCAATCCCTAACTGACAAGCAGAAGACTGTTATACTTGAAACAGATGAATTCAGAACGGGAATTTGAGTCATTCAAACAATGAGAAAAGTCTGCTGTATCTTTAATCAGGGTTGAAAAGTACAATGTTGAAAAATGAATACATACTTTTCTAGAGACTTTCAAATATGATAGCATACCACTAAGTGTACTTAGGAAATCTGGGTAAAAGAGAAAGAGACTTAAGGAAAACTAATGGACTATATAAAATACTCACATCAGTTACTGATGTAGAAGAGAAAAGCAAAGAAATATGTGCCCAGATCTGTGTAGGATCTATCTATCTATCTATCTATCTATCTATCTATCTATCTATCTATCTATCTATCTATCAATGAATTATCTATTCATCTATCATCTATTTATCATTTCTCGTTTCTATAAACTGAAAATTTCTGAGATAATAGTTATATAGGAGATAAGGAGAAAAAGATATGTCTTTCTTTTCCTGTATTCCTAGATTGCTTATTCTTGAAATTTAATTTAATATGATCAAGGGATACAATATTAATAAAATTAGAAAATATTCTGGTTTGGGTAAATATTTATTATTTGGGGTAAATTATATATTGTATATTATATGACATTGTTACAAATTACAATTCCCTCATAATTTGCAAGTGTAGAACTGTCTTATAATAGCTGTCTGCATGGTTGATTCAATTACACGATTCATCTACAAGAGTTCACTCTTTCATACTTGTATATGCTTTACAGTATAAAACACCGCATACAACTTAAAGAGAAATTTTGACTTAAGTTTTCATTTATTTTAAAAATAGAAGTATTTTTCTTCATTTTCTGAAATTGTAAGAAATAGGAATACAAAAATCACTGTCTAGGGGTTACTGAGATAAAGTGTAGTATACATTCAGACATTCATTTGTACAGGTATCTCTGACAATTGTCACTTACTGTTGATTTTAATGTTCAAAGAAAGACTAAAGAAACAATTGCTTTAAAATTGCATTATTGGGTGTTTTTCAAACAGCCTCAATTGTTCCTGTTTCCATTACCCCAAATTTTAACCTGCCATTAGTGAATCACTCTTCACAAATTTATAAAATATTCAGAAAATAATAAATCATTATACATTAGGAGAATATTTTATAAATGAACACTCTATTGACTATATTTTAAATTTTAAAGTTATTTTCAGGTCTTTCATCTATACGAGCATTTTTAAGTAGTTATGGAAAATATTATTTAACTAAGGCAAAGGAATCAGATGGTGGGAGGGTATATGTAGGTTAAAGTAAGAAAGACAATATTGATCCTCATTTGAAGAGTGTATCCGTGATGTGTAGGTGGGAATGTTTGTTTATATGTACCGCACAATTATCTAGTTAAAAGAGTATGTGAATTTGCAGAAAAGGTGTCCAGCCAATTCAGTCAATGTCTCTGTTAATGAGCTTTTGAAAGATTTCACATAGTATGTCACAATAAAACAAGGTATGATGATACAAGGAAAGCATTCCCTGGGTTTATGAACAGAAAGGTTTTAGGCAGGTTGGAGAGCTTACCTGAAGATTCAATAAAAAGTTTAATATAAGCATGTATAAATTTTTTATGACTATCAAGAGTATATCAGTGTTTGTTCAGTGAGGGAAATCAGCTAATTGAAAACAGAATATTGAAGTCATGTAGCAGGATTTCCGTCAAATTATTAACCAAATCTACCTATGAATTTCTGCATGTCCTCACTCAGTTTTTAACTCATTTCCTCCAGGCTCAATATAAAATATATTCTTCTTATGTTCAAGGTAATAATTCTTAATATTATCAAGGATATTATTAAACTTTCCATAATAATATTAAAAACTATTATTATTTCTTTTCTTTTTTTTTGGAGAGAAGGAAAGAAAGAAAAAAAACTATTATTATTGTATAATATCCCCCCAAAATATTTTATATTCATTAACTCAACTTTGTGATGTTCCCATTCAATAGCTAAGTCTAAAACCTGATGTTATAGGTCTTTAACTTTTTTTAACTTTCATCTTTTAAAAAATGATGCTTGTAGTCCTTGTAATATTCATTTAATCCAGGCTACTTAAGTAATATCATTTGCCATAATGTCTCTTGCAACCTCATAATCTCTAAATTCAGCACACTTAGTTTCATGTACACTGTATTGGTATTTCTGCTTGCACTTGATTACTGGAAGCCCTAAAGCCCACACTAGAAGTCTTAAAATTATCCTTGATTCGTCTTGCCTCTGTGACACAGGTACAGTGTGATGATTTTGCTTTAAATTTGGTTTTATTGTACACCTTCCTCTTCATTTCCTTGCCCTTTAGTAAAGGCCCCAGTTATCTCTCACATGAACTCAATTTATCTCCCTGCCAATATTCTTGTGTCAACTCCCTTGTTCTCTGGATTACTTGCTTCTCAATGGCAGCTCCTCTTTGTTCCATAGAAGACTGGGTTTTTTTTTTTTTAAATTTTTTAAATTTTTGTTGCATTGTAGGTTTTGGGGTACATGTGCAGAGTGTGCAAGATAGTTGCCTAGGTACACACATGGCAGTGTGTTTTGCTGCCTTCCTCCCCTTCACCCACACTTGGCATTTATCCCCAGGCTATCCCTCCCCAGCCCCCCCACTCCCCCTCCCCCCTCCCCCCCAATAGACCCCAGTGTGTAGTATACCCCCTCCCTGGGTTTTTAATAAAGCCCTGAGAGTCCTCCATGATCTACTGCTGCCTGCTTTTCAGCTGCACCTCCACCCAATCTCCAAACCCACCAACACACCATTATTCTAATTCCTGTTAAAAACAGTATATTTCAATCACAGTTAGGTGCTTGGATTTTTTCACACCTTATGCTCTTGTTTGCTTTACAAGTGTTGCTCTTTATGCAACATTTTATTCTTGCCCTATTCTCCTAAATAACAGTTTTTCTTCATTCGGTTTGTCTTTAATACCAAGGAACTCTCCTGTCTTTGGCTGCATTAAGTGTCTATTCTCATGAAATAGTCTGTAAATATCTATAAAAACTGCATTTGTTTAAATGTTTTTGAATTCAGCTATTCAATAAACAATAAAGGACTTTAGTAAAGTTGATTCTTTTGAGATGTTGAGATAAATCTCAAGTGTCTTAAGAAAAATGATTCTGTGTTAGGCCTATTAGTAGCCCAAGCACAATATAGTGAAAAATACAAAGCCAGCACTTTGCATAAACCTGCTGAATAAATATATAAAATAAATGTAAGGCAATTTTGGAATGACAGTAAAAACTCTTCCGTGAAATTTCCAATATCTCAATAAGGTTATAAAAAATTGTCATAAATGATCTCTATCAGGGGAAGTGGAAAGGGACACCCAGGTAAGTATTTCAAAAGTATACTTTGGTCAGATGGTGCTTAAATTGATTGTGTAAAGAGAGAAAAAAATACAGACAAAAGCACTGGTGTGCATTTGCCTGTTTTTGTGTGTGTATGATAACAAATATCTTTAAAATCTCTGCTTAAAAATATGCTTCATTTCATATACATGTTACATTGTCTGCACCTGAAGATCATCTGTGACTGTGCTTCTCCTGTCTTCATCAAGGCGCCCAAGATGAAGAAGTCCCTTTTTGAGTCATGCTATTTTCATGGCAGAAGGAAAGAACAAGAGAATTAAAGAAAATATGTCATGTTTTCTTGAAGTTTGATTTCAGCCATGGTGTGTATTTTGTTTGCTTCTATGCTACTGGGTAGAGCAAGTCACATGATCAACTGGTTGAAAATGCATAATCCTTCCATTGGAGGCACCATGCTTCACGTATCAAAGGCACTCATGTGTAACCTTCCTTGAGGGAGGGGAAGGATATTTGTGAAAAGCAATATGCAGGCACTGAAAAATACATTAAGAAAGTCATAAAGGAAGGTTAAAAAATAAAATAAGTAATAAGCCTTAACATTTTATTATTGCTGGTACTACAGAGGAAGCCAGCAAGGATATCTTTCAAATAATTGTTTAAACAAAAGAGTATGAATTGGCAGGATAGAAAAAAAACTTTCAAAAAAAAAAAAAAAAAAAAAACCTCAAGATTTAAAAGGAGCCAATAAGCTGGGTGAGAGTCAATAAAACTAAATTAAAATGATTTTTCTGGTTTAAATCAAGGCAAAATTGTGAGAGAAATCACAGGTGTCTGACAGCATTAGTCAATGCTTTCCCTCAGATGTGTCGAACTGCATCCTCCAGAGAAGAAATCAGTTGATACCTGATTTTGTGAACACTATTATTTTAGATGAAAGCGATTCCAGGAATTTTAAGCTATGAGAATTTGTGATTCTAACGCTAAAAATGCAACTAATTATCAACGTCCAAGCAAAGAAGGTCATATTAGAATCTATGGTTGATTCTGTTAGAGGAAAGTTGGACACAGAGAAGGATTTGCCTTTTGAAGGGTCAGGGTGACAGAGACAAAACAGAAATTATTTGCATAATTGATCAGAATGGCCCATAAAAACAGATTCCTGTATTTGTCTCCTTATAAATCCTGAAATATGTATAGAAATATAGACCTAAATATCCCAGTTTAAATGCAGACCATGATGGATTTGAAGATTCACACTTTGTTCCTTAAAAGAATATTCATACCTGAATAACCATTCCTTTAAAATGAATGTACATAAACACTCATAGATAATCTAGAAGGGAAATAGAATATAACATGCTATAAATGTATTAAATCAAGTATTAGGTTGGTGCAAAAGCAATTGCGGTGTTTGCCATTGAAAGTAATGATGAAAACTGAAAATATTTTGCACCAACCTAATATTAAAGTAGAAACTACAATAGCAGAATCAATAAGAAAGGGTTACTATGCCTACTTAATCAATTTCATTTTAATATCATAATTGAATTATTGTTTTGGTGTAATTATAGGTATATATAATATTAGGAAATACTTATATACTGTTTCTTACCAAGGTTAAAGAATTTTACATATATTAATTATTATTATAATTCCCTTTTTCATAAGTACACACTGAACACAAAGACTGCTCATGATGAAATACACTTAAATATGACACCATAAATCTTTTTGGATACAAAGTATGGTAGACAATGTGATAAGTAACAAACTAAATAGCTTCTATATATGACCCTTGTTTATTGTACATAATAAAGAGGAAAAAAGAGCTATATATAGATATAGATATAAATACAGGTACAGATACAAACACCTCCATATTTAAACCTATCTGTTATGCACTGAAATCTTCCTCCTGCACCGAAGGGAAACTCCTCCACTGGCTATGGCCCCCTTAATAAATATCAGAGTCTGTACTCCTAAAAAAGCCATTGAAAAATGCTAGATGTCCTCTAAGGACCCGGTTTCCCTATGACTGACATCTAATGGCAGAGTGGTTAGGGAAGGGACGCATCATAATGGGTTTTCTATGCCATGAAAAGCTATTTGATTTTGTCTCGAAGGTAATGAGAAGTACTGAAGAATTATTACAGTTGAAGGTCTTCCTGGAGAGAAAGGTAGAATTGTGAGATTAAGTGTAGAGAAACCAAGTTGTATGAATTCAAGAAAACAAATTAGAAAGATCAGCACTCTCATGGAAAACAAGATGATAGAGAAAATAGAGTTTGCTTGAGAGATGTTAAAATACACAATGGATATGTCTTGATAACAGATTAAACTGTATGATAGGGTTTGGTTCTGTGTCTTCAAACAAAATCTCATCCCACGTTGTATTAATAATTCCCAGGTATCCAGGGAGGGACCTGGTGGGAGGTGACTGGATGTAGAGGTGTTTCCTCTGTGCTGTTATTGTGACAGTGAGGGAGTTCCCATGACAGCTGATGGTTTTAAGTGTGTTATTTCCTCACTGTTTCTCACACACTCTCCCTGCTGCCCTGTAAGTTGTGCTATTGTTTCGTTTTTACCTTCTGCCATTCCTCTAAGTGTCCTGAGGCCTCCCCAGTCATCTGGAACTCTGAGTCAATTAAATCTCCTTTCTCTATAAATTAGTCTCAGGTATTCTTTATAGCAGTGAGAAAATGAACTAATACAACAGACATCTAGGATAACTGAAACGTATTTTCCAGCTCCACAGAATGTCATATTAACACAGGCAGGAGCTATCGTAGGAGAAGCAAGTTTGGAGGAAGAGATTTCATAAAATCCATCATTTGTGTCCATTAATACATGTAAATATAACCTTCAAATTTTAATTATTAAATTTGAGAAAAATGTAAATAGTGTAGAATACATAAATTTAAGCAACAAGTAATTCATATAATTTAAAAGTAACATTTAGTCTAATACTGTACTGTGTTTGATATTCTTTCAACAACTACAATTCCAGCAAAAAACAATTACTCACATATAGCCTATTTGAAAAGAGTTATGAGAATGACAATGTAAAGTAAGTCATGGATCCTGCCTTGAGGCTATAACACAATGTTACAGATGCCATAATAAAGGTGGAAAGATTTCCTCCTGGTATAGAAGAGGTTTATTCAAGAAGACTTGTATTTTGAGTTTACATGGTTGCCATTTAATAAAAAATATTGCTAAAATGAAACCATAAAATATATATAAATTATTTACTGCTTACCATTAACAATAACAATGATATCACGGAAGTCAATTTCTCCCCTGGCCTCCACTCTTCCTTCACATCTGTATATACCTTCATCACTTTTATTGATGTTGAGAATCTGCAGATTATTGTTTGCTAACATAGCGAACCGATCTGGAAAGTAAGCAAAGGGGAGAAAATGTTATCAGTAATCGAAGGCAAAGTTCAGAGTGCTCTAAATTGTTAAAAGTTAAAATATGGCACTGTCTGACACTATCAAGCTTTTCATCAGCAAACAAATTCAAATTTGAAAGTAAAATGTAATTTCATGACTTCAGTTTTTCCACTCTACACTGCTTTGTTACACCTTTTTTGTCTAAAAAAATTAAAAATACATTCAAGATTTTATATCCACATAAAATGGTTAGGCTCTTATTCCCCCTTGGTGTTTTGGATGCAGAAATGATACACAAAGGAACAATGCACGGAGATTAGATATCACATATGTGCAAACTTTTGACTGCGAATAAATGGCAACATGGGTTGAAAAAGGCTAGAAAATATATTGAACATCCTTCTTCATACAATAATTAAACTAAACATTTTGCATCTCTGAGGAGGCAACCAAATGGTATAATATTATTCAAGTAATATAAAGGATATAAAAATAGTTTTGTCTCAAATGTATGTAAGGGATTGGGATTTTTCTGGCTGACAAGATAATCTGTATTAGGAATAAATAGATTTTGTTATTTTATTTCAAGTTTCCATTTTTCATGTGTTTGCACACGCATACATCCAAAAATAACCTGCTATACAGTGTGCATTAACTGATAGTGTAATCTACTACAGTAAGCTGTGATGCCTAAGCAGCATCTCAGCCTGACATTATTTTTCATGTCTGGCCTGATTTATGAGCATCACAATCTTGCTGCCATGCTAATACCTTTTCTCTCCTTATCATTCAAAGAATGCTTTTACGTATAGTTCAATTCGGAAACTCTTTGTACAGGCAGTATCTTAAATCTCCTTAATTAACACATCCATAGATCTCATTGACTATTAGCTGTTTGTTGGATACTGTATATAAGACACTTTGATGAGTAAGAGACAGATAGCCTGTATCTCTTTTGGTCTTTTGGTCAGGTAGAAATGTGATTATGTTAAGGCACCCAGCCTCTAAGATATCTACAGTCTATTGTTTATTCCTTGGGCCTGTTCCAGTGTTTACTGCTTTCCCCCTTGTCTTTTGGCTTGATAATGTGGTTAGGAAAACCACTGAAGCCATATGTGAAAAAGGTAGCGTCTCCATCAGTCTGATTGTGGAAGGGATACAGGAGAATCCTGCCTCTACATCTACTGCCAATTGGAATTTGCCTGAGTGAGCCATAAACTACTATGGCAGTAGGCCACTCAGATTTGGGGGTTAATTTGTCATAGAAGTTCCTTAATGAAAGGGGAGAAGTTTGGGCTAGAAATAATAAATAGAAGAGTCATTAGAGCATAGATATTCATTGAACAGACAAGCCTGTGGTTGCTTTTTGTTGAAGAGATAAGTAATCAGGGGTGGAAATGCGAAGATTCAGAGGCTCCCTCAAAGGGAAAATAGTAATTCTAATGCTAGAGCCACATAATTTTTAGCCCATGAGGTGTAAACTTTTCCATAATGTTTAATTTTTCCTTAGGTTGAACCTAAGAAGAGAGACAAAAATATTTATTTGGATTCTTCCCCTGGTAAATTAAAGCACAAACATGAAATAGTCTCATCAAAAGAATACTGGGGTGAAAGAAAACAAATACAAAATAAATTTTTAAAAATTAAAAAATGGAAAAAATAAAAAAATAAAATGATCAACCAAATACACACAAAAAGAAAACCAATCCACAAGAAGTCTTAGAGGATAACTCCTAAGTAGTCCTGCAATAACTAAAAACTTCTGAAACTTCGTAATGTTTCAAAGTCAATTAAAAATCCTCTCTTAAGTATGCAGCCAGAAGTTTGGATGAGAGGCAATTATAAATAAGGAAAATTTAAAATGCAAAGGAACACTATCATATTTAGATTATTGTATAACTTCATTTTCTAACTTGCTAAAATACCTATCATCCTTCATCTATAATGCTTTTTACTGATATTTGATTTGAAATAGGAAAAATATGAATAGTAAGGAGAAGTATTATTTTAATCAGAAAGGAAATGCTTTACATAAAAGAGCAATAATTAGAATCACAATACATATGTTATAAGAACACATCAGCATTTTCTTCCATTGAAATATTTGAATTTTGAATGGCTATTTTAATGCATTCTTTTTCTTTTCTTTGCTTTATTTTATTTATTTATATTTTTCTCCAGCTCTCTGCCACCTATATCTGGCATTTCTCCCCATGTTATCCCTCCCCAACCTCCCTACCCCTGCTGTCCCTCCCCTATTGCACCCCAACAGACCCCAGTGTGTGATGCTCCCCTCCCTGTGTTCATGTGTTCTCATTATTCAACACCCACCTATGAGTGAGAATATGCAGTGTTTGATTTTCTATTCTTGTGTCAGTTTGCTCAAAATGATGGTATCCAGATTCAACCAAGTCCCTACAAAGCACAGAAATCCATCATTTTTTATGGCTGGATAGTATTCCATTGTGTATATGTGCCACATTTTTCTTGTCCAGTCTATTATCGATGGGCATTTGGGTTGGTTCCAGGTCTTTGCCGTTATAAACAGTGCCAAAATGAACATATGTGTGCATGTGTCTTTATAATAGAACAATATATAATCCTTTGGATATATACCCAGTAATGGGATTGCTGGGTCAAATGGAATTTTTATTTCTAGGTCCTTGAGAAATCACTATACTTTCTTCCACAATGGTTGAACTACTTTACACTCCCACCAACAGTGTAAGAGTTTTCCTATTTCTCTACATCCTTTCCAGCATCTGTTGTGTCTGGATTCTTTAATGATTGCCATTCTAACTGGTGTGAGATGGTACCTCAACATGGTTTTGATTTGCATTTCTCTAATGCCCAGTGATGATGAGCATTTTTTCATATGTTTGTTGGCTTCACATTATTTCTACCAACTGAAAATTTAAAGCTTTAGAAAAGTATTAATTACCTGCTAAATCTAAATACATACTATTATATATGTTTATGTATATACAACATTTTCTATACAGAGAACTATCTGAAAATTGCATGTCAAATTCCAAACATGTTTGTGAGGCCCATGGATTATTGTTAGTAAACTATTATCAAAAGAAAGCCCATCATTAATAGATGTTTCCAGAAAACATTTGAAGAAGGCACAGCTTCAATCAGTGTCAAAGAACTATTTTATTTGAAATTTTATTTTAGATTATGTTTCTCTCAGTTATACAGAAACCCAATTTTCTATCAAAGTAAGAAAATAAGTGTAATCAGATAATGCCCAATAATGAGTCTGCTTTATTTCCTTAACTTAGTTATTTCTAAGTCCTCTTCTTTCCTTATTCTGTGCCTACTCAATTATTGGTCTTACTTATCCACATGGTTTCAGTCACCATCTATATCTTAAGGGCTCACCATTTTTCTTCAGATCAGATGATTTCTGTGAGTTCCATAGCATTTTTAACAGTCTACTAGATGTACGTACTTAGGAGGAATTAAAGTGCCTTGATCTCAGTATGTTTAAAATTTAGCTCAATCTCTCCACCTGAAATTTATCATCTGGCATTCTCCAGTTCTGTCTTCACATACCTTTACGTGGAACTAGTTGCCCCCAAAAAATTCCATAAGTGATGGAAATCTGCAGAAGGCAAATTCCATGAGTCATCTTTGACATCTTCATCTCCCTCAGGCTACAGACCCAGTTAGACTCCATGTCTTATCACTTCTCTGTTATCATTATTTAAATTAAATCTCTTTCTCCTTTAGCAATATTTCCTTAGGACCTGAACTGGTTTTCAGTCTCAGGAGTTTTGCCTTGACTCCCATCTAATTTGTTCTCTTCACCGACATACAAATATTCTTCTCAAGTGCATATTAGGTTACGTTACCGTATTGATTAAATCTTCAATGATGCCCTCTTTGAATAAATAAACTCTGTAACAGATGTCAAGTCTGTGTTAACTTGGCTTGACCTCCTTCTTCAGCTTCCTTTCTTATTAGCCCTTTATTTAAAAATGCTAGTTAGATTTTCCCATTTGTATAAATATTTAAGTTGCAATTATTAATAAGTTCTAGTGATTATAAACTTATTCCAGTTTCAGAAATATGCTTTCATGCCGTATTTACCTCTGGGCCATTGCATATTGTCTTCCTTCTTCCTAAAAATTCCCCACCTAATTTGTTCTCTTCACTGAAATACAAATATTCTTCTCAAGTGCATATTAGTTTATGTCATTGCAATGGTTAAATCCCTTCAATGTTGCCCACTTTGAATAAACTGCAAACTTGTAGCAGATGTCAAGGTTGTGTTGACTTGGCTTGATCTCCTTCTTCAGCTTCCTTTCTTATTAGTCCTTTATTTTAAAATCCTAGTTAGATTTTCCCGTTTGTATAAGTATTTAAGTTGCACTTATTATTAAGTTCTAGTAATAATAAGCTTATTCCAGTTTCAGAAATATGCTTTCATGCTGCCCTTCAGTTCTGGGTCATTGCATATGGTATTCCCTATTCCTGACAGTTCCCTACCAACATCTGCCTGGCTAATATGGGTGTATATTTAAAAGTAACCATTTCCCCTTAGCAGGCATCTTTGACACCCTCTCTTACCATAAGAAATATACATTTATTTTCTTTATCATCCTCTATTACCATAATTTCATTGTCATAGACTCAATATATCTTGTTCTCATACTGATTTACCTATTTATCTTTCCCTTAGATTGCTGGTATTTTTTGAAGGCAATAAACTTATCTTGCTTACCATGAATCTTAAACATCCAATACACCACAGGACAGGTACTATGTATTCAATAATTGCTGAATTAATCTTTTATACTAGAAGTAGATTACATAAAAGTTGTGTTGAACAAGGTAATTTTAATCAGTTTGTTTTTTTGTTTGTTTGCTTATTTTGTTTGTTTGTTTGTTGTGATATGAGGTCTCACTCTGTTGCCAGGCTGGAGTGTAGTGGTGCGATCTGGGCTCACTGCAACCTCTGCATCCCGGGTTCAAGCAGTTCTCCTGCCTCAGCCTCCTGAGTAGCTAGGACTACAGGCACGTGCCACCACGCCCAGATAATTTTTGTATTTTTAGTAGAGATGGGGTTTCACCATGTTAACCAGGATGGTCTCGATCTCTTGATGTCATGATCTGCCCTCCTCAGCCTCCCAAAGTGCTGGGATTACAGGTGTGAGCCACCACATCCAGCCATTTAAATCAGTTTTTTAATGCAGAAGAAGTTTATCAATTAGGTGTTGTCCAAAGCATTTACAAAGTTTAAGAGATAATTTCCAAACTGGCTAGGGTTGAACAGATATCAGCAAATAGCATATGCCTCAATCAGGATGACACTAAAAGTCAGGATATTCAACTTGTATAAGCAAAATGTCACCTTTACTTTCACAATGCTTGAATACTTTATCATATGAATCTCCTTTCTATGAGCAATATGGAAAATCTCCACTTCTATTCTTCAGGAAATGTAATTTTGAATATCTACCACACAGCTACAATCAAAAGCATAGCTAATAAAATCAGCATTTCTAAGCCTCCATTGTTTCCTCTGGAATATACATACTTTACTTTTATATCAGATTAAGACAACAGAAAGCTATCTGGGTCCATGACATTAGTCCAAATGCCCATACATACACCTTTCATAACTGTAATCTTAATCTTATTTAATTAGCTTTAATAAAGGGACTATATAAGGTATAAGCAGTGAATAATGTTATTTCATATAAATACATTATAAATGTACAAATTGTTCAATAATGAGCTATGTGGTAAGTTTCTACAATATTACAAGGTTAGAAAAGTGTGTCCTTCCTGATAATGTACTTGAATACTTTAAATCCTATAGTTAAAAATACTATTTTATTTATTTTCTTTTTCTTTTTCACCTGCCACACAACTTAGTGTTCTGTTTCATATTAAACTATACCCATTTCTTCTACACTGGATTTTCTGGTTCTAGATATAACCTAAATGCATGTAACTTTAGCAAAACTGATTCTAATATTTAACAACTCAGTGAGAAGGAATGAGAGGGATGTGTCATTTATTGAGAATCTAACATAAAGCCAAATATATAACCATATATATATATATATTTGGAGACATATGTATATATTTGAGACAGAGTCTAGCTCTTGTTGCCCACACTGGAGTACAATGACATGATCTCAGCTCACCACAACCTCCACCTCCCAGGTTCAAGTGATTTTCCTGCCTCAGCCTCCTAAGTAGCTGGAATTACAGGCATACACCACCACGAGTGGTTAATTTTCTATTTTTAGTAGAGATGGGGTTTCTCTATGTTGGTCAGGCCAGTCTCGAACTCCCGACTTCAGGTGATCCACCCACCTTGGCCTTCCAAAGTGCTGCAATTACAGGCATGAGCCACCATACCTGGCCTTAGCCAAGTATTTTATTCATTTAATTAACAAATGAAGTATATATGATTCCCTGTATCCATGGATTCCACATCCATGGATTCAAACAACTGCTTAGAAAAAAAACTTTTTAAAAACTCAATCTTTATTGAACATGTTGTACAGATTATTTCGTTATTATTTCCCGAATAATACTGTATGGCAACCATATACATAGCCTTTAGATTGCATTTGGTATTACGAAGAATCCAGATACAATTCAGAATATGGGAAAATGTATATGGGTCATATGCAAATACTATGCCTTTTTATATAAGAGACATTGGCAATGGTTTATTTTGGTGTCTGTGGGAGATCCTGGAACAAATCACCCATATATGTAAACCAACGATTGTATGCCTAAGGTCTCATTTATGACACAAAGCCATTGTTTTAAATTAAGGAAATAATCTAATTTTTTTACAGCGAAAGAGTCAGATTAAGGCACAGAACAGTTAGAAAATGTGTTCAATGATTCAGGGCCAAGGAAAGGAGGAGAGCCAAACGGAACTTTGGTTCTAACGTCATTCAGTCCTGGGATGTTGGGGAAATATGTATGAGCTGTAGCAAGCAAATATCACTCCTCCATTACCACTACCCTTTGACACCAGTCTTCATTTTGAGGTTTATGCTCTTCACGTCTTTTAAAAATATAATTTTACTTCAAAATATTCTATTAATAAAGATTTACAATAAACTTACACTTGAAGTTTAAGATCAGACAATATGAAAATATTTAGACATTGCCATTCTACCATTACAAAAGAACTACTTTTTCTTTATCATTGAGAAGAAAAGAGCTAAAAATACATCAAACCCTCAAACCATTTACTTATGTGGCTTGTGAATACATCTACAGAGTTATGCTAAAACAAAATGAGAGGAAATAAGGTGTTATTTCTCATTAACGTCTTATGATGGAAACTGACAACGATTGAATATGCTAAGCTTAGAAAAATTCTTTCAAAATTAAAAAAATGATTATTGAACATGATTATCATATATTCTCCCCACGTATTCAAAAATAGATATGATCTTCTCTCCCTCCTTTATGCTGTAGAATCTTCAGTCCCTTTGACACAAATCAGAATCATCGAAGATGGAAAATACTTTAAAAGATTCAATTATTTTGTACCTCTCTGCAAAGCAGGTGCATTGAAAAATATTCTAAATTGAAAATGCTCCCTATGCATATGGTAAAGGAGCACAATGTAAGCAAATTACTTTCAATTTCAGACGTCATATTATTCCAAAATTTCAGTCTAAATCAAAATCATGAAGACAATTTGAATGAATGTACTTTTCTATTATTGACATGTATCTTCCCATAATATTTAGAACATGTAGATATCCTTGACAGCACAGCCTCAGAATAATAAACAGAATTCACATCAATACTAAGTTTACAGATAGTGATCTCATAGGATCGTGTAGAAATTATATAGAATTTGAATACAGCAGGACTTACTTCTTTATTTACTTAGTACTGTTTATAATGCATTAATGTTTCCTTGACAGTAGAGCAAGGGTCAGCAAACCTTTTCTGTAAATCTCCAGGTATTAAGGATCGTATTTCTTTAGGCTAAACCAACTGTGCCAGAGCTTCTCAACTCTTCCTCCAAAGCAATCACAGACAGTATGTGGCTAATGGGCATGACTGTGTTCTGATTACAACTTACAGAAAAAGGGCATGAATTTGCCCTGAGATCCCTACATTGCTAAATCCTAGTCTAGAGCTTAAAGCTTCTCAAAATAGCTGTTGAATATTTAGGGTCAAACATTCCAGTGTCCATAATTAGACACATAGATTCAGATTTTTAAAAACTGCAATAGTATTAGAACATATAACTTAGGGAGTTACCAAAATACTAACTGTCGGAAATAGTGGTGATTTCCTCATTATGATACAACCAGCTGACAGCAGGCGCAGGTGAACTGCTAACTCGGCAAACCACTTCCGCATCTTCTCCCTGTTTGAATTCTTGTGGAGACACCACTTCTCTGAAAGTGAGTTTTTCTGTACCAACAAAAAGAAATCACAAATCACAAAAGTATCATTGCTTATTTCTCCTAATAACATAATCCAAACTTTATTGATATTATAATAAAATAATTAGGAAAACCTAGATACTTTAAAATCTTAAACTAGATAACCGAATTCTTCTCCCTAATACCTTTCTATCTCACTGAGAATAAAATCCAAAGATCTTTCAACGCCATAAAAGGTTCTATATAAACTGGAGTTTGTCTCCACAGCTCCAGTCTGAATTTCGTTTCTCTCTTCTTAGTCACTATGCTCCAGGAAAACTGCGTTCTTTGAGGTTCCCTGAACATTCCAGGTTCATTCTCACCACAGGGCATTTGCACCCCTTCCAATTCATTCAGATTCTTATCCAACATGCCTATACAAAATTGCAATATTTCTTTCCATTTTAAGGTTCCCTCTCTCTACCCCACATAATTTATTTTCCATAGAATCCCTTGGCATGCTTATCTAGCATCTATCTATTTGTTTCAGCTTATTGACTATCTCCGGCTGGGACTCGGAATTATATTTGATATACACCCAATAAGTGTCTGGAAATGAATGAATGAACATGAATATTTATGCTTGATGAGAAATTCTCATAGAAGTAATGCATTGTTCTTGCAATTTCTTCTTTTTTTTAACCTTTGTAAATGAAATGTCAGGGTTCTTCTTCTGCATCATTTAAAATAAAAAGTATTTCCAAATACTATATCAATAAAACGGCCATTTCAAATTAATTATTTGCTATTATGAAATAGACACTGCAGTGGTTTACATGAATTAGGAAAGCATCATTCCTCCAGAAGCTTAGAATCAAATAGGAGGAAAAAACTCCAAATCGGGACGCACAAGAGCAACAATGTGCCCACAAAATGCTCTGGTCATCAAACAGGAAGCCCTACTATGGGAAAGTTCTGACTTTGTTTTTCACATCCTATTTCTAAAATAATAAGATACAAAACTACAGATATGAAATGACTTATGGGCTTGCATTCCAAATGTATATATAATTTATCATTGGTAGAAATGCTAACTACATATAAATTGTAAAGTGTTACTCTAAGTACTTTCTGCAATATTATTTAAGGTAGTACTCAAATAAACTCCATATATGACATAGGTACCATTATTATCCTCATTTTATATGTGAGGAAACTAAAGACAGAGACGTTACATGATTTGCTCAAGATCCCAAAAGTAATTGGGATAGCTTGCTTTAAAACACAGGAGTCAACAGATTTCAAAGTTGCTAAACCGGTTAATGATTCCTAAATATGAGGAGGAGAAAGAGACATAGAAAGAAATCCATCTGAGGACATAAAATGAAGTGCAAATGTGGAAAACCTTGCTAATAACACTTCGTGGTAAAGAATCCTGGCTCGATATTACAGTCTATGAGATTAGTTCCAACTTTCTCTCTCACTACTCCTGTTCACTACCCTTCCCCAAATTCTCATTCTAAAACAGTCAGTACTGTCATGAATTTTCATTTGTTCTAATCATGACCTCTTATTTTACAGTAAAAAATAACCAAGGAATAAAGATCATACCACTAAATAAACCACTATTCTCTATTTACCCCGTAAATTCTTAATGGCTTTAGCACTGAAAACATTTTTATTAATAGTGTTTAACAAACATAAACAATGCCATATGTATATTTATAACCACTTATTACCTGATATCTATTCTAAGATGCATTCTGGTAAAGCATAAATAAACTGATATTTATTTTCTATGCACATATTTCTTAATGAGTGGTAAGTTTTAGTATTAAACATATTTTATTTTGTTTAAATTATTTATAAGCACATAAAATTTAATACACTAAACCATATAAATACATGACTTACGGTAAATTTCCAAAACTACTGTAGCTTCTTGTGTCTGTCCTTTGGCATCTGTTGCTTGACAACGATATATCCCTGCATCTTCTATATTTGCGTTGTAGATGGTTAACCGTGACCTAACACCTTCCTTTTGCACCACTACCCTCTGTGTTGAAATTATCTTCTCTCCTTGAGGATTATACCAATCTATACTTTCAGGTTCACCAATTGCTGCAAAGAGCCATGGAAAAGAAAGGTTTGAAAATATGTTATAAATGTTTGTTTGAACACTGGAATTTACTATTCAATAATTATATATATGTATATATATATATATATATGTATGTTATTGCACTTTAGGTTCTGGGGTACATGTGCAGAACGTGCAGGATTGTTGCATAGGTACATACAGGGCAATGTGGTTTGCTGCCTCCATACCCCCGTCACCTTATCTGGCATTTCTCCCCATGTTATCCCTCCCTACTTTTAACAATTTAGGAAAAAAATGTATGTAAGAAACTGGAAATCTCAGGATCATACAAAACTTAAAGTAAACATAAATGTTAGCGTAAATGCTCATCTTTGCTTATCCAACATGGAGGATTCCCTCTTGAGTAATACCTAAAAATTTCATAGCAAACTTCTTGTATAGTATTTACGCTATGATGGTTTAAATTTTCCCTTAGTAAACAATGTATTATTACATTTAAGTAATGAAACTACCTTGACCACTGGGCCCGACATAAATCCCACTTATAAATAATATCTGAACAGAAACACAATTACTAATATGATTTCACTTGCTCAATTGCCTTTGCTAGGGTCAGGAGATAACACTTACATCCTGATAATGCCCAGTTTACAAAAATGTAAATCTTTCACAAAACAAAGTTTGGCCTTTGATAATACTAAATTTGAATAGAAAAGGCCAACGACCATTTTTTATAATGATGTCCTAATCTCTTTTCCCCAGTGAAATGAGTAGTTTCATTATTTTAATCTAAAACTGCTATTTAATCATATGATACTTACAATGCATTGAAATGATACTTATACTTCTAGGTAATTACAACCAAATCATTACAGGGTAAACATTTATTTAAGTTTTCCAATTCAGAATTTAGGTTATTATCCTCTTCCGAAAAGCTTAAGATTTCTGTGTCTGCTTTTAGGCACCAAAAGGATGCATTTCACCTAATTGCTTGAGATATCATTTATGGAAGCAGCACACACTATTAACTCAAAAGTATCGGTGGGGAAACGTATAAAGTCAACTAACATCTGCAGGACCTCTTTGAAGAAAATTATTCCTTCTCATTTTTCCTAAGAAATGATTTTAGAAACAAATTATCCGCCTTTCTATAACAAATTAGACATGCTTGAGTAAAAGTATGAAAGAAAGTTTAGTGAATCTTAAATACATCTTAGTTATCTTCAGCTTTTCCAAATCATAAAACCATAGTTGTTACAAAATAATGCATTTGCAGAGGGAGGGATCTGGTTTATTTAATTCCTCCCTCTATGCAGAAGTTATAAGATATAATTTAAATATTCATCTCTTTAAATTTGAATAATATAAAATAATATTTTATATAGTAAGTTAAATAGGATATTCTGATAAATATTTTGGACCTTTTCATTCTTAATATGAAAAAACATATCATTTTTATTGACACTTTATTGTGGATTTTCATAAATCAGTTATAATTATTTTCTTTCAGGCATCTCTAACAAATAATTCCTTCAAAACTTTCCATATTGATAATACTGGACCATTGTACAGATTATTATAAATAGCATTGAATTTTTATTTTCCTAAAATGTAGTTATGACAATTTTCTCTATGACACACTTCTTTAGCTCTTGGAGGATGTACCATCCTTTTAGTTCAAATTTAAGATATTTATTCTATTTTAGATTCTGTATTTTTAAGGCGTCTGGAAATTTTAGAGGTGTATCTAGGTAGTCAGCATTATAGTAGAAAAATACATACAAGCCAAGTGTGGGTGAAGGGGAGGAAGGCAGCAGAACACACTGCCATGTGTGTACCTATGCAACTATCTTGCACGTTCTGCACATGCACCCCAAAACCTATAATGCAAAAAGAGTTTAAAAAAAAAAAAATACATACAAGCATAGTGACTTGCATGGTTTTCCCATATCTTTATTTTTAGGATCTTGTTTTACTACTATATTTAATATAAATAAGACTACTTCCAATACTAGAGGAAAGCTCTAGGTGATACAGCTTTATTTAAAGAAAAAAAATGCTTACTCAGTTTATATTCTTATTAAGAGCAAAACTAATCACCAATTAAATGGTCTTAATTCATTTTAAAGTATGTGATTTGAGGTATGTAATATACACAGGCAATTAGTCTGTGCGATATATTTCATAGTGATAGACAAAAACACAAAAATACTACACTTTCATTTTATTTTCAAAATTCATTTTTCAAACAATTTTATTATTCTGTCATTATGCAAAACAGTTCAGTGTGTTTTAATTTACGAAGATATGAATAAAATATGGATGGGGATTAGAAACAGTGACCTATATGCTTGTGTCAAAGTTCTGCTAACATAATATGTGATACTGAATCAATCTCTTCCCCACTCTCTGATTTTTTTCATGTGTCAATATACAAAGACATGTATTAACATATCTATCAATCACAACTTTAAGAAGAAAATTTTATAAAGAATCAAGGGCTCTATTTATGTTCTAATTAAATATTTTATGTTCTAATACAATATTTTATACATATATACTCCAGATATAATTTATAAAATGTTATAACTCTACCTCTATTTTTATCAATTTGAATATTGATTTTTAAAAATCATGTCATTTTCAAAATAATTTTTAGAATGCATTTTACATTTCTGGTGTCTATTATAATCCAGTTTTAAATTGATAGTTAATCAAGATTAGAAACAGTTCTAAAATTGTCTCATAACCAATTTTAGCACCAAGGTTTTACATTCTTTAGATATATCATATCTGAGTATGAAGACTTGTATTTATATAAATGAACATACTGAATCTAAATAAATAATGGACTCATTTATCAGTTTTATAAAATGCTTAATTAAACTTTGATGCTGAAATATTTAAGTCTTCTGAAAGAACAACATATGTGTATTATTATACTGAATGAGGCCCATAAATATGCCATAAGTATAATGGAATACGATTCTTTCAATTGCCATAAAAATCTGGCCAAAGCTTTCCTGATTAAAAAACTATCTAGAATATTAGAATAAGTTTTGTCCTAATATTTCCATTCAAGTATGACTATAGTGCAGTGTGCCATATCAAATTTATTCATTGCATATTTACAAAAATGGTTCAGTTATAATCTTTACATTTATCCTAATTTTACTGTTTATACTGAAATAATATTTAAAATTATTTAAGTTATTATCAGGTATAATGCATGCATAAATTATTTTCAAAATAAATGATCTAGATTAGCAGTCAAAATTAACAATTTGAATTAAATTAACAAAAATAAAATTTATATTATTTAATATGCAAGTTACAGTTATTAACACCTTTCTAAGCATTATAAACCCAATGATGGCCAGGCACAGTGGCTCACATCTGTAATCCCAGCACTTTGGGAGGCCAAGTCGGGTGCACTACTTGAGGTCAGGCGTTTGAGACCAGCCCAACCAACATAGTGAAATCCTGTCTCTACTTAAGAAACAAAATTGCAAAAATAAGCCAGGTGTGGTGGTGTGCCCCTGTAGTCCCAGCTACTCAGGAGGCTGAGGCAGCAGAATGACTTGAACCCAGAAGGGGGAGGTTGCAGTTAGCGGACATCACACCACTGCCCTCCAGCTTGGGCGACAGAGTGAGATCTCATCTCAAACAAACCAACAAAAAACCCAACGATATGATGAGATGTAAAATACTGAGTTTTTAACTAGCTAAATTTACCTATCATATTTTATTAATATTTTAACAGAAACCAAGTTATCTGAAGATATTTATAGAAATACGTACCTGTACATGTGAAGAATTTAGATTCACCCACACTAAGCTCTACTTTGCTAAGTGAAATTGTCACTTGAAGAAGAGCTGAAAAAAAATTGAGAAACAATTAATGGTGATTTTTAAACATGAATTCTAAGATTTTAATGCATGACGCCTAAAACACATGGTCCAAATGCTGATTATTTTCCCCCAATTTTTATTACCTATAAAGAAAAATGAAAGTTTTGTAAAACATGATCTACCATTATACATATTACTTTATTATGCATTTAATAATCAGACTAAATACAGCACTTATTTAAGCTGATAGTCTGAAATTCTGTTATTCAAGTAAGTGAACAAATTCACACTCAGATAATATCTTCCTTATTCAGAGATTATGTCTTATATGTACAACCACACTGGGCAATGACTAAGTTTGCCCAATAGTATAAATTCTCTACTATCATTACAACAACGACAACTACACACACACACACACACACACACACACACACAGTTAACTACATTTTGACACCTATTGAAAAATGTCTATGAAGGCAGGCATACACAGGAAAGAAAGCACTGCACAGAGTAAGATGAAGAAGCACTGATTTTCACAAGACCAATATATTAAGTGAAGGATCCAGGACAATAAAATACAGGAGATGCCTGATATTTTAAATAAGTTTGCTGTAAAATTTAATACCTAATGTAGATGGTGGGGTGAGATTTACCATCAAAGGAGGGTATAAAATCAACCAAACCAATGGTGAAGGGGAATGACAAGGAAACCTGCCTCCCCCAAGCTAGGGAAGGAAAGAATATTTCTCATCAGATTAACCAGAAGTTTTGCCATATCCCATGTTTGGGATTTTAATTATAAATGTGTTCTTTGGAAAATTGCAACCCGAGAAAAACTAAAAAAGTAGTCTCACAAGTAGGGCTGACAGCTAAGTGGCAAAAGCAATCACAAAAACCATTCAGAAGAACCATGTCGTCAGCCCAGATTACCCAATAATTTCATAAATGAGACTTTCTTCAATCTAGAGTTATTTCTGACATTATAAAACACATGGTGAAATAAGGCAATGTAAGCGGGAGTCAGTTGAAACAGCAAATCAGAGAAATAAACCCATGAGATTTGAACTAACATAATTTTTAGACTAAGGATCTAACACAACTACATTGAAAGCGTTTAAAGAAATAAAATGTGTAATCAAGAACAGGAGGAAGGAACAAAATATTTATTGAAAAAAACCCTGGCAATTATGCTGTTTAAGCTCTTCAAAATATGTTTCCTCATACTTTCCATCTTAAATTGTAAAATTCCTTCCTCCTTTTCAGAAACCTCTCTGGGAAACTTGGGCTGGGACCATATGACTTTCCTAAGTCCTATTTTTATTCACAATTCACCAATACTCAGAGAATGATTGGGATGTTATAGAAGCTCAATAAGTGTACGGATATGTCTAACATTTCAAAAAGAAAAAATAAAAGCGCAAGTCAGAAAATAAGAGAAGTAGGTAAGGGAAAAGGACAGTAAGATAAAGAAGCATTGCCTATGTTTCTTATAGATAAGCTATTAAACAATGCCAATTCCAATGAAAAATCAGATGTATTTTTCCTTTAAATAAGTAACTAATTTTCTTTTTGAAGTCAGCTTAAGTGGAATGACATCAACAGAGGCAAACTGCAAAATTCAAGGAATTTGCAAATGCCCTCATAAAAAGCTTGAATCTGAAGAAGTGTACAGTTACTGGAATCCACAATTCATGGCAGTGGATCATGGATATTATAAATTGGGAAAACTTGAGAATGCAGATAGAAGGGAAGGAAGCAAAAAATATATTACAGGTTTGAAAAAAGGGAAATTATAATTGTGTGTCTTCTCTTTTCTTTCTTCCCTTTATTTTCTTCTTTTATATCTTATTTCCCCTTTAACTGTACTTTCTCTAAATCTAATCTTGCAATCTTCAACCTGCAGTTAACATTAGCATACTTTAATTTCAAATTTTCTATCTGCAAACCAAACATATTCCTCTAACATCAAAATTTGCTCACTGTTCACTATCCCATTTTTAGTCACCATCAGTTTCCAAGCATTACCAATATATTTGTATGCATTTAAAAAAATTTTTAAATACATGCACTCATTAATTTTATTCCAATACATTTCAACTGCCAGCATATTTCTTTTCCTCACTTTTGCCTCTTTAATCTCTTTTCCCTTTAATGTATTTCTCAATGTATAAACTGCATGCACATGTTTCTAAAACTATGTATAAGTTCACTCTTCTGCTCAAAAATCTTCAAAGTAGATTTAATTTGTCCCTTACCACACAAATTTTAATTGGGAGAAAACTTACTTTTCCAAGTTTATTGGCTATTTCTTATTTCCAACGCTTCTGCAGGTATGATCACCTAGGATTCACTCTTTCTCCTCTCCCTCACATTGTGCATCATTTGCCCAAACTGTTGTGTCTGTTCTAATCTTTTTTTTTTTTTTTTTTTTTTTTTTTTTTACAACTCCTCACGGCTTCCTACTTTCTATCTTCAAAGAAAACATAAAATATCATTAACTTTACTAAACTGTGTGATAGGTAAATGTAAGTGAGGGCTCATTCATCAAAATTTTATTTCTCCTAATCTAATAATACATGAAAAATGGCAGAATAATTGACACTTGACAACAGCTTATTTTGTGCTATGCACAGAACACCAACTGTATTAACAATATATATATTTTTATTTTTTGAGACGGAGTTTCGCTCCTGTTACCCAGGCTGGAGTGCAATGGCGTGATCTCGGCTCACCGCAACTTCAGCCTCCTGGGTTCAGGCAATTCTCCTGCCTCAGCCTCCCGAGTAGCTGGGTTTACAGGCACACCCCACCATGCCCAGCTAAATTTTTATATTTTTAGTAGAGACGGGGTTTCACCATGTTGACCAGGATGGTCTTGATCTCTTGACCTCGTGATCCACCTGCCTCGGCCTCCCAAAGTGCTGAGATTGCAGGGTTTCACCGTGTTGACCAGGATGGTCTTGATCTCTTGACCTCGTGATCCACCCACCTTGGCCTCCCAAAGTGCTGGGATTACAGGCTTGAGCCACCGCGCCCGGCCTAAAAATATATAATTTTAAAGTGACTTCATTTAAGGGTATCAGAGCATCTAAGAAATGTGTGCTAATTATTGCATAATGCCTACCACTGACCTTCAAAGTAAATTTGCCTTTCTAAGAAAGGGTTTTATTAAAAAAAAAAAAAAAGAATTTGAAAGATGTCGGAATTTGAAAATTCAAATACAGTTCTGAAAATGTTGATACTAATTTGTTAATCTATTGGAAAAGCAGCATGAATTCATTTTAATAAAATTAAATTGACTATGAAATTAATTAATTTATATTAAAACATCTGGTTACTTTTTCCTTCAGTACAAATTACTAATTCACATGTTAATTAAGCCATATTACTAATGGATATTTTGGTGAATGGGTGAAATTATTTTATTGCTATATATATTTAAAATATATAGAGAAAACCTCAATCTCTACTTCACTACATTTCCCAAAGACCAGATTTGCTCTATTTGAACTACATATATACATTAAAATGTTTGCATATTAGTAAAATCATACAGAACTAAAATTTAAGGCCATGTCTTAATTATTGCTTTAGCGGCTGATTTTTGACCCAAATCAAAATAATATAGGTGATGAGTTTATCACCTACAGCAGTTAGAAAAAAACTAAATGGTTTCCCAATGTCAAAAAGTTATGTTTGCAGAAAATTGGACAAAATAAAACATTTTATAGCTATCAATAAATATTGTCACAAATTCTTACTTAAAGTAAGGAAAAGTTATAAACCGAAGGACTGAAAAGTAAATGCATGATGAATATATGTCTTTTGTAAATAATTCCCAAAGAATTGCTTTGTAATAACCATCTTAAAAGTAGAGTTAGGTAAATTCAGAACTATGTACTATACTTATAAGTAATTATTAACTATATGCATTCTGCAAATCCCCCGTCTAAATACTATCACACTCGAAAATAGTAAGAAATACTTCTTAATGTCAAGGGGTTTAAGATGTATTTGGGAGGACTCTGGGGCTACATACAATTACATAAAATAAAATAAGATGGAGTGTATCAATTTTGGCTGTTATAAAATTTATGATCAATAAGCCTTTATAGAGGACAATAAAACATAAAAAGATTTTAAAAATGGCATAGATAATGTTATACAGAATGGAAAAGAGTAAGGGCATTCCACATTGGGTAAGGCAAAAGTGTTCAAGAAACATTTAGGAAATTATAGGCGAGGTTCATCTCATCTGGAATATTGTTGAGATATTGGAAAAATGTTTGAAAAAGAATCAGGAGAATATCAACAGCCTTGAATTTCTGTCCATTAATTACTTATAAATAAATACCTAATAAAATTGGCATTTAGAAGACTGGTTGCGAAGTAAAATTACTAACAAATTGAAGGAAGATAAAAACATGAGGATATGTTGTGATAAATATATGAGTTGACTGTGGCAAAGAATATGACAAGGTAGAGAATAGATGTAACAAAAGATTCAAGGTATGTTACATCTGTGATCAATTAAAACATTAGTGATAAAGGAGAATAGCCAAAGATGTTAAGATTTTCTACCTTGGTTGACACAAGGGTTACTGATACAACAAAGAATTTCACTGTGAGTGTTAACCTATGATAAAGAGAGGGAGACAGAATTTTGGATATTTCTCATAATCAGCTAATGGAGGGAAAATATAAGGCCACAAATTTATGTTTTAAATGAAGATTATTTCTCAAAATTAAACATAGTCACATTATATTAAATATAATCATTAGCATAAAAGATAAAATCAATTTTTATAATTTAAGTAAATGTCCAGAGCAAACAGATATTCAAAAGAGATTTTTAAAATTTATAGTAATATAAACATAATGAATGCATTACCATTTCTAAGTTCCATCAGGGTACCAAGAGCCCTTTGCTATTTAATACAACATTTTGCAGTGGCATTTAAAATGTGTTTATCTCCTACTGAGATTTAAAAACTGACAACGGAACCAGTCTTCTAACCGTCTGACACAAAGCCAATTTGATTCACTTAAAAATTCACAAGACATCCAGAGATAACTTAAGACACTGATTAATCTTGGACAACGACTTGCAACGTTTTCAACAAGCTCTTGTTTAATTTCCTAGGTTTCCACATTAAGAGAGTTAAAAGACTAATATATTTATTTAGTAATTATAGAAGCTCTCAGAGTATTACTCCTTAAAATGTTCTTACAAATTATTGATTATACCAAATGAATACAATTTTCTCATTGAAACATCTTAAAATGTTATCTACTCTAAGAGAATTATTTACATTATTTAATTATTCTCTCCTTGTAATATGATTTTTATGACAGTGCATTACAACAGCCTATGTGGGTTATTCAATTCTGAAAGTTGCCACAATGTTAAAAAAAAATCAGTTATTTTGTATCACTTAGAGAAATTCTCTAATGTCAAACATTTTAGGAAATTGAATGACTATGAATATTTTATTAAAACTATTTTTATTGTTTCTTCCAATTGTTACAAGAAAACAAAGTTAAAAAGATTTTAGTATAGTTCCTCCTTACCTGCCTATCTCTTTATATCTGTACTCAAACCTCTTTGATTTTCTAATCCTAAATTAGAAAAATAAATGTCTGTGCTACTAGGTCACCTGAATCCTTCTAGGACTAACTGACTAAACTTCTTGTGCTTCTTTTTCTGTAGCCCTTTTCCTGTCAAGCTATGCACACTCTTCAATCATTTTCATCCTAAACAAGAAATAATAAATTTAAAAACCAAAAGAGAAAATAAAACAAAATAACCAATAATATTAAAAAATTATCTTCCTAACCCTTTCTCAAATTAATGCAATTTATTATATTTGTCATTACATTATTTTTTTAAAAAACAAAATTTCTAGTACCTATTCTTTATTTTTTATTCTGTCCTCTCCATTCTACGAATAAGCTTAGTATCCTTAAGATCAACCATAATCTAATTTTCAAATCCAAGTTCTCATTTTTATTTGACTTTAATGGAAAATGAGAGGCCAACTACTTTGTTCTTTAACCCTCCTGTTTCCTGACACCTACATATTTATACTTTGCTCCCTTCCCTGACTATTCTTTTATTAGTAAGAATAGTATGTACTATAGTATATAGTAGTACATAGCATCTCTTCTACCATGTTTCCCTTAAGTATTTGTTTCTTAGCCATATCTTCTTTGTTTTCTTCTCTTGGTGTTCTATCTTCCTGTACTACAAACACATAATATTTACTATGCGTACCCATAATAACTAATTTATTCCTCAAACATTTATGTCAACTACATACTATCTTCACTCCTATTTTAGAGATGAGAAGGCTGAGACAAAGGATTGCATCATTGCTTCTGGCCCCTCAGCCAATACATGTAAAACCAGATTTGAATCCAGCCATTTGCTTGGTCCTTCTTGAGTACTTGAGACTCAGCTTCTATATGGCTACCATCTCTTTATCCCCTTTTCTATATTTTAATTAGCGTGTGTGTGCGTGTGCGTGTGCATGTGTGTGTGCGAATGTGTGTGTATGTGTGTGAATGCATGTCCCTATTATCACTTTGGAGTCTGGAGACATATTTGCTAATATATTAAATACCATATTGCTTTGATAAATTTACATTTCTCAATGTCAGCATATTAAAACTCAAGAACATTCTCCTTCTGTCTTATGTTACTCATTATTACACATCTTCAGTGATGTAATTATTATCCATTGAGCCTATTTACCAGATAATTGAGAAACTTAAATGTTTATATCTCCTTTTCTCAAATATAAATACTCAAAAAATCCAACTAATTCTTCTTTCAAATGTCCCTTCAATATGCCTCCCTGTTGCATTCTTTCTTAGTTTTAGCCTCCCCATTGCTAGGCTGGTCCAGTGAATATTCTGCACAATTAAGTAAGGTCAGGTATTGAATTTATCAGAAATATCTGAGAAAGTTTTCATGTATTTGTGTGTGTGTGTGTGTGTGTGTGTGTGTGTGTGTGTGTGTGTATGTAAGTGTCTTTTTTTTTTCTGGTATATGTGTATAATTTTTCAATTCAGTTTTGGTCTCCTCCCTGGAAACTCTGATTCAATCTATCTGGTGTAGGGCTAAGAAGTCTTTATTATTAAGTAATTAATTTCCAGATACTATCCATTGCTACTCAGGAAGTCGATCCCAGTCCAATACTAGTGACGTCAATTAGAAGCCGTTTTGTAGTACAGAATCTCGGGTGCCATTTCAGACTAATCACAATCTATAATTTAAGTTGATTTCAGTGGACATTAAAAGGTGATCAGCATTGGGTTGGACTATGGCAGTCTGATATGTCTACAATCTCTAGAACAAATATACTTTCCATTGTATATAAATAAAACTCAAATTTCTTCACACTTGACTATATAATTTTGATAACATTATGGACATTACCTGACCTTACTAGAAATTATTTTCAACCAAATCAAAGTAAAGCAAACAAAATAGTAAACCATCAGGAAATTTTGCTAAAGGCCCACTTTTTTATTACTCTGTTTATTCTTACCTTTTGTTCCTTATTTATTAAAACCCTTTCCTTTTTCTCGACTATGAATATACCTAATCAGTTATACATGAGTACTCCAAATACCCACATTGTTTTCCAAATACTACTCCAAATAGCCTTTCATTGCCTTCTAAAATCCTGTATACTTTTTCTTACAGCATATAGCACATTGCACAGAAATAGCTTGGTAAGAATTACATTACTTTAATATGCAGAATACATAAAGAAAATTTAGAGGCATGATATTACCCTATACAAAGTAATTTAGTGCTATTTAAGTTAAAATTCATCTAAAACTGAATAAGGCTGCTCGTTTTAGCTTCTGTACTATTCTCTAGGAGCACTTAACACATACAAAATTTTATTCACACATTTGTCTCTTCACTGGATAACATATTCCTGGAAAATGGTGACAATGTCTTGCCTTATTAATCTTAGTCTATAAATCCAGCACAGGTCTAGAAGAAAATACATGCTAAAATATTGTGCATAAACAAATAGGTACTTTAGCAAAAATTAAATACATTCTTTTTAGACTGTTGGGTTTCAAAGTTGAATCCAATAAAAAGCAATTTTAAATCTATTTCATTCTCAGTGGACTTGCTTTCTTCAGTAGTGTGTATGTATTTCATTTCAAACATACATGTCACATATGAACATAAAATCTATGAAAACATCATCTACATAATCAGTACTGAAAAATTAATTGATGTCCAAAAGAGGCCATGTGAATAAAAAGAAAAATAAGATTTAAATAAAAGTACTAAAAGAGAAAATGAGAATATCTGCTTTAAAAAGTGCAGATGTGATGAACTATGGAAAGCCATGATGGTCAGGCAGTGCATTATATAATCATTACAAACTCCTCAGTCATCAAGCCACAGAACTGAAAAAATATATATTAAATATGTTTTGAAAATCTCCCAAATGTTAAGTATGTAGAAACCTAAGCTTATGAAAAACTTAAATTGAAATACATCATACTAAAAAGAAAATGTTTACAAAATGAACTTTATATTACTTTGAATGCATTTTTGTTTTGAAAATTGAAAGAAATTATTATTTTCCTAAAATGCATTGTATGAATTAAGTAGCATGCAATACAATTAAGAAGCAAATATAGAAGACACAACTCCAAACATAATTAAACATTACTGCATACGAATACCTAGCAATTAGTTTATTACTAAAAGTAAAATCATTACTTTAATGTTTAAAAACCAGTAAGCAATATGACCACTGTTTAGCTTTAAAGCAAATCATTTTTTTTCTTATATAATTTAATGTAAACAAAAGTAGGAAATATATCTTAATGCCAATTAGGCTGGGAAATGTTGTACGAGTGATGAGTGAAGCAATCTGTGCTTATGTGTTAGTTAGGACCTGAGTACATTATGAGACCAGGAACAGGTCACTCATCACTTAATTTGAATGTGATATTTAATTAAAACTAAAATATCTTGAAGAGGAAGCTAATCCCAAATTCTATATCCAATCCAAGTTTATTTCAACAGGCAACCCTTAGACATGTAAGTTATTAGCTGCCTTGATGAAGCCTACATAGAACATAGTGAAACATTCTTTTTATCACCACTAATATTATGCAATAATAAATTAAATGGGGGGATTTCCAAGATGGCACAGTAGGAACAACTCAGGATTGCAGCTCTCAGTGAAGGCGCAGAGGGTGAGTCCTAGCCGCATTTTCAGACAGACATTTGTTGCCCACAGAATGGGGAAATTCCCAGGTGTAGGAGAGACACGGGACACCAGCCCACACAAAACTCACTGGTCTGGGTGCCCTGTTAAACTGGCAATCTGAGATTTGGGAGGGCAGATTAACACATCCAACTGATTAAACAGGACTTGGACAGTGACCCAGATCAGGAGATTCCTGGGAAGCATGATTTGAGCCAGTGGAGTGGGCCGTGGCACGGGAAATCACACAGATCCCGGTGTCCTATCAGCAGGCGACTGAAACACCTGTGAGAGAGTCAACTGTTCAACTTAAAAAAAATAAAAAAGAGAGAGAGAAAGGACTCTGAGGCAGGGAGCCAGGTGATCAGGCTCGGCGGGTCCCACCCCCACAAGGACAAACAAAATAGTGTTTTGAAATGCTCGGGGTTGAGAGTTTTACTGCAGGCTCAGCTGAATCCAGGATGGTGCAGCTCCGTGGGAGAGGGGCGTCTGCCACTACGGATGCATACCGCCCCTACTGAGGTACACGCCCATTGCAGAAGCAGCCTGCCAATGCCGAGGCAACCTGCCATAACAGAGAGACTCCGCCAACAGGGCGGAGCCCACTACAGTAGGGCAGAGCCCCGCGGCAGCAGGGTGGACACCGCGGTAGCAGAGTGGAGCCTTGGCAGGCAAATAGTGACTAGACTGCCTCCTAGCTGGGCAGGACAGTGCAACGGATACTCATAAAGAAAACCCCAACTCCCTGAGACAGAGCATCTGAGGGGAAAAAAAGGGGGTTTTATAAGTTCTGCTGCAGCAGACCTAAACACACCCGCCCAACAACCCTCAATGAGCAACAGAGCTCAGAGCTCAGCACTGGAGCTCCTATAAAGTACAGAACATCTCCTCAAACAGCTCCCTGACCCCTGTATATCCAAAGAGTCACCTCAAAAAAGGACTAATCAGGCTGACATTTGGCAGGCATCATTCTGGGACAAAGATAGCAGAAGAAGAAACTGGTAGCAATCCTCACTGTTCTGCAGCTGCTACAGATGTACCCCAGACAAGCAGGGCGTGGAGTGGACCTCAGCACTCGTACAGCAGAGGGGATAGACTGTTAGAAGGAAAGCTAAGTAACAGAAATACTTCATCATCAGCAATCTGGGCATCCATTCAGAGAACAAATTGAAAAGTCAGAAACTACTAAGACAACAGGTGGATAAATCCACAAAGATGGGAAGAAACCAGTGCAAAAAGGAGGAAAACACCCAAAACCAAAACACCTCACCTCTTCCAAAGGACCAAAACTCCTCACCAGCAAGGGAACAAAGCTGGATGGAGAATGAGTGTGACAAAATGATGGAATCAGACTTCAGAAGGTAGATAATGAGAAACTTCAGTGAGCTAAAAAAAAAAAATATATATTCTAAATCAATGCAAAGAAACTAAGAACCTTGAAAAAATATTTGAAAAAAGATTTGAGGAAATGATAACAAGAACGGACAACTTAGAGAGAAATATGAATGAATTGAAGGAGCTGAAAAACACAACACGAGAACTTCGTAAAGCATGCACAAGTTTCAACAGCCGAATTGACCAAGCAGAAGAAGGAATATCAGAAGTCGAATATCAACTCAATGAAATGAAACAAGAAACCAAGATTAGAGAAAAAAGTGCAAAAAGGAATGAAGAAAATCGCCAAGAAATGTGGGACTTTGTGAAGAGACCTAACCTACGTTTGATAGGTGTACCAGAATGTGACGAAGAGAATGAATCCAAGCTGGAAAACACTCTTCAGGATATTATCCAGGAAAATTGCCCCAACCTAGCAAGGCAGGCCAATACTCAACTCCAGGAAATAGAGAAAACACCACAAAGATATTCCTCAAGAAGAGCAACCCCAAGGCAAATAATCGTCAGATTCGCCAGGGTTGAAATGAAGGAGAAAATACTAAGGGCAGCCAGAGAGAAGGGTCGGGTCACCCACAAAAGGAAGCCCATCAGACTCACAGCAGATCTCTCAGCAGAAACTCTACAAGCCAGAAGAGAGTGGGGACCAATATTCAACATCCTTAAAGAAAAGAACTTTCAACCCAGAATTTCATATCCAGCCAAACTGAGCTTCATAAGTGAAGAAAGAATAAAATATTTTGCCAACAAGCAAGTACTCAGAGATTTTGTCACCACCAGGCCTGCTTTACAAGAGCTCCTGAAAGAGGAACTACACATAGAACGGAACAACCGTACCAGCCATTCTAAAAACATACCAAATGCTAAAGAGCATCAACAAAATAAAGAATCTGCATCAACCAATGGGCAAAACAGTCAGCTAGCATCAAAATCGCAGTATCAAATTCACACATAACAATATTAACCCTAAATATAAATGGTCTAAATGCACCAATCAAAAGATACAGACTGGCAAATTGGATAAAAAACCAAAACCCATCAGTGTGCTGTATCCAGGAAACCCATCTCATATGCCAGGATACACAAAGGCTCAAAATACAGGGATGGAGGAAGATTTACCAAGCAAATGGAGAGCAAAAAAAAAAAAGCAGGAGTTGCAATTCTTGTCTCTGATAAAATAGACTTTAAAGCAACAAAGATCAAAAGAGACAAAGAAAGTCATTACATAATGGTAAAAGGCTCGATACAACAAGAAGAGCTAATGATCCTAAATATATATGGACCCAATACAGGAGAACCCAGATGTATAAGGCAACTTCTTAACGACTTACAAAGAGACTTAGGCTCCCACACAATAATAGTGGGAGACTTTAACACTCCACTGTCAATATCAGACAGATCAACCAGACAGAAAATTAACAAGGATATCCAGGACATGAACTCAGACCTGGAACAAGCAAAGCTGATAGACATTTACAGAACTCTCCACCCCAAATCCACAGAATATACATTCTTCTCAGCACCACATCACACCTACTCCAAAATTGACCACATAATTGGAAGTAAAGCACTCCTCAGCCAATGCAAAACAACTGAAATCATAACAAACAGTCTCTCAGACCATAGTGCAATCAAGTTAGAACTCAGAATTCAGAAACGAACTGAGAACCGCAAAGCTTCATGGAAACTGAACAACTGGCTCTTGAATGTTGATTGGATAAACAATGAAATGACGGCAGAAATAAAGAAGTTCTTCGAAACCAACGAGAACGAAGACACAACGTACCAGAATCTCTGGGACACATTTAAAGCAGTCTGTAGAGGAAAATATATAGCAATAAGTGCCCACATGAGAAGAGTGAAGAGATCCAAAATTGACACCCTATCATCAAAATTGAAGAGCTAGAGGAGCAAGATCAAAGAAACTGAAAATCTAGCAGAAGACAAGAAATAACTAAAATCAGAGCAGAACTGAAGGAGACAGAGACAAGAAAAACCCTTCAAAAAATCAATAAATCCAAGAGCTGGTTTTTCAAAAAGATCAACAAAATAGACAGACCAATAGCCAGACTGATAAAAAAGAAGAGAGAGAACAACCAAATAGATGCAATAAAAAAACGGTAAAGGGGAAATCACCACAGATTCCACAGATATTCAAACCACCATCAGAGAATACTACAAACAACTCTATGCACACAAACCAGTAAACCAGGAAGAAATGGATACATTCCTGGACGCCTGTGTCCTCCCAAGCCTAAACCAGGAGGAAGCCAAAACTATGAATAGACCAATAACAAGGTCTGAAGTTGAGGCAGCAATTAAGAGCCTACCACACAAGAAAAGCCCAGGTCCAGATGGGTTCACAGCTGAATTCTATCAGACACACCAAGAGGATCTGGTACCATTCCTTCTGAAACTATTCTAAATAATTCAAAAATAGGGAACCCTTCCCAAATCATTTTATGAGACCAACATCATCCTGATACCAAAACCCGGCAGAGATTCAACAAGAAAAGAAAACTTCAGGCCAATATTTATGATGAACATAGACGCAAAAATCTTCAATAAAATACTTGCAAACCTATTGCAACAGCACATTAAAAAACGTATCCATCATGATCAAGTAGGATTCATCTTGGGGATGCAAGGCTGGTTCAACATATGCAAGTCTATAAACATAATTCACCACATAAACAGAAGCAAAAACAAAAACCACACGATTATCTCAATTGAGGCAGAGAAGGCATTTGACAAAATTCAACAGCCCTTTATGCTAAAACCCTCAATAAACTTGGTATTGATGGAACATATCTAAAAGTAATAAAAGCTATTTATGACAAACCAACTGGAAGCATTCCCTTGGAAATCTGGCACTAGACAAGGATGCCCTCTCTCACCACTCCTATTCAACATAGTACTGGAAGTTCTAGTCAGAGCAATCAGGCAAGAAAAAGAAATAAAGTGTATTCGAATAGGAAAGCTAAAAGTCAAATTGTCTCTATTTGCAGACGACATGATAGTATACCTAGAAGACCCCATCACCTCAGCCCAAAAACTCCTGAAACTGATAAGCAACTTCAGCAAAGTCTCAGGATATAAAATCAATGTGAAAAAATCACAAGCATTCCTATACACCAATAACAGACTTAAAGAGAACCAAATCAAGAATGAACTGCCATTCACAATTGCTACAAAGAGAATAAAATACCTAGGAATACAACTCACAAGGAACGTAAGGAACCTCTTCAAGGAAAACTACAAACCACTGCTCAACGAAATAAGAGAGGACACAAACAGATGGAGAAACATTCCATGTTCATTGTTAGAAAGAATCAATATTGTGAAAATGGCTATACTGCCCAAAGTAATTTACAGAATCAACACTATCCCCATCAAGCTACCATTGAATTTCTTCACAGAACTGGAAAAACCACCATAAACTTCATATGGAACCAAAAGACAGCCCGCATAGCCAAGTCAATTCTAAGCAAAAAGAACACAGTGGGAGGCATCACACTACCAGACTTCAAACTATACTACAAGGCTACAGTAATCAAAACAGCATGGTACTGGTGCCAAAACAGAGGTATAGACCAATGGAACAGAACAGAGGCATTGGAGGCAAATCTACAACAATATAATCTTTGATAAACCAGACAAAAACAAGCAATGGGAAAAGGATTCCCTGTTTAATAAATGGTGTTGGGAAAACTGGTTAGCCATGTGCAGAAAGCAGAAACTGGACCCCTTCCTGACACCTTACACTAAAATTAACTCCAGATGGATTAAAGACTTAAACATAAGACCTGGCACCATAAAAACCCTAGAAGAAAATCTAGGCAAAACCATTCAGGACATAGGAGTAGGCAAGGACTTCATGACCAAAACACCAAAAGCATTGGCAACAAATGCCAAAATAGACAAATGGGACCTAATCAAACTCCACAGCTTTTGCATGGCAAAATAAACAGTCACTAGAGTGAATCGGCAACCAACAGAATGGGAATAAATCTTTGCAGTTTACACATCTGACAAAGGGCTGATATCCAGAATTTACAAAGAACTCAAACAGATTTACAGGAAAAAAACAAGCCCATTCAAAAATGGGCAAAGGATATGAACAGACACTTTACAAAAGAAGACATCCATGAGGCCAACAAACATATGAAAAAAATGCTCATCATCCCTGGTCATTAGAGAGATGCAAATCAAAACCACGTTGAGATACCATCTCATGCCAGTTAGAATGGCGATCATTAAAAAATCTGGAGACAGCAGATGCTGGAGAGGATGCGGAGAAATAGGAACACTCTTACACTGATGGTGGGACTGTAAATTAGTTCAACCATTGTGGAAGACAGTGTGGCGATTCCTCAAGGACCTAGAAATAGAAATTCCATTTGACCCAGCAATCCCATTACTGGGTATATATCCAAAGGACTATAAATCGTTCTACTATAAGGACACATGCACACGAATGTTCATTGCAGCACTGTTTACAATAGCAAAGACCTGGAACCAACCCAAATGCCCATCAATGATAGACTGGACTGGGAAAATGTGGCACATATACACCATGGAATATTATGCAGCAATCATAAATGATGAGTTTGTGTCCTTTGTAAGGACATGGATGAATCTGGAGAACATCATTCTCAGCAAACTGGCACAAGAACAGAAAAAGAAATACCAGATATTCTCACTCATAGGCAGGTGAGAAAAATGAGAACACATGGACACAGGGACGGGGGTACTACACACTGGGTTCTATGGGGGGAATAGGGACGGGACAGTGGTGGGGAGCTGGGGAGGAATGTCAAATGTGGGTGAAGGGGAGGAAGGCAGCAAAACACACTGCCATGTGTGTACCTATGCAACTATCTTGCACATTCTGCACATGTAACCCAAAACCTAAAATGCAATAAAAATTTAAAAGAAAAAGAAAAAGGAAAAGGAAATATATTTCTGAAAAATAAAAATAATAAATTAAATGATGAGAGAGTGTTTGCACTATGCCTAATACCTAAGTCTCAAGATGTTTATATCAGTGCTTTGCCCCAGTGTGGGTAGATTCTCTCCTGATTAACGTCAGCATAAACCTTGTTTATAAACCTGGTAAATCAGAAATCAAATATATCTGACACATAAACAGTCAGAAGGTTTGCTTAACAGTAAACTTTGATGTACATTGTCAGAAAATGTGAAACCTATTAGGGTATTGCAAATGCTGCTACAAAATAATGTAGAAAAAGAGGAAGACATCCTCTTCCACATTAGAAAAATAATGTTTTGAATCAGAAGCACTAAAATGAGAGAACAAGGAAAAATGTTACCTTTAATGTGAGAATATACTAATTTCCTCTGTTCAGTACCAATCATAAAATTACTGTAACATGAACTTTATGTTACAGTTTCTGAAATATTTCTAAAGGCATACCCTTCTTCAAAATAAACAATTTAGAAAGATTATTACAAGGCATATGTAGGTTTACGACAGCACATGGTAATAGTCATTACTCAAATAAATCGACATTTATAATGAAAGCTATATCCAACAATTTACTCATTAATTGGTTCATTCAAAAGCCATGCATGGACTCACTGAGGAGATATGCTAGAACTGCTAAAGAAGTTTGCTGTGATGAAGCCATAGGAAAAATATTTCACCAGGCTGAAAAATTCCCACTTTTCATAAAATCAACCATTTAAATGTTTAAGTAGTAAACAGCAATTGCATTTCTCTGGCTTCCAATCAATTGTAGGAGCTCTTTATATTATAGCCGGTTACATTTATGTTTAGTACCAAGACTAAGTAAGTATGCAAAGAAAACAGTTTACAAGGAATGTACTCCAAAGTATTCATAGAGATAGGGAAGGAAAGATAAATTTTAAAACTGCAAATAAATTGGGGTGGCTAAATACAGAAGCAACCTTTTACATTTTCTCAGTGAAAGTGTTTCAGACATCTCAGAATCTGGATAATTATAGCCTGAATGTGTCTCCAGGATCTCCAGTCTAGTAATCTCAGGTTAGATGCGGAGACAGCGTTCAGGTTTATCTGTTTCTGAAGGATCCATAGCAAGATTTAAGTGCACCTGTACTTAGAGTGTAATTCCTAGCCTGAATCAACTTTTGAACTCCAAAATACTTGGTGTCATTTTGTTGATGCTGCTAAAGAATTTAAGTAAACAGGCAAATTTGGTACCTTCTCAGAATGAAGAAAAAGTTAACCTTGGATGATTCTTCCAGGTTCGAAGAGGCAACAAACAGTCCACCCCTTCTCCCATGAAGCAGAGTGAATCAGAAGAGAGATAAGAATCATGGGGTATTGGCCGGGCGCGCCGGTAATCCCAGCACTTTGGGAGGCCGAGGCAGGTGGATCACGAGGTCAAGAGATCGAGACCATCCTGGTCAACATGGTAAAACCCCGTCTCTACTAAAAATACAAAAAATTAGCTGGCCATGGCGGCGCGTGCCTGTAATCCCAACTACTCAGGAGGCTGAGGCGGGAGAATTGCTTGAACCCAGGAGGCGGAGGTTGGGGTGAGCCGAGATCACGCCATTGCACTCCAGCCTGGGTAAAATGAGCAAAACTCCGTCTCAAAAAAAAAAAAAAAAAAAAAAAAATGCCGGGCGCAGTGGCTCAAGCCTGTAATCCCAGCACTTTGGGAGGCCGAGGCAGGTGGATCATGAGGTCAAGAGATCGAGACCATCCTGGTCAACATGGTGAAACCCCGTCTCTACTAAAATTACAAAAAATTAGCTGGGCATGGTGGCGCGTGCCTGTAATCCCAGCTACTCGGGAGGCTGAGGCAGGAGAATTGCCTGAACCCAGGAGGCGGAGGTTGCGGTGAGCCGAGATCACGCCATTGCACTCCAGCCTGGGTAACAAGAGGGAAACTCTGTCTCAAAAAAAGAAAAAAAAAGAATTATGGGGTATCAGATATATTCTTGTGCACAAAGACTTCCCAGCCTGGGCTAAAATAACAGTTACAGGTTTTCCACATACTGAGAGGAAGGCTGATATAAAGAATTGGCGCTCACAATTTTATGTGGCTACATGAGAGTTTGTGTGTGTTAATGTGAATGCATGCGTTTGAAAGAGAGAACAGCGTGAAACAACTCCCAAGATGGTGATCCTGCATCAAAGTTAAACACTGTGGCATAGTAAGTCCAAAAGAGAACCAGTGTCATGTCGTTGGTTAATGCTTGGCTCATGTGTAGTGTGGGAAGCCAATGTCCCAAAACCCAAATATACTCCATGGAGCAAAATGTAGCTTCAGTCACTAGGCTTGCAGTGAGAAACTCATTGCTGAGACATAAGTGACTGACTTTGAGGTGCACAGCAGCTAGGAATGGGACAGAACATGGAGCTGAACTCTGAAAAATCCTTAGCACCAAAAGAAACTTAGATGGTGCTGTGGCAACATCAGGGAGGCCCTTGACTCAGATAAAATCATGAGTGTAAACCACATATTCACCAGGAATTTCTCTAAATAAGCAGTTCAAAGAGTCAGAAATTCACAAGAGTCAGAAATACTGCAGCTGAGCCAATGAGCAGAATATGAGCATGTATCTAACGGTCCCACCAGTAGCCACAGCTATATAAAAGGACATTTTCCCCCCTCACCCAATATACAGATAATATCTCAAGAAGGTATATTAAACCAACAATTAACTGTATAAACTGCAAGAAACAAACATTGTGTCTTTAGTACTTTCTTACATAAAATGTGAATATAATACTAGATCCATTATGTTTCTAAGAATTCGTGTAAAGAATTTAAATCAGTGTTTGACACACAGTAAATAATCAATAAATGTTAAATGCTGCAATAGGAACTCTTTCTCTTAACTTTAGAGGAGCTCACAAAGACAAATGTATATAATTTTTGTTTCTCATAAGAAATTTGCTCCATTTTTGTACACTACTGAGTGGAGATTGCCAATTAAAATTGAATCTACAATTGTTTCCTTCCAAATGAACTGAGAAAATCTTTACACAATCCAAATTTAAATGGAATTTATTTAAGCAAAATTAGTTTTCTTGCATTTGATGATGTTGACTGACATAGTTAAGATTTCCAGCTCTGACAAAGTTGTACAACAAGCTGTAGAAGTTATATGCAAATAATACTCAATGTTCAGATACTCTATTACCCTGGTGAGGAATAGAAAATGTGGTGTAAAATTTAAAGTTTTATTCTTATAAAGCAAAATGAAAACAGTCTGTTGCCTTAGTAAATATTTGAAGAACATTGTGTATAAAACAAAGCTTATTATAATGTAATAAGTATGCTTGGACTCACCAAGTTTCTCATCAGTGCTAAAAAAAATTGTGACAGTATCAAAAGTTCTTTATTTACATCGAATTCATATGATAATAAACATAATTAAATGTTAAAATATGGTATATGCTTCAAATTCACTCATCTGAAAGTATAACTCCTTTCCAAGCTGCTTTCCCTGATGAGTTGCTGTTTACACATCAGGTATATCCTTAGTGGGAGAAGGGAGAGAATCAGGAAAAATAACTAATGGGTACCCAGGCTTAATACCTAGGTGATGAAAGATTATGTACAAGGAACTCCCATGACACAAGTTTATCTATGCAACAAAATTGCATAGGTCTCTCTCTTTGTGCTTCCACAGCTCATTTGGGTCAGAATTATTTGTTTATATGGCTATATCTCTAATTAGAATCCAATTTGTGCTGAGAAAAGACAATGTTTTATTGAATTTATTAAACCTCAGAGTCATTCTCAGAGGCTGGAACATTGCAGACAACTATTATATTTCTTAAATAATGAAGGAATATATCATTGGTTGAATGGATAAAAACACAGTATGTTTAAATCTAAATTTCCCAAATAAAAAGACGCAACTCTACTCCCCACTGTGATCCCAGAAAGGAAAGGTTAATTATTTTACTCATATTTTTTAAAGGATTTAAAAAATCAAAAACCTTTATTTAAATATCAGGTCAATAATAAAGGAAGCAAAAATATTTGAATATATTCTAATTGATGCTAAAGAAGGTGACTATTACTGTATCAGTGAGTTCAGGCTTCAAAACCAAAATAACACCCCCACTTATCCATTAATATTTTTCATTCAATTATTACATCTCATAAAACAGAGTTGGTTGTATGAATAATAAAAAAAATTTTATACTTATATTTTTTATTATAGATTTGGGGGTTCTGTGTAGGTTTGTTACATGGGTAATTGAGTAATGCTGAGGTTTGGGCTTCTACTGAGCCCATCACCCAAATCGTGAACACAGTGACTAGTACTCAATAGGTAATTATTCAACACATCCCCTCCATCTCCTTTTTCCCCATTTTGGAGTTCCAAGTGTTCACCTATATTTTCCATGTGTATCCATTGTTTATCTCCCACTTATAAGTGAGATGTGTGGCATTTGTTTTTCTGCTTCTGAGTTATTTCACATAAAATAATGGCCCCTAGCTCCATGTTACTGTGAAGAACATGACTGCATTATTTTGATGTCTGTTTGGTATTCAAATACATACATATATATTTATACACACACAAACACACACACACTTATGCCAAAGATCATAATAAAATGTGATATGTATGTATGTACTGTAATACACCGTTGACTGATGCTTAGGTTGATTCCATAACTTTTCTGTTGTGAATAGTGCTATATAAACATACAAGTGCAGGTGTCGTTTTGAAAAAGTGATTTATTTTCCTTTGTGTAGATACTTAGTAATGTGATTTCTAGGTCATATGGTAGTTCTATTTTTAGCTTTTTGAGAAATCTCCAGACTGTTTTCCATTGCGGTTGAACTAATTTACACTCCCACTGATGATGTATAAGCATTTCCTTTCTGTCTCAGTCTCACCAATATCTGCTACTTTTTGACTTTTCAATAATAGCCATGCTGGTTGGTATCAAAAGTTATTTTCTTGTGGTTTTAATTTGTATTTCTCTGTTGATTACTGGTATTTAGCATTTACTCATATCTTTCTTGGCCACTTGTATGTCTTCTTTTAAGAAGTATTTGTTCATTTCCTTTGCACAGTTTTTGAGTTATTTATTTCTTGCTGATTTAATTTCCCTATAGAATCTGGACATTAATCCCTTCTCAGAGGTATAGTTTGCAAGTGTTTTCTCCCATTTTTGTAAGCTGTCTGTGGACTTTGTTGATGGTTTATTTTGCTGTGCAGGAGTACTTTAGTTTACTTAAATGCCATTTGTCTATTTTTGTTTTTGTTGCATTTGATTTATGACCTTCATCATAAATTCTTTGCCTAGGCTAATGTCCCGAAGAGTTATTTCCAGGTTTTCTTCTAGTACTTTAATATTTTTTAATTTTATATTTATGTCTTTAATCTATCTTGAGCTAATTGTTATACATGGTTAGATTTAGGGGTTCAGTTTAATTCTTCTGTAGCTGTTTAGTCAGTTTACTTAGCACCGTTTATTGAATAAGAGTCTTTCCCAATTGTTTATTTTTGCCAACTTTGTCAAAGATCAATTGGTTGCAGGTGTGTGGCTTTATTTCTGCATTGTCGATTCAGTTCCATTGATCTATGTATCTATTTTTGAACTAGTTCTGTGCTGTTTTGGTTATATATTCTTGTGGTATAGTGTGAAGTCAGGCAGTATGATGCTTTGGCTTTGTTGTTTTTGTTTAGGATTGCTTTGGTTATTTGGCTCTTGTTTGTTCCATTATGAATTTTAGTATATTTTAACATTTTTTGAACAATGTGTTTGGTCATTTTACAGGAATTTTGTTGAATTTGTTGATTACTTTGGACAGTATAGTTATTTTTAAAATATTGATTTTACCTATCCATGAGCATGGGATGCTTTTCTATTTGTTTGTATTATCTACAATTTCTTTCATCAGCATTTTCTAGTTCACATTGTAGAGATCTTTCATCTCCTTTGTTAAATGTATTCCGAAGGTATTTCAATTTTTTGTGGCAGTTGTAACTAAAACTGAGTTCTTGATTTGATTATCTGCTTGAGCATTGTTGGTATATAGAAATGCAACTAATTTTTGCACATTAATTTTGTACTCTGAAACTTTATACTAAAGTAATTGATCAGGTCTGGGAGTCCACTGGAGGAATCATTAGTGTTTTCTAGGTATAGGATCATATTGTCAGAGAACAGGGATAATTTGATCATACATTTTGCCTGTTCCCCACACAGATCTCATCTTGAATTCCCAGGTGTTGTGGGAGGGACTCACTGGGAGGTAACTGAGTCATGAGAGAAAGTCTTTCCCATGCTGTTCTTGTGAAAGTGAATGAGTTTCATGAGAGCTGATGATTTAAAAAAGGGGAGTTTCTCTGTACAAGCTCTATTCTCTTTCTGCCACCATGTGAGATGTGATTTTCACCTTCTGTCAGGAGTGTGAGGCCTTCAGTCATGTGGAACTCTAAGTACATTAAACCTCTTTCTTTTGTAAGTTGCTCAGTCTTGGGTATGTCTTTATCAGCAGTGTGACATGGTCTAATATATTTTACTTCCTCTTTTTCTATTTGCATGAGTTCTATTTCTCTTTCTTGACTGATTGTTCTGGCTATGACTTCCAATACTTTATTAAATAGGAGTGGAGAAAGAAGAAATTCTGTTCATGAACTAGTTCTTAAGGGAAATTCTCTCAACTGTTGTTCATTCAGTATGATGTTGGTCATTGGTTAGTCATTTATAGCTCTTATTATTTTGAGATGTATTACTTTGACACTTAGTCAATGGAGAGTTTGTATCATGAAGGTATATTTTATCAAATGCCTTTTATACATCCATTGAGTTTATGTTTTTAATTGTTAATGTGGTGAATAACATTCATTGACTTGCATATATTGAGTCATCCTTGTATCCCAAGAACAAAACTCACTTGGTCATGATGAATCATATTTTTGATGTGTTACTAGATTCAGTTTGCAAGTGTTTTGTGGAATAATTTTCCATCTATGTTCATCAGGAATATTGGCCTGTAGTTTTCTCTTTTGTATGTATGTGTATCCTTGCCAGATTTTGCTATCAGATTAATATTGGTTTAACAAAATGAGTTAGGAAGAAACCCCTTCTCCTTGATTTTAGAGATATATTCAATAAGATGGCTCTGGTAGAATGTGGCTGTGAATTTGTCTGATCTTTGGCTTATTATGGTTGGTAGATTATTTATTACTGATTCAAGTTTGTAACTTGTTATTGTTCTATTCAGTTTCTATTTCTTCCTGGTTCATTCTTGGAAGGTTGTGCATTTCCAGGAATCTATACATTTCCTCTAAGGTTCCTAGTTTGTATGCATAGAGATGTAGGTAGTGATTTTTGAGTATTTTATTTTTGTGGTATCAGTTGTAATGTCACCTTTCTTATTTCTGACTGTTCTTATTTGAATCTTTTTCTTTTTTCTTAATCTAGTTAGCTAGCTATTACCTTGATTATCCTTTCAAATAATTAACTTTTTCTGTCATTAATCCTTTGTATGATATTTTTATCTCAGTTTCATTTATTTCTTCTGTGATCTTTGCTTTTTTATTTTTCTGCTAGCTTTGGGTTTGATTTATTCTTGTTTTTGTACTTTTTAAAGTTGCAATGTTAGGTTGTAAATTTGAAAGCCTTCTATCATCTTGATGTTGGCATTTAGTATTATTGATTTCATCTTAGCACAGCTTTTGCTGTATCTCAAAGATTTTGTTATGTTGTGTCTCTATTTTCATTTGCTTCAAATAATTTTTTATTCTTTTCTTAACTTTGTTAATTACCTAGAAGTCTTTCAGGAGTAGGTCAATAAGGAGCAGGTTATTGAACACCCATGTACTTGTGTGGTTTTGAGAGTTTCTCTTGGTAGTTAATTCAAATTACACTCCACTTTTGTCTGACAAAATACTTGATATAATTTTGATTCTTTTGAATTTATTGAGACTGAATTTATTAACAAGCAATTGCTCAATTTTAGAGAATGTCCCATGTACAGATGAGAAAAAAGAGTATTTTCCAGTTGCTGAGTGGATGATTTGTGCATTTTTGTCAATAGTCCAATTTATGTCCAGATTTTCTTGTTGATTTTCTGCCTTGATGACCTAGAAATGTAAGTGGGATGTTAAAGTCCTCAACTATTACTGCATTGCTGTCTATCTCTTTTCTTAGGTGTAGCAGTATTTTTTGTTATTGTTGCTGTTGTTGTTTATAATTTGTGTGCACTGATATTGTGTGTGCATACATCTAGGAAAATTAAATCTTCTTGTTGAATTGAAAGTTTTATCAGTATATAATTCCCTCCTTTTTTTTTTCTATTGTTGCTGGTGCAAAGTCTGTTACGTATGATACAAGAACAGTATCCATCGCTCTCTTTATGTTTTCCATTTGTGTGACATTACTTTCTTCAATTTTTTGAGACTGTGGGCATCAATATGCATGAAATGGGTCTCTTGAAGGCAAAAGATAGTGGGTGGTTAAGTATTTTTAATCCAGTTTGCCAATCTATGTCTTTTAAACAGAAAAATCAGACCATTTCAGTTCAAGGTTAATGTTCATATGTGAAATTTTGTTCCTTTGATGGTGCTGTTAGCTAGTTGCTTTGCAGTCTCAGTTGTGTAATGGATTTACAGGATCTGTGAACTTTGTACTTACAAATCCTTTTATTATAGGAAGTACCATACTTTTATTCCACTGTTTGTGACTCCTTTGAGCATTTCTTGTAGTGGTGGTCTGGTGGTGACAAATTTCCTTACTCTTTGCTTGTCTGGGAATGACTTTATTTCTCCTTTATTTATAAAGCTTAGTTTGGCAGAAAATAAAAGTCTTGGCTGGCATTTATTTTTCTTCAAGAGGGCTAAAAATGAGCCCCCAATCTCTTCTGACCTCTGAAATTTCTGCTGGAAAGCCTGCTGTTACTCTGATGAGATTTCCTTCATAGGTAATTTGCATGTTTTCCTTTGCTATCTTAAGGTTTTATCTGTGTGTGTGTAGACTTTGAATAGTCTGATGACTATTTACTTGTTAATGGTCATCTTGTACTGCATTTTGCAGGTGGTTGTCTGAATTTCTTATACCTGGATATCTATCTTTTTAGGAAGATTTTTCAGGATTATTATTCCCTCAATTATGTTTTCCATGTTGCTGGCTTTCTCTTCTGTCTCAGGAATGCCAATAAGTCACGGGTTCAGTTGTTTTACATAATCCCACATTTCTTGAAGGCTTTGTTCTTTTTAATTCTATTTTTCTTTATTTTTGTCTGACTGGGTTAATTTGAAAAACCAGTCCTCAATCTCTTAAATTGTCTTTTCTGCTTGGTCTATTCTATTGCTTATGATTCCACTCTTATTTTGAAATTTCTTTAGTGATATTCCAGAAGTTCTATTCTTTGAAATATAGCTATCTTCTCTTTCACATCCTGAAGTGTGTGTGTGTGTGTGTGTGTTGCTTATATTTAGAAATGCTATCATTTGGATGTAATTTTTTTTAAAAAAATATTTTGTTTCTTGAGGGTATGACCATGATTATATTTAGTATGGTTGTTTGGATTCATTTCTGGGTTCTTTCAGGGGGCCAAGGCCCTGTAATGAGTGTTTTGGTTGTGGAGAGCTTCTGTGCAGTGGCTTTCTCAGATGCTTCTTGTAGTAATCCATTGTATATTTGATCCAACAAATTATGTCTTGCTGGGCTGAGGGTGCAGAGGTCTCAGTAATCCTATCACATGAACTAGCACTAAGCCATTCTAGCAGCAGGTTTTTTATTTAGTGTTGAATTTGGGGCTCCAGTTCAGTAAATGACATTTAAAAATAAGAACCACTTTGTCCCCCAGTAGGCTGATTAAGTGTGGAAGTAACCATCCTGACTAGGGGTGGGATTTAGAGGGAGATTGTTTTGGGATGTACTGAGGTCTCAAAGAAGGGGCAGGAGGGTGCACCAGCTCATCATCCTGAGCAGAAAAAAATGCAATCCTCTTCCCCATCATGCTAGTACTGCAGGACTTATGACCTTCAGTTCATATGGTTTCTGTGCTTTGGATCTTGGCTACAGTGTGGCTGTGGGCCATGAATATACCTCTCTGGTGGCTACCACCAAAATAGGCTCAGCAAAGACACTTCTCTCAGCCCTCAGTAGACAACTCGATGGTTTGTTTGTCCTCTTTTGCTGTGTTGGGAGGGGAAGTAGGGCCCCGCTCCTTTTGTAAGTCCAAGCTGCACATCTTCATTTTCAGGAGGAGTGGAGCCACCACAAAAAATGTTGAAAGCAGTTTCTCCAGGTACAAATATGATGACCCTCATCGGGAGAACTACTGCTTTATCTTTAGCAACGAATCGGGCAAGGGGGAGTACTGACCCTCTCTCCACATCTGTTCTTGGCTCTCAGTACCTCCCCGTTCAGCAACTGGTGCCAAGTTCATGTTTCCTTTGTTCCAAGATGAGCTTTATGGAGCTGCACTTTTTTTTTCCCTTAGGGCAACCCAAACCTAGGTTTAGTTGTTCAGGGGTCCTACAGCTCACCAGGGACCTACCAGACTACTTTGCTTGCTAAAGTCAGAGAGAGTTGTGTGGGTAGGTATGTTTGTGGGGAAACTGAGGGAGCAGTGACTCAAGGGTAGAGGTTCCCTAGGGAGGACAGTGAACTACCATAGGTGCGCAACTATTATGGTGCATGCCATCTCAGTTCATGTAAAAGGTGAGTGCAGGCTCAGCTGCAAGCTGGCCACCTGGTTTTCTGTCTCCAGCAAGTTCCCATATTGCCACTGACAAGTGTTTCCTTAGGTCCTGAGGGTGGAGGGTCTCTCCAACAGTTTCACGGTTAGCAGGTTGTTGCAGGGGTCAACAAAACAGAGAAGCTCTCTCACTTACCCTTTCTCTGTGGCTGTGGTTACCTCAGGAGTAACCACTCTCTCTGCTTTTGTTTTCTTCATCCCAGCTAATTCCCAAGGGCACTCTGACAATTCCTGGTTATTTCCCTTAGTTTTCCATTAGGAAAATATCCATTCATCAGTAACTTTGATTTTTGTTCTGAGCAGAACTGTTATCTGATGTTCCTAGTCAGCGATCTTGAAAATCCCCTCAATATTTTATTACTTAACCTAGTACTTTAGCAGCTGTGAAGAAAGTATCACTAGTGCATGTTAAATACCTATACTTTAAAGTAGAAAATTCACAGCAAAAAAAAATACACATTCTGTGACTCACAGTTAATGTTCCACTTTTTCTACCCAAGTTGTTTTTCAAGGTATTTAAATGTGTGTCAATCGGCCCTGTACTTGTGCTGTTAAACTTCATTAGTCCCTTTAGTCAAAAGTTCCAGGAATTAGGAAACTAAACAGAAATTAAAACAAAGAACAAAAATATGATGCATTTAACTAAGGTTTTCCCAGTGACTGCAAGCCTACACATGTGGATCACCTCTCTTCACCATACGTGTGTGAATGGACTGACCACATAAGAATCAACATTGCATGGTCTTTCTTGTACATCATAGTTTTCATAATCCTGATTTTTAATTTTGTACTGTCTAATCTAGCAAAACTTTTGGAGGCATTGTTAAATTGTTTGGGTTCTTACTGTCTCAGATGGTAAAGCAATATGCTCTACTTATTACCAAGAACACTCCACAGGATGTTTTATCTGCCTTCAATGGTTCCTGAAGCTTTGGTCTTCAATTCAGAATGGGGGATAAAATCACGTAAACAATTTATTTCATTCTTTACTTAACTGATGGAAAGGAGTGCTTGACTGTCAATTCTATGGTTACATCAGTGACCAGCCTTTATTCAAACCTCCAGACAAATTTGGTTGTATTCCAGTTCAAGCCATCTCTTTGTTTTACTGCCAAAGAGTTTACAGTTTAATGGCAATCTGAGACAAGTGGTTTCTTCTTTATGACTTGTTTATCAAAAAGACTGAAACAATACAAACATCTCCTCCTACATTCTGGAAGCCCAGAACAATACATCCTAGAAGTGGACATCCTGAATCAGTACAGAGATCCGCTGTACTTTAGCAGCTTCATTAAAACGATGAATTGCTGTAGGTTCAATACAGAAAATCAAAAGGAGAAACTCAATTATCTTATCAGAGATGCCCCAGCAATCTTTGTAAAGATCAGAAAACCCTTCCTATTCTACAGTTACTGAGTACACTCCATTTGAGGTCATTGCTCTTTAGGTTTTATGAAACTGGACTTACAGGGTATATGAAACTTCCTCTGGATGCTGATCACAGGAGGTTCCAACACACAGAAATGACTCACCTTCTGTTAGAAGTCCATTAGCAGAATAGTAGTTGAATGGCTATACTTACAAACTATAATATATGTAAAATATACTGTAAAATGTTCTTTTAATTGGACTTATGTGAGTCTCTGGTTCCAGGGTTTGGATCCATGATACTCCTTAAAAAATGCATGTGATGGTAGAGGTGGAGCTTTATGTTATCAACAAATTAGGGAGACTTTCCCAGAATCCAAGTGTGGAAGACTTCAACAATTAATAGTGTTTAATATAGTTCCCTGCTTTTACAAGAAGATATGAACAGTCCATCATCAAACCTTATGCCATACAGCTAAAATAATAAACCTCTATAGGCAGTGAACAGGAGTAACCTGGTCCCCAGTAGCATTTATAGTAATCTAGTAATCGGAAATATTATTTTTTATGTCTCAATTCTAATCTACCTAACCCAGTATATACTACATTATTGAAATCTGGCTTTAAACAGGGGCCTAGGCAGAGCCATGGGCCTACTCTAAGGAGGCATTTACTACCAGTTTGTTATGTTGTTGGTCACAATCAGAGATTATATTGAGGTCCTAGTCAAGCTTCACCAAGGACAGAATGAGGAAAGAGCCAATTGCCAGGGGACTCTGGTTACCTGAAACTCTTAGATCTAATCATCACAGCCTGGAGAAGATACGGCATATCTCAGCTTACGTCAACGAAGTTGGCCCATGTTTAACAAATATTTAGGGGAACCTACTCATGCCGAGTAACTATTCTAGGCAGTTAGGTCACCTTTGTCAAGAATGAAAAAATAAAAACACTGCCACTGTGAAATTTACATTCTAGTAGTTGGGAGGAGAAGAAAGATTATATGTTAGGCCACGTAGTTCACATATTAGGAAGTGGTTAGTGCTATGAACACAAAGAAGAAGACATAGAACACTCTTCAGAACAGTTTGAATGATTTTTACAATCATACGCTTTCAAAAGGCTCCTATCACAGAAGCAGAAACACTGTCAGCTGAAGGATACAGTAAAATGACAGCAGTAGATTACTCACTCTTGGCCATGGTTTCAGAGAAGGTGCAGCCCTGCTTTATTAAATTCTGAGCCAGCCTCAGAATGTGGAAGGTAAAGTCCTTAACATAGTGCAATATGAGAAGCACATTTCAGTCTCTTCAATAGAGCACACCTCACATGGATGCCTGCACACTACTCATAAGCTAAGGCCTGTTCCAGTGTCCTCCAATGTACTTGGGGATCACTCTGATTCAGTGTTAAGACCAAGGACAGTTCTACAAGACATAAAGGGCTACTATGATCACAATCTTCAAAAAAACATGAGATACGGACACTTCACCTGTGCCCTTCCCAAACTGTCAATATTATTCTGATAGCTTGGTATTTATTCTATCCAAGATATTGGTTGGCACCAAATCTGTTTTGATGCAAAAAATTCTTGATAACTTCCAGTAATATATAAACACTTTATATGTATACATACATATATGTACCCACACACATAGATGTATATATGCTATGTGTGTATACACACACAAACACACATTAACTATCACCCAGTGGGTAAATATTGTTAGAAATAACATCTGTAACACCTGTCATTCTTCACAACAGATGTACCATAAACAACATTGTTACAAATGAAGGACCAATAACCCTATCACTGAGGTGATCCTCTTATTCTAACCTCTACACACACTTCATACATATTTTTTCCTATTTTAGAAGTATCCTGTTACATTACAGCTCTTTATAACTAGAATGGGCAAAAGAAGAGGTGAAATGAGCTGCACAATATCATAGGGCCAACTTCAGCCATTAGCATGGTAAGATTTCAGTCCAGATGTTTTGTTATGGTCCAGAAATTAAAGTTCATCTCTTTTCAAAATAATGCCCCAGAAGAAGAAAGAAGAGGGAACTTGAGAAGAAAAGTGTATCATTTGTTCAACATGCCATTTTCTCATCACCCCGAACATGACTTAACTAGCAGATTAAAATTCAAACTATAAAGAACATCTTTTATTAATGGCAATTGACCTAGATTTCTGAGCCAGAGTTATGAGTGATTAAAAGCTCAAGTTTCAATACCAGACCTGAGTAAGACAGCCTGGCATTTCCACTTAATAACTTGCAACTTTAGTCAAATTTTGTGATTTTGCAGTTTCAGATTCTTCACGTGTCAAGTGGCAGATGAGTAGCATTTATGTCATATGTTCTTTCTAATAAATAAAATGAATAATACTGTAAATGTGCTAAGTGCTGTGTCTGACACTAAGTTGAGACAAAAATATAAATAAGACAAATGAAACTAGATAAATTACTGCCTTGATTTTCAGACTGAGATTGAACCCTTGTTTTGGTGCTTTAATTTCTGGTGTAAGTTTTTGGTTTGACAAATCATTTTATTCTTCTTTTTGATTCTTAAAATTGGGCATCGTCCACAGCTGTTAAATTTTATAATTCCTTTGCATTTTGAAATTTCCTGTATACTTGGATAAAATCAAGCATATTTCACTGAGGTCAGATGCCAAAAGGCTGAGCATATGAATCACTAGTAACTCTGTGTCCGACATCTAGGCTAGTTACCCACTGGGCCTTAGAAATCCAGTGTTGAAGCAATTTCCATGAAATCATAGTGTAACTATTTTAAGTTTGAATGATTTTCTAGTATAGAAACAAAACTGTTTCTAAATTTTGGTTGATTTTAGGCTAGTTCATCCAAATAGTGTCTTGGTATATTTGGCCTGCTGTAACAAATCACCAAAATTGTGTTGCTTATAGACAACAAATATTTATTTCTTACTGTTTTGAAGGCTGGCAAGTCAAAGATCCGGGTATTAACAGATTCTTGAAGATTCTGCTGAGGGTTTGTTTCCTGGTTCATAGATGGAGCCTTCTCGTGATGTCCTCCCATTGCAGAGTGGGTCTCTTTTAAAGGACACTAATTCCATTTATAATGGAATTATAATAACCTAATCACATCCTAAAGGCCCTACCTCCTGATATTGTCTACTACTACTGGTAATAAAGTTTCAACACATGATTCCAAAAGGCAAACATTCAGAAAATAACAAATAATACTTACTGAGGAACTACCATGTAAAGGAGGAATTGTTCTAGGTACTGTTAAGAATTGCCAAAATGAACCTACTTTCATTTGAATTGCTTAATGAATTCAGTAGGTAACATGAGACATACCCACCATTTTGATATTCAAGAAAGGATGTGAGAATAGTGCATATGCAAAGTGTGACAGCAGTAAAAGGAAGGGTAACAATGATACTGGCAGAAACTTGTAAAAGGACTTAGAAGAAGCAGTCCAATGATATAGGCTTCTAATTACTGAGAAATCAAGATCAGAGAAAATGGAAAGAGCATAATAAAAAAAAACACATGGAATGAGAAAAATGACCAGTTTTCTAGTAGTTTATAGTGCTGGGAGATATGGCAATCTGGAGTCAGATTATGATAATGCTTCTGATGTCATTAAAAGAGATGATCATCGATATATATGTGAGACATAAAATGCAAGGCTGGACACGTAAGATAACATGTCCCTGCAAGAACAGGAATGAATAAATGAGGGAAGGAGAAAAAAATGGAGAAATAAAGAAAAATAACATTTTGGAGGTTTGTCACGAGATGAATTCATTTTCCCTTTATTTTGGCTACTAGTTTATCCAGCGTAATTTCTCAAGTGCTTAAAAATGCACTAAGATGTATGAGTACGGAAATAGCTTCATTTGTTTAGTTGCTTGATGTAGAAAGGCATTATTTTTTATAACATCAAGCAACTCTACAGATGTCACTCTTTTTTTGTTTTATTTTGACTTCAGTTTTGAAAAACGTCCTTGCATTTCTCTCCTGTGCTTTGGCATATATGACTGATGGATTAGATTATTTCTTATATAATGAAGGTGATTAGACGATATCACATATATTATATGAATTGTTTGTATTTTATAAAATAAAAGAGAACATATATATTATATATTGTATTATATAATTTTATACAATAAAGACTATATTTTAAGGGCATGATAGCTTATAAAGCATAGAAAGTCTGATTCAGGCATACACAAAGTTACCTCATTAAGAATAATTCAAACTTACACTTCCACCAACAGTGTAAAAGTGTTGCTATTTGTCCACAGCCTCGCCAGCATCTATCGTTTCCTGATATTTTAATAATCACCATTCTGACTGGCATGAGATGGCAACTCGTTGGGTTTTTGATTTGCATTTCTCTAATCACCAGCGATGTTGAACTTTTTCTCATATGTTCGTTAGCTGCATAAATGTCTTCCTTTGAGAACTGTTTGTTCATATTCTTTGAACCCCAAACCATAAAAACCCTAGAAGAAAACCATTTAGGACATTGGCATGGGCAAATACTTCATGATTAAAACACCAAAACCAATTGCAACAGAAGCCAAAATTGACAAAGGGGATCTAATTTAACAAAAGAGCTTCTGCACAGCATAAGAAACTAGCATCAGAGAACAGGCAAACTAGAGAATGGGAGAAAATTTTTCAATCTACCCATCTGACAAAGGTCTATATCCAGATTCTATAAGAAACTTAAACAAATTTACAAGGAAAAAACAAATAACCCCATCAAAAAGTGGGCAAACAATATACAACTATTGTAGAAGACAGTGTGGTGATTCCTCAAGGATCTAGAACCAGAAATACCATTTGATCCTGCAATCCCATTACTGGGTATATACCCAAAATCATATGTATGTTTACTGCAGCACTATTCACAATACTAAAGACTTGGAACCAACTCAAACGCCCATCAATGATAGACTGGATTCAGAAAAAGTGGCATATATACACCATGGAATACTATGCAGCCATAAAAAGAATGAGATGATGTCCTTTGCAGGGACATGGATGAAGCTGAAAGCCATCATTCCCAGCAAACTAACACAGGAACAGAAAACCAAACACCAAATATGCTCATTCATAAGTGGGAGCTGAATGATGAGAACACATGGACACAGGGAAAAGAAAAACATACACCAGGACACAGAGAGGGGAACAACACAGAGAGTGGAGTCCAACGGGAGGGGAGAGCATTAGGGAGAGCAAAAACCTAATGCATGTGGGGCTTAAAAGCTAGATGAGGGGTTGATAAGTGCAGCAAACCACCATGGCACATGTACACCTATGTAATAAACCTGCACATTCTGCACATGTATTCTGGAACTTAAAGTAAAATAAAATAACAATTCTAGTTTATTTTAGATAAAGAACACTAAGCTTTCTCTAATAATGTATAATCAACAAGGAAAAAACGTCATAACACATTTAATCCTTTCCCCAGGAGAGAGAATAGGTAAGCCAGGTGTTAAAAAGAATCATGCCAGATTAAACTCAAGTTTCATCTGGTTCTGCACTAGTGGAGGACATACAATCTCATAAACAAAAAGCAATTACAATCATGTAATATGAGCATAGCTACAGAGAAAAATCTCTAATAAAACTGTTTTTCATGAATAAAGTACAAGTAGACCAGAAAGAAATTCATTAAATAGTTACTCTATACATTCTAGGATCATCCTTTTCCATTACATTGGATAAAATTTAATAAACTTTATGATATACTCATGATTAAGTAAGTTTACAGTTAAAATTTTCCAGCAGAGTTTACAAAATAGAAATCTGTGGATATAGTGTGGCCAGTAGAAATTTTTTGTTTAGCCCACAACATTTTTTTTTAAAAAAACATGAATTTTAATTTTAAAAAAAGAAAAACATGATTTCTGAGAAATCATTCACCCTCAGATTTGCAGGGGTCTCCACCCGGTCTCATGACTTATAATTGTTATCTTCCACAGTATGTGTAAGACTTTGACTTAATGATCCATGTGTTGCATATATTAATAATTTGTTTGGTTATTGTTAGAAAGGAAAAGCCTAATTATATTTTTTCATATTCTCCAAAATACTGTCCCTAAAATGCAGACTTTGCAAATACATGGCACATATTGTTGCATTATGTGACATGTCAACAGCAACTTTTCTACAATTTGCTAAAGAGTAATACGATTCAACTTGTAGATAAAGTAAGCAACTCCCTAGAGAGCACGAAGTGAGAAGGATCAAAGTGCTTGTAATAAATTTAATGCAAATGCAATTTTTTGTAGCATCTAGTTAGAATTTTGGTAACTCCAAGTGTACTTTCTTTTTTATAAGCTTTGTCTTGCCCAATTAGCTTTCAGTGGTGCTTGAAATTCCCACTAGAAATGCCTTATGTTGATCTGTCCATTTTAATCAAGCTAAATACTACCTGGGAGGAAGATATATTAGCTATCACTTAGGCACAAATTAGTGTCTGAACCTATTACTGCACATTTTCAACCAGCAAAAAGAGGACCTCAGGGCAGTGGTTCTCGAAATCATTCAAATGACAGACCATAGAGAGGCATAACACACTTGGTAGTATGCTTAATTCATTACTCTTAAAACAATTAAATACATGTGGATGTGCTAAATCAGATGCCATATTATACTGCAGTCTAATACCATAGAATAATTCATAGATTCAAATAATTTAATGTAAGAAATCCTGACTATGTACATCTTACTCATATCAAATTTTACCAACTGTTATTTCATCTGTGGAACATTTCTTGTTTCTTGCAGGGACACTCTACTATTGACCTGAAGAACATGCAATAAATAAATAAATAAATAAATAAATAAATATTTGTGGGGGTGCTGATTGTCTTCTAAAGAAAGTTCTCAATTCTAAGAAGCTATTTATTGTAAGTCAGGTCATTATCTTAGCAAAAAATTTGTCAGGAAACAAAGAAAATGTGACTTCACTGTAGTACACAGTGGCTGCAAGACACATCCAAATTTCAGAAATATGAAAAAATAAACAATAAATCTGAAAATGGAGCTCCAATTGATGAGCTCCAATTAATTACCTTGGTTGGGCAAGGAACAAAGTGGGGCAGGAGGTATTGTTTCTGTGTCTTGGGGTCATAGCAGTTCTGAACTACAGTTCTATGTGAAAATTAAGTTTCAGTGCCCTATAGTGTTATATAAAATGTAGTAACTTTTCTTACGTGCATCAAAACTGATATTAGCTAAAAATCATGCTTCATAAAAATGTGAAAATAAATACTGCAATAATTTTCCATAAATTTTAATTCTTTTATGGAATCATAGGTGAAAAGACTGGAATATATAAATTAGGAAAGGATCATGGATATTGGGAAAAATATCTTTATTTCTGATTTAGATTCTAGGTAACATTAGTTTAATGGTGTAATTATTTATCATTATCATTACTTCATTACTATTTTTACCTTATAATTGGCAAATAATGCTAGATCAGGGATAAAAAAAATAATTTCTCAAGAATTAGTATTATGTGAGCTTCAGGATATTTTTATAACCCAGGCAGTCAAACAATTCAGCAGATACTTGGACATTTGTTTGGGTACCTGAAAACTGTTTGCCAAGTAGGTTAAGTGTTATTATTCAAGATGAAGTGCAAGTTCAATCAGTCAATGCCCTTAATGTGAGAGCAAAGCATTTGCCAAAGTAAAAAATTCATAAATCTTACTGGATTCTTTCATAAAAGAGCAAGCACTAAGATGTCACAATTTTTCCTGTGAGTCACTGAACATTTTTTTGTAAAGAACTTTGGAAGATTATAAAGAGGAAGAAAAGTAAGGTTACTCAATTGTTTAATGATAATCAGAATGAAATTATTTAAATGGTGAGAGAATATTAACACCGATTTCATCAAATAAAAAGAAAGAAAAGAAAAGTAGCTTGAAAATCATAATTCAGGTTACTTTTATATAACTGCATGGTCTAAAAAAATAAAGATGTTCTGAGAAGAACTAAACATACAAACAAACAAGTCAGTTAGACTTTTTGTTCCTGAATATTTATATTTATAAAATGGAAATCATACTTTGTTGTCAATTCAGGGAAGAATTCCATATACGTGTAGAGTTTACTTATTTATACATATACGTATATAATACTATTGTCTATTTAATTGAAATGAAAAAATCAAAGATATGACACACACATGCCCAAGTGCTTCTTCCCTCTCACTGTATTCTCTGTATATGCCTTATCCCGAATTACAGAAATTTAAATTGAATTTAAACTCATCCATTAAAAGAATTGAAGAGATAGAAGGAAGAAGGGAAAGGAGAAAGGGAGGGAGGAATGAAAGAAGGAAAGAAGGAAGGAAACACATCCTACTGGCAGTGAGGAGCATTAATAGAAAAAAACTTTCATCCAGATTAGTCAAATTGATTGCTACTATGTTAATCGATTCCTATTATGATAAATTCATAAAAAACTATGTACTGGACAATCAAAATAAAGCAGGTGTGAGTAGAAATAAATGTACATTTTTCATACTTTTAAACATGTAATACTGTAATTACATAGAAATATGAATCTACATCAAGCAAACACTGGTTAAGATAAACAATGCAATTACACGATGACTCATTTTATTCAACACAAATTCCTAACGGTATAAAAATGATTCACACCTATGCAACTATCTTGCACGTTCTGCACATGTACCCCAAAACCTATAATGCAATAAAAATTTTAAAAATTTAAATAAATAAATAAATAAAAATAAAAATAAACGATTCACCATAAATTACAGAGTAGCTATATTTCACTTTCACAGTAATAATTTTAGGAATAACTAGATAGATTTTCATTCACCCAAAGCAGAGTTAGTGAAATGCAGATATTCTAGAATAAAACAGATCTTAAACTTTTAATTTCAGAAATTTTGTATTTCTTTTCTCCGTAATAGATTTCCTTGAAACAGTTCTAAAAACAACCAAAATCCCTCTGTTTAATTAAAGTTTTTAAAAAACATATTAAACTCTATGAGACAGACCTACAGATGCAGTGCAATGGAAAGCTGATCACCTAGGAGATTAAATGATATTATTCAAAATAAAGTGTAAATTCAATAATTCACATCTTAGTCCATCATTCACATACTAGCCACTCACTAACTACCTTGCCTTAGTCTCCCCATCTATACAATACGTTTATAGCCACTGCACTTCATAAGATAGAAAAGGGTAATAATTGACAGCTTCCTCAAAAGTTTCAAAAATGCATATTTAAATTTAAAATTTGAACCAAATATTGAGAGTGAGAAAATTACACTGAACTGACTTTTCATTGATTTATTTTGCTTATTTTCATTTGATGTGATTATTGAGTAGATCTAGGAAGTACCATAAAGATGAAATAGAAAATAAAAGCTTACAGATTTATATGAAATTGTTTATTATCAATCCTCAAATTTGTGATAAAATTAATTTATATAAAATGACAGCTACCACTGTATTATTACATACAGTTTTGAATTGTCAAACATATTTCTGTAATAACATATCCCTTTGTATGAAAATCTACTGGTACATTATAATTTTTCTACTTCTCTCTGATTTTTCATCTATCAATTTATCTCTCATACACTATATTATCTATTGCTATATATCAAATCACCTTCAAAATAATAATTTAAAACAATACATATTTATCTCACAGTTTCTCTAGATCAAGAATGAGTGGCTTAGCTGAGTGGTTCTGGCTGGGCTCTTTTATGAGCTTTTAGTCAGGATATCATTTGGACAGTTCACTTTTAAGATCACTCACTTACATGACTGGTGGCAAGAAACATCAGTTCTTATGATACTCTTCATGGGCTGGTTGAGTGGCATGGCAGATAACTACCCCAAAGTTGAAGGATTCCAGAGAGAGCAAGGGAGGAGAAAGGCTCAGTACCCTTTTTTTTTTTTTTTTTTTTGAGAAAATGTAGGTGAATGTTTATTTTACGGTGGTTCACAGACCTCTCAAGCATAACCGAAGGTTTCCAAGCCTTTCAGTCTCATGAAGATAACTCCTGTCTCTTTAATATGCAGATTTGAAGTAATATAAGCCCTGGTCTGATCCGCTCTAAGAAGTCCAGTGTTCTCTCTAATATTTCTAAGGGATCCCTGTGGCCACTTTGCTCTAAAAATCCATGCTGTGCGGAAATGTTCTGACAGATTTTTTTTTGGCGGGGGGAAACAGAAAAAAAAAAAGAAAAAGAAAGAAAGAAAGAAAAAGAATGAAAGAGAGAAAGAAAGAGGTAGAGAAAGAGGGAGACAGAATGGGAGTCTTGCTTTATTGCCCAGGCTACAATGCAGTCTAAAAATGGGTATTGAAAACCTCTTTTATGCCAATAATTGTGCTTAACAATGGAGACAGGAAGAAATAAGGGAGGAAAATAACAAACAAGCAGCCACCCAATATTTCATTTAAACCTGTGAAATGCTATGCAATTGCTGAGGAGTGATTTCCTTCCAATTATGTAGTCACTTTTAGAGTAGGTGTGATGTGGTACTAATAAGAATGTATGTTTTGTGTATTTGGGGTGGAGAGTTCTATAAATGTTTATTAAGTTTACTTGTTCCAGGTCTGAGTTCAAGTCCTGGATATCCTTGTTAATTTTCTGTCTCCTTGATCTGTCTAATATTGACAATGTGATGTTAAAGTCTCCCACTATTAATGGGAGTCTAAGTCTCCTTATAAGTCATTAAGAACTTGTGTTATGTATCTGGGTGCTCCTGTATTGGGTGTGTGTACATTTAGGATCGTTAGCTCTTCTTGTTGCATTGATCCTTTTACCACTATATAATGTCCTTCTTTGCCTCTTTTGATCTTTGTTGCATTAAAGTCTATTTTATCAGAGGCGAGAATTGCAACTCCTGCTTTTTATTTATTTATTTATTTATGCTCTCCATTTGATTGGTGAATCTTCCCCTATCCCTTTGTTTTGAGTCTTTGTGTATCCTTGCATGTGAGATGGGTCTGGATGCAGCTTACCAATGGGTTTTGACTTTTTATCCAATTTGCCTGTCTGTGTCTTTTGATTGGGGCATTTAGTCCACTTAAATTTAGGATTAATAATAATATATGTGAGTTTAATACTGCTATTTGATGCTAGCTGGCTGTTTTGCCCATTAGTTGATGTAGACTCTTCATTATGTTGATGTTCTTTATCTTTTGGTATATTTTTGGAAAGGCTGATACTGGTTGTTCCTTTCTATGTGTAGTGCTTCTTTCAGAAGCTCTTGCAAAGCAGGCCTGGTGGTGACAAAATCTCGGAGTACTTGCTTGTTTGCAAAGGATTTCATTTTTCCTTCACTTATGAAGCTCAGTTTGGCTGGATATGAAATTCTGGGTTCAAAGTTCTTTGCTTTAAGGATGTTGAATATTGGCCCCCACTCTCTTCTGGTTTGTAAGGTTTCTGCTGAGAGATCTGCTGTGAGTCTGATAGGCTTCCCTTTGTAGGTAACTTGACCTTTCTCTCTGGCTGCCCTTGGCATTTTCTCCTTCATTTCAACCCTGGTGAATCTGATGATTATGTGCGTTGGGGTTGCTCTTCTTGAGGAATATCTTTGTGGTGTTCTCTGTATTACCTGGAGTTGCCAATATTGTCCTGCCTTGCTAGGTTGGGAAAGTTTTCCTGAATAATGTCCTGAAGAGTATTTCCCAGCTTGGATTTATTCTCTTTGTCACATTCAGGTACACCTATCAAACGTAGATTAGGTCTTTTCACATAGTCCCATATTTTTGGAGACTTTGCTCCATTCCTTTTTAGCCTTCTTTCTCTAATCTTGTCTCCTTGTTTTATTTCATTGAGTTGGTCTTTGACCTCTGATATCCTTTCTTCTCCTTGACCAATTCAACAGTTAAAACTTGTGGAAACTTCACAAAGTTCTCCTGTTGTGTTTTTCAATTCCATTAATTCACTTATATTCCACTCTAAATTGTCTATTCTCATTAGCATTTTGTCAAACCTTTTTTCAAGGTTCTTAGTTTCTTTGCATTGGGTTAGAACATGTTCGTTTAGCTCACAGAAGTTTCTTATTATCCACCTTCTGAAGCTTGATTCTGACAAATCATCACACTCATTCTCCATCAGGCCTTGTTCCCTTGCTGATGAGGAGCTGCAATCTCCTGAAGGAGGAGAGGCATTCTGATCTTGGATGTTTTCAGCCTTTTTGCACTGGTTTCTTCCCATCTTTGTGGATTTATCCACATGTTGTCTTTGAAATTGCTGACTTTCAGATCGGGTCTCTGAGTGGACATCCAGCTTGTTGGCAGTGATGTTATCTCTGTTTCTTCGTTTTCCTTCAGCCGACGCCCCTCCCCCAAAGAGCTGGACCTTCCCAGGTTCAGCTGTGCTTGCTGTGAAACTCACAGCTGTCAGCATTTCCAATTGCTGTTTTTTTTTTGTGGTAAGGGACCAGCTGAGCCCAATCTCCTGGCTCCCCACCTCGGAGCCCCCTTTTTTTCTTTTCCTAATTGAACAGTCGATTCTCTCCCAGGTGCCCCGTCACCCACTGAAAAGGCACCGGGATCTGTGCAATTTCCTGCGTGGCGACTGTACCGGCTGAAACAGTGGTGCTGAGATTTGTGGTGCTTTTCTACCCGGGAATCTCCTGGTCTGGCTCCCGGCTTCAGTCCCCCTCTCAGTCAGCTGAATGGGTGACTCTGCCATCTCTGAACTCCAAACGCCAACTAAAAGGGCACCCAGTCCTGCATACTCTGCACTGAGAACTGCTGCGCTGGGATGCCAGCAAAACAGCTGCACCAGCCAAGAGAGTCACGCTGGTGACCCGTGGGGCTCCTCTGTGGGGAATCTCCTGGTCCATAGGCAACAAAAATTCATCTGGAAGTCTGGCATCCACTTAGTCCCTGTGCCTTCACTGGAAGCTGCAACCCTGAGCTGCTGCTAGATGGCCATCTTGAATCTCTCTCCCCGGCTCAGTACCTTTTATCACTAGTCTTCAAAGTAGTACACTGTCATTTTAGCTATAATTTATTTGTCAGAAATATGTCATTAAATACAATCCACACCAAAGTGGAGGGATTTAGGCTTCATAACCTGAAAAGACAGGTATCTAAAATGTATGGACATATTTTAAAACCACATCTAACATCTATCAACACATATTTAACCCATCTACATACTTCCTTCTTATACCTCTCTCACGTACCATCTGTCACTTTTTCTCTCGACCATCTCCCTTTCTCCCATCTACCATCCATTTAGTTTCCTCTCTCTCAAGGCAGAACGAGAGAAAGAAATCATGTAACTGAGGGTTTTATGAAAAAGTATCTCAGAAATAAAACTATGAAACAGTTTCTGAACATTGGTGTTTACAACATGATTTGGGGAATCAGTGCAGTGAAATATGTAGGCACATGTTTAAAGAGGCAATCTCTGTTAATTTTGGTTAAAAAAAAAAAGAGAGAGATACTGTGACCCATATTATCTTCATGTGTCTTCCTAACAGTCTTCCTTAGTAAGCACATCTGGCCTCTGGAGCTGGATGACATTACTTTTCCGTCTGTGTGAGAAAACAATTTCCCATGTACATCCAACAACAGGGTAAACTTATGCTTATGCCGAAAGGAAAAATGATGCCTATGTTATCAAATAACTTACAAACAAAACAAAAGAAGGGTCAAACATATGTGCAATCACTCAGACATTAACATAGAATGTGGTAAGACAGCAGAAGTTTGTGTAATTACAAGGGAGTTACCCATTAGTTATCTGAAGCATGGAAATAGTGAGTGTAGCAACCAGAGAAGCTGATGATAGTTGACCTCTGAGAGATAATAGTTGATCTCTGAATGAATGGAGAATGAGTGGCATAGAAAAAAAGAAGGTATATATGCAAACAGAATAGCAAAAGTTCAGAGGAATGCATGTGCGTAAAATATAGTGGTGGTGAATGGTACAACTGGCACATAGAATGAAGAAATGGCCAGATGTGGTGGCTCACGCTTGTAATCCCAGCAATTTGGGAGGCTGAGGTGGGTGGATCACCTGAGGCTGGGAGTTTGGGACCAGCCTGACCAACAAGGAGAAACCCAGTCTCTACTAAAAATACAAAAAATAGCTGGGCATAGTGGCACATGCCTGTATTCCCAGCTACTTGGGAGGCTGAGGCAAGAAAATCACTTGTATCTGGTAGGTGGAGGTTGCGGTGAGCCAAGATTGTGCCATCACACTCCAGCCTGGGCAACAAGAGCGAAACTACATCTAGAACAAAAAGTAAAGTGAAGAAATATGTAATGAGTGATCCCAGATGTCTCTCAACGTTCAGTCCTCACATCTGTCCTTGGAGGGGGTATACCCCCTTGAATACTGGTTATGAAGAATTTGGTCTTCTTCTGGTTCTGTGTGTTACAGAAGAGACATATTACTTATCATATTTTCAATTCAAGAAAGCAGTTGGGAAAACAGATATTCAATGAAGTTAATGGATATCACTCTGAAGTGCTGAAATACAGCGTGTCATGGTTTTTAAACTGTGGTTTATATATAATTTTGGCATTTAATATAGTGAATACATGCTAAATTCAACTAAAAACAAAATTATCAATGGTAATTTTTGCCTGAAAACTTCATATTATCTGTAACAAAGTTTCATCTAGTTTTAAGAAGGTAAAGCAGCTGCCTGAGAGTTACGATGGGTGTATTCGAGTATCTATAAATTGTATTCTGTATTTGACATCACTTCATCAAATTTATACTAAATACACACTTAATAAGCATTTCCAATCACTATGGATTTGACATTTTTGTTACTTCTATTTCTTTTCCTTCTTGGGTGCAATCAGATATTTCCTTTTAAAGTAAAGGTATTTTATTCTTTTGAACTAGCTAGTCAAAACTTTTAGGAGATGAACAAAAGAGAATAGCCTGTGTTCCTTGTTCAAGGACTTATCACCAAGCTAAATCAGCCTGTAACATTATTACAGTTACTCAGATAAGCATATTTCCTAATCTAGACCTATAAGGATATCAACTCTAGTTATACATTAGATTACACTGGAAGCTCTTAAAATCTACTCATCCTTGGGTCTTGTTCCCTGATCTACTGAATCATAATTTAAGGGAACAAATATAGACAATAAAAAGCGTTCTCCAGATGATCCTTATGTGTATACTGTAACTGGAACCATTCATTGCTCTTTATCTTCCTCATATTCTCAATATGTGAAAGATTCACTCTATCTTACTTTCCATAGGACCCATAACGTCCTCTGTATTCTTCCCATTGTAAGGCTCCCAGATGTGTGTGAGCTTTAGGACCCGTTCTAGTGAATGCAATACGGATTTGTAAGCCATGAAACATGTTCAACTTCTAAGCAGCATTTGAGTGGCCTAGACTTCTTTTTTAGAGGAATGGTCTCAGGTGTTTCTTAAGCTAGGTAGTCATGTGATACTGGGTATGCCACCATGGGCACAAGTATCAGAACCAGGTGTCATAACCAAAGCCAAAGTCAGCCAACTGCAATATGGGAAACAGCTTTGAAGGCTTCCTTCTCAACACATCTTAACTGTAAAATAAAATTTCATCAACTGGTTAGCCCAAGCATGTCTGTACTTCTTAAAACCCAAAACCCGAAAAAGGATAATATAGCACCAAACACATTTCAATCAGTAATAATTGAACCTCTGCTAAACTTTATGAGCTATAATATTTCCTCTACAAAAAATGTAATAGTATTTTATGACTTTTTCAAGGTGTAACTCTCATTCTCAGATGGCCTGGAACATATCTATGCATTCTAAATTATTTCTTCCCATAGTTCTAAGACTTTTGCTCTTTATTAATAGAAATATGGAACCTCTGGGACACTGAGTTTCATGCAACTGCTGCCTGCACTGACATTATATTATTTCTTTGGTTCTTAAAACATTGGAAGTATTTTGCCCTATGGGTTTTCTGTGTCTCTTTTAAGATTCCCTGCTTCGTCTCTACATTCTTTGTTTGAAGTATCAATTTAATTGTTTGACACCTTAGCCGAAAGTTCACCTGGTTTTGTTTCTTCAAATAAGAGTGTCCAAAATACACGGAGAATAATTACTGTTCCCTATATGTTTTCTTTAATACTGTCTCCTGCTATTGTCATTACTACTTTGATACACTTCCCATATACTTTTTTCCCTTCATAGCAATTCCAAAAGCCATTGCTCTTATGTAAATATTAAGTCTGAATAACAAAGAAACAGATATTATTATGACTAAAGGTATTCATTCATTGCAGTATGATTCACAATAGTTAAGATACGGAAACAATCTAAGTGTCCATCATCAGACAAATGGATAAAGACACTGTGGTATATATACACAGTGGAATACTATTCAGCTGAAAAAGGGAGGAAATTCTGTCATTTGCACCGAGAGGGATGAAGCTAGAGTCTGTTATGCCAATAAGCCAGGCACAGTAAGACTACTATGGCAGGATCCCACTGACACATAGAACCTTAAGAAGTTGAACTCATAGAAGTCGAGGACAGAATGGAGATTACCAGGGTTATGGAAACACATGTGGTTGAAAAAAGAGATGTTGATAGAAGGGTAAAAAAGTCTCAGTTAGATATGAGTAATAAGGTTTATTGATCTGTGGTGCAGAAAGATGACCGTGATAAATAATAATGCATTGCATACTTCAAAATCGTTTAAAATGTGTATTTTAAATGTTTTCACAACAAAAAATAAGTATGTTAGGTGACAGACTTGCTAATTAGCTTCATTTAAAAATTCTACTATGTACACATATATCAAAGCATCACATTGTATCCCAAAAATGTATACAGTTATGTGTCAATTAAAATATTTTGGAAAGAAAAAAGTTAAATTAAAAATAAAGACAATATGGAGTAGTTTTTTTTTTTAAATAAGAAACAACTGGTAAACATTTGTGTGTGTACTTTGCATATATTAAATTTGTATTTCACCACTTAATATAATTCCAAAAAATTAATAGGTATTTGACAATTTTAGTGGAATGGCTGACTGAATGATTTATTTTCCACAGTGTTATTCTGAGATCTATTATTTTAACTTTAATATTTTCTAAATTTGTACCTGATTATTAGTCTGCAAGTTCTCAAAATAGATTTCTAGCAAGAGCCAATTTTACAATGAGCAATATTTTTTTCTTCCTACTTGTACTTCATGTAGAAGCTAACCGAATAATGAAGACAGTTTTTGAACTCTCAGGATCAAATTTTGTGATCACAAAGAAAACATTCTCTAAGCAGACATTGGTCAACATGGAACTCAGAAGTATGCAGCCTTTTGTACCAAACTACAGATTATGTGATTAATTAAAAAAAAAAATTAAATCTTTGATTTCTGTTATTTAAATTACCTGGAATAAGCCCTTTATAACCTGGCACTTCCTTCACATGAATGGAGTTGGAAAGGTTTCCTAGACCGCTTGCCATTAGATCCCTCTTCACCATCTGCCCTACTGCAGTAGGGTAAAGCACATGTGATTTGCACTGAATAAACCTGGACTACAGCTTGAACTTCATCACATAGTTTCAATGATCTTATCCAAGTTAATTATATTATATGCATTTAATTTCATAATTTATTAAATACGTAAGGTAACAATTTATATGCTACACAATTCAAAGGAGAACTTAGAATTTAACATAAAAAGATTCAGCCTCTGCAATCCCAGCACTTTGGGAGGCCAAGGCGGGTGGATCATGAGGTCAAGAGATTGAGAGCATCCTGGTCAACATGGTGAAACCCGGTCTCTATTAAAAATACAAAAAAATTAGCTGGGCATGGTGGCACGTGCCTGTAATCCCAGCTACTCAGGAGGCTGAGGTAGGAGAATTGCCTGAACCCAGGAGGTGGAGGCTGTGGTGAGCCAAGATCGCGCCATTGCACTCCAGCCTGCGTAACAAGAGTGAAACTCCATCTCAAAAAACAAAACAAAAAAACAAACAAACAAACAAAAAAAAGATTCGGCCTATATAAACTGTGAAAATACTATATAATGTTTTTATCATCAGGAACTTGCCATTTTTTTTAAGATCAGTGAGTAGAAATCATTTCCAAAAGCATAATATATTTTTTAAAAACCGCTTTTTGTTGTCATCGTTCTTTTCTTGACATTCTAAATGTTCAATAACTTTTTGTTTTTAACTGAATGTGTTTGCTTCATATACTATTGTATTCTGAATTTATAAATCACACTTTACAAATGGAGAATGTTACAGTCTTCAACATACATTCAGATGCCATATATATTCTGCTTTCATCAAATCACTATAAATAGTCGTATAAGGTATCTGGTCCAAGCATTTTTGAACTATAACAAAATGCTAACCATAATGATGTTCTTACATCACCATCAACAAGTTAAGTATTCATTTGTCTCAAATACAGTTCTAAACATTATATAAATATTAATTAATCCTCAAAATCCTGTAAGATATGTAACTATCTCCATTACTTTCAGATGAGAATTGAAACACAGAAGGTAATTAACTTGCCTAAATTCATTATAAATCCTAAAACAATAATTTTTACTTAACCAGGTCACAGTTTTACTTTAAGTGATAAGGAGATTCACCAAATACATCACTGAGGTTGATGTGAGAAAAATATGAGGTGGCAGATATAAAAATAAAAATAACAAACTATTTATATAATTCCAAATTTCACAGAAGAATAAGTTGTCATTCAAAGGAGTTAGGGGATTTCTCCAGAGACAATGTGAGTAATTAAAGACGGAGCCAGAAAAGAGAGTCTGGGTTAAGTATAATCTCCACCTCACCATGTAAACTCTCTGGTAAAGAGGCAGAAAATTGAAGTAGCCTTCCCTTTGGCTGGATATCCAACAATCTTATGTAAGAATCAATTTTTGTTCTCAGAAAGAATTTGCACAAAATTGTAGCTTTTTGCTTTTTTTTAACATTTTAGCAAAATTATGTAATATATTTTTGCATGCAAATATTTTAGTAGTTAAAACTCTGTAAAATTTTGAGAAAATATGTTATAATTTTCACATTACTTTTTAAGATTGTATGCCACCACCATTGGGAATGAATACGTGACAATTCATGAATGACTGAAACAAATCTGTTGGGCATTAGACATAGTCCCTTTTAAATCAGTTTTAGTTTTAATCTTGCTTTTAACACTTCTTCAGTAGAGCCATTTTAGAACACTAAATATATACATCTAGCTTAACCACAACTTCTAGAAGAAACAGAAGGCAGGTGATAATGATAACATCGTTTTGAAGATGATGATATCATATTGTGTATGTGTGTATAAGCTTAAGAGAGACAGAGACTCCTTGTTTCCCTTTCTCTTAAGGGAGAAAGAAAAAAAATACTTGAGATTACCTAACATGATTAGCATTTATATAAATATAGACACAAGATTTAAAGGGACCCCAACCTTCATTTTGAAAATGCCTACAACAGTAGGAAACAATGGCCTTTCAATAGTTTATGAAAATAATTATTTTATTGGAACTCTGTGTTCATATTTTAATAGTTATAAAGAAATTACCATGTTCCTAAAGCAAGGTAAAATTATTAACAGTAAATATAAACATACAGCGTAGATTATCTTGGACACAGTTTTCTCTCATTTATCAAAATGCACATCTTCACAATGATAGTTGTACATACTCTTTAGATACTAAAACCTGTAAAAGTATTTTTATACGGACTGGTGTTGAAAACATGGAACATCATTTTCATTTTACATCTCACTGGGTTTAGTAACTACCTATAATGTGTAGCTAAACCTTCAATTTTTAGATCTTACATATCTACTGATTCCTCTAGACTCCATCTCATGGGAAAGAGGACCTATGAAGTTGTCCAATGAGAATCTAAAAGTTTATCAAAATACTAGGCATCATAAAAAAGATCTGAGTTTATCTCACTTTATTTACACATGGATATTTGGAGACTATTAGGTAATGAAAACGTATTTGTTATTCATTAGAAGAAAATTATTTTAAAAGAAGCCAATCTTTTATGTTTTAAATTGCACAAATTTAATTAAATACAATTTTACAGACCACTAACTGCACAAATAACAAAAAATTACTTTCACATTTGCAAAAAAAAAAACATTGATATTTGTAAAACACTTAAAACAAACAAATCACCAAATTAAAGAAGGAACACAACTTTCATTTAACTGACTTAAAAATACCTATTAATGGTTGTGATATCAATGAATTCTTGGCCATGGATAATAGAAGGATCAATCACACAATTTTTGGTCTCCAAACTATAATTCAGCAGATATTACTGTATTATATTTATGAATATGATCAATGTTAAAAGAGAGAGATAACATCTTTTTAGGGTATCCAAGATAGAAAGTGAATTAATTTTTTTTATTTGATAAGCAGGAAGTTTCATAGAGGGTGAAATTTCATCAGAGATGCAATGACAAGCACTAAATCAAGACCAAGAGAGAGAAACATTATTCAGGGTATTCACATCCTTGGTCATTCCATGTATTAAGACTGGTAATGGATGCTTGACTTCATTGAAGCATTCCTTAACTTGATAAGTACACATTATTTGCCTATAATATACCAACTAAGGAAATAATTAATTATGAAATGTAATAACTATATTATTACTAACACTACTAATAAAACATAACAGTGACAATAGATGGTTCCAAGAATACATATAATAAGGGGCCTTGATTTATTTCAGTAACATCAGGGCTTGAGGATGGGTGTTTAGTGGCATGGACCCATCACTGAGATCTGAATGCAGGGTAGCAGTAAACAGTAGTGCACAGACAGAGGAGTGAATTTTCTGCTGAATTTGAAGTATTAAATTTCATCTACAGCCTCTATGCATTTCAGTTAGCTGAGTCAAATTATTCTGTTCATCATATAAATAAAATTGAAAATTTTATTTCAATTTTCTGTTATATTCAACACTAAGGGTCCTGATTTGAGGACAGAGTAATCACTTGAGGTACGGCATTTTCAGTTTATAATTTTAGGTACTTCTGGAGAATTTTATAATTATCAATGTAATATAATGAATAGAGATAATGAAGTGAATTAGGTTTACCTACTTACATATTTTTTCAAATGTTGGTCATGTTAATTTATATATACTATATAAAAATAAATTTGATATTATTTAATCAGAGAAGAAATGAATAAAACTATTTATTAAGTTTTCCTGCAAAGTTCTTGTAACATTCAATTCCAAGTACTTCTTCCTTGCCAAAAGCTGTAATATAAAATATAACACATTTCATTAACTTCTTATAAACAATTGAATTGATTTAAAAAATGCAAAGATCTGAAGCTTTTAAAAAATATCTTTATTACTAAAGCATGTTAAAATTCAGGTTAAATCTCTCCCCACTTTTCTTTTGTTTTAAACTGTGTACCTGCCATAAGATTACTTAAGACAAAAGGTGCTTGAACAATTGAATTCCATGCCCTATTCTGACTTGCCTGATGGATATGTGGAAATAACTTCAAAACTACTTTACTACAGTGTTTCACTTTTAAAACTGGAAAATACTATAGCAGACATTATGCCATTATAAAAGTAGGCAATATAAAAGTAAAAGATGGAATTAAAATACCCTTAACTGCAATTTGCTTATTACTAAATATCTACTTGAATTGGAAAAGAATCTACTGACAATTTATTCTTCATTCATTTAAATTCTCAGCACAGTAACGGCATAATGACCTGTTGGTCAGGCATTTCTCGTAAGGTAATGATCACATGGATCAAGGGTCCTCTACTCTGCTTAAAAGCTCCCTTTATTCCAGACACTCATTAACTCATAGGAAAATCTTGGGTTAAGAGGTCATTAATGCCTAGAAAACAACTGCATGTATGATTCACACCATGGATAATGTGCAAATGAGAAATGTCTTCACTAAATAAAGTTATTATAAAATTGAGAATCAGCATATTTTTTCTCTGAGCACTTTAACACAGAAACTGTTTCATATTTCAACACTCTCTTAAGAGTTCATACATATTCTAAGTTAATTTAAATTCTTTTCTACGTATAATCCCATTTAAATAAAATGTAAGTGCATATTTAATGTCCTTTCTTACAAGAAGTCTTACTGATCTTGTCTTTAAGCCGAGTAAGATGCATCTATATTGTGATCATATAGTGTCTTGTATTCTTATTAGCATCGCACATATTTATCCACTTATTTATTACTTTTCTTTTTGTATAGAATTTAAGTCCATGAGCAAAGTGGTCCTATTTTACTCCTGCATTAATTAGAGTATTTCCAGGACAAGGTGCTGCTCTAGTATATTTTAGATTGTTAATAAATGGACAGATAAAATAGTGCAAAAATATCCCTCACACATTTCACTTAAGTGGCAATTCAGTATTAGTAATTTTTTCCTTTAGACTAATATTAGGAAAATCTCTATGAGTATTTTAAATACAGTCTTTTTACTTGGGGTGTATGACAATTGAGCATTTGTAAATGTAAAAATTATGAAGATTTTTATGCTCTTAGAGTACTGTATATATTTAATGATAAATGAACTCTCCATCACATGTTTCAAAAATAGTGTAACTTCTTTCAAAAGTTAGGTATTTATGTTGATGATGGTATATGGTAATACCACCAGATTTCATTCTATTACTTCTATTCTAACACCAAACCAAAAAATGGTAATTTTTATTGATATTCTTAGATAGCAAAGATAAAGTGTATTATGATCCAAATTACTACTTTTGTGGGGAAACATGTTGTTGAATTACAGCATTTTTAGCAGTTGCTTACATGAAACTTACTGTTTTACATGTTATTTGTATCCACAGTGGCTGATGCCAAAACATCATTTTGTACCTTACAATGCACCTTAAAACAAGTTTTGAAATTTAAGTGCATTCAATATAATTGACCAGACAGCAATAAATAATTAATATGATCATTTTATCTAAACAATATATATTTTGTAGTATCTTATGAGTTGATCATTTCAATAATTAATTTGATTAAAATGTCCGTGGAGAGAAAATGGCATGTCAAATTAAAAATACCCTTTATTGATTCTAAGGAGTTAAGAAACATGTATTTTTGACTACTAAAATAAAAAAATGAAATCATATTCTATGAAAGATCATCCGTAAGGGAACTCTAGTTTAAATAACATAAATTGAGAAAAATGTAAAAGTTGGAGCTTTATGGAAAACAAAAGAATAATTGAAAATATTTTTAATGCAGCTAGCAGTAGGATGTTTCCAAGGTAAAAAAGTCAACTCTCATTCTGATTGTGAAGAATGCATCTTGGAGAGGGAGACAGAACTACAAGCAAAACAAAGCAAAGAAAGAAGAACTTGCCAATTTTTATCAATCTTCTTCTGTCAAATAGAAAATAAAAAATCTAGAAGGAAGTCACAGAAAAAAAGTCAACAACCACCTCTCAAACTTAACGGAGAATGTTTTTTAAAAAATTGAAAGTGAGAATAGGATAATTAGTATAACATTTCAGGAAAAGCAACTAAGTCCTTCTACCTTCAAGGAAAAGTAGAAATGTAGGAATTTTCTGCAAAATCCCAGGAATTTTAAGACTGGAAATTTTCAGGTCTTCAAGAACCAACATTTGGAAACCATTTTGTAATTAACTATGTCAAGAGACTTCCGAATTTTTCTAAGTCTGGGTCAAATGCAGCACAAGGGTGAGTTGCCCCTACGGTTTATGAAAATGATAAAAAGATAGCATATAGAAGAACGAAAACAATTTTCGAATTTCACCAGAAAATAATTTTCAAAGCTAAAATAGTTTGAAAACTTTTCCTTAGTAATATCTACACATAATTAAAAATCATGCATGAAATATGTTTACATAGAAAAAATTAGTCCTATTAATGGATGTAATTTTTCCCATAACAAGTTAAATTGTACTAAATCACTGACTATATTTTTAAATATTTTATGTCCTATTTACCAGAAGAGAAGCAAATTGCCCTTCTGATGCCAAAGGCATGACTGCCATCAAGTGGCAACTCAAGCAATATTCAAACAGGCTGTACAGCTGAAACTCAACAATGATTATCAACTGATTCCTCTAAAATCCTAAAAAATATTTAATTCAGTGCTTTTAGAAATAAGACTATTAATATTAATGTAACAAGTTAATATACTTACTTTTCACAAGTCAGTAATCTGTTTTCCACTGGTAATTTACATATGAATATGTAGCCATTTATGTGTTCTTCAAAAATTATGTTTATATTTTATCATATAATTTAAATATAATAAAAATGCAAACATGCATAACTGATTTAAACTTAAGTAACTCCACCATTACTTGGGTGACAGGAATTTAGAACCCTCAACCACCTGAAAGCTCCTTTTGATCCTCTCTATAAATCAAGTATCATCAGAGTTCACACTTACTGCAAAATAATGGGAGAAAGGATTTAAAATTGTTTTTAAGAGTGAGATGAATATGTAAAGACGTGGTTCTGAATTAGGAGCTAAAAAGCTGACACCACTGAGGAAAGCATAATATTACAATTAAGAAAACTGGTTTATGTAATGGTAAAATATCATCAAGAAAAGCCATTGTGTTGAGCATATGCTGTTTACTTTGGCAGAAACCATACAAAATGAATGTAAAATAATTGGTCTACAAAAAAAAATTAGGTAAAGTGGTAATTATGTATACAAAAAAGGTTTAACATTTAAAGAGATATGAATCAGTTGTTTAGAAATCTTAGACCTCAATAGATGAGAAAATGACACATTAAAGTAAGATGTGTTTGGTTGGAAACAGTATGACCTACATAAATCCATAAATAATATTTCATTACGAGTTCCCCTCAAATCAAATAAAATTATTTTATACAATATTTACTCTGACTGAAATATTTTCAAAGTTTTAGAAGCAAGATACATTAAATATACTCTATGTTTTGCCCCATTAATAATTTCTAACAATTATTAAACTATTTAAAGCTATCCTTGAAACATCATTTAATACAGTCATTAATAACTGTCCATAACAATATGCATTAATTCTAGAGTATAAAATTATAATAAGCCAAGCCTTTTGCCGTCTATATGTAATTTTGTATTCTGTTTCTTTTTCTAAAAGTGAAAATCTTTTAATATTTTCCCAAGAAGTACACGATAATGATACATATATTCCTGTAAGTTTTTTTGTCAGAACTTTGCCCATTAAATTATAATAGGGATAACTGCCATATAAATCCCACAGAAGTTCAATTTATTAGGTAATATTTTGGATGTTCCATGCACATCTCTGTTTTATGAAAAGTTCTGCTAAATTTACTGCTCCTTCATCTACTAAATCAGCTCTATAGCTTCGAGAGTTAGGCAACTGCTACTTTTGGCATTGTACTTTCAAATTTTCTTAGTGCAAATCAATATATCACTTCTACGTTTTTAGCAATAATTAATTCTCAATCACTCATCTTACCAGAAATTGCCTGTTAATTTTGCAAATTTTCAAACTTTCAAAATTTTACATCCAGCACACATTTGAATAGCGTCTTCAGAAATATTTTATAATTTCCCAAATTGTGTCTACATGTCTCTCACATCTCTTTCTATAATAAAATATTCCACTTACCTACAACTACAGGCAGAAGGTAGGAAAGCATACTCAGTCTGTGGTTCTGAACTTCATAGTTATTACCAGAAGTAGTGTTAATGAATGAAGACCTAAGCATATTTTATGCAATATTTATGTGCTTAAATTATAAACTCTCAAACAGAACATTCTTGAAAGTTTGATTTTCCCATTTCCTGGTTCTGACATCACCTGAGAACATTTTGGAGGGCAACATGATTCAATTTTGACACAATTCTTAAAAATAGATTATGGCTAAGCACCCTACTGACAGCAAAACAATTTACAAAGATGAATAAGACAGACTTGATATTTTTTCATCGTGGTGAGATGAGAGTGAGAAAGGGAGGGGATGGAGAGGAAAGAAGAAACATCACAGAATAATATTTGTACTTACAGGATGAAAGCACATTGTGACTGACAAAGAGTGCTTTAGTATCTTTGGGCCTCAGGCTTGGAATACATGGTCCAGTAAAATCACATAATAGAAACAAAATAAATATTTTGGGGATAGACAGCGTTGCCAATTTTTATGTTTTTAAATAGGACATTAAAATCAAGCAAATCTGAAATCCTTTTGTCATGATGATCTCAAAAAAAGTGAAAATTATTTCTTTTTATTTACAGGAAGAATCTGGATGAGATAAATATAGAATAACGGTTGCTTCTTTCAATTTTTAATACATTAATTGAATAATTAAAAATAAATAAAAATATATATTTTCTTTTTTTTTCCTTTTTGCAAACAAATGGCATTTCATGACTACTGATTGGAACTAATCATCCAAATCTGGCATCTCATAACTATGAAAATTTAGACAAAGTCCACAAAATTTCTGTGCCTACGATTACTCATTGTTAAAAGGAGAATAATAATAACTACCTCTTACCTGTGTGTGTTTCTCTCAAATAAATAAAAATAAATCTGTTAGAACAGTTCTTATGCATATATGTAATAATGTTATATGATATTTTTTATTGATTTTATACAAGGCTTAATGTAATCTCCAAAACATGGACCAATTTATAGTTCAGAGAAGCTTTAAAACCGTGGCTTGTAAATACGTCTGCAATGACTAATATACTTTTGGTTCATGAAAAATCCTTTTCGCTTCCATATTACCAGACCAAGAACAATAAATAATACAAGAAAGTATTCACCAAATACTTAGGGAACTAGTTAGGGACTAGATTCACATAATATGGCATGAACAAAAGGGATTCATAGGCAGAGTGAATGAGATAATGAGATAAGCAAGTGCTTATCCTGAAGATAATATCAGAATGCAAATGCCGGATATTCCACTTCCTGGCTATGCAACCTTGGGCAAGTTACTTGACATTCCTGACTCTACGTGTCATCTATAAGAGCTGAGACATAGAGTTCATGAAGACTGTATGTATGCAAAGTATTTGCAAATGTCTACAACACAAAGAAAGTAATAGAAATAGTAAAGAAATAACATTTATTAATGCTATAATGCCTAAGATGTAAGTTGTTAGTAAAAGTAATATCTTATTAAATACACTATTACATTTTGTTTTTTGTTTTCCATGTATTTTGAAGATAATTTTGACATGAACCAAGTCAACAGCATGTAAATGAGAAATGTGTCTATAACTGTATTTTTATTAGGCTTTACTGCAAGCAATGCAGCAAATCAAATATAGGTTACTAAAATGTTAAAGTGAAAGGCATTTGAAAATCCATTTAGGTATATTTTATTACTTTTAAATTATTTTGATGAATTAAAATTCCCTCAAATACCACATTAAGGCTTCCAAGCAAGTTCAATGTGTTTTGTGGGTTGCAAAGGGTACAGAAAATTATTGAAGAAGAAAATGTCCATCATTATTATTAATCTAAAGCCATTTCACAAGAACACACACATATATTTTGAAATACACAAAAATATAACTTAAATCATAAGTTTACATAATTTTAAATATAATTTTAAAATTACTTGTTTCATGTTTAAAAACAAGAATTAAATGCAAACATAAAGAAAAATACAAAATAAAAATGTAAAAAAAATTATGACCCAGCATTATAATATAACGTTTTGCCATTTTAGTCTTGAATATTTATCTAATAAACAAAGTGCTAAAAGTTGAAGCAGATATGGCTAATAACCAACTGCCATCACTTCTCCTCTCTTGTTCCCAGTCATAAACACTTTCTCCAAAGTAATATTGATGGTTCCTGTGAACAGCATTTTCTTTAGTCTACATACACGTAATATAAACACAGACAACATGACATATCTGTGTTTTAAAGTTTTACATGACGTGTATCCTTTTTTAAAGTATAATTTTGAAATATTTAATATTTGAGTAATTCTCTCAATGTTTTTAAATTTTTATTCATCATGGTGTATACTATTTCATTGTGGACATAAATTATAGTTTGTCTCTTCTCTAACAGAAACATACTTAGGTTGGTTTTAGTTTTCTATTATTACAAGCACTGCATTTACAAACAATACAAATTATATATTCAAGAGTTTCTGCAGACTAGGTATCAGCCAGAAAATTGCAGATGTATCGTGATTGTGAAACTCTAATTTTCTGAGTTTAATAAATTGTATGACTTTCTATTCCCATTAATCATGTATTAATCTGACAGCCCCCTCTAGCATTTGATGCTATTAGACATATATTTTAATCAGTGTCTTTGCTAAAACAAGCATTTGTTTGATTACTAGTGAGACCATAAATGGCCAATTCGTTTCTTTTTTTTTTTTTTTTTTTTTTTGTAAATTCTCTGTTGACTTTCTTTAGCAATTTTCCAATAGATTACTCTTCTCTTGTTATTGATGCATAGCTTTCTAAGTCTTCATAGTGGCATGGGTTGTATTTTCTGCTATCTGTGATTCACCTTTACTCTGAGCTTTTATCATTTTTCTCATCTCACAGGAATTTTTAAATTTTATGAAATCAAATTCATTAAAAGTCATAGTTGCATTATTTATCGTTTCCCTTACCTAAAAATCATAAACAATCACTTGTATTTCTCTAACTTTCAAAACTGCACCATTCACAAAAGCTCTTTAATTTGGAAAGATATTTTTCTAACTTGTAGGATGAGACAGGAATATAACTCAGTTTTTTTCCATTCAGATAGCCAATTTTCTATGAATTATTAACTGAATGATTTCTCCACAATTTAAAATGTCAACAACAAATTAATATAGTTTTTATTTAGATATAATATCTACTAGAGAAATAAAGCACCTTGTTATCTTCTCCAATATCATATTTGTTATTCATGGGCATTTACATTTCCAAATTCAATTTCAATTCAGAAGCTCATATTCCCAGAAAAACTATAAAATGCTGTTCAGAACTACATTGGATTATTATTATTATTTTATTAAATCATGCATTATCATGTTACATCATTCTGTCCATAAACATATCTTTTTATTATTTAGCTCTTTCGGTTTCAAGTACATTTTCTATATCTCTGTAAGGCACTCGTACATTATTTTTAACTTTATTTCTAAATGACTTACATTTACTACTCTAAAACCTATCTTTTTTGGGGGGATTTTCTCTTAATTTATTCATGTGGATTAATACATTGATTTTCATATTTAGGACCATTGTTTCATTCCAGCAATACATTTTACATACCACTCTTTTTTTTCTTCTATTATTATAATTTCATTCTGGGGCACATATGCAGTTCCTCATGATTTGTTACATAGCAAACAACCACAGCCTGCGTAAAAACTATCTTTATGTTTGACCTTAAATATTCTTTTTTTATGTTTTTCTAGGAACTACCTGTTCTTTACATGAAATGTTATTGCAGTGATCTAGGTGAACATTTTAATGGATCTTAATAGTTTGCCTGTAGATTCTCTTGATTTTCTGTCATCAACTATATAATCTGCAATAAAATCATTATTTTTCTTTTTCAGTACTTTTAAATTCCTTATTTACTTATAATTATTTCACTGTGGCACTTACTACTATCTTCAATTCTATGTTCAATAGAAACTTGTTTGCTGTAATGTTGTCTTATGCCTTACTTTAAAGATAATGTGAAGTAAGTTTCTACATTAATTATATTTGTCATAGGCTGTTTATAGACTTTATCAGAGTAAGCTAATTTATTATTCCCAACTTGGTAACTGTTCTGACTATAAATAAGTTTTAAATTCTTTTACTTCTTCCGTCAACTTTGATAATCATATGCATATTTTTTCTCCTTTGATCTATTAAAGTAGTCAAGTTTATTAATAAGCTTTCCAATGTCAAAGGACAGTGTGTGAATTGTAAGAACTCTGTTTCTAAAGTGATTCAACTACACTTGCACAGCATTCCAAAAGCTCTACTGTTTATTATTCTTCATTACTAATGTATAGCCTTGATTTTAAGCAGGCTGCCCTTTGTGAATAACAATCACAGATACAGATATCTTCAGGTACTTCTAGCAAATCTACAATGACCTCATCAGGCCATTTGTTTTTCTTGCTGCTTTTAAGGTTTGGTAGTAATTTATATACTTTTATTTCTGAAATAAATGTAGTAGGCATTGTGGCATTTAGTCTAACAAAACTGCCTGTGTTAAAATTAACTATCTTCTCCTTTATTCTTTGAAGTTAAAATTGTATCATGGATTTCTAAGTGTTATTCTCAGTTGTGTTTACTCAACATTAAATCTGGGTAATTAATATTAACCTACCTCACAGACATTTGCTTCTGTTTACCTTTATGTTGCCTATTGTGAAATCCAAAACTATTTTATTTATTTATTTTAATTTTAAATGTGAGGGTATATGTACGGGTTTGTTTTATGGGTATTTTGTATGATACTGAAATTTGTGTGTCTAATAATCCTGTCATCCCAGTAGTGCACATAGCACCCAATAGGTAGTTTCTTTGCCTCCCTTCTTCTCTCCTGGCTTTCAAAATACTTTGTGTCTATTGTTCCCATTTTTGTGTCTGTGTGTTCTCATTATTTATAGCTTACTTATAAGTGAGAACATGCAGTATTTGTGTTTCTGTTTCTGCATTAATTTGCTTAAGAAAATGACCTCCAGCTGCATCCATGTTGCCACAAAGGACATGATTTCATTCTTTTTATGGTGGCCTACTATTACACGGTGTGTATGCACCACCACTATCAATATCTGCTTAGGTGGATCCCACGTCTTCACTGTTCTGAGTAGTGCTGTGATAAACATACAAATTCAGGTTCCTTTTTGGTAGAACAGTTTAGATATTACTATGTATGATAATAGGTAAGTACGCTCATTAATTCTTTGAGCTGTTGGCCTCATTCCAAATCAATTTTGGAATATTATTACATGCTGTGATTTCTGGAAATTCAATTTAATTTTAATTTGCTGCATAATTTGCAACTTTAATTTTAGGTTAAATTTATAAGTAAAGATTGAGATACCAAATAGGATACAATATAAAGGGGCCGGGTGCGGTGGCTCACACCTGTAATCCCAGCACTTTGGGAGGCTGAGGCGGGTGGATCACGAGGTCAAGAGATCGAGACCATCCTGGTCAACTTGGTGAAACCCCGTCTCTACTAAAAATACAAAAAAAAAAAAAAAAATAGCTGGGCATGGTGGCTCATGCCTGTAATCCCAGCTACTCGGGAGGCTGAGGCAGGAGAATTGCCTGGAGAAGGCAGGAGGAGAACCCAGGAGGCAGAGGTTGCGGTGAGCCGAGATCACACCATGGCACTCCAGCCCGGGTAACAAGAGCGAAACTTTGTCTCAAAAAAAAAAGAAGAATACAACTTAAAACTGAAATTTAAATAAATACATGGGTTTATATCTAGTACTAGTGATAAAATATGCATACATATTCTGATCCCTGTAATAAGTTATTTAGCACCATTTTAATTAACTAACAAACTGAGATATAACTATGACATTAAGTCATGATGTGAGCTTTGGGAAATTCTATACACTGCCTTATACATAAATTTCATCACCCTTAAAATTAACAATATATGTTGGGTAATTGTTTTTCTGGTTTTTTGTTTTTAATTTATTTTTATTTGGGGTACATGTGCAGGAAGCTCAGGTTTGTTACACAGATAAACATGTACCACGGTGGTTTGCTGCACCTATCAACCCATCACCTAGGTATTAAGCCCAGCGTGTGTTAACTATCTTTCCTGACGCTGTCTCTCCCCGACCCCTTGAGGAACCCCAGTGTGTGTTGTTCCCCACCCTGTTTCAATGTGTTCTCATTGTTCAGCTCCCTCTTATAAGTGAGAGTATGTGGTACTTGGCTTTCTGCTCCTGTGTTAGTTTGCTGATAATGGTTTCCAGCGTCATTCACATCCCTTACAAAGGACATGATCTCATTCCTTTTTATGGCTGCATAGTATTTCATGGTATATATGTACCATATTTTCTTCAGCCTATTGTTGATGGGCATTTGGGTTGATTCCATGTATTTTATGCTGGATACTTCTAAGTACTCTCCAGAAACTCTAAATTGTTTTGTATGAATCAGAAAGAAGCTAATATTTCATATATGCCATTCTAACATATAATGAAGTGGAGTTCTTATTTTTCTTTTATAGTTGATAATTTTTTAAGGTAATATACAACTAACTTTTCTATTTCACCATTGGTTTTAATGGTTTCAGAATTGCTAAGAGGAATGCGATGGACAATGGTTGTACATATAACATTAAAATCTATTAATTTTCCCATTGGCTTCCCAAGATAAGGGTATCTGTTCAGGTTCAGTCTTTGTCTGCTAATCATATATTACAAATGAAACTTTACCAAGTATTGCCACTGTATAGATAATATTCTCTTTATATTAATTTTATTTGGGATTAAATGAAAAAGTATAATATAAAATAAGGACTATTGTATGAAATTCAGAGGTAAAGTTTTATATTACCTCTAAAAACATATTTAACTTATATTTATATGTGCTTCTGCAATGATTACAAGTATTTTGTACACAAAATTATTTAAAACAATTCCTTGGTGAAGGACATCTATTTGAAAGTATAAGCAGTAGATAAAAGAATAGTATTTATATATTTGTTTATATTCTACTCAGATTATCTTTAAATATTCTGTATATTTAGGATAAAACAAAGACATCTAAAGCACAGTGGAAATACAGTAACATCTGATGCAGAATGGAAGGCCATTAGCTACCTCTTCCCGCAAACAAGATTGCTTTTCTTTCTTGGAGAAATTTCTTTCTTATTCACAGAAGCGTGGAAATGTGAAAAACCTTCAAGTCTTAAAGATTTCACAGTATTTGATAACACCCATGGGGGAAAAATTTGTCTTTAACATTCTGTGCTGACTCTCAAATTGCTGCACATTTATATGGCTGGATTGAAAACTGAACATCAGTGGCTTCATAAGAAAAGTACTTTCTGAGCTCTACAATGATAATAAATATTCTAGAGAGTTCTGGGCCTCCCACTCCCCACCTTGTCATGCACTGTGTTCCGTGATTGCTTTCAATTTCATCGGGACTATATTTCAGGTCTCTACAATTGTGTCTGAAAGGTGATGATTGCAAATACTTTTTCTGCTTTATTTTCTGTTTTTATATGATGTTTTATTCGTCTTAGGCATGTCACTTTATCTCTCTTTATGTCATAAGCATTTTGGCAGTGTTTTGAGATAAGGTATTGATTTCTGAATTTTATTAATATAACTGTTTTCTTTTTCAGTCCTGTGCCTCAATCAAACTGTAGTCGGAAAGAACTTTCAAAGCAGCTATACAGTACTGACAAAATCTGCAATATATTGTATAACATTGCAGAGTGCACTCACTCAAACTTTATGTTTCCTTGTTTTATACATTCTTTTATTATTATTATTATACTCTAAGTTCTTGGGTACATGTGCAGATCTTGCAGGACTGTTACACAGGTATTCACATGCCATGGTGCTTTGCTGCCTCCATCCTTCCATCACCTACATTAGGTATTTCTCCTAATGTTATCCCTCGCAAATCTCCCCAACCACTGCTATCGCTCCCCTAGGTCCCCACCTGCCAACAGACCCCAGTGTGTTATATTCCCCTCCCTGTGTCCATGTGTTCTCATTGTTCGACACCCACTTATGAGTGAGAACATGTGGTGTTTGATTTTTCTGTTCTTGTGTCAGCTAGCTGAGAATGTTGGTTTCCAGATACATATATCCCTGCAGAGGACATGAACTCATCCTTTTTTATGGCTACATAGTATTCCATGGTGTATAAGTGCCACATTTTGTTTATCCAATCTATCCTTGATGGGCATTTGGATTGGTTCCAAATATTTGCTATTGTAAACAATGCCACAATGAACATAGGTGTGCATGTGTCTTTACAACAGAACAATTTATAACCCTTTGTGTATATACCCAGTAATAGGATTGCTGGGTCAAATGGCATTTCCATTTCTAGAGCCTTGAGGAATCACCACACTGTCTTCCATAATGGTTGCACTAATTTACACTCCCACTAACAGTTAAGGACACTGCATGGCTCATAAAAATCAAATACTGGCACTCTATGTTGGCTATTTCTGAATGGATATATGAATATTCAGCTTGAAAGAAAGAAGGGTAGTATTTCCCTTGCAATTTATTCACCATTTCCTTTATATAATCTGAAATCATGAGCTTTGTGACCATTGGAAAAGAAATACTTTATCATAGAGAATATAACTACATAGTAATTATTTTTAAAGCATAGTATTGATCATGTACAGTAGTTCTCACAGATATGAAATGAAAAAATCAGAAAAAAGTGAATTTCTTAAAAATACTAACTATTATTGAATCTGTTTTTACTGCATGGATATTTTTGTGATTCTAGAAATTTTTCATTCTATAAGATTTTATATTTATAGAATGAAAAATCATGTAAGAAGTTATATAAAGGTGATTCTACATAATATGATATTTAATCAAAGCAGTTTAGTAAATAGTATGGGGGCTAAGAGTGCTAAATGACTATGCATATATGTGTGTTGTATAAAATAAAAGGAAAATGAGAACAATACTCCAGTCAAGTTATCAATAGAGTATCTAAGCAGGCAACATGTATAAGGGAAGACAACATTCTCTTTAGGAGGAGCTTTAACAACTTTAGTTATAGAGTAGAATTTGAACTAGTCTTTGAAGAATGGGTTTAATTTCAGAAACAGCAGACTTTTTTGGGCAAAATATGTTTGATAAATAACAAACAGTTCTGCTTCTCTGCAGGAGAGGTACATTTTATGATAAATTAGGAAAACAGGTTGCAGAGATATTCTCAAATGAATTGAAAATACATATATATTCATATATAAAAGTCACATATACGATTTTTAGTCTTTGGGTAGCAATGAATATTCACTGATAATTTTGGACTCTACTTGTTAAGATAAAATATATACATTAAGAGGATATTTTGAAAAAAGGGTAGAAAATAGACATAAAATAGAGGAAACAGAACAGAGACTAATGCAACAGTCAAGGAGGCAGTGAGGAAGAGAAAAATGCATCTGGATCATAAGAAGCAGAATTATTATGGATAGCCTAATAATAAAATAACATTTATAAACATGTGTGTGGATAAAATTTACCACAAAAATAAAATGTGCAGGGTAAATAAAGATTCCATGGCAGAACTTCAGAAAACCCATATACCTTGTGGCCAAAATCTCAAAAATAAGTATGTAATGTGATGTAACCAGATTTTGAAGTGATATGATATATTGTGATGTGAATTATGTTAGATGCTTTACAAATGTTATCCACTTAGGCTTCATAATATCCCTGAAAGATAGCCGTCATTACTATCCACTAATGAGAAAACAAGTTTCAGAAGTATGTGTCTTGCTCAAGTATTCTAATACAGGTCTGTTTCCATAACCCATTTTCATATTACCGCAACATGCATTATCACACCAAACTCATCTAGCTTCCAGAGAAAGAGAATCCAAGGGCATGTCAAATACCATAATGTTAAACAAAAAGAGAGAGAGAGAGAGAGAGAGAGAGAGAGAGAGAGAGAGAGAGAGAGAGAGAGAAAGAAAGAAAGAAAGAAAAGTGCTTTCAGAGTATTCAATGCCTCCTGAGATAAAATACAAATTTTCATTTAGTTTATTTATTTATTTATTTTATATTTAATTTAATTCATTTTTCTGAGGCAGGGTTTCACTCTATCACTGAAGCTGGGGTACAGTGGCACCATCATAGCTCACTGCAGCCTCCAACTCTTAGGTTCGTGTGATCTTCCCACTTCAGCCTCCCAAGTAGCTGGAACTACAGACATGCACGATAATGCCTGAGTAATTTTTAAGATTTATTTATTTATTTATTTATTTTTATTTTTTAGAGATAGGGTCTCACTATATTTCTCATGCTGGTCTTGAATTCCTGGCCTCAAGTGATCCTCCCCACCTCAGCCTCCCAAATATCTGGGATTACAGGTGTGAGCCACCCCACACAGACAATTTAAAACAAAACAAAACCAAAACCATTAGATTTGGCGATCTTTCAGGCACTGATAAAATTTAAGTGAATAATTTCAGTAGTTTGGAAGAAGCAGATGTCACACTGCAGAGTAACAGACACAGACAGTCTCACGTGTGAATCCTGACCTCCATTTGAAGGGATTAGAGGTGCTTGGCATTTTTGAACATAAGTTACTTTATCAATATTGCAGATATTCATGCCTACCCCATCAAAGTTTTTATGGGTATTAATATAACATGCAAAGTCCTAAGCAGAGGTGAGTATATGATAGATAATTTTGTATGCCAGGACATGAAGTGTATTATATGCATTTATGTATTCAAGCAACATCAACAATATAATTTTGTCATTTATACATATATTAGCATAGCTTCCACTTACCGAATATTTATTATATGCAAAGAATTATACATTGTTCTGAATCGCAGCTCAGCGGAAAATGTTATTTTCTTCATATCTATAAGATTAGCTTTCTCAGAGTCTGAGAAAGAGGAAGCCAGTTGCCTGTGACCTCAGAGTCAGAAGAGGGACTTAAATCCACATTGACCAGAGATTTATTTTTCCTGCTTAATGCCATCACACCTTAATTAGTGAAAAGAAAACCTGATTGCTAAATGTCAATAAATTTCAGTCAAAAGGGACAGGGAGGGAATATTTAGAGTGTTCGTACTTTTAAAAACCTAACTGTTTTCCATTTTTCATGAGGATGTAGAAAATAGATGGAATTCTGGCTAAATGTATATAATATAAAGTTTTCATTTAGTAGATATTGTGAAGCTTTTTCATTTTTAAATCTTTCAGGTTCATTTTGCTAATGATTTGCATACCAATTATATTTTCATTCCACTGTATTCACTCAATTAGTTTTCGTGCAGTTGGGATTAATGAAAAGAATTTTATGATGTGTTCTAGTAGGCATTACCAAGATATAAGAAACTTTAATGTTTTAGTAAATAAAATTACATGCGTTCAGATGTATTTATTAACTTGCTCACTGCTACAAAATCTAAATTCAGTAAAGGCAAAGAGTTAAAACGTAAGTGATAGGGCCAGGTGGCTCAAGCCTGTAATCCCAGCACTTTGGGAGGCCGAGGCGGGTGGATCAGGAGGTCAAGAGATGGAGACCATCTTGGTCAACATGGTGAAACCCCGTCTCTACTAAAAATACAAAAAATTAGCTGGGCATGGTGGCGTGTGCCTGTAATCCCAGCTACTCAGGAGGCTGAGGCAGGAGAATTGCCTGAACCCAGGAGGCGGAGGTTGCGGTGAGCAGAGATCGCGCCATTGCGCTCCAGCCTGGGTAACAAGAGCGAAACTCTGACTCAAAAAAAAAAAAAAAAAAAAAAAGTAAGTGATACTGAAGAAATATATGAAAATGAATAGAAATAGCAAAGTACAGAGGAGAGCAATATAAAGCTAAAAACCAAATACAGTTAATATACTGATAGAAGATCAAATACATAAAAATTAACTGACATTTCATTATAGTAAGACTGTATCATAAATCAGTTATGGTTACTCTATAGTATAATGTATATACTACATAATGTGATCATGATGTGTCTTCCCATGCAGAGATAGGTGATGAAAATTTAAAACTTTTAAACTAAATGAACTCAATTCATATTATGTACTTTCCCCTAAACTAGTAGGGTATCTATCATTTGGATTATGCTTATCTTCCGTACTTCTAGAGTATTTCAGAATAACATATCCATTAGTACTTGTCTTTATTATGCGTCTTAACCGATATGTTCCAAAAACATGAGATTTGATCAAAAATTATACAGGTATATTAAATTTACACTTTCAAATTGGATATATTTTTAAAAAATTTCTAAATGACAATTTTCTGCATTCTAATTAATGAGCTTACTTCCAGTAGTATTATGTTTTCAAAGTTTACTAAAATATATAAAATTATGATTGATTTTAATTTTATTACCAAAGAGGCACCATAGCTTAAAGAATGAGAGCATTGAATGATGTATTCATCTCTTATAGGGATGGATTCTGTACTCCAGTGTCTTCTGACAGACTTGATCCCTCTCTACAGACGTGTGTGTGTGTGTGTGTGTGTGTATTTGTGCTTGAGTGTGTATATAGACACACACATATATATATATATATATGAGATTTTCATAAAAATTGAAGTGATTACTCACTTTATCTTTTAAGGCTCTGAATAACTTCAGAATATAGTCACTGTATTATAAATTGTTCACAATGAATCAAGTCATTCATATATATATGAATATAATTATATGCTTAAATTTTATGTATCCACTTGGCTAGGCTATGATATCAACTGTTTAATCAAAAGCAAGTCTAAATGTTGCTGTGAAGATATGTCATTTGCATATGTTACTAATATTTGCAGTCAAATTTAAGTAAAGGAAATTACTATCAATAATGTGAGTGGGAACTATGTAATCAATTGAATGTCTTAAGAACAAAACTGAGATTTCTCACAAAAGAAATACTTCTCCTTCAAGACTGTAACATGAAAATCCTGTCTGAGGTTCCAACATGACAGACAACCCTGCAGATTTCAGAACTGCTAGCTCTTACAGGCACATGAGTTCATTCCTTAATATATGTATATATATATATACATATAAAAATATATATTAACCACATGAGTTAATTCCTTTATATGTAATATATATTTAATATACAAAATAAATATATATAAATATATAATTACATATCATATATTTATATGTAATATATACTTATATATTAATGTATATAAAGTAATTAACTCATGTGGTTGTGAGATCTAGCACATATATTTATATTTGTATAATTATATTTCTTTCTCTCTTTTCTATATATCCTTAATATAAATTCCTTAAAATCTCTCTATGTGTGTATGTGTTTGTGTGTATGCATTGGTGTATACATGTATATTTAGGTGTCTATGTAAGTGTGTATATGCACACACATGCTATTGGTTGTTTCTCGAGAACCATGATAAATTGTGCGTGTGTGTGTGTGTGTGTATTGGGTGTATTAGTCATATATATTAGTCATATACCTATTAGCCATATATATGTCATATACAGCACATATGTATGTCTAGTATGTTAATGTGTGTATATGTATATATACTCCCATAATGTACATAATATTGGTCTTGAGTAGACATATGAAAAATAAAACCTTCATTGCAGCACTTTTTACAATAGCAAAGAACTGGAACCAACCCAAATGCCCATCGATGATAGACTGGACTGGGAAAATGTGGCACATATACACCATGGAATATTATGCAGCAATCAAAAATGACGAGTTTATGTCCTTTATGAGGACATGGATGAATCTGGAGAACATCATTCTCAGCAAACTGACACAAGAACAGAAAAGGAAATACTACATATTCTTACTCATAGGTGGGTGAGAAAAATGAGAACACATGGACACAGGGAGGGGGGTACTACACACTGGGGTCTATTGGGGGGAATAGGGGAGGGACAGTGGGGGGGGGAGCTGGGGAGGGATAGCCTGGGGAGAAATGCCAAATGTGGGTTAAGGGGAGGAAGGCAGCAAAACACACTGCCATATGTGTACCTATGCAACTCTCTGGCACGTTCTGCACATGTACCCCAAAACCTAAAATGCAATAAAAATTAAAAAATTTTTTAAAAAAAGAAAAGAAAAATAAAACCTTCAAGATTTTATGGATTCATTGTAAAAATTACTGTTTTTTTAAAAGAAAGATTAAAAGTAATGAACAATAATAGATACTACTGATAAAAGCCAGGGTTCATGTGGATCAATAAAACATCACGTTCCAAAGAAAGTGTATAGAAAATGAATGAAAAATAGAATTAAAGTGTTTATAATGTTTTCCTTTAGATTTTCTCATACAGTGAAAGTTAACTGGCTCAAGGGGAAATCCCTTCCTATATACCCTAAAAGCGGTAAAATAATTTGTCCAGCTAACTAGATAAAATACAGTTTTAAAAGCTTTATATTCCCTATTCTCTATAAATATGAATAAAATTAAATGTGTAGAAGAAGTCAAAAGGCAGATGAAGAAGAGAATGGAAAACAAATATAATTACTGTATCAATAATCACAGATGGCCATACTCTTCTCATGTCCACGAATCTATGAACGCTTTCCAAAATAAAGGAGGTTATGTTTCCAATTTTCCCTCATCAGTACTTACAAATCTGCTTCTTCAATTGTTGTTTTTGGAAGAAGGATTTCTCCTGTAAGAATTTCTTTTAAGAGTACTGGTGTATATCATGCTCACTTATGTTGCGAAATTCTAATGACCATAAATAATGATCTTATCATTTTCAGAGCTCACACATTACTTCAGAAGTAGGAAAAAGAAAATTCCTATAGAGAATAGTCTGGAGATGTCTTTGATAGATGATTTGTTTCACTCAATGTGTAACTATTCACTAAAGTAGCAGGAGGATAACTTGAGCATCTAGCACATTGAAATGTGCAAAGGAAAAGTGGAATAGCAGCAGAAGAAAGAGGTACCACGTGAGTTAACTAATTAGACAGGTATATGCCTTTCTAGACCAGTACTGGAGAGAAATCTTAGACAAGCCACAAGTGTGAGCCACACACATAATTTTAAAATTTCTAGTAGCTACATGAATAAAATAAAAATAAGAATAATTAAAATATTTTATTTAACGAAGTATATGCAACTTATTAGTATTTCAATACATAATAAAAATAAAAATGAGATATTTCACATTCATGTTTCACATCAACCTTCAAATTTTGGTGCACTCTTGCATTTATAGAACATCTCATTTTAAACTCTGAAAACATCAAGTGTTCCATGTTAACATTTGGCTAGTGGTTACTGTATTAGGCAGTGACGTTACAGATCAACAAACCTCAACCCTGAGCTGACAGACTAACAGAAACATCCAGAGAGCTTTAAAAAACAAACAAGCAAACGAACAAAACAATGCTTTAGATCTACCACCATGGATTCTACTTTAGGGTCTGGAATGAAACATAAATTCTTGTATTTTTAGTGGAGCTGGGGTTTCACTATATTAGCCAGGCTAATATCAAACTCCTTAAATCCTGCTTTTTATGTATTAATTTTCTTCCAATTTTTATTTTAGGTTCAGGGGGTGCATTTGTGTGTTTGTTATATGGTTAAACTGTGTGTCACTGCGATTTAGTGTACAGATCCTGGCAGGGTTTCAGAGAAAAGGGAACATTTATACACTGCTGATGGGAATGTAAATTAGTTCAACCACTGTGGTGAATAGTTTGGAGAATTCTCAAAGATCTTAAAACAGAACTACCATTCGACTCAGCAATCTTATTGATGGGTACATACCCAAAGGAATATAAATCGTTCTACCATAAATACTGCTTTCTACAAAACCTTTTGATGATGGAAAACAATGAAAATCTTTGGTTGGGACTGAAGCAAAATCATGTGAATTACCTGGAAGAAGGATGAGTGATAAAGATAATATACTGAGTGGTGTGCATTGGATTATTTAAACCATCTCTTGGAGTTATCAGAAATATATTTCTTAAACCACTATCTAACTGTAACTCTCCTTGGGGATAATGACAATGTGTAAAGATTGAATTTTGACTTTCAAATGGAAGTGATGATCTTTGCACTAAATCAGACTTTCAGACAAATTCATTTGGTTTTGTAATTCGTATTGGATACTGGAGAACTCATCAATTAAAAAGGTACACTGCAGAATAAATTTTTATGTCTCAGTACATTTTCCTAGAGACTAACCACTAATTATCGAGGGGTTTGTTTTGTAAACAAGACAGGAAAGTACCCAAGCATTTTTTCCTAGTACTGTGGGTACCTCTTATAATAATTTTCCAAGAATGAGTCTTTGTTAATATATATAACACACATATATTTGATATACAGTTATACACATATTATATATTTTTAGGTGGTTAATAAAATTACATATATAATCATAAATAAACCATATATATAGTTTATATTTATATAAATAATATGTAGTTTATATTTACATATATCAATATTTATAAATTATATAAATAATATTTTATATATAAATAATATATATTTTTTATTAACCACTTATTAACATATATAGAGATACTTCTGTAAGAATTAGTTAGCAGGCTGAAGATAAAGGCATATGTCAGAGACATTGCAGGTTAGGTTCTAGATCTTGGCAACAATGTATATATCACAAAAATGTGAGTTACACCAATTTTTGGTTTCTCCATGCTTATAAAGTTATGCTGATAGCATTTTGTCTAAAATAAGAATGAAATACTTTAATTAAAACATACTTTGTTGCTATAAAATACTAACAATCATTAAACCTCAACGAGTCATATTCTTCCTACTGGTGGAGGGTTTTGCTTTGATGCTCATGGCTGCTGACTAATTACAGCCGTGGTTGCTGAAGACTGAGGTGGTTGTGCCAATTTCTTAAAATAAGAAAACAATAAAGCTTGGGGCATCCATTGACTCTTTGTTTCACAAAAAATTTATCTATAGGATTCATTGTTTTTTGACAGCATTTTATCCACAGACTTCATTGAAAATACCAGTCCTCTCAAAATTGCTGCTGCTTTATCAACTAAGTTTAAGTAATATTCTAAACCCTTTACCACATTTCAACAATGTTCACAGCATCTTCACCAGGAGTAGATTCTATCTGAAGAAACCTCTTTCTTTGCTCATCCATAGGAAGAAACTCCTTGTTCCTTAAAGTTTTGTATTAAGATTGCAGCAATTTAGTCACATCTTCATGTTCCACTTTTATTCTAGTTCTCTTTTTATTTCCACCACATCTGAAGTTACATTCTGACTGATATTTGGAACCTCTCAAGTGATCCACAAAGGTTGGAATCAACTTAATCCAAACTCCTGTTACTGTTGACATTTTGACCTTTTCCAATGAATTACAGATATTCTTAATGGCATGTGACTCCTTTCCAGAAAGTTTTTAATTTACGTTGCCCAGATCCATCAGAGGAATCACTATCTATAAAAGCTATAGCCTTATGAAATCTATTGCTTTATTAATAAGACTTGAAAGTTGAGATTACTGCTTGATCCATAAACTATAGAATAGATGTTGTGTTAGCAGGCATGAAAACATTTATCTCTTTGTTCATCTGCATCAGAGCTCTTGGATGACAAGGTTCACTGTCAATAAATATTCAGCAATATTTGATATAATTTTTTTTCTTGTGTAGTAGGTCTCAACTGTAGGCTTAAAATATTAAGTACATCATGCTTTAAAGCTACGTGCTATCATCCAGGTTTTGTTGATCCATTTTTCTGAACAGGCAGAGGAGATTTAGCATAATTATTAAAGACATTAGACTTTCAAAATGGTAAATAATCACTAGCTTCAAATTAGTCACCATCTGCATTAGTCACCCCCTGCCCCTCACCAAGAGAGATATCTGTCCTTTGAAGCTTTGAAGCCAGACATTGACTTCTCTGTAGCTATGAAAGTCACATAGATATCACCCCCTTCCAATAGAAGGTTATTTAATCTACACTGAGAATGTATTGTTTACCGTAGCCATCTTCATCAATAATGTTATCAGGATCTTCTGCATAATTTGCGTCAGCTTTGCCATCAGTACTTCCAATTACACCTTACCCTTTTATGAAGGTGGCTTCTTTTTTTAAAATTTCATGGTCTTCTTTTTTAAATTTTCATGTGCAAAACTCTGCTAGTTTTAAACCTTTTTCTCCTCTAGCTCACACGGTCTTTGCAGAATTGAATAATACTAGAGTATTGCTCTGGATTAGGCATTGGCTTAAGGGGATATTGCCACTGGTTTCATCTTCTAACTAGATTAATAAAACTTTCACTGTCTTAGCAATAAAACTGTTTTTCCTTCTTTTCACTCAAGTATTAAGTGGAGTAACACTTAATTTCCTCCAGAAACTCTCCATTTCATTAACAGCTTGGCTAACTGTTGGAAATAATAGGACAACTTTCAGCCTAGTTTGGCTTTTCACAAGCCTTCCTGGAAACTTTGCTGAATCACTTCTATTTTTTGGTTTAAACTGAGAGACCTGTTTGACTCTTTCCTTCACTTAAATACTTGGAGGCCATTGTAGGGTTGGTAATTGACCAAATTTCAATATTATGATGTCTTGGAGAATAGGGAGAAATATCACTGACAGACTTGGTCAAGGCAGGGTTGCCACAAAAGTTCAATATATAAAATATGAAATATCTGTCAATAGTAATATTAGCAAGGTATAATGAAACAAATTATGCTTTTGATTCCACCTGTGACAATCTTCTCAGCTCAGTATAGCAAAGTATGCTTTGTGCACCAGCAGCTTATAAAAATTGCAGATTCTAAGGCCCCACCCCAGTGGGAATCAGGATTTACATTCTAACATAAAAAGGTAATCTATGAGCACATTAAATTATGAAATACATAGGAGTATCATTTTGAAGAATTACTAAATGGAAATAAATTTAGGATGTAGAGTAGAATACATGAAAGGGATGAAATAAGAGGAACAGTTCATTGAAGGGACTGAATTAAATACACTCTTGAATTGCTTAATGATGGAGATATCTTCTGAAAAATGTGTCCTTAAGGTACTTTTATCATTGTGTGATGTCACAGAATTTGCTTACACAGACCTAAAAGCTGTAGCATACTACAAACCCAGGTTATAGTGTTAGCCTATATCCCCTAGACTACAAACCTTTATAGCATATTCCTGTACTGAATACTGCAGGCAATAATAACACATTGATAAATATTTCTATATATAAATGTATCTAAATATGGAACAGGTACAATAAAACACGGTACAAAAATTTTTTTAAATGATACACCTGTATATGAAATTTACCAATGAATAGAGCTTACAGGACTAGAAGTTGCTGAGGGTGACTGAATAAATGAGTGGTGAGTGCATGTGAAGGCCTAGAATATTACTATACACTACTGTAGACTTTATATACACTGTATACTTAGACTGAACCAATTTATTAATATATAATATGTAATTATATATTTTTAAATTATAAATTAACTTTAGCTTACTGTAACTTTTTTATTTTATGAGTTTTTTTAACTTTTTGACTTTCATAACAGCTTGAAACACAAACACATTGTACAGCTGTAAATAAATGTTTTATTTATTCACAACCTTATTCAATAAGTGTTTTCCTACTTTTAAAGTTCTTTAGGTTTAACTGTTTAATCTTTTCTGTTAAAAACTGTGACACAAATACACGCATAGCCTAGGATCAGGATTATCAATATCACTGTCTTCCACCTCCACACGGTGTCCCACTGGAAGGTCTCCAGGGGCAATAACAAGTCTAGAGCTTTCATCTCCTATGGTAACAATGCCTTCTGAAATACCTCTTGAAAGACCAGCATGAGGAGTTTTTACAGTTAATTTTTTTAACAAGTGGAAAAGGTACACTCTAAAATGATGATAAAAGTACAGTTAATTTTTTTAACAAGTGGAAAAGGTACATTCTAAAATGATGATAAATGTATAGTGTAGTAAATACATAAACCTGTAACAATAAGACATTTATCATCATTATCAAGTATTATCCAGTATACATAAACGTATGTGCTATGCTTTTATTAACTGGCAGCACAGTAGGTTTGTTTACAGTAGCATCATCAAAAACATGTGAATAATGTGTTTTAAGTATGATGTTATAAAGTCTACAATGTCATTAGGTGATAGGAAATTTTATTCCACTATACTCTCATGACATTACCATCATATACACAGTCCATAGTTGACTAAACATCATCATAGGACAGTAAGTGTTTTAAATTGAGTAAAAACAATTTAAGTTTGTATTTATCTCTGTATTAGTTTTCAGTTTGCTGGTGAAGCAAATTATCACAATCTTGGGGTCTTTCAAGTCCAGGGGTGTCTAATTTTTGGCTTCCCTAGGCCACATTGGAAGAACTGTATTGGGCCACATATTAAATACGTTAACACAAACAATAGCTGATGAGCTAAAAAACATTGCAAAGAAAATATTTTCATAATGTTTTAAGAAAGTTTATGAATTTGTGTTGGGCTGTATTCAAAGCCATCCTGGGCTGCATGTGGCCTGTGGGCCATGGGTTGGGTAAGCTTGGTAAACAACACAAATCTGCAGTTTGTATTTGACATATGTCAGAAGTCTGACACAGGTCTTACCGGGTTAAATTTTTTATTTTTTATTTAATTAAATTAATTGATTAATTCACTGTTTATTTTATTTTATTTTTTTGAGGTAGAGTTTCACTCTTGTCACCCAGGCTGGAGTGCAAAGGCGCAATCTCAGCTCATTGCAACCTTCGCCTCCTGGGTTCAAGTGATTCTCCTGTCTCAGTCTCCCAAGTAGCTGGGATTACAGGTGTGTGCTGCCATGCCCAGTTAAGTTTGCATTTTTAGTAGAAACAGGATTTCACAATGTTGGCCAGGCTGGTCTACAATTCCTGACCTCAGGTGATCACCCACCTCAGTCTCCCAAAGTTCTGAGATTACAGGCTTGAACCACCATGCCTGGATTACCCAAGTGCCAGCAGGACTGTGTTCCTTTCTGAAGGTTCTAGAGGAGAATTCACTTCCTTGCCTTTTCCAGATTATAGAGGCCTCTTCCCTGTCTTCAAAGCCAATAAAGTTGCACATCTCTCTCCCTTTCTTCCATGGTCATATCTCATTCAAACTATTTTAAGGTCTCCTGTGATTACATTGGACCCACCTAATTTTTTTATATAATAATCTTTTTATAACCAGCCAATTAACAATTCTAATTCAATTGACAACTTTAATTATTTCTCAACACACAGCATAACATAATCACCAGTTCCTGACTCATGGACATTTTGGGGGCCACTATTCTGCCTACCACAACCTTTAACTTAAACATTCACTATCTAGTTTGTAGCCCTCTGTATTGAACACCAAGAGAGCTTTCTGAGAGTATACTTGGTCACAAACCTCTAAAGTGAGAATTAATTATCTTATCAATTCTATTTCAATATGTGCTAGATGGAATCTGGTAACTTTACTATGCACTGGACTGTTGGAACAGCTCTTAGTTCAGCTTATAGGCCATGCTCACAAGTGCAAGTAAGCCCTCCCTGATAGAATATCCTAAACACATTTGTGACCATGATAAATGACCACATACTCAGTAGCTTAAAAAACATCGATTTATTATTTCACAGCTTCTGTGAGTCGGAATTACGGGCACACATAGAATAGCTAGCTAGCCCCTGCACAAGGCCAAAATAAAGGTGCTTGCAAGGCTGTATTTCATTCTAGAGACTCTATGGCTGTTTACAGAACTTGGTTCTATGTGATTGTGGGACTGAGGTTTCCATTTTCCTTCGAGCTTTCAGCCTGTGGTTCTTATCATCTTCACAAAGTCACCTCCATTACCTGTTTTCACCCCATCTTCAATGCTAGCAGATGTGGCGGCATCTTTCTCTCACTTTGACTCCCTCCCCGTCTCCTTCTACATCATCTCTCCTCTGCCATTATTTTTTGAGACATTTACATGACTGATCCATTAGCTTTTTCTGCTGCTTGTACACACTGATATGACTACACTGGACCCACCTGGTTAATCCAGGATAATCTCCCTAGTTTAAAATCAGTTAATGAGTTAATTAATTCTACCTTGAGAGTCCCTTCCTAGCAGTACTTAGGTTCATGTTTGATTGAATAATCAAAGTATGGGAATCTTGAGAAATCACTCAGAATTTTCCCTACTACATATAGAAACAATCTTGTAACAAGAAGAACTAACCATCCTTAATATATATGCACCCATTATAGGAGCACCCAGATACATAAAGCAAGTTCTTACAAAGAGACTTAGACTCCCACACAATAATAGCAGGAGACTTTAACACTCCACTGTCAATATTAGATGGATCAAACAGACAGAAAATGAACAAGGATATCCAGGACCTGAACTCAGACCTGGAACAAGCAAGCCTGATAGACATTTACAGAAGTCTCCACCCCAAATCCACAGAATATACATTCTTCTCAGCACCACATCACACCTACTCTAAAATTGACCACATAATTGGAAGTAAAGCACTCCTTAGCAAATGCAAAAGAATGGAAATCATAACAAACAGTCTCTCAGACCATAGTGCAATTAAGTTAGAATCCAGAATTCAGAAACTAACTCAGAAACACATAGCTTCATGGAAACTGAACAACTGGCTCTTGAATGTTGACTGGATAAACAATGAAATTATGGCAGAAATAAAGATGTTCTTTGAAACCAACAAGAACGAAGACACAACATACCAGAATCTCTGGGACACATTTAAAGCAGTGTCTAGAGGAAAATATATAGCAATAAGTGCTCACATGAGAAGCAAGAAAAGATCTAAAATCAATAACCTATAGTCAAAATTGAAAGAGGTAGAGGAACAAGATCAAAAAAAACTCAAAGCCTAGCAAAAGATAAGAAATGACTAAGATCAGAGCAGAACTGAAGGAGACAGAGACACAAAAAAGCCTTCAAAAAAATCAATAAATCCAGGAGCTGCTTTTTTGAAAAGATTTTTCTTTCATTTCTATAGCACCTTAAAAACTTTCACTTCTGCAACAGAGACATAATTAAGTATATCCAATAAATAAAAATGTATACCCAAATATTAATTAAGTACCAGTAACATACTCAGACAGGAATCTTTATTCTGTGTTGCTAGGTCAGATGGGCTGTCTTGCACACTCTTGTTTTCAGACTTCGTGCTCTAGGGTTCGTGCACACACTTAGACCACTATACATAATTTCCCTAAGCACTGATTTTCCCTAAGTGTTGCTTGTACTGAGCAAACACAATGACCTGGTGGCATGGTGCATTATGCTTGCCATAAACTAGCAGATATATTGTTTACTTCTTTACTTCCTGTCTGCTTGTCTCACCTATCATGACAGCAAAAACTGGATTTTCTACCCAGGGAAAAACTCCCTGGCACCCCTGGCATGTTCCCTGTGCTATGCACTCCTCCTACACTTTCCATCATTACACTGGTAGACCTTTTAAGTTTAAAAAAAAACTCCGTTTTTTGGGGGGAGTTTATGATTGCCAAAGATAATCACTTGCCCTCTGTTAATAGTTAAAACTTCAACCAAGGTTTCCAAATTACCTGCTCCAACCAGGAGACACTTGATAAAGACCTTATGTTTTTTTTTTTTCTTTTAATTTGGTTCATGTAGCTCTGGCCTATTATCCAGGGTCTTCCTATCTGTGCCTAAAATAACCTGAAGCAAACTCTCTTCACATTTCCATAGGAAAGAAATCCTCATTCCAATCCTCACCAAGGTCATGTATTAAAAGAATACATAAAAGTCTACCTATTCTTGAAGCTCCCTTATTCACTATAACCAAGAGAGGACTGATGAGATATGACTGATAAGTTAGAGGGAAGGAACTGGGCATGGGTGGTTGAGCCCCTGGCTGAGGACAGGACAATGCATTTGGCTATGTTCCCTAATCTTCCAGTAATGCTCTGGGGCAGGCTGTAGTTTTGTATGGAGAAGTTCATCTCAGAGAGCAAGTATTAGAACACCAGATTGTGGCCACATATCGAGGTCATCAGTTTTAGCAGTAATAAAGCTAAAGTTTTGTTCTCCATCTGTCCAACTCCATGTCTATTTCTCAGTTGGTTTGTAACTCACAGGGGAAGAAAAATGTGATTAATTATGATCCCTCAAAACACAGCAGTATCCTACATCTGCTCTAGTTTTTAATCCACCCTTCCCTCACATACTCCATTTATTCACTGTGATTTTTCTATTTCTTCTGTTTTTTGTTGAATTTTCTTTCCCAGATGTTAGACTCCTCGTGCCAGATAACTATGGGTCTAAGATTTGGACTATTTGATATTTTCCTGGTTCCCAGAATAGTCTTATCACAGAGTCAAAAGCCACTAGTTCTTTATTGACTATCTCTGCCCAAATTACATGTACAAAATTGCATTGAGTGCAGTAAAACTGAGACACAAAAGCCTGATAAATAGTCTCAGGTCTTCGAAAGAACAGGTCTAGCTACCCTTGAAGCTCCTTAAACAGTGGCTATTTTAGTTATGAAAGAATATTTTATCAGCATTCAAATTCAGCTCATAATAACTTTTAGCTCTCTTCTTACCATACTATTTATATGTTTTCCCATTCAAGTGGAAAGAGGCAGGAAAAGGAGTTGAACAATTTAGTTTGGTTTCTGTTCATGAAAATAATCTTCATCAAACATCTCACAATATATACTCATACACACAGGCATACATGCATACACACATACACAGGTTTACTCTATTTTTAAAAAAAGAAAATCTTCGCTCTGTTGCCTCGGCTGCAGTGCAGTGGCATAATCTTGGCTCACTGCAATCTTCACTTCCTGGGTTCAAGTGATTCTCTGCCTCAACCTACCGAGTAGCTGGGATTACAAGCCCACACCACCACTTCTGGCTAATTTTGTTTTTGTTTAGTAGAGGTAAGGTTTCACCATGTTGACCAGGCTGGTCTTGAAAACCTGACCTCAACAGACCTTCCCATCTCAGCCTCCAAAGTGCTGGGATTACAGGAACACATATACCTTGAAGAGATTTTAAACATGTATAAACTCTATTTATTAGACCAACATTTAAGAATTATTAGTTTAGTAAACTTTATATGTTAAAAATGATCTTTGTATGTATTCTTCAATTACCTAAACAATGTTGCTGCTCTAACATGAGTACATTTCTATGACTATGTTCCATACAGCATTGCCAAAATCATTGTATTCTGAAAGGTTTTGATGCAGTATGTTTTACTTTTTGCATAATGATGAGCACATGCATATAAAGATAATTTTATTCTTATAATTTCGCTAGTCATGGAACATCTGGGTTGGCTCCCAATACTGCACCATACTTCTATTATCACAATTTTTAAGGCTTTCATCATCACAAATAAAATGATCAGCGACCTTCAATATTTCATGTTCCTAAATGTATTCAAAAGACTTCCAAAATCAGTATATTTCCAGGATTATATCACTCCACTTGCCAAGAGTTTCGTTTAGTATTACTTCAAGCTAAAATTAATTACATCAGAGTTTAACTCCTTCATTTATATACTTGTGTGTGTGTGTGTGTGTGTGTGTGTGTGTGTGTGTGTGTATGTATTTCCCCTGGTACCCAGAACAGTGTCTAGCACACATAATCAAAACACACTAGATATTTATTGACTATCTCTGCCCAAATTACATGTCAAACATATCTGAGGGTCTAAAACTTGATTGTAAATAGTTCTTCCTCATAATGCCTTATGCTGATAGCACATTCTGTATTTTCTCAGGAAACACCTCTTAGGCGTTCCTATGGAGTTAAAGACAATTACATGGATTGGTAAGAATAAATCAAATCTTAAGGCATTGCGGTTAATTGGCCAATTATCCTGACACCCATATTGCATATATGACCTTACTCAAATTAAGTTTTCACTAAGCCTCATAAAATGTAATAAGTGCCTCTTCAAAATGAGATACCATGGAAAGAACAATGAAGCTGGCTATTTAGAAATCCTGACATTACTAAGAATGCAGAAATTGGGTAATTATCATGCTTATTTCAACAATCTCCATCTATAAACATTTTTCATAAAATTCTTTACTTGGAAAGACTGTAATTATCAAAAATTGGAAATCCACATAAAAATAAAGTGGGATACACAAATTACACCCACACAACATCATGAGCTCTGCTTTCTACACATCTTTAGTATGAGTGAAATTCATTCACAGAAGCAAGGAAAATAAACACTTAGAATTTAGTTTTGTTATGTCTTATCAGGTTGAGCTTAAAGTAGAAGTTGGTGTTCCATACTGTCCTCCCAAATGAATCACAAATGTTTCAAGGAGAAAAATGGTGTACCAGCGTCAACTGTCAATGTGTAGTTGTCAAATATTCAATTCTGTTGTTCTGAGTTAATCAAAAGATCTATGTTTGGAAGGTCTGGAATGTCTTCCAATCACCCCTAAATCCTACGTATGTGTTACATTAGGCAGGTTTTATTTAATAAGAGATATCAAAGAGCAGATTATGTACTTCTTTATAATTATTTGGGGTGTAATTTGTTATTTTGTGTTTTCAGTTGATGTTATATCTGTATGTTAACATGACATTATAACTTAATGGGCAGACATGTTCATATAAAACTTGAATATTGACAGAATGTTTTTCAAATGGGCATGAATCTTTGGAGAACGGTAGACAGAAGAACAGGATTCTTTTTAGATGTAAAAGGCATAAAAATGCTGTAATGTGTCACATCTCAAAAGCATTTTTCCTAATAGCAACTACCCAGTGCTTTTATCTTGAAAATTCTTGAGATAACATGCATTACTCAGAATTTGGGCAATGTCGTTTCCTAGTACATTGGTAAGAGATCATGAACTATATATCATATTTTAAATAACAGCATTATAAAGTTAGTCATAAATCTGTTTAATATTGGGAATCATCAATCAAAAAATGTGACTTTAGCTTTAAAATAATTTAAACTCTAGCTTAATCTATGGTCAATAGTTGCCACCTTGCAACATAGTACTGACATTCGAAGTTAAATATATTATCCATGTCATTCCCATTAGAAAAAGGCTCACATTTCTATTTGCTATAGCTGGCATGAATGAATCTAGCAAATCTAAATGTGATTTTAGGTTATTAATTAAATAGTAAAAAAGAAGATGAGTCATAATTCCTTTTAGATTTACAGGCAACTAGATATTCATTCATTCATTCATTCATATATTCACTCATTTGGGGAACAACTAGTGATCTACTTTTTAAAAGCACAGATAACTGTAGATTCACATACAGTATTATCTGTACATCGTTGCCTGTCTATCACCGCAGTCACCGGCATGACACTAAACATTGCCTACATCACAAGGATCTCTCTTCTTGCCATTTTGTACTCACACTCATTTCCTTCTCACATGCCCTTCTGATGTCACTAAACTTTGACAACCAATAATCTATTCTTCATTTCATAAATTTTACCATTTTAAATATTTAGATAAGTAGAATTACACAATATACAACTTTTTTGGATTGGCTTTTTTCACTCAGCAAAATTCCCTGATAATTCATCCAAACTGTTGCATGTTTAGTTTATTACTTTTTATTATGAATATTTGGCAATATGTATTTTCTAAAATTCATTTAATCATTCACCTCTTGAAGGACATATGGGCTGATTCCAGTTTTTAGCTATTACAAATAAAGCTGCTATGGACATTGTGTAGAGATTTTGTGTGAATGTATGCCATCATTTCTCTAGAATAGATGGCCAAGCATGAGATTGTTGGGTTATATGGGTAATTAAACATTTAGTTTTATAAGAAACTGCCAAACAGATTTCACAAGTGGCTGTACTATTTGACTTCCACCACCAATGTACAATAGATCTGGATTTTTCAAATCTTTGCCAGTAGTTGAGGTAAAGAATTGGGAATCAGGGTTTATAGGACTTGACAAGCTCCTATTGCTGAGAGTATACAGACAAGCCAGGCCGGAAACTCACAGGCTGCGGTGGGCAGTTTACTTCTACTATAGGAGATGAGGAACAAAGGAAGACAATGTTCAGTGAGAGAAATCAAGGAAAAGGACACGTGGAAAAAACCACAGCACAGAGCAAAGTAACAGCACCTCAATATTGGACCAAGCTGTTATTTTAAAATATGTGTGCCTTTTTTTCCCTGCAGCATGTATTCCATATTTTAGTATACTTAGCCTAGTTATTTTCTGTAACTAAATGTAATAGTAAAATAATCCCTACTAACACATTAGGTGGTAAAAAGTGCAACTGTGGTTCATGGTACCTAAATTAAGGCTATTTCCAGAAATACATTAAAAATGCTAAGGATTCTGGGGTCAGACAGATTTGAATTGGACTAGAGTCCTGATTCTTAGCACATGTAAGTCATCTATGGCCGTGGTAAGGATTACATAAAGTGTAGTGTGTGTATAAATGATATATCACAATTCCTGCTAAATATCACAGCATTTTGTTTCTCCTAACAAAAATAATTTGCTAGAAGCCAGATATGCTTTTGTAAAGCAATAAATTTCTGTGCATTTTAGATGAAATGGCTCAAGAACTGCTAAGTTCGTATTTGGTGAGAAGTGCTAAGTTCAAATTTAAGGATGGTATTGACCTTGGAACTGAATCAAAATAAAGGTATATTTTTTAAAATAGTAGTTAGGATTTAGGTTTAGTTAGTACAGAGTTTAAGATTGTTAGAATGTATTTAGCAATTTATGAAATAAATTGCTGGTGGAAACACTTGTTAATACTAACCCGTGTGTATGTGTGTGTGTGTGTGTGTGTGTAAAAACACTTGATCATACTAACTCATTTTTCTCTGTGTGTTTTTATGAGTGTATGTGTGTGTGTTTGGGGAGAATGTTCGTAAATTCCTCTACTTCTCCCACATGGAAGCTACCTTGGCATCCAGTCTAGTGGTTTCTACCATTTTCTACCCTCCCAACACTCCCCCTCCTCTTCCTTAACCCACACCACTGGTAATTTATCAAAGTCTCCCTTTGAACTACAAGACATATTCTCCCTCTAGGGGAGTTCTAGTAAATAAGATGTTCTCCACCTCATTGCCTTTTAATGACATTTTGACATTCCTTATAGATTACAGCCCTGGGCAATGGTCTAGCTGACCTGTCCCATAATATGTCTCTAGTTGCCCTTCTACAAGATAAAGTGCTTTGTTGTATTTCCAGTCAACAAAGAGACCCTGCCCGTTGTGATAATAAAGGTAAACTTATCCTCCTGAATCAGAACCCACTATCGTGGTACTCTTTAAATAACTCTGAACAGAGAAGAAATTGTTTTTTAACTCTCTTACTCTCCTTAAGTTTTTAATGACTTGTAATTCATGAAGAATTCTTACAGTAAATATGTCATGGAGTGTCCTGGTGCTTTTGAATATCACACTATTTTGAAAATTGTTAAATAAATTAATTTCTCAGCTTCCAGAATTTAGGTGACTAAAGCATTTTCAGTTTATGCACCTCAAAAGGTCAGGTAGTTTAGAATTATTTCCATTTGTAAATAAACACTGCATTTTAACGTTTTGCGTTTCCAATCTATTGCCTAAGTTCACTAAGTACCACAGAGGCAATATTTAGCAACTGGCCAATTAACCCATTTTTCTAATATAATGTCTGAATGTAATATATATTTGGTTAGAAATAAGAGAAAACAACATATCACACTTTCAAGTTTGACCTATCAATGCATTTCCATTATTTCATGGCATAAACAGCAATTGTTTATTTTCTATGTCTTCCTCTAAGACACATTACAGAGATATGAGCTCTAGACTTACAGGGAGTGTGAAAGTCACATAATGGAAAGTTAACCAGCCCTTCCAGCCCCATACTAATCCTTAGCTATTGCTAAGAAATTCTAATTACGTGCTTTTTGAGAGGTTTTCCAGGATGTTTTAGTCCCAATATCTTTCCATAATGCCAGCTGTCTTTGTTTGGGGATTATATGGTAAGCACCATTTTGGGGGAACTTAGCAAGAATTGGCTAGTGTCAGCCACTGTTTCCTCTCCTCAGTACTCTGACGGACACTACTTAGCTCTTGTGTATTTTATCTTATCTGTGGAACACACATATTCTTTTAATTTTTAACACAGAGCCGAGTCAGTGCTTTCATGAAAGCAGACTATAAAAGAATAAAATTTTATAACGGTCAACTTCTGCAATAACCTATACCTTTGTGGATGGACCCACTTCCATGACTAGCTGCAAGTCTCCCTGCTCTTTTCCCATCCTGCCTCATGTGATGAGGACAACCTCCCACCCATACCAGAAGTCTCACTATACTTTAAAACCCCAGCTAGGCCAGGCATGGTGGCTCACACCTGTAATCCCACCACTTTGGGAGGCCAAGGAATTTGAGACTAGCCTGGAAAACATAGCAAGATCCAGTCTTTACAAAAAATAAAATTAATAAATTAACTGGGCATTGTAGTGTGCATCTACAGTCCTAGCTATCTGGGAAGCTGAAACAGGAGGATTACATGAGTACAGAAATTTGAGGCTGCAGTGAGCAGTGATCATGCCACTGCACTCCAGCCTGGGTGACAAAGCAAGACCCATCTCATAAATGGATAAATAAAACCCAAGCTAAACCTATTAACAAGACTAGAAATGGCAATAAATTTCTGACCCTAGCCTAGGGACCATTCCCATTTCATGTTCTCAAAGTTATCTTTTAATAGGATGTTGAGAGAGGGAAATGGCAAGGTGTCGATAAAGCAATCACATTAAAGTACAAAATCAATATATTTCACAGATTCAGGATTATTTTTGCATTAAATCTAAACATAGATGAGGCATCAATGTGCCACTCCAGGTTAAAAAAAAGATCCTGTTCAACCCTTGCCTATTAAAGATACAAATCTTATAGCCCAATCTTAACCAGGTTTATATTATTGAACATAGAACAAATAAAAAGAAAACAAATTCTAAATGTAAGCAGATAATTTTAGGTTGAACCTAAAAACCTACTGAGCATGAGTTAAATGAACCAATGAGAAAAATTATACTGGAAATCTGAAGAATTAAATTGACACTTATTTTTCTAAGGTTATTTTTTCCTATAAGCTAAGAAGGAATAGGAAGAAAATGTCAAAGATTTTTTTTTCTTAATGTCTCCTCTACAATAACCTCCACATAGGTGGTTCTCAACAGAAATATTTAATTGTGTGCTTTATAAATTTTACTCTTAATCTCACACCATGTAATTTTTTCATAATACAATTAATACAAGAAAATTATTTTAATTAACAATGGCATGAAATGGCCTTCTCAGCAAAAAATATATATATAGCCTTGACATGTAATTTCTTAAGTTTCTTAGGAAATTACAGAGCTATATGTTTCATGGTTTCAGGATTAGAATCTGATATAATCAAATAAACACATTAAATAAGAGCAGAAACTTATGATCATGTATATTTTACCATAAAGAAGCTAAAATAAAAAGATACTGTCTTTTATCGAAGGTCATCCTAACAGAAAACAAGGAATAAAATTATGACATTTAGTAGATGTCGGCCCACTTTGGCTCTAATTATTACAAAATCTTCTAACTGGTATTAATATTACAACAGAGACATCAATTCCTCCTCCCCTGCTGCCTACTACAGATTGCATTTTATTAGTGTAAAAACATTTAAATGGTTTGAAGTAATAATTAAAAAATTCTTTTAAGATGTTATATTTTATTAGTTGTCAATTGACTCAAGGTCATACACCATGGTCCATTGTTACATTCCACACTTTAAACATTTTTTCCTGTAATTTATACCTTGGAAATATTTATAGCTTGGTATATTTTCAATATATCTTGGAAAATTCTTTCTAGCAACTGATGTAATTAACTTCAAAGCAGTTTATGATCTAATACAGCATTTCAATTAATTTGGTTACTAAAGTTCACAGACACAAAAATTTAATAATGTATTAAATAGAATTATTTAATAATTCATATGCATAGTTTTGCTTATTTAAGTTGGAAGAATGACAGTCATACCTGTTTTAAGGAACCCATTAAAAAGCACAATTAATTCAATGTTTCAGAGCTTCTGTTTAATTCTTCTTGGCAAGGCATATGAAAAGGAAGAGAGTAAAGCACCTGTATTCCCCTGATAATATGTAGTTTACATTCAACTATAATATTTAGTGGTCGGTCAATTTTTATGCATATGAGTTATATGATATTTTACTATGTGGGGAGGGGAGTGTCTTCTTATATTTAAAGTTTCAGTTTTCTGTCCTCGCATACTCTCAATCTCCTATTGGTTGGCCAGTCCACATGTCATCCTGGAAGATATATTTGGAATGGGTACCTGAATAAATCTACATAACCCATAGCTCAAGTTTGCACTTGCAGGTCAGAGATTTGTATAAGCTGTCAATAACTCTGTGTCCCATTCCCAATAGTCAGGATTGTATTAAGTTCTCTGTGGGAAAGCCCCACCTTACACCTTAGTTCAAATAGTTTACCCTCTTGTTTTGTTCTTTTGTGTTACATTCATAGTCTTGAGTCCTTGCTTGGCATGACAGATTAAAACACAGTGTCCGTAATTACCATTTGCTATTCAAGTTCCATCTCTCAACACCTGCCTAGTGGTAGATCACAGGAAAATTGTGCAGTTTTCTAGACCAATAAAGAAATCCAAGATAGATTACATTCTGTTTCTTCCTGAGGGCCAAAAATTACCATTGTACATATTCTTTCGCACTCTTTAAAGTTCAAATATGCTGAAGCTTTTCCCAATTAATAGGACAAATTTTGTTTCAACATAACAATATTCTGATTAACCTGTGTTATGTGCTGCATGCATGCAAATAATTATGACTACATAATTGATAAAATGTCTTGTACTGCACATCCATTTTATTTAATATTCAATAATAATCACAATGTCTACAGTTGAATTTTTGATTTTCTAAGTAAATGTGAAAATTCTGTAAGACGTTAATGGATGTGGTTTTGGGTTGTTGAGATATTGATAAATACTTTGTATAAAGAAAAGGATATTGGCCATCTCTTCATCCATGTGCAAATAATTTGCTTATAATTTTAATAACACAAAATTTAATATCTCTAATGATCTGATTTAACTGTAAATGTTATAGACACCAAAGAGGCACTGTATATTATTCCACTGGGTTCCTGTTGAATACATGTGTGCATTCATCCTTTAATTTAATAAGCCTTACAAAAATATTTATATTTTCTCCAATTTATGTACCAAAGAACTAAGGTATAAATTTAAGATATCCAACATTCCTAATTGTGACAAAATTGAAAAAGTTGTAAAACATGTAATTTTATATCGCGGAAGCACATAACAACCCCTGTGACCTAAAGCCATAAAAAGAACATCAGTTCGCTAGACACAGGTTCTTAAAGCCTGTTTTGCTCCATTAATTTACTGGGGGTGGTGTTTCTGATACCATTAAATGTTCAAACTCAGTAAGACTGTGATATTTCACCATGCTAAGGAGTCTTTCTGCAAGGTCATAGCAGCATCGTGGAGTATAATTTAGTTTAGAATAATTAGGTGAATCAACTATAATTAGGTAGATCCACTTTTATATTCTTCCATATGTAACTAATTTAAATAGGTTTTGAATGCTGTTTGAATAGTTAAGATATAACAGAAGTTTTCAAGAGCTTTCACAATCTTATGTTGTAAAAAAAAAACCTAAAAATTTCACAACTTTATGTTGTAAAAAACCTATCCAACAAGGTGTAATAATGAATTTATGTTACAAAATAAGAATTTATAACTTTGATATTAAATTTAATTTTTCATATCAAATTATTTTTTTGAAACAAAATCCAAGTTAACTATAATTCTATCACCCACATGCTACTCTGAATATTCTTCATTTATTTAATTAACATTTGCTAATCACCTATCATGTCATAAAAAGCATAGTACCATATTAGGAGACATGAATTTGAATAAGTTGCTTAGGAAATTACATGTCAAGTTTATATACCACAAGATTCTGATTCAACTGGTATGCAGTAGTGTCCACACACTAATACAAATTAAGATATAATTTTAAAGTGCCACAGTTAATTCTGACATTGACAAACACTCAGTGTAAAAACTAAATATAGTTTTATGAGAAAAGTTTGAGGAAAAGTCTGCAGGTGCATGCAGAAAATAAACAAATGTTCAGTTTGGGTATTAAAAATATATTTAATTTTTATCAGCAGATGAAATATAATATCTGCATCATTAATGGTAGATTAGGAGAACAATAAATGAATAAGGTTTACAGTTAGACTCTTTTCTTGTGTGTACATGTCATACATATGCATATACACATGAATGTTCAGCTGCATATATATATGCATATATAATTTTGCAGAAATTTCCATCAAATATCTCAGATGTCCATTATTAAAGTGAATGGTATGTGTGCTTAGAAAAAGGAGACTGCAAACTTAAACAAAGGAGGCAAAGAGTGAATGGTAAGTGGAAACACCTACTAAAAAGGATAAGTTTTATGTGTATGTAGAAATTGTAGTCAGGAGAGCTACAGCAGCTCCTTGCTGTGCATACCACACCAAAAAGGAATTAAGAAGAATATTTGCCAGATGGCTGTATGCAATGCTATGAATAAATTGGCAATAGTCCAATTTTTCTAAAATATTTTCTACATAATAGAGAGTAGATGTATCGCCAGTCTGATAAAGGTTCTTTCAAATAAAACAGACAGTTGAACTTCAGTATATGTAAATATTCATGGCAGAAACTAGGAGATCTATGTTAATATGAATGCCAAGGTTAGATGACACCTTGTCAGAATATTGGCTAGAATCCAACACCAATTTCCAATATGACTTTCTCTTCAGCCTCAAAAAGCATCACAAGTTTGAAAAATAACATTTTCAAATGTTATTTTTGTTCAACAAACAGTGAACAAAACAAATACCTTTGTTCCAAAGAAATCCCTTTGTCAAATTGATTTATAAAGATCATGCAGTACAAGGTTAAATAGCATGTGTTTTATATCAAGTACCCTGTATAAGAAAGCTACTGAAAATCTCAAAAATAAAATATGACCATATAAATAATTTCAGCAATAACTATCTGGGGCATCATAAATATTAATATTTATAATTTTATTACATGGCATGGCTCTCCATAAATAATTGCTATGCCATGATGGCAGCAGCAGTAGATGTCAAAGAGTGACGTGCTAAAATTGTAAGACCCAAAAGAGACAAAGTTAGAATCATTTATATGAGAGCTCTGACTCAGCAAATACACCCATGTCAAAATTGAAAATGGACTATATGCAGGAACTCCAGGTAAAAGTAAACAGGTATGTTAGAAGATACTTGTTGATACTCAACAGACATTTGTTGAATGAAGGAATAACTTTCAGTGTTAACTGTGGTAAGTATTCTGCCACAATATCAAAATGATTTGTTCATTAATAAGAGAAAACAGGCTGGGCGCGGTGGCTCAAACCTGTAATCCCAAACCTGTAATCCCAGCACTTTGGGAGGCCAAGTCGGGTGGATGACGAGGTCAAGAGATCGAGACCATCCTGGTCAACATGGTGAAACCCCGTCTCTATTAAAAATACAAAAAATTAGCTGGGTATGGTGGCACGTGCCTGTAATCCCAGGTACTCAGGAGGCTGAGGCAGGAGAATTGCCTGAACCCAGGAGGCGGAGGTTGCGGTGAGCCGAGATCGCGCCATTGCACTCCAGCCTGGGTAACAAGAGCGAAACTCCGTCTCAGGAAACAAACAACAACAACAACAACAAAAAAGAGAAAAACAAATAAAAGAAAACCTAACAGTTATAAGTCAACTAATTATATGTTGGCATAGCTCAAAGGAACAACTCATATAAAAGAAATACTTAATAAACAAGTTTTAAATAAGGGATCAATCAGTGTGAACCACAATAATAAAACATAAAATATCTCAATACCTACACATTGTCAAAAGTAATCAGGAAAAAAAATCTTAAGTTTTATCTGTTTCAAATACTGATATTTTAATTATTTATACGGTTGCCTATTACAGAACATCTACAGAAAAGCAGCATCACCTAGAGTTTTAGTTATTTCTTCACTCATAAACTATTGATTAAGCACATAGCAGGTATTAGGAAATATAATAGACTCTATGATCCAGGAATGAATGATACAAAATGTGTAACTCATAGAAAATCAGACTCCTGGGCAATTATATAAGCAGTTATAAATTCACTTACCCTGAGGTCATTACTGTGCACGTGAAATGAGACTCCAAAGGAACTTTGTACAGGCAACAACAAATGCCATTAAATCCATGTGTGGAAAGTTTCTGTGGTTTACTCTTATAGGCTTACAAAAACTGCATATTCTTATTTTAGAGTATAAGGTTTTGTTTTTCAGATTTTCTAGGTGTGAATAAATAAATAATAAGCAGATCTCAAGCTGGTAATTAAGAAGAGAGGCAAGAAAACAATACAGTGCCAAAGGCCATAAGTAAAAGGAACCAATTAAATTAAAAGTCAAATTCCTCTTACACAGGAGTCCTTAATATTTTAATTTTTAATATATTTGTGCCAGAATTCATATGAGAGTCTAGTGATTCTGACTCAGAATTGTAATTTAAATCTATAAAATAAAAAAGAGTTCCAAAAATATGTACTTTATTCACATAGAGTACAATCAGTTACATTGTTTGTGCTCTTGGACTCCAGGTTAAAAATTTCTGATTAGACTACTGTCTGAAATTGGAGAGAAACTAGGTTATTGACAGTGATGATCAGAGTTGCAAATAACCATACTTGATATATCCTGATAAAAATATGATGAAATGTATATCTTAGAAATGCATCCATCCTAAATTAAGGTAATATTTTTAAAAAATAGACTGGTGAAATGGAAATCTCCACTTATTAACATTTAGGAGTTTCCATTAGTGTAGGTTAAAATTTGGGAATTTAACCTAATTTATTTTTTTAAGTTCAAACTATTCAAAATTAATTACTTTTTTAAAGCACAATAAGAAAGCATGGATATTTGCTTTATATTCAAAGCATGTAGTTATAATACTTTAATGATACATTTTGTAGCTTACATTTATTGAGCATTTATTTGGTGCCAGGCACTATTTTATGTGCTTTACATTTCTTGGCCTATTTCATCATCACAACTACACTATGAAGTGTGTACAATTATTTTCACTAGATTCAGATGGTGACAGAGAGATTAATTTATGCAGAGTCATCAAATCAGTAAGTGGAGGAGCATGAAAATTAACCCAGCTATTCCAGTTCCAAAGCCAGCCCTGGCTCCTCAGGACTCTCTAAAACCACTATGTTATACTCCTTTTCCTTTTAAAGAAGGCCCTGCAAAATTTGTGTTTCTCAACTCTAGATTCCACGAGACTTGGAAGAAACATTTAAGCAATACTGTTGCATAGACCTCATCCTAGATACTGATTCTCAAATTTAGGATCTTACTTCCGGTAACGTCACCTAGAAGTCTTTTCTAACACATTTTTTATTGCATTTTAGGTTTTGGGGTACATGTGAAGAACATGCAAGATAGTTGCATAGGTACACACGTGGCAGTGTGATTTGCTGCCTTCCTCCCCTTCACCTATATCTGGCATTTCTCCCCATGCTATCTCTCCCCAACTCCTCAGCCCTCGCCGTCCCTCCCCTATTCCCCTCAACAGACCCCAGTGTGTAGTGCTCCCCTCCCTGTGTCCATGTGTTCTCATTGTTCAACATCCACCTATGAGTGAGAACATGCAGTATTTCATTTTCTGTTCTTGTGTCAGTTTGTTGAGAATGATGGTTTCCAGGTTCATCCATGTCCCTACAAAGGACATGAACTCATCATTTTTGATGGCTGCATAATATTCTGTGGTGTATATGTGCCACATTTTCCCTGTCCAGTCTATCGTCGAACACATTTTTGAGACCCGTCCATGTTGTCTGATTTAGTAGATCTGGGGAAATATCTGAGAATTTGTATTTCTAACAAGTTCCCTGGTGATGCTGAAGCTGTAAGTCCAGAGACCATAAGTTGAGACCTGCTGCCCTAGAATACTGGAAACAGAAAATCTGGAGTGAGTGCATCTCCTTAAAGGATTCAATTGTGCAGCTAGGAATTAATCACCACTTTACATGATCTATTTCATTAAACATGCTGTGGAAGATTACAATAATGTCTATTAACAACAACTGGGGTGAACTACATTGTGTACCCAAGTTTAAGGATCATGGATATCCATCTAGTGAAGATTTAATCTCCCTGAGTCTTCCAGCTTCTCTCCTTCTGGATAATAATTTTCTTTCCACTAATTCACTACACAAAGATAACACTATTGGACTTTAGTTTGTCAGAATTTCATAGTCATTCGTTGTTATGTCATATTCAGATTGCAGAAGCTGGAATTCGCAGGGTGTAAACTTGCTACTTTGTAATCCTGGCATTCATTTACTGGTCACAGGGTGTGGCACCTGTGTCATTAAGAGTATTCCTTACACCGGGCGTGGTGGTTCAGGCCTGTAATCCCAGACTTGGAAGGCTGAGGCAGGGGAATCACGAAGTCAAGAGTTCAAGAGCATTTTGGCCAACATGGTGAAAACCCATCTCTACTAAAAATACAAAAATTAGGTGGCTATGGTGGCACGTGCCTGTAGTCTCAGGTACTCAGGAGACTGAGGCAGGAGAATTGGTTTTAACCATGAGGCAGAGGTTGCAGTGAGCAGAAATCGCACCATTGCACCCAAGCCTGGACAAAGAGCCAGACTCCGTCAAAAAAAAAAGTATTCCTTACAAAAGAAAAGGCAGTGGGAGCAGCATACCTGAAAATCATGGTCTTGGGGAATTGGGTTGATTTAGGCATAAACTATTTCATATCAGTCCAAAGATAAACTTATCTGAATTGGATAATAAACTCATTTTCATAGTCTTACTTCTCATATTTCCTAATAACTCATAAAATAAATTATACACATGTATGTTAAAGAAGTGAGATGAAAATGGAAAAGTTGTTTCACTTTAGAGATGTGCTTAATTATCTGCACATATAGTATTAGAAAATATCAGTAAAGTCTCTCATTAAGTTTCACTTTCATTAAGGTATTCTGTTGTCAAACTGCTTTTAATGTGAAAATATATATTAAAATCATAAAACATTTTTCTCCAATTATGCACTCATTAATATGCACTGTGAAGGATAATGTTGGTGAAGAAAGTTCTATACACACATTATCATTACACCTGAGAATCTGCAGTCTAGGGTTAGAAAAGTATAAGACAACAAAACACACACACACACACACACACACACACACACACAGAGACAATTAATAAAACTAATTCTATTTCTCAAAGATGGAATCAACATGCTGTTGGGAGGGTAGACATTTCAAAATAAATGAAAAAAACATATTCATTAGAACTATTTTTTAAGATTATTGTGTTTATTTTTGTCAGTAATGTAGTCATATAATTTCCTATAAAATACAAGATAGCATTGTGGTAAGTTAAACTGCAAACAAAAATTATAAATATAATCTGCATTTTCTATGTCTCTAATTTTATGTTTCACAGTGACCAGAAAGTTCTAAGACTTTACAAATTGCATTTGACAGCTTTATTTGGCCACCTATTGGTTTCTATCTTCTTTACTTCTTAAACCTTGAAAAGGAACAGCTAGAAAAATTGCTAATGAAATACAATAAAGATTTCAGGGCTTTTTTTTTCTAGCATGGGGTTGTCTTATTTGGAATTCTCAGAATCCATTCCTGAGAGTTGATGGACTACATGAGTCATACGACTTCTGAGAACCGTCAAGCAGCGTTTCCTGGTATGAAGTAAGTGTTGTGACCCATGCAAGTCCATTTGACTGTTTTCCAAAGTAAGTGCCATTTTTTCAAAGTGCATTTCTATTTATTCTTTCACGGCATTGTTACTAGGGGTCAAGCCTGGATTTCTTAGGAATAGTTATCTGTCAGCTGAGTTAGTCTAATCTTAACTTTATCTTGGTTTATTATTCTCTTTCCTTTCTCTTGTAGGCTGCCTCCTTGTGAATTAGAAAAAAAAAAAAAGAGAGAGACATTTTCTTTCTTGGAATCCTGGACAATTTGGGGGCAGTCTTGATGGAGTGGTAAAAATTATCTTGCGTTAATATGCACAGCAATATGATTAAGAGCATATGAATTTTCTCTTTAGTGGCCTCTTATGAGTGTATAAGCCAGTGTATAAATACTTAGGAGTATTTAAAGGGCCAGGCTCTAATGTGAACCATTTTGTCAAACAGAAGACACAAGATGTGACATAAATAGCTCTTATTCATAAGTACAAGCATGTCAGACAATTATAGAACAGGACAGCAAGACTTGTATAAATGAAGTTTCTGCAAACTGACATAGGCCTATTCTAATATACTGGAAATAATCTATGCGGTGGTAATGTGTACTTCTAATATAGATATTAATCTTCCTTTATTATTTTCTTGCTCTTCTCTGAGATCATGAAGTAAAATCATCCAAAGTTGATAGAGTCTATAGTCTGGATGAGATCCCAAGGTTAGTCATTTTCACAGGAAGATGCTCTTTAGACAGGTCATCAGAATTGGAGGGAGACCTCAGACAAGAAAGGGTGAGTCCCGTTTGCCTACATGTCTTGCTTCCTTGGTCTGGATGCTAAGCTCCAGGTGCTTTTCCTCCAAGCTCAGTCATGAGGTTTTTCATCTCTACCCAGGTCTCAGCCACACAAGTCCAAATTTGGAATACTTTAGAGATTGCTGTAATAACCCTTTGATAGCAGGGTAGTGTGCTTGTGAAAGTGAAAGTGTGCTTGTGTAGGTGTGTGTTTGTCCACAAGGCATTTCAAAATCTCCAGCCCTTCTAAAAGACAGGCAAGTTTATTAATGCAGAGCTATCCAAATTGCTTTATAATTGGAAACATTTTGCAATGAAAATATTAATAAAACCTGAATCCAAAAACAAAATATTATGGACACATGAAATGTTCTTTAGAAGTAGAGGAGGAATCAGCATTTCCATAATACATAAATGAAGATGGGGATATCAAAATGTAGAGTGATCATATAATGCATACAAACTGGATTACATTTAAGCCTTTATAGAGAATTTTTTTTTTTTAATCCTAGGATGAAAATCATAAGTGGGACTGTTCCAGCCAACCAGAACAGAAGGTAACACTACCTACAGGAGATCTTAATTGAGCATGAATTTGCCACCCAGACACATCATGGTAAGTTAATTTTCCATGTTTGCATCCTTTTATCTGATCTCTGAGAAAGTGGTAAAAACTCTATTTAATGCTCCGTTCTGGTCTCTGACATTTATATTCATTAAGAAATCCTATATCAAGTACTTTTTTATGTGCTAAGTTCCATGCTGTTCATTTGAAGGTTATACCACATACAATATAGAGAGAAACAGGAAAGTTTATAGTCACATTAGATAGTGGTCTTAAAGAACACACGATGGCTGTTTTTTCTGTTCCCACAGCCTTACTCCAGTAGTGATTATTCTTGAGAAGAATCTTTCTTCAAGATTCACTTGAGAAGAAAGTGAATCTTGAGGACAAGAGTCAGAATGATAAAAAAAATATTTTTTCTCCATTGCTAGCCTTGGATAGCCAATGCTTGATTTTATTAAGTGAACTAGCAGGTTTCCATTCAACTTGTAAAGAATTTTAATTTATCTTTCTATAAGGTCATTCTCTATTCAAGGTAGGAAAGTGATAATTCAACATATTTTTGTATTGTATTCTCTCCAGTAAAATACATTCTGGCTAACTTGAAAGAACATTTTTATCCACTGTATTCTACATGGTTATTCTTACTCAAAGTAAATGGAAAAAAGAAACTTATACTTACTTTAATTGCATTAAAATGCAAATAGATAGATTCCAGGTAGCTGCATTAAAAATTTTAAAAGGACAGACCACCAAATGAATATAAACACACACAGAGAGATATAGATATGCAGAATTTACATATTTAAAAATTAACTAGATTCTCTTTAGGTAGAGAGGTAGCAGCTAAAAAAATTCTGAAGAATAACTACATACAAAATTACACTAAAAATGGTTTTAATATATGTTAACTCACATGATTCCCCATAAGAGTGATATGAACCAGGTAAAGTAGGAAGTTTTAACGTGAACATAATTTGACAGAGGAGGAAACAGGCATGGAGACCACTGGTTATATCCCCAGTCATAGCGACTGTAAAGGTGACATTCAAGCTCAGTATTCTGTCACCAAAATTGCAATGCTGTCCACTTCAAAATGGCTAAATGATATTTTAGCTCCATGTTAACCATGTTCAAAACTTCCCTCCCAACCCCCTCAGTAGTTTCCTAGAAAATCCCTGGCTCAGTCTACTGTGAGTTTCTTATGATCTCAATCATCTCTATTCCCAAATCGCTAGCCAGAGTTGGAAGAGGAATTCACAAGGCTTATCCCTCATATGAGAAAACACAGAAATAATATGTGTTAGACCTCGCACAGTCCCTTTTAGATAGAAAATGCAATGTGTAAATTAGGATTTTAGATTTGAAATCTCTGAGTATTGTTTTATTTCTATATCTCTTCATATATGGCTTTATGCTTAAAAGATTTAACAGAGGGTCTTCTCTTTGGTTATGAAATACATTTTGTTTGCCTCAAGTATTTGTCTGTTTCTGTACTACTATAAATAAATACCCGAGGCTGTGTAATTTATAAATAAAAGAAGATCTAAGCATGGTGGCTCATACCTGTAATCTCAGCATTTGTGGAGGCCAAGGCAGGCAGATTATTTGAGGTTGGGTGTTTGAGACCAGCCTTGCGAACATAGTGAAACCTCATTTCTACTAAAAATACCAAAGTAATGGGCAAGGTAATGGGCATCTGCATTCCAGCTACTGAGGAGGCTGAAGCAGGAAGATCAATTGAAGCCGGGAGGTGGAAATTGCAGTGAGCTCAGACTGCACTACTGCACTCCAGCCTGGGTGAGAAAGTAAAACTGTCTCCAAAAAAAAAAAAAAAAAAAGGTTTAGCTGGCTCACAGTTCCACTGGCTATACAGGAAGAAGCATAGTGGCTTCTGCTTCTGGAGAGGTCTCAGCGAGCTTTTATTCGTGGAAGAAGGCAGCACAGGAGCAGGTGTATCTCAAATGGCCGGAGCAGGAATGAGGGGGAGGTGCTATGTTCTACACACTTTAAACAAGGAGATCTCACAAGAACTCACTCACTACCACCAGAACAGCACCAGAGGGGTTATGTTAAACCATTCATGAGAAACTGCCCCCATGATCCAATCACCTTTCACCAGGCCCCACCTCCAACACTGGGGATTACAATTGGGCATTGAGATTTGAGTGGAGACCTAGATTCAAAATTCACCTCTTACATTTGATTTTTCAGAGGTCTGTGCTCCCCAGCTTCTGGCCACTGCCATGTCACCACCACACTCACTACTTGATACTTTAACACACTCACTCCACAAGTTATTCACTTGACTTCTCTAGAATTTGACCTTATCACCCTAGAGCCTTTACCATAAATTTGCTATGAGATCCGTACACCTTTTGTCACAATATGGATTTTTTATGAAGCAGACTCCAAGAAACATCTAGTGCTCAAGAATCAACCCCTATGTAGAAGAAGGCAGGAAGGGAGGATTGGGAAGAAAGAAAAATTAAACTGTGATGCAAAATGAAGGCCCAGCAGGTTCAGCAGTCCTCATAGGGATCTGTGGAAGTGAAATGGCTCACCAGAGTTATCTAATGTTGGGAAGAAATGCTCAGTTCTTTTTGCCCCAATCTCACTCAATTATTGGATGTGAGTTGCCCCAGGAAGTACATGACTCCAGGAGAAGTAGCTCTCTGCAGTTGAGGCAGTCCTTAAAGGTCCTGACAGTTTAGTCTCCCAAAACTTCCTGAGGAAGGAGCAGCAAATTCTTAAAGTGAGAACTGAGTGTGGGTGTTTCTCAGTGTTTACCATGCCATCGGACCTTAATCACAGCAAAGGGATTTTGGTTAGAATTTAAATCATGTAGATCTACAAAAACTTCATACTGTGAACCAGCTTAAGTTGACTGAGAATGTAAAATATATTTTAAGAAGTCAGATTATTTTAATTATTTAAACTCAGATGTTAATCAACCCTGTCACAGTTTTAAACTCCTCTCCATCCTCATTATTATACAGGTCCCATGATCAATGCAGATCATACAGTTTTATTTCATTATTCAGTGACTTACTTCCTAGGCTTGGTACTTTTGAATGTATAAAACTAAGAAAGTATTACCAGAGTCTGACTAACTTTTCATTTTTACACTTTGGAGTGTGTATTACAGCTACAGAAATAATGTCTATAGTATTGCACATGCTGTCAAAATACATGTTCAAGAGTCAGCTGATCAAATGCACATCAGAATAATTTTTAGTCATATCATTTTCTTATCATTTTCTACAAAATAGAAAATGTCTTTCAAATTCTAGATTTTGCTTTTTATTTATCATATAAAAACCTAGTGCTTGCTAATGGTGTTATATTAATGTCAATTTTTAGAGTTTGATGCCCTTGTGATGAATTGCTTCATGTCATAACAGAAGCAAAGTATATAGTGATATTGAGAAGAAAAATGCACCTTTATTAATTATTCTACCCTTCCTTTGAACTCTGTTTTTAACTGAATATTTCATTTGCTTATGCATGTAGTTCTGTATAGGTCTTTAATGATAAGACACATACCCAAAGCTTTAATTGTAGAACAATTTTATTGAAAGGTGTAAACATGGCATACTTTTAAAATTCAGATGTTTCCCTTAATTCCATTGTTTAGGATGCTAAGTTGAGGACTACGTTTCCTACATTTTAGCAATTTCACATACTCACGCATGTTTGTTTATTTCAGCTTCTCTTGTTTCCTACCAAAACATAGCAATATGAACAAAGGAATGATGTTTGTTTCCTTTTCTCCATTTCTATAATTCCTCAGTGGCTGCTGTAACACTTTTTCTCTAATCTTAAACTCATAACATCCTCTCTACTCCTTTCATTATAATTCATTTCACAGATAAAACTGGACATACAGAAAGATAAACACTACATGATCTAATTTATATACAGATCTAAAATATTTGAATTCATAGAAGCAGAGACTAAAATGATGGTTCCCAGAAGCTCGGGGTGATGAAAATCGGGAAATGTTGGTCAAAAGGTACAAACTTTTAGGTAAAAAGATGAGAAAGTTCAGAAAACCTTATATACAGCATGAGTGGTGATGGATTTTTTTCTTTTTATTTTATTTTCTTTCTTTTTTTTTTTTTTTTTTTGAGACAGAGTCTCACTCTTTTGCCCAGGCTGGAGTGCAGTGATGTGATCTTGGCTCACTGCAACCTCCACCTTCCAGGTTAAAGGGATTCTCCTGCCTCAGCCTCCAGAGGAGCTGGGATTAAAGTCATCTGCTACCACACCCAGCTAATTTTTGTATTTTAGTAGAGATGGGGTTTCACCATGGTGGCCAGGCCGGTCTAAAACTCCTGACCTCGTGATCCACCCATCTTGGCTTCCCAAAGTGCTGGGATTGCAGGCATTAGCCACTGCGCCTGACTGGAATGATGGAAGTTTGTTAATTTGATTGCAGTAGCTATTAGACAATGTATACATATATCAAATCACACCCCACTGTACACCTTGAATGTATTTATTTATTCTGCCTGTATTTGTCAATTATTTATAATTTAAAAACATAAAATTAAATATTGAAATCTGTCAAGTTTGTGTTTCTCAATCTAATTTTGTACATATTCAATACCATACCTACCAGTAAGATTTATTAGTGCTATTGGACTCTTTGGAAACCTCTGAGTGTACAATGGAGTAACAAGGATAACATTGGGTTTGTCCTTTACTATTTAAACTACCTTGAACTAGCTAAACTGTGTAACTATTTATCTCAGTTTTCATATCTTTATAAAATAAAAGAAAATGAGTTAATAGGTGTTAAAAAGCTTAGGTCAAGTCCTAAGATATAATCAGCACTCATCACCTCTGATTATAACTGTTGTTTCATTCATATCTTAAGTTTCTAAGTGCCTCTAGCCTGAAATCCTTTTCTGATGATCAGAGAAATGAATAACCACATGGCAAATTAAAATATATATAAATGAAAAAAATATACACTAATTGCAATTTATAGTTTTAATAAGTCATAATTTATAGAAAATGTATTATTTATTTTATTATATATTAAGGAATGTAATAGAATAATAAAATACCAATGTTGCATACCTATAATCCTTTCATCACTCAACTGTAATCTGAGTGCTTATTATGGGTGCAGACTAGCTAGACACAATAGACACAGAGAGGTTTCTTGTTACAATGGACTGGGATAAACAGAGAGATGTGGATAGTTAACTTGAATAATCCATAAAAGGAGCTTTTAATTAGAGCCAATATCTATTTAATTCAAAAATAAGTATTTTAAATAGAAAAATTCATCTGAAAAAGGATATAGCCCATGATTGGGAAGTGTGTAAAGTATTCTTGTATCTTTCTTAAAGTTGTGTGCCTTTGTCTAGTCTACTATTCTACTCCCCTTGCCTCACACTAGGATGTACAGATAACATCTCAAACCTGGTGTTGAACCTTTTTCCTTCCAAGACTCTTCTCATTTATAATAATTATTAGATCTGTATGGCTGACCTCCACTTGCAATTTCACTATGACCTCTTCCCATGCTAGAACCATGTCTTTATTCACTCAGGGGTTTGTTTTTTATTTATTACCTTTACCATCAACTAAGCCCCATGTGAATTTTTTTGTTAGGCTGTCATGTTTTAATATCTTCTGTGTCCAAAATTATTGCTTTATTCCTCATTTCTCTACAACAAACATCCCAATTCTCTGCAATTCTCTGCATCCTGTTCAATCAAACTTTTTGTAAGTATGCTTATTTGTATTGCCTCTTCTCTTCTCTGATTTACTTCTAAATCCTCTTCAGTTTGGTTTCAGCACCCACCACTGCAACCAACAGGCTTGATCGATATTTCAATTACTTCCACATATCGATGTCATGTGTGGACTTTATTCTATATATTTACTCTGTTTACTCTACTCTAAATGCTGTATCCACCAGCTTCTTTTGGAAATGGACTCCTCTACTCTTTGATTTAGAGCATGGTCTTGATTTTTATCCCATCTAAATTGCTTTTCTTTCTCACTCTTATTTACTTCTTTTCCTTTTTTCAGGTTTTAAATATCGGCCCTCTTCTCTATTTTGCCTGCATTATCTAACTCATTTCTTCTCTATGTCAACAAGTCAAAATGTGACATTGTTGATCCCCCACTAGGTTGCAATTATCTTAAGGACAGTGACCTCATCTCTCTTGTTCTCCTTTGTATTTTCAGTGCCTGGCTTTATTTCCTGCTGCACAGAAGAAACTCAATAAATACTGAGGATGTGGAATAAATTAATGATGATAATTAAAATTAATGAAAACAAAAAATCCAAAACAAGTAAGTGCCAATATCTTTCATACAGCTCTATCTAAAATATCTCTTATTTACAGAAGTTCACAAATCCTACCAAAGACAAGAGAAATCGGGTAACTCTTACAACTGCTTTTATCATACAGTTTTTTATATATTCAAATGAAAGGCATAACATTAAAATTAAGGTTCATATAGAATAATTGATTTCAAGTAAAGCATATCAGTTCTTACTAAGAAAAGAAATATCTATTCAGCTATATAATTATAAAAATTTTAGTTGTTTCTGAAAACATTGTTACATACTTGAATATGAAAAGGTCACAACAGGATTTGAGAACATTAAGAAGTCAAGGAAATCCATCATTGGTCTTATAGCCTATAATCAGAACATCATTACAAGCCAAATGAGCGTAATTTGTCACTTTGAAAATTCTCAGGTTGAGAATCAGGTCATTTCAAATACCAATTTTCACAGGGCAAATAGGTCATGCAGTCCACCTGTTCTGTATATTTCTCCCAAATAACTTTCAAAGTGGTTCACTCTCTAAAAACTATCACTCATTGCTAAAGGGACCTCCTGACAGTTTCCTTCACATGGCCTCCATTTATAATTAGCTTCTTATATTATATCTAGAGAGAGAATTATTTGTAAAAAGCTTTTAGATGGTAGCTTGACAGTATCTGATAAATACTGTATGTAAATATATATGGCCTTTGATCTAACACTGTCAGTAACAAGATATCCAACTAACTGTAATTTATAACAGTATTAGCAACAATAATTTTGTGGAACTTCACATATACTAGGAATTCCACACTGCATTTGTTCCTCAGAAAAGTCCTAAAGTACATGCTGTTCTTAGACTCATTTTACAGATAAGAAAATTAAGGCACCAAGAAGTTGAATAAGTTGTCCAAAATCACCCTGTTAGTAAATAGTAGAGCTAAACCTTGATCCCAGGCAGGCCTGTTCTAGAGTCTGTTCACCTAACTTCCTGCACTAGGCTGCCTCAAACAAATATACCTACACGTGGACTGAATTATGTCAGTGGAGAGAACTGGGAAAATTCCTAATCCAAACTAATAGAGCATACTTAGTCTCCTTCCAAGTGTATTGTTAGCAGCAGTGGTAATAAATAACCAGAACACTGAATAGGAGGACTCAGAGTCTAATCAGAAGAGCACATTCATTTTTATCCTATTGCCTCATTCAACTTATTTAGTGAGGAAATTTCTTCTCTTGCTCCCAGATAAAAAGTTGGAAATTGAAGATCAGTGGGTAGATAAGTGAGGTAAAGCAACTAAGATCTTATTGATTGTTAATGCCCAAAAGATAGCTCTTGCTTCGTGGAACTGGGAGATCTTTAAAACTAACTCATTTGTTCAGAGAACACAATCTGGAGGTTATGGAAATGTTTCCTCACTTGTACTAACACTTCCACTTATTAACTTTTTAACAGTTTCTCTGGCCAATAGTTTCTCTGCCACTTCTGCCTCGTCAGTTCTCATCACATAGAGTCTAAATCGAGTCCCTTCTTCCCCAGTGAATGTATCTCTTCTGGAGAGGCCAAATTCGGTCAATATTAACACATATGCATTCTTCTTTGGATATAATGCAGAAATCAAAAATGATTGCAATTTAGCAGCTACTCTCCTTTTTTTCCATTACTAATACAAATACCACCACCTTGCCCATGTATCATCCCATAAGCTACTCAGAAACTAGGCAGACACCACTTGACAGTGTTGCTCTGACATTAAGAAACACATGCTGAGATTTCTATGTAGACTTGTTAAAGGCTCACCAGAAAAGACAAGAGCATGAACTCACATCCTTGCCTCTGCATCAGAACGGAGTAAATTAGCAGCAATTTTCTCCAAGGAAATTCATTTCAAAAATACCCTTCTATAAACAAATCCAACAAAACATATCCAGCTTTATAGTGGGTGAAGATTAAGAGTGATACAAAGATAATCAGGTTCAGGATAATTTTTGGAAATGCGAATCTTGCTTAACTTTGAATTATGACACTTTCTAAAACTTGTTGCAATCAAGTCTGGAATTTATTTTATTTATTTACTTACTATTACTTTTTAAATAGGGATAAGGTCTCCCTGTGATGACCAGGCTGATCTGAAACTTTGGGGTTCCAGGGATCCTCCCATCTTGGCCTCCCAAAGTGCTAGGGTTATAGGCAAGAGCCATCACCTCTGGCCAAGTTGGAAATTTTAACATCCACTTATTAATCCTCGAAATCCTCATTTATACAATTTTTAAATCTTATCTAGAAGCAAAGGAGTTTTATATTTTCAGTCATCATTAACTTCAAAGGCACGCTTTAAGAAATGACCCAGTTTTATTTTTATTTCTATTGTATATTAAAAACTTAACTTTCAACATATTTGCTATTAAAATAGAAACCAACTGAACAAAATATTAAGAATGGAATGGTTTAAAACCACTGATGTGGCTTCAAAAGACATAGTTTCTGATTATTTTCTATGGGATTAAAGGCAAACCCCCAAACCTTAACAACTTTAATATCCCATTCGAACAATAAAAAAGTGAGACTAGATAAATGCTAAAGTTTTATTGGTTCTAACACTTTATAATTTAAAATGCACATGTGTTCTGCTGAATGCTTGGAATCCCTGGAGGGTTCTCATAAGTTTCTGGGCTGGTTTCCAAGACACCTGCCCCTTTTAATCTGTCTTGCTTTTCTATTTTGTATATAATGGGGCCTTATATCAAATTAAACTTGAAGAAAAGGTTCTGCACTCTGAAGGTTTTTAAAATTTATATTTTAACTACCACTCAAGGCACATTAAATATATCTAGGTTTTTATATGCCTTTGTTTTTTAAATGGACAGAGCCAGTCACATATCTTGCCATGTGTATCCTGTGATTATTCTGTGGATTTAGGGTGGAGAGTTCTGAAGAGGTCTATTACATGCCCTTGGTCTTTGTTTCTTTTTTATTAAAAAAAAATGATAATAAAATTTAGAAAGGGAAATAAAATGGTAGGTATCCTTTTTTAAAAAAAAGTCTGAAGCCAGGTGTGGTGGCTCACGCCTGTAATCCCAGCACTTTGGGAAACTGAGAGGAGTGGATCACCTGAGGGCAGCAGTTCGAGACCAGCCCGGCCAACATGGTGAAACACCATCTTTATTAAAAATACAAAAATTAGCTGGGCATGATCGTGTGCACCTGTAGTCCCAGCTACTGAGGAGGCTGAGGTAGAAGAATGGCTTGAACGTGGGAGACAGAGGTTTCAGTGAGCAGAGTCACTGCACTCCAGCGGGACAACAAAAGCAAAACTCGGTCTCAAAAAATAAAAATAAAAATATACTGAATGTATTATACTTACTAATTTGAGTACTCACAGTTAAAGAGAGCACTATTTAATTTTACAAGACAAGATCATTTTAAAGTTAAACTTATTAGTTCAAACGGTCATGCTGCACCACATACTTTTTACATTTATCTCCCTGATGAGATTTAGCCTTCACCCTCTATTCTGTACTTCTCCAACAACAACTGAAAGGAAATCAATCAGATACATTCATCAAACTTCATTCTATTTTCAATAATATGTAGGCTCTGGGTCATGCAGGAATTTCAAAGGAGAAAGCATCTTTTACCTTTTTTTAATGATGTCATTTTAAACCAAGAATTAAAAAAAAAGATTTTGAATTAAATGGAACTATGATATAACATAAACCATGCAAAGAGAAGATCATGACAGAAGTGGTGCTAGTTATTAAAACTTTATTTCTTCCTGGGGATTACACCACCTGAGTTTGTATAATTGTTATGCCTTGGGTATTCATTAAACCTGACTCACTACTGAATGAGCACATTAGTGAGATAACACATCGAATTGTCTTGAGACTAGAAATCTATGGGGAAAATTATGGCAGCAGGGTCAGTTAGATAGTGTATCTGAACTTCTAGACTGCAAACTCTATTATAAAAATGTGCTTCTAGACAATTTCATCGTAAGTTAAATGAGTATGACACGTGATTCTCACTGTGTTAATACAAGTAAGTTCTACAAAGAAGGAGGGTATTCATTTATTTGACTAGGTCTGAGTGTTTTGCAAGGTCAAAATGAAGTGTTTATAACTTTACCCAACCTTGTTACAAAGCCTACCAAACAAAAAATGTCCAGGTCCAGACGGGTTCACAGCCAAATTCTACCAGTCATACACAGAGGAGCTGATACCACTCCTCTTTCTGAAATTATTCCAAACAATACAAAAAGAGGGAATCCTTCCAAATCATTTTATGAGACCAACATCATCCTATACCAAAACCTGGCAGAGACTCAACCAAAAAATTTTTATATTTAGAGCTGTATTTTTGTTTTAGGCAGAAATTTCACAGATATTTACTTTTCTGTTTTTCTTTTTTAAATGTATTTTCAAAGTTATACTAACTAAGGCTATTCTTAAACATCATGTAGAAAATCTTTTATATATGAAGGAAGAAAAATTGTAGAAAATTACAAGTATAGAATCTACTCAGATAAATCATGATTATGTCAAAATAATTCTTTTCATATTTTAAACTTTTACTAAATGCAAATTTATTTTAAACACTTAAGTGATATAATTTCTTGAAGTTCACGTGTACTACTGTTTTGCATAGATAGAAAACAGGATTAAGTTAATTATTGCCAATAATTAAACTGTTTCTTATCCATCAGCAGTATTAGCTAGCATGGTTTATCCATTTTCCCAAAATTTTATAAAAGTGAAATAATACCTCAAATTATGAATTTAATAGATGCCATAGAATACATAAAATTTTAGGTTTTCTTTTATTTTGTTGACTTGCACTAACTTCAAATGTAAACTTGAAACATTTATTTAATAGCCATCACATTTTATAATTTCCTGGCCAAATGATAGCACAAATTTAAAGTTCCTTAGAAAAGAGATAAAAAAATAAAATACATAAATTTGAATTATTGCACAAATTACTACTATCCTTGTAATCTTTGAAAACTAATTTTTGACAACTTTAACATAATTTACTTCTCTTTATAATGGGATTAAAAATAATTTGTTTTGTCTATTCCATAAAGCTCCTCTAAAAACACTACATTTGGGAGTAAAAAGATAAAGAAAAAAATGGTGAACTCACGGCAAGTGAAAATTATTAAAACCATATCATAAATTACTGTTTGCATAACTGTCCTTAAAAGGTATATCATTTCTAAACTTCTATAAATATTTAACAAATATAAACATATCCCTGCAAACATATACTATATGTTATAAAAGTTTAACCATGTCTAATTTTAATGCTTCCTCATTTTCAGGCTAATTAATAATAAACTATTTCCCTCCATCTCCAAGCATACCTAGTTATTCAACCTGATCTATTTCAGAACAATGGGGCTAATACTGAAGCAACCTTTTACCAAATATTATTCGCAATCTTTTGAAAACTAGTGAAAAAAGCTACTAGTACATTTAAAACAGTGAATGTCTGCAAACTTTTCCTAAAGTTGTAGTTTTTTCACAGTTTTTGGAGACAACTTTTAAGAGTAAGAGCTAGAACAGATTACATTATTATACAATAGATATCCAATACAAAAAGAATGGTCTTGCAAAGCACATAAGCAGAAAAGGTGTGAACGAAACAACGAGGTGAATTAAAGGCAATATGAAAACTGATTGTGCTCAATCTTCTTTCATTATAATGACTTGAAACATAATCATCAGAACACTCATAAAGATTTCAAGTAAATAGGTGTATCTTAAATGTACATTTTACAGTATTTAAAATTCATGTTTAAAATGTCATTTAAATTACTAATTCTCTTTCACAAATGCACACACACACACACTCTTTCCTAGGAATATTATATTTCTAAAAGCTGAAAACAGATTGCATTAAATTATAGTACAGGAACTGCCGTATATTTGAGAGAACAGAAACAATTAAATTTCTAGGAATAAGTTTGAAATTATAAGTTTTCAATCACAATATTGGTTACAATCTTCATTGTCATATTTAAGAATCTCACCAATTGTCATTTGATCTTAACAATTACTTTTTTTTTTTTTGAGAGTGTTTTTCTGTTGCCCAGGCCGGAGTGCATAGCACATTCTCAGCTTATTGCATTCTCTGCCTCCTGGGTTCAAGTGATTCTACTGCCTCAGCCTCCTGAGTAACTGGGATTATAGGTGCATGCTAATTTTTTGTATTTTAGTAGAGATGAGGTTTCACCATGTTGCCCAAGCTGGTCTCAAACTCCTACGCTCAGGCAATCTGCTTGTCTTGGCCTCCCAAAGTGCTGGGATTACAGGCATGAGCCACTGTGCCTGGACAACAATTACATTTAAATGTTACGATGTATTTATGATACTGTCATATGTCTCTTCAGTATGTTTGCCATAGGACTGGCTTACTTCAGGCAATTCGGAAGACCAGATACACAAATAAAAAACAAGCAATTCTGTAGTGCATGAAAAATGAGGAAAAACTCTATTACTTGCCCTAATTAGTATGAGTTACCCTTTTAAAGCAAAGTGATCAAACTACCTTCCAAAAATCAGAAACCAATTTATTTTCTCATACTAATAATTTCTAAGTTATGATAATCTTAATTTCCATTAACTAAATTTTATAATCTACTAATTATGTAACATTGAACTTATCTAAATTAGTTACTAGACAATAAAATGAAAATAAAGGACTAGTATTTTCCTCCCCTAAAAAAACTTATTTTCTATAATTCACAATAAATTCTAAAAAAGTTTTCTATCAACCACCTTATTTCTCACATTTTAACCTTTTAAAAACTATATATCCCCATACAAATTAGCCTAAACTTCATTTAGTATGTTCATAAAGTATGTTTGAAAGTTTAAGAAGCCTATTAAATGGGAAAAGCAGGCTAATGTCAGGTTAAGAATAAATCCTAGGCCTCCTACCAGAACACAAAAGTGGCAAAATTCTCATTGACCCACCATTATTTCAACTAGTAGAAATATGAAACAGAGCTGTGGATTTTTGACTTGGGAAGATATTGATATTTTAACAATCCTCCTTTTACAGTAATTAAAAGGTCCCCTTTGTTTTAACAAGCGCTTTGCAGTAATTACAAATTCTACCTTTTATGTATCCTTTAAGTTATTTTTAAGAAAACGATAGAAACAAAAGAGATATCCTTATATTTAGTATGATTAGAGTTGCAGTTTGGACTCTGAAAAATTTTGGATTTTTCTTATAATGCTATTAAAGTATAATAGGTATGAAGAAATACGCATGCATTATAAAGTTACCTCTCTATGAACTGTCACGAACTGAAAATAAGCAGAATCTATGTCAAGAAAGAGAACAATATCAGTGCTCCAGAAGTATCTCTCAGGTTATTACCACTGCTACTTGTTTCCTCACTTTGAACTGGCCAACTATCACTATCCTGTCTTCTAAACTGTTAATTTGGGCTTCATTTTTTTTTTTTTTCTTTTTTTTGAGACGGAGTTTCTCTCTTGTTACCCAGGCTGGAGTGCAATGGTGTGATCTCGGCTCACTGCAACCTCTGCCTCCTGGGTTCAGGAAATTCTCCTGCCTCAGCCTCCTGAGTAGCTGGGATTAGAGGCGCACGCTACCATGCCCAGCTAATTTTTTTGTATTTTTAGTAGAGACGGGTTTTCACCATGTTGACCGGGATGGTCTCCATCTCTTGACCTCGTGATCCACCCGCCTCAGCCTCCCAAAGTGCTAGGATTACAGGCGTGAGCCACCTCGCCCGGCCCATTTTTTTTTTTATTAATGAAACTGTATATTACACTTTCTTCTTATTCCTTTTCTTCAACATAATATATTGAAAATTACCCACTTTTATGCATATTCCTTTAGACATTAATTCTCATTGCTGTATAGTAAATCAATGTGTGAATATACTACAATATATTTATCATTTTAATACCCATTGGCATTCACATACTTTCCAATTTGAGGCTATTTTAATAGTGCTGCTATGAATATACTTTATTTTTGTTGCAAATATATGGAAGAGTAGAAAAGATGGTGAGATTAAATCACAAGCTTTGGGAGATGTGACTAAACCATTTCCCAAAGTGATCCTATGGCAGACTTTGAAAGTGAAAAGCAAATAATAATATTGATAATTAGTGTTCCCATAAAAACTAGAAAATAGAAAAGGTAATTTTACATAAGTAAAGTAGAAATAATTCTAAAAGGAAGACTGCAATTTCAAAAATCATGTTAGACATGGGTCATTACCAGCAAGTTAGCTGAAGATGAAATTGAGTATCTGAAGAAAACAGCTCATAACCATGTACCTTAAGTTTGAAGACCCCTCAGCATTAGTCTTTGCTAATCTCCAACTACACTCAAAAGTAACAAAGCATAAAACAAAAATGACACGTACACATCTGGATGAAGATGATTTTTAGGCAGGCACTCTTACTAATTTCATCCATAAATTAAAAAAAAAAAACACCAGTAATGAATATTGGTTTTTGTAAGAGTGTGTTAAATGTTAGATTTTATTTCATAACTGCAGAAGATTAAATGGTCATTTTAACTTGCTTTGAGGTACTATCAAATGTCTGAGAAATGTATCATTATTTTGCATATGCACATTACTCTCATCCTACTGAAAATATGGTGTCATTTTGTAGACACTGACTAAATTAGTGCTGACTCCTCTATCACCTCAGATAAATGCATCTGTAAGTGTAGGGTATTTACAGCCATCCTTCCCACTCCAAGTCATAAACTTATTTTTAAAAATAGGTTGCAGAAGTGCTAAAATGACAGTATTTGGTGAATAATTTCCAAAATAAAAATCATTTTCTCTTCCTAGAAATAGCCTAGGGTTTTCAGTGTTGATTCATTCAATTAGAGGTTCACTGAGAACAAGGAACAATTTCTTTCAATATTAATACTCTAGGTATTTACTAGAATGGAAAATTGGCAAGAAACTGGGATATGACATAGAGACACTGTTATTTGAATATTAACTCTTTCCAATAAATAACAATCCTTATTTTAATTTGCTATAGAGGTCTGGATTAGTTATTATTAACAATGGTTGTGCATTAGAATCACCTGGAGAGCTTAAAATAAATACTCATGCCCAGATCTGCTTCCTACGCCAATATAATTTTAATCTATAAGGGGAGCCCAGGCATCAGATTTTAAAGGATCCCCATGATTCTAAGAAGCAGCCCATTTTGAGAACCATTGTATCATGTTATCAGCCTTTAAAGTGCCAAAATGTACTCTACAGTTAAAACAGAATGTTCAGTATTCTTTGAAGATATCATAAAAGATGACTTTTCCTTTTCTTTTTTTTTTTCTTTTACAAATCCCAACTTTAAAGAAATCCCTTGGCAGACGAAGTCATTAGCATTTCCCATGTCTTTACCGAACCTAATTCCCTGGTTGTATTCCTTCCTCCACAAATTCCCTAACTTTAATTTTATCAGAAGTATGACCTCAATAAGCTAAATCACCTGTCTTCAAAACATTGTATATAATTCAAACAAAAACTGTACAATAATAGTAAAATCCCTCAAAAGCTAAAACACACTCCCAAAGTAGTATTTTATTAATATATAAGTATTAGAAAACAAATGTATTTCTCTTTTATCATTTTAATTCCTAAGATAATAAACATTCTGGTAAATTTTCATTAGAATCATAAACTGATTAAAATGTAGTGTTCAACATTCAATCCCATCTCTTTAAATGTATTAACTGCTACATCATTAAAATAAAAATGTGGGATTATGAAGGTGGTCGGTTTTGCTTTTCATTTTAATTTTTTTGTTATTTTGTGATTTTTCAAATTTAGTCTTACTATAGTAAATGGGAGTGACACTTAGTCTCCTTGGTCAGTAATACTGATGTGTTCTTTTAGATACAGTACAGTGAGAATATAACAAGGCATAAAACAAGTAGTCTCAGACTCATCTACATAAATTCCATAAATGGAAATTCATATAGTCATATAAATTTCTCAGAGAGATCTCTTGGAATTTCATACATTGAAATTTTAAGATTTTGCATAGATGTCGCACCTGATTAATTTGCCAATTCAACAGTACCCATTTAGCACATTCTCTTGCCAGGTACTGCCATGGCCAGGTTGGGGAACATGACAGCGAAAACATAAACAAGGTCTCCCCTCTTACCATTTCCTCTTGCTCTTACCTCCCAAAGCTGATTTACTGCCCCCACTAATATGTCCCCATGGCATCTCTTACTTAACATGGCCATAAAATTCACTTCACAGTAAAGATAGATGTGTTTATTTCTGTGTCTCATAGACTCTATCTGCAGTGGCTCTGTTATTCACAGTTATGTGGGAGGCATCACAGCACTGAGATTAAGAGATTCACTTCTGAAGTCAAACCACAAACCATTTTAACTCTGACTTCATAATGTATCAGTTATGTGACCCAGGAAAATTTTTTAACCTTGCTGTCCCTGAATTTCCTCTTCTGTAAAATGGAAATAATAAATTAATGGCTGCCTCATAAGGATATAGCACAGACTCCATAAATCAATTTATATAACATCCTTAGCACTATGGCTAAGATTTAGTAACTTCTCAAAAAATGCTACTTATTCCCATACTACATTTTTAGCACCAAGCATATCACAGATTGTATGCATAGTTACTGCTGGATGAATGATCTACCATCTGCATTACATTACTCAATACAAACGTTACAAAAGTACGTGTTCACAATTTGGTTTTAAAAATGATTATTAAATTATCTTACTTTTCCTGGACTATTTATTTTATCTCACAGAAGAGCGAATGCTCCATAGAACATTTTGCTCTTAAGTGACTAAAATTATTCGGATGAGGCATACATATACCTTAGTAGGAAAAATACTGCCCAATATGGCAAGTTGTCAAGTGCTAATCTCTTTCAAAATCATAACCAAAGTGTATTTTACAAAGATATTGCCTTTCTAGTGCACTAGGGTATGATAGCAATTGCATGTGAAGTAACATTCTAAATTGAACAGCTAAAATAAAATTGGGTTGGTGAAGATAGCTAATATAAATTTTAGCAAAGCCAATTCAACTAGATCAAAACACTAATGAAAATGATAAAACAGACACATGGCAAAATTTATAGATGTTATTCAGTACCATCAATCACATTAATAGCTGGGATAATAGAGATGAATATCCAAGTGGAAGCTACTGTCTCTGCCACTTAAAACCAGAGTAAAAATGAAGGAATTCCTTTCATCAGCAAATACATAATTCTGGATTTTATGTGAAAAGAGTAACCACATTCAACCTTAACCATTTGTTAAAACATTTTTATACTGTTTGGATAATTCATTGTAGAGATGTTTTCCTCTTACATTGTATGAGATGTGTCTATGTGGAAACTAATATATATTTCCAACTGCTTTTGGGGAATTTAACATTGTTATAAAGTTACTGAATAATACTCTACATGAATCAACATGGGATATCAATACCAGTTAAAACATATTTGCCAAAGATTTCATTAGCATTAATGTTGAATTATCATTTCCTCAACAATGATCAAGTCATTTGTTCAAAAATATTACTAAGTGACTACTATGTTTTGGTAGCTATTCCAGGTGCTGAGAATACAATAATGAACAACATTTTTATTTGTATTTTTTTAGAGATGAGGTCTCACCATGTTGCCCAGTCTGGTCTCAAGCTCCTGGGCTCAAGCAATTATCCTGCCTCAGCTTCCCAAAGTGCTAGGATTATAGACATGAGCCACCAAGGCAGGCTGTGAACAATATTAAACTAAAAACTATTTCCTGTGGTAACAGAGATTACACCTAATGGGACAGGGAGACAGAGAGCAGACTGATAAATTAATACAAGGTCTGTCTGACGGTGATAAATATTATGCAGGGGGAAAAAATGTAGGGAGAGGATAAGAAACATTGAAGGACTATAGAAACTGTGACAAAAAAAACAAACATTTCAGAAAAGAACTGAGTAAGGAATGAAGAAGCCAAGTTCTGAAAGTGCCTAGTGCCTGCAGAAAGGCTTTTCAGCAGAAGTTTGAGAAAGGTAAAGGCCCTAAGATAGAAAAGGGCCTAACTGATGGGCAGTTGTCCTATGAAGGATATGTGGCCATCAGTCATTGGCACACTGCAACAATTCATATTTTACGCGGTGGCTCAAGCCTGTAATCCCAGCACTTTGGTAGGCCGAGGCGGGTGGATCACGAGGTCAACAGATCAAGACCATCCTGGTCAACATGGTGAAACCCCGTCTCGACTAAAAATACAAAAACTTAGCTGGGCATGGTGGCGCATGCCTGTAATCCCAGCTACTCAGGAGGCTGAGGCAGGAGAATTGCTTGAACCCAGGAGGCGGAGGTTGCGGTGAGCCGAGATCGCGCCATTGCACTCCAGCCTGGGTAACAAGAGCGAAACTCCGCCTCAAAAAAAAAAAAAAAAAAAAAAAAAAAAAAAAAAAAAACAGAGAAATAAGACTTTGTGTTAATTTTTTACAATGCACACCACAAGCATGCAACAAGGTGTTGGTAATTGGGTAAACATGAGAACAATTTAGTTAATGTAAACTATATAATTCTGCCTTAACATTACCTATTTTACTTTCATACTAAATCAGTTTTCAGTTGCATAAAATGCTGAGATTATTTATGGACTACGAAATGGTATATCTATAAAGAGACACATTTAACTACTATCTATATACAGATGAAACTATTAAATATATACAGGTGCTGTGTCCCATTAATGTGATAAAATATTAGAAATCAAATCAAAAGTCCTTTTCTCCCTACTGGCATATTCTCTTATTTCAATGGAACTCAAGACAAATGAAAAATACCTAAGCAAAGGGAAACAAAACTGTGCTTAGATTTTTCAAAATGTAATGGAAGCAAGCTATCTTCTGATGTGCAAATGTATAAATTGATTAGTAGATTGGATTTGAGAATATAGCTTGTTTTCAACAACATTGAAGATGAAATACTCATCAATAGAGAAGGATATGAGAAAAGAAAATGACCCATTCATGTACTTCGCATGATCACAGAATATCATAACATTCTTTGAAAACACATGTGCATACATACCACACACTGCTGAGAAATATCATGATGATAACTTCATACTAAAAGATTTTTTGTTCCTGAATTTCTCATAGCATTGGTATAGTTTGGGACTTGAGACATTAATACAGTGTATTCATTTCTCTATATAACCCTCTTCTTTCTTTCTAAGATAATGGCTTGCTTCATTTTATGGTATTGTCCTAGAGTGGTAGGACACACATTTTATGTGTTTTATCATAAACCACAATAAATATGTTAACCTCTTGTGAAATAAGGCAAAAACTAGTAAGCGAATGAATGTTTGAATAGATAAAAACTAATCTTTAAGCTTTCAACATCTATAAACTCTTCAACATAGCAATTAACATTTGTTGAACAAGTAAATTATATTTACCAGTAGTTAAAAGGAAGTAAAATAGATTTACCTATCTACAATCTCATCTCACAAACTCTTTGAACAAATTGAATGTCAATCAACGAAGTGATGATGCAATCTATAAAATGGGAGAAAATATTTGCAAACTCTTTACCTGACAAAGAATGCATAACCAAAATATGTAAGGAACTCAAACAACTCAATAGTAAATAGATCTGATTAAAAATGGAAAAATATCTAAATATACATTTATTACATGTATCACAGCAAAAGTACAATTATTATGTATCCATAAAATTCAAATGTTTTATTTAATTGTTTTTTTGAAAACTGTAATACTCTGTAACTTTGAGATCCAGGTCTTAAGAGTTACACAGCTTTTCATCACCCATTGGAACATCCTATGTTGGATGTTAGCCATCACTCTGTGAGGAAGTCCAAGTAGTGACGAGGAGAAGCCAATGTGAAGGACAAATGAAGTCCTGCTCAAAAGCTCCAGCTGATCTCCCAGATGGCAGTGGCACCAATAGTCAGGCATTTCAGGAAGGCCATTTGGGACTGTCTGGCAGTCCAATGTTCTATTGACAATGAAAGGGAATTTTCAATCAACCAACAGAATTATGAGAAATAATGAATTGTTTTTCTGTTAGGCTATGAAGTTTAGTTCTGTTTTGTTACACATCAATAGAAAACTGGAACAACAGATGAGCACTCCCTCTGTGGATACATTGTGCTGCATCCCAGGGACATGGCTGACACTGTAGTTTATACTGGAGTCAATCCATGATGTCCTACATCTGCACTTGCAAAAACTGACCTTAAAACAACTGTCTATTACCCATGAAAATGACACATATATTAACCAGAATTGTTTACTTCAATAAGGTAGTAAATACGTTTTCTAGTTTGAATAAAACTGTTAAGATACTAAATAATCAGCTGAAACTATGAGGATGGCTTTTTGACAAATGTCACACATAAAAGAAGACAACAGCTGTTAGGATTGATTATAGTTAACACCAATAGCATGTGGGGAGAATGTCACTTTAGAATTGACTGGAATTTCTAATTAGTGTTTTCATGCCAAGAAATTTCTTAAGGCAAAGCAATACATGAGGGGAGGAAAAAAAAGAAATCTAGACAAAAAAATTCAGTTTGTTTTGGGTTTATATGATTTTGTACTGCTTTTAAATAGATGGTATAAGAAATATATCAAGTAGACTATCAGAAAATATTAATTTAATAAAACAATCAGCAACTGAAGTTAGTAGACCTTTCTAAGTAGCAGTTGGGAATAAAAAAAAAAAAAAAAACAGGATAAAGCTGGTAATTATTATGTTGTTTAAAATATAATGGTTCATAATCTTAAATTCATTCATTCATTAGAATGAATCTTAAATTTTAAATCTGTTAACATATAAATGCTCCTAGTCATAAATTCATTAAAATTCATTCATTAGAATTCATGTCAAACCTTAATTTTGTGAAACTATTGCATAAAAGTTCAGAGGCAGCTTGGAAAGATCTGATAATTATTACAATTTGTGTGTCAGCCCCTCTGGCCTAACAACATTCAAATATTATGAGCTTTCATCCCTGAATCTACCCTCACCAATTCTAGGACTTGTAAGGTAGACACCAACTTCGTGAGAAAATTTCACCCTGTACTCTCTCTGCAAATGTCTGATACTGATGAACTGCCGAAATGTGTAGTCTCTTCAAAACTGAAGCACAGGCATAAGAGAACCATTTCATTGGTAATGAGAGTACTTAATAACTTTTTAGAAAATATATAAATATTAAAAATATTATTAAAAAATGTAATGACAGTATTTTTTATTTTAAATGATTTCAACGTCTGTAAAATAATATAGACTAGAATAACAGCTTATATAATTTAATATAGGTAATGGTAGATTATTTATTCTAACATGCATTAAAAATACAGATTTGGAGAACTTGGAGTATGAGGTTAGCAAATATGCCTAATTCATCTCTTTCCACCCGTGTCTGGCTCATAGCATGAACTTAATGTAAAGTATTTTCTTATATTAAATTCTTTTCATAGAAAATGCCTGTTTCTCTGAAAAACAGTCTAAAAATTAAGGTTTTGCTTTGCTGAATGAACCATTTATGTAAAAATTTTAAACTGTGGAATAAAATATGAAGCAATCATAAATTGACTTAATCTGCATGTTTAGATTAAAATTAAAAGAAGGCAGTATTGATTATATTTACCACTAGCTGAACTAGTCATTTCTCCCTCTGTCTCTAATTCCCTTTCTTTCTTACTTGAGCAAAAGAAAAATCAAGAGTACTAACCAAATTCAACCTTATCATTGTTCTATTAGAAATAAAAATATAGATAAATTAATTCATCCAGACTAGTTGCTTTGATTTAAAAAAATATGTGAATCATTTCTCATCACAAGAAAAAAAACAGCAATAAATTGTTTTTATTATGTAACTAAATTGTTAATACTCTTGTGCTTAAATTAATCAGATAAAATGACTGATTTTCAACTTAAATCATTAATTTTAACGCAATGACATTAAAACAGACCTTAATTCCTACTCTGTCTAAAATCAAATATATAAATATATAAAATGTTTTTATAAAATTTATGATAGAGATTATGAAGGAAAATATTCTACTTTTTATTTTATAAACTTACCTATCATTAATATAGTCCCATGGCCAAAGCAGTGATGGTCAATATGACAAGAGAGATGAAGTATAATTCATTTCACTGAGAGAGAAGTGTACAGTCCATTATTGGAAGGAAGAAAGGGTGGAAAGTGGGGAGGGCAGGGGATAAGAGGAGAGGGGAAGAAGGGAAAGGAGGGAAAGAGGGAGGGATAAAAGAGGAGAGAGAGAACGAGAGGGGGTGAGAAAACAAAAGGGAAAGGAATACATGCTAACATTGCACTACTTTTTATAAAATAAGGATTTCATTAAAAATTAATGTAATACATGGCTTCCTTTCACTACATTGACTTTAAATATATATGCAACATATGTGATATTTTTGATAGATGACTATGAAATAAGAACAACACTATAATTCACTTATAATTTGTTGTTCATGTGAAATGGTGAGCATTTCAGGTGCACCTGGTAATGCTAATTAATAAATATTTCTAAAATTGTTTATGAAAACTCAATGAAGCATGTAATAGTATGTTTCTAGACAGTATAAATGCACTTTTAAAGATAAAGAATAAATATGGATTTTGAGACGAGAGATATATGATGGGTGAAATCTTTGAGCAAATATGTATTTATAAAATAATTATAGTGATTACAAAGGAAAATAACTAACAGGGTTTAACACTGATTTATTTGTAGGATATAATTTGCTAGCACTAAATTAGTTAACATAGGATCTGCACATGATTTTCATTTAAGTTTCTGCTGTATCTAAGGATTTCTTGAATAAAAAGTTTGCTGGGAGAGAACTTTCACAGTTGCTCCTACAATATATTCTGTTTCTTTCTTTCTTACTTTTTAAAATGTGGATGAAATTGCCTTTACAGAATAAAGTAAGTATGGCTGATCTGAAAAAGTAACTATAAGTGTTCTAAGTAAATAGGCACTGATTTTGAATACAGGCTAGACATTTATATTTAGGTGTAATTTCTGGTTATAATAGATATGTCTGTTAGGAGATTCCAATTTCCAGACTTTGTTGTTTTCTTTTTTGCTTTTTTTAAAATCATTCCATCAACAAACAGTTATATAATCCCAAGCCATAAGTAACTACTACAGCAATTCTCTAGTACAGATACATGCTGATTTAAACAAAACTTTGGTTTAGCTTAATTTCATGATTGTATTCAACATGGAAAATGAAATATATAATATTTTTATTTAGGGAAGAACTTTGAACATTCCTAATGGAAAGAAAAATTCTAAAAAAATATATTTAAAAATAATTAACTTTAAAACTGTCTTAAAATGTTATTAATTTCTCCTTCAAAATATTTTTAGTCTTATTTTGTTCATGTTTCAATATTCTGTTATATGGTAATAAATGTGTCAAGTATTCATTTACCTTTTCATAGAAAAACTCTACAGTTAATATTTCATATAAACTAGATTGATATTAGGCAAGAATTTATTAGAACATCAAATCAGCAATATATGTGAAAAACAGATGGTTAATAATGAAATTCAATTATCACTATCCATCACCATTAGGAGGATATTTCAACTATATATAGATAGTTGGAATGACACTCTCATTTCCTGGTTTTTTATTTTTTTCTGAATTATTCTGTTGATAGTTTTGGTCCAATCAATTGCAAATGGCACTGGTGTTATCAATACAGACCAATAATGTATGATTGATTTGATCTAACAGTTCCAGTCAAGGGATTCGGAGATGGTAACACAGTAATACAAACAGCCTAGTGCTTCACATATTTCACAGGTGTTGTCTCTTAATTGGAAGAACTCAGGTTGTCGCAATGGTTTCTCAGCTACCCTAATGCTCTTTTCTTTTTCCTTTCTGTCTTTTATTGTTGTTGTTTTCTGTGCTCCTGGTAACTCACAGAACATCTAACACCCTTTCTTAGAATACATACTGGATGTTTCCGAAAGAGAAAGTTAACACAGACGTTTCTGTTTTAAACCAAATTTCCTGCAGAGAATTAGTCTTCTGAGAACAGGAAAGAAACAAAAGATTAAACATATAAAATTAGTTGTTTGGCTATCAGATGGAAATGTTGGACTACTCATTTTAGGAATCAATCCAGAAATAATGTGGATACCTACTATGGTACAAATCTGCTTGTCACTACCGATCACTAACACTGAATTTTACTTCACAAATCTCTCCTATCTATGGCTTCCTTCTCTAATAAATGCATTAGCTACTCTCGGCTAAAATAGGAAATCAGCCTTCATCCTCATTTTCTATCAGACCCAACAACTAAACCCTTAACAGCTTCTACATGACCTCCTCACTAAATGCAAAGCAAACCTTAAGTGAATTCACTTCTTGTTTTCTTTAATGTTACCACCCTCGTTTTTCAAGTCTACCATCACCACCCTTCCCCAGCCCTGACCCTGAATTACTGCATTTACATCTTGACTTGTCTCCCAGTTTGTATTCTTGCTCTTCTACCATCTATTCTATTCACCAGGCTCATCTAAAAAGACAAATCAAATGATGTTATTTTTCTGTTTTAAGTGATCTTATTTCTTTCTAATTTAATATAAAATTAATTTTATTACTATGACTTGCAAGGATCTATAGAATTTGACTTTTCACTATGTTCTAGAAATAATTTTCCATTAAGCTCCCTGTCAAGTCCTTTCTTGATTTAGGCTATCATCATGTGTAGACTCCCAGTCCTTAGAAAGCTCTTTTCTTAGCTTTGGACATGACTATCTCAGATCATTCTTTATCTTCACTCCTCAGCTCAAATTATGCCCTCTCAGTTAACTCTTCCTTGGCCTTTCTATTTAACCACAGCTCTCTTTTCTCATAATAATTTTCTTTATAATTTGTAATTATATTGTTGCTTTTTTTTTTTTTTTAATTTCCTGTCTCCTAGCTAAACTTGTTTTCTCCCTAAAGGCAGTGATCTTATTCGTTCCCTGCCAAGCACCTAACAGGATTTCTCATATCAAGTAGGCACTCAGCAAATATTTCCTGAAATAATTCAATTTCAAAAACGAAATTTATACTTATAGCCTTCCAGAAACATAGTCTGTGGGAAATTCATTATCCCTCAGACAGCACTGGTCATGTGGCAAAAACGATGCTGAGCCTTGTCTGTCCCCAAGCTGTCACACTATAGGCTTGCTAGAGAAAATATAGGACATCCAGTTCAATTTGATTTTCAGATGAAAACTGATATTTTTCCCAGAAATACATTCCAAATATTGCATGAAAGACACTTATACTATTAATAAGAAAGCATTCATCACTTATCTGAAATTTAAGTTTAACTAGGCATCTTGTGTTTTTATTTGCTAAATCTAGCACTCCTATCACATAACATGCTCCATGAAAAGAGATGGATGGCCAAATCTTTAAATAACGGTTTTGTTTGTGCCTCTAATTTTCAAACCTGTATGCCAATCCTAGGTCTTGCAATCCTTAAAGCCTATGGATATGCTAATTAGGCTGCAGATAATCTTTATGCTCTAGGCTCAATTTTCATCTGAAGTCTCATTGATAGAAATGACATATACGGCAGACAGTTTGAAGAGTAACTGGAATTTTTATTTATGTAAGCACGCTAGTCATGACTCCAAAGATGCAGGATGATTCAGGATACAATATACCTGGGTATTAGTGTATTTACATCCAACTGTCTATGCCTCTCTCAAAAGAGGTTTTATGGCATATCCTTTAGAGATATGTTCTTGCCTTACCCTAAGGAAATCCAAAGAAACAATTAAATAAACTCAATTTAGCATGTTACCTAAGAATATGCCTATGGTCATTTTTTACTGTGTCTTTCAATGTTCACTAAATGAAGGTGCAGAAAATACATTATTTCAGACCTCACTGTTGCGGTATACTTCTAACTAAATCCAAGGCTTATTGCTATTGACAACCTTATAAATGAAAAGGAAAAGTCTATTAATATTTCTCTAAGCAAGTCTGTATTACTCTGAAATGCAACCATTGTGAAGTATAATACTATATATCTAACTCTTCAAAACATTATTTGTCACATTTAATTCCATTGAACATTGTCCACTTCCTTTCCAATGAATACCAAGGAATTCGCAGCTGACTACAAATAGTTTCCAGGGATATCTTTCTAATATCAGTAGCTACATTTTCTTGCATGTTACTAAATATAACAAAACCCATAATTTTTATAATTCATTTCTACAACATTTGAATATTCTTTATGCTTCAGGCATAATGTTACATTAATTATTTACAGTACTCTGTACTCTCAAATTCCCTTGCAAGAAGTGAAGATAGATTTCACACTATAACCATTAGTCAAGTCCTCAGGTATTGAATCTCATAAATAATATTACAAGGTAAATTTTTAAAGCAATAAAGAATCAAACAGAAAAAGTTAAATAAACAAATACATTTTATTTTTTAATTTATTTCTTTAGTTCTTTATAAAATATACATTTGGAAAACAGTTTAAGTTGAGATGTATACATGAAGAGACTTCAAATGTCTGTAAATTTTTAGAAAGATCTCAGTTAATAGCATGTTTGATGCAGTTTATAAGTGTCCAATTTTCAGTTAGATAAATAATTTAAATGTCATATATTCATCTGTTAAAGTATTCATGAATTGCCTGCAGCTCTATATAAAATTGATAGTGTCATTTAGTAAGTGAGAGAAAACACTTTATCCAGTTATATGTTGAAATACTTTTAAACCAATGCACTTGCTCCTCATGTACAATTATGCCAAACTTTATAAATGGCAATCAAGTGATTATACAGTTACATATGACAAAAACTGTGCAATATGCAATGTACATGTAAAGTATATGCTAAGAAAGAATTATTTTAAGGTGTCATTTTACAGAAGAACTTTTCAGACTTACAGATGACACAAGACTAGAATCAAATGTTTAGAAAAAAACAGATATTTACCAAAATCTCATGATTCAAATGATGTTAGGTCAAAATTAAATGCATGTCTAAGGAAGTTCATATTATTTTTTAAAGGTTTGTAAAACATTACCAAATATTATATTCTTAAATAAGGGTGGTATTACTGCATCTAAAAACTTTTTTAAAATTTTTGATCTGAGGCTCCAGTTTGTGAAAAGCTGTTATTTTTTCCTCTTAATTTATCAAACTGATGATTTTGTCACCATTCTGTCAGAAAACAATTGGAAACAAATGAAAACTTGCTAAAAAAAAAAAAAAAGTATAAATAGGGCACTACACAGAAAAAAAAAGATGATTCGTATTTGGTGAGAAAAAAATCAAAATGTGAAAAAGCCACAACCTATGTGTGTTATGCTGATTTATTAAGGAATAATAAATATTATTTACTATTTGGGAATAAAAGACATAAAATTTATTTATTTTGCTTATAGTGATTAGGCTTTTTAAAACATAAGGGATTAAAGTTCTTGCAATCTGAAAATATAAATAATGTACAAGCTACAGTACTATACTAATTAGCATAATTCCTTGCATTTACTGTACGCCTACCAAGGGAAAACAAATGATTATGCTGATTTAATGCTGACCTTTAATTCTACCCCCATTAGCATTCTCCAGTACAGAGTACAATAATATATCCTGTGTTTCAATTCAATCAACTGTACTCCAGTATCTTTTAGCTATAGAAGAGATTTCCAAAATAGTTTTTATTGTTTTATCTTTGCCCATCAATCTTGTCAGATGCCTACTGACCTCAAAAACTGGTAGCATCAAATATTTTCTTCAAAACTCAGTGCCCTTGCTGTTCCAGTCAGTGGCAGCCAAGGATTGTTAAGAAAAACAACAAGCAAAGTGGAAACCAGTATGAGAAAATTGCTCTAAGGTAAACTCCAGAGGCAAGAACATTTCATACCTGACTTCAACATTTTCTGTGTGAATTACAGCAATTTATTTACCTCTGAGGACCTCACAGTTTTTTCAATATCAGAACAAGAAAAAATATACCCTACCAAATAGAGATAAATGAAGGATTAAATATTATTCATGCAAATTCTCTTACTAACAGTGCCTGGCAAAGGTGAGTGTTCGCTACAGCTTAGTTTTAACTAGCTTTTTTTTTTTAAGATGGAGTTTCACTCTTGTTCCCAAGGCTAGAGTGCAATGGCATGATCTCAGCTCACCACAGCCTCCAACTCCAGGGTTCAAGGGATACTCCTGCCTCAGCCTCCAGAGTAGCTGGGATCACAGGCATGCACCACCACACATGGCTGTTTTTTGTATTTTTAGGAGACATGGGGTTTCTCTATGTTGGTCAGGCTGGTCTGGAAATCCTGACCTCAGGTTGGAATCTGCCCACCTCAAGCCTCCCAAAGTGTTGGGATTACAGGCATGAGCCACTGCGCCCAGCCTTAATTACTTTTTTTCTAAATTTTATATGCTTCATCTTTTATTGAACATTGAAGTACAGGTATTTGTAATTTGGAACAGTTCCTTAAGAAAACATGCTACAAGTACTTACCACACTCCAGTTTAAAACTTGTGTAAATAGTAATAATCCCATCATCATTTTCAAGTCATTTCTCAGCCAATGTTTAACACATGGCAATTAATCACAACAGTGGCCCAAAGTATCATATCATAAATGTATTACCACACCCTTGTCTAATTGACTGTGTAATCTATTACAATATCAAAATTTTAAGCTGAAAAGTGCTTCTAAAACCCTTCAAATGAAAAGTAGAAGTTGACAACTCATAAGATTGGTTTTAGCAATCAATAAATGTTATATTTTCGGATTGACTCGCAAGATGGCGTCATAGAAGCGACTCAGGATTGCAGCTCTCAGTGAAGGCGCAGAGGGTGAGTCCTAGCCGCATTCTCGGATGGACCTTTTTTGCCCACAGAGCGACGAAAGTCCCAGGTGTGGGAGAGACACGGGATGCTAGTACAGCCGGCTAGCGCAGCCGACTCATGCGGCTGCTTCAGCTGGTGCCACAGCAGGACCCAGCACGGAACTCACTGGTCTGGGTGCCCTGTTAAACTGGCAATCTGAGATTGGGAAGGGCAGATTGGCATGTCCATCTGATTGAATGGGACTTGGACAATGAGCCAGACCAGAAGATTCCTGCAAAGCGTGATCTGAGCCGGTGCAGTGGGCAGCAGCATGGGAGATCGCACGGATCCCAGTGCCCTATCGGCAGGCTACTGGGGCGCCAGTGAAAGAGTCGACCTTTCAGCTTGGGGAGAGGAAGAGAGAGAGAGAGAGGATGGACTCTGAGGCAGGGAGCTGGGTGATCAGGCTTGGCGGGTCCCACCCTCACAGGGACAAGCAGGGCGGCGATTGAAGGTGCTCGGGGCTGAGAGTTTTGCTGCTGGCCTCTAGAACGGTGCAGCCCAGTGGGGGAGGGGCGTCCACCATTACGGACGCAATCCACCCCTACTGAAGTACTGCCCAGGGCTGACGCAGCCTGCCGTTGCCGAGGCAACCTGCCATAACAGAGAGACTCCGCCAGGAGGGGGAAGTACTCCACAGCAGAACGGAGCCCAGCAGCAACAGGGCAGACCTGCACTAGCAGGGCAGAGCCCCGGCAGGCAAATAGTGAATAGACTGCTACCTAGTGGGGCAGGACAGTGCAACAGATACTCATAAAGAAAGCCCCAACTCCCTGAGACAGAGCATCTAAAGGGGGGGAAAAAAGGGTGGTGTTTTATGAGTTCTGTTGCAGCAGATATAAACAAGCTCCCAACAACCCTGAATGAACAACGGAGCTCACAGCTCAGCACTGAAGCTCCTATAAAGCACAGACCGTCTCCTCAAGCAGCTCCCTGACCCCTGTATATTCAAAGAGTCACCCCCAAAAAGGACTAATCAGACTGACATTTGGTGGGCATCATTCTGGAACAAAGACAGCAGAAGAAGAAACTGGTATCATCCCTCACTGTTCCACAGCTGCTACAGGTATACCCCAGACAAGCAGGACCTGAAGTGGACCTCAGCACTCAAACAGTAGAGGGGCTAGACCATTAGAAGGAAAACTAAGTAACAGAAATACTTCATCATCAACAATCTCAGCATCCACACAGAGACCCAATTGAAAAATCAGCAACTACTAAGACGACAGGTGGATACATCCATAAAGATGGGAAGAAACCAGTGCAAAAAGTAGGAAAACACCCAAAACCAAAACACCTCACCTCCTACAAAGGACCAAAACTCCTCACCAGCAAGGGAACAAAGCTGGACGGAGAATGACTGCGACAAAATGACGGAATCAGACTTCAGAAAGTGGATAATGAGAAACTTCAGTGAGCTAAAAGAACATGTTCTAAATCAGTGCAAAGAAACTAAGAACCTTGAAAAAAGATTCGAGGAATTGATAACAAGAATGGACAACTTAGAGAGGAATATGAATGAATTAAAGGAGCTGAAAAACACAACACGAGAACTTCACAAAGCATGCACAAGTTTCAACAGCCGAATTGACCAAGGAGAAGAAAGAATATCAGAAGTTGAAGATGAACTCAATGAAATAAAATGAGAATCCAAGATTAAAGAAAAAAGCACAAAACGGAATGAACAAAATCTCCAAGAAATGTGGGACTATGTGAAGAGACCCAACTTACATTTGATAGGTGTACCAGAATGTGATGAAGAGAATGAATTCAAGCTGGAAAATACTCTTCAGGATATTTCCAGGAAAATTTCCCCAACCTAGCCAGACAGGTCAATACTCAACTCCAGGAAATACAGAGAACACCACAAAGATACTCCGCAAGAAGAGCAACACCAAGGCACATAATCGTCAGATTCACCAGGGTTGAAATGAAGGAGAAAATACTAAGGACAGCCAGAGAGAAAGGTCAGGTCACCCACAAAGGGAAGCCCATCAGACTAACAGCAGATCTCTCGCCAGAGACTCTACAAGCCAGAAGACAGTGGGGGCCAATATTCAACATCCTTAAAGAAAAGAACTTTCAAGCCAGAATTTCATATCCAGCCAAACTGAGCTTCATAAGTGAAGGAAAAATAAAATCCTTCATGAACAAGCAAGTACTCAGAGATTTTGTCACCACTAGGCCTGCTTTACAAGAGCTCCTCAAAGAGGCACTACACATAGAAAGAAACAACCAGTACCAGCCATCCTAAAAGCATGCCAAATGCTAAAGACCATCAACAAAATGAAGAATGTACATGAACCAATGGGCAAAACAGCCAGCTAGCATCAAAATGGCAGTATCAAATTCACATATAACAATATTAACCCTAAATGTAAATGGGCTAAATGCACCAATAAAAAGACTGGCAAATTGGATAAAAAAAACAAAACCCATCAGTGTGCTGTATCCAGGAAACCCACCTCACATGCAAGGATACACAAAGGCTCAAAATAAAGGGATGGAGGAAGATTTACCAAGCAAATGGAGAGCAAAAAAAAAGCAGGAGTTGCAATTCTCGTCTCTGATAAAATAGACTTTAAAGCAACAAAGATCAAAAGGGACCAAGAAGGTCATTACATAATGATAAAAGGATCGATACAACAAGAAGAGCTAACAATTCTAAATATATATGGACCCAATGCAGGAGCATCCAGATATATAAGGCAAGTTCTTAATGACTTACAAAGAGACTTAGACTCCCACACAATAATAGTGGGAGACTTTAACACTCCACTGTCAATAGCAGACAGATCAACCAGACAGAAAATTAACAAGGATATCCAGGACTTGAACTCAGACCTGGAACAAGCAAACCTGATAGACATTTACAGAACTCTCCATCCCAAATCCACAGAATATACATTCTTCTCAGCACCACAACACACCTACTCCAAAATTGACCACATAATTGGAAGTAAAGCACTCCTCAGCAAATGCAAAACAACGGAAATCATAACAGTCTCTCAGACCATAGTGCAATCAAGTTGGAACTCAGAATTCAGAAAATAACTCAGAACAGCACAGCTTCATGGAAACTGAACAACTGGCTCTTGAATGTTGATTGGATAAACAAAGAAATGAAGGCAGAAATAAAGAAGTTCTTTGAAACCAAAAAGAATGAAGACACAATGTACCAGAATCTCTGGGACACATTTAAAACAGTCTGTAGAGGAAAATATATAGCAATAAGTGCCCACATGAGAAGAGTGCAGAGATCCAAAATTGACACCCTATCATCAAAATTGAAAGAGCTAGAGGAGCAAGATCAAAAATGCTCAAAACCTAGCCGAAGACAAGAAATAACTAAGATCAGAGCAGAACTGAAGGAGATAGAGACAAGAAAAACCCTTCAAAAAATCAATAAATCCAAGAGCTGCTTTTTCGAAAAGATCAACAAAATAGACAGACCACTAGCCAGACTGATAAAAAAGAAGAGAGAACAACCAAATAGATGCATTAAAAAACGATAATGGGGAAATCACCACAGATGCCACAGAAATTCAAACCATCATCAGAGAATACTACAAACAACTCTATGCACATAAACTAGTAAACCAGGAAGAAATGGATAAATTCCTGGACGCCTGTGTCCTTCCAAGCCTAAACCAGGAGGAAGCCGAAACTATGAATAGACCAATAACAAAGTCTGAAGTTGAGGCAGCAATTAAGAGCCTACCACACAAAAAAAGCCCAGGTCCAGATGGGTTCACAGCTGAATTCTACCAGACACACAAAGAGGAGCTGGTACCATTCCTTCTGAAACTATTCCAAATAATTCAAAAAGAGGGAACCCTTCCCAAATCATTTTATGAAACCAACATCATCCTGATACCAAAATCTGGCAGAGACTCAACAAGAAAAGAAAACTTCAGGCCAATATCCATGATGAACATAGATGTAAAAATCTTCAATAAAATACTGGCAAACCGATTGCAACAGCACATTAAAAAACTTATCCATCATGATCAAGTAGGATTCATCCCGGGGATGCAAGGCTGGTTCAACATACGCAAGTCTATAAATGTAATTCACCACATAAACAGAAGCAAAAACAAAAACCACATGATTATCTCAATTGACGCAGAGAAGGCATTTGACAAAATTCAACAGCCCTTTATGCTAAAAACCCTCAATAAACTTGGTATTGATGGAACATATCTCAAAGTAATAAGAGCTATTTACGACAAACCAACAACCAATATCACACTTAATGGGCAAAAACTGGAAGCATTCCCTTTGAAATCCGGCACTAGACAAGGATGCCCTCTCTCACCACTCTTATTCAACATAGTACTGGAAGTTCTAGCTAGAGCAATCAGGCAAGAAAAAGAAATAAAGGGTATTCAAACAAGAAAGGTGGAAGCCAAATTGTCTCTATTTGCAGATGACATGATAGTATACCTAGAAGACCGCATCACCTCAGCCCAAAAGCTCCTGAAACTGATAAGCAACTTCAGCAAAGTCTCAGGATATAAAATCAATGTGCAAATATCACAAGCATTCCTATACACCAATAACAGACTTAAAGAGAACCAAATCAAGAACGAACTGCCATTCACAATTGCTACAAAGAAAATAAAATACCTAGGAATACAACTCACAAGGAATGTAAGGGACCTCTTTAAGGAAAACTACAAACCACTGCTCAACGAAATAAGAGAGGACACAAACAGATGAAGAAACATTCCATGTTCGTGGTTAGGAAGAATCAATATCATGAAAATGGCTATACTGCCCAAAGTAATTTACACAATCAATGCTATCCCCATCAAACTACCATTGAATTTCTTCACAGAACTGGAAAAAAACACCATGAATTTCATATGGAACCAAAAAAGAGCCCGCATAGCCAAGTCAATTCTAAGCAAAAAGAACACAGCGGGAGGCATCACACTACCAGACTTCAAACTATACTACAAGGCTACAGTAATCAAAACAGCATGGTACTGGTACCAAAACAGAGATATAGACCAATGGAACAGAACAGAAGCATCGAAGGCAACACAACATATCTACAACCATATTATCTTTGATAAACCAGACAAAAACAAGCAATGGGGAAAGGATTCCCTATTTAATAAATGGTGTTGGGAAAACTGGCTAGCCATGTGCAGAAAGCAGAAACTGGACCCCTTCCTGACACCTTACACTAAAATTAACTCCAGATGGACTAAAGACTTAAACATAAGACCTGACACCATAAAAACCCTAGAAGAAAATCTAGGCAAAACCATTCAGGACATAGGAGTAGGCAAGGACTTCATGACCAAAACACCAAAAGCATTGGCAACAAAAGCCAAAATAGACAAATGGGACCTAATCAAACTCCACAGCTTCTGCATGGCAAAAGAAACCGTCACTAGAGTGAATTGGCAACCATCAGAATGGAAAAACATCTTTGCAGTTTACACATCTGACAAAGGGCTGATATCAATAATTTACAAAGAACTCAAAACAGATTTACAGGAAAAAAACAAACAAGCCCATTCAAAAATGGGCAAAGAATATGAACAGACACTTTACAAAAGAAGACATACATGAGGCCAACAAACATGAAAAAGTGCTCATCATCACTGGTCATTAGAGAGATGCAAATCAAAACCACATTGAGATACCATCTCACGCCAGTTAGAATGGCGATCATTAAAAAATCTGGAGACAGCAGATGCTGGAGAGGATGTGGAGAAATAGAACACTCTTACACTGCTGGTGGGAGTGTAAATTAGTTCAACCATTGTGGAAGACAGTGTGGCGATTCCTCAAGGACCTAGAAATAGAAATTCCATTTGACCCAGCAATCCCATTACTGAGTATATATCCAAAGGACTATAAATCGTTCTACTATAAGGACACATGAACATGAATGTTCATTGCAGCACTGTTTACAATAGCAAAGAACTGGAACCAACCCAAATGCCCAACGATGATAAACTGGACTGGGAAAATGTGGCACATATACACCATGGAATATCATGCAGCAATCAAAAATTATGAGTTTGAGTTCTTTGTAAGGACATGGATGAATCTGGAGAACATCATTCTCAGCAAACTGACACAAGAACAGAAAAAGAAATACCGCATATACTCACTCACAGGCGGGTGAGAAAAATGAGAACACATGGACACAGAGAGGGGGTCTACTACACACTGGGGTCTATTGGGGGGAATGGGGGAGGGACAGTGGGGGGGTCTGCGGAGGGATAGCCTGGGGATGAATGCCAAGTGTGGGTGAAGGGGAGGAAGGCAGCAAAACACACTGCCATGTGTGTACCTATGCAACTATCTTGCACGTTCTGCACATGTACCCCAAAACCTATAATGCAATAAAAATTAAAGAAAAAAAAATGTTATATTTTCAGAGCTGTTTTAAGATCACAGCAAAATTGACCAGAAACTACAGAGAGTTTCCCTATACCCATGTCCCAACTTAAGCACAGGCTTCCCCCTCTATGAACACTGTATGCCACAGTGTTGCATTTGTCACAACTGATGAACCTACATTGATACATCAACATCATGCAAAGTCAATGGCTTACATTAAGTTTCGCTCATAATATATATCCCATGGGTTTTGATAAACATGTAATGACATGTTTATCTACCACTGAAGTCTGAAACAGAGTAATTCCACTGCCCTAAATAGCCTCTGTGTTCCCCTTATTCATCCTTTCCCTTGCAAACCCTGGAAACACTGATCATTTTGCTGTCTCCATAGTTTTGCATTTTCCAGAGTCTCATATACCTGGAATCGTAGAGTAGGCAGAATTTTCAGATTGGCTTCTTTCACTTGGTAATATGCACTTAAGTTTCCTCCATGGGTTTTCATTATTTGACAGCTCATTTCTTTTTGGTGCTGAATAGTAATCCATTATCTGGATGTACTACAATTTACCCATTAATCTAAAGGACATCTTGGTTCCTTCCATGTTTGGGCAATTATTAATAAACCCACTATAAATGTCCATGTGTACATTTCTCCAACAGATTGTGCCTTTGGTGTAACTAAAATGTCATTATGATGTATAAGGTCATGTAGATCCTTTCATATGTTATCTTCTATGAGTTTTATAGACTTGTATTTTACCTGTAGGACTATGGATCAATCCATTTTAAATTAATTTTTTGAAGGATTTAAGAGTCTTTGTGTAGATTGAGTTTTTGCAAATGGATATCTAAATGTTCCAGTATCATTTGTTGCAAACACTGTATTTGTTTCAGTATATTACCTGTGCTCTCTTGTCCAAGATCAGTTGACTATAATAATGTTGGTCTATTTCTGGGATCTCTATTCTGTTTCATTGATCTATTAGTGTATCCTTTCATCAAAATCACAATGTCTGTACTGTAGATATATAGTAAATCTTCAAGACTAATAATGCAGTTTTCCAACTTTGTTCTTCTGCTCCAAGATTAATTTGGTCATTCTGGGTCCTTTGCCTCACCAAAGGAACTTTAGAATCCATTTCTCGATATCTACAAAATAACTTGCTAAGGTTTTATTGAGATTATGTTGAATCTACAGATCAAGCTGAAAAAACCTGGCATCCTGAAATATTCATATTTCCGATGGATAAGCTAAGAATGTATCTGAATTTATTTAGTTCTTCTTTGATATCATTCAAAATAGTTTTGTAGTTGTCTTCATATAACTCTTAGATTTCTTATAGATTTATACTCCAGGATTTCATTTTGTAAGGTACTAATACAGTAATGTGTTTTCATTTCAAATTTTATTTAGTTATTGCTAGCATATAAGAAGGTAATTGGCACATGTTAACCTTATACTCTTCAACATTGCTATGATTGCTTATTAGTTCTAGAAAGCTTTGTTTCTGTTGCTGATTCTTTGGATTTTTACATAAACAGCTCTGTATTCTGTGAAGAAAGACAGTTTTTTTTATTACTATGTTTCGTTTCTTCTATTTTTTATTGCGTAACAAAGACTTCCAGTACAATGACAAAAAGCACTAATGAAAAGGGGTATCTTTAACTTATTCCTCAATCTTAATGGGGAAGCCTCTTATTTGATACCAAGTATGGTGTTAGCTGTAGGTTTTGGTAGATATTCTTTATCAAATTGATGAAGTTACCCTCTATTGCTTGTTTGCGGAGAATTACTATCATATATGGTGTTGAATTTTATTAGATTTTTTTCCTGTATCTATTGATAACTTCCTGTGTTTTCCCTTCTTTAGCCTGCTGATATGAAGAAATATATTTATTGATTTTCAAATATTGAAGCAACCTTACTGATCTGGAATAAGTCCCACTTGGTTATGAAGTAAAAATATTTTTATATATATTGTTGAATTCTATTTGCTAAATTTTTTGAGGATTTCTGCATCTATGTTTATGAACTATATTGTACTGTAGTGATTTTTCTTATAGTATCTTCATCTAGTTTGGTATTAGGGTAATGCTGACCATATATAATTAGTTAGGATGTATTCCCCCTGCTACTGTCCTTTGAAAGAGATTATGGAGAATTAGTGTAACTACTTCCTTAAATGTTTGGTATAATTCACCCAGGAACTCATACGGGATTCACACTTTATATTTTGGATTATATATGGATTCAATTTATTTAATAAAGGCCTATTCAGATAATCTATTTCTTCTTTTATGAGTTCTGAAAGATTGTGTCATTCAAGGAATTGCTGTATTTCGTGGAGGTTATCAAATTCATAAGCAGACAATTTTTACAATATTCCTTTATTATTTTAATGTTCATAAGATCTGTAGTGATGTCCCCACTTTCATTTCTGATATCAATCATCTGTTTCTTTTCTCTATTTTCTGAGGAACCTTGGATTGAATGAAGCTTGCCAATCTTATTAATGTTGTCTAATATTATTATTAAACATAGATTTTTCTCTCTCGATTTCCTGTTTTCAATGTCATTGATTTGTTTTATGATGTTTACTTTAGATTAGTATGCTCTTCTTTTTGTGTTCCTAAAGTTCAAGCTTATACAATTAAAAAAATACATTATAAATATAATATCTCTTTTATGTTATTCAAACTAAAACCAAAGACTAAAACATTATATGGAAGTAAACACATGTATTGGATTTTTTTTTTCTTCAAAATCTACAGCTAATCATGGCTGAAAAATTTAATGATCTGATTATAAAGCACAATAGATTTTAAGGGGAGAGTAAAAGAAAGAGATAAAATAAATTGGCAGTCCTCTCTGTGAACTACCTAAGAATGTTCATTTTAACTCCCACTCATTCATCCACTAATAACTCACAGCTTACCCCCAAACCCAATAAAAAAATATAGTAAGCCATTTATAAAGGTTAATCACATAAAAGAAAGAGAAAAGACATGAAACAACAAAACTAATAGTATCATTTGGATTTAAAGCAACTCTTAGACAAGGGTAGTTAGCAGGTTATGGTAAAAGATTGAAATATTTGTATACAGGTTATCAAAACAATTTGATGAACTGGAGTTTAAGTCTGAATTTTGTGACTGATTGGAAAGATTCTATTTCACCAAACAAACTTTTAGAAACAGATGCAATATATTGAAGGATAAATTACTGCTTGGAAACCCATGTAGCAGGAAGATAGCAGTTTTATCTGAACCTAGCAAATTCAGATACAAATCTGGTAAACCTGGAGACATCATTCTGCATGACAATGTGGCCACACAATGTGAGGAAGATCTGCCATAACTTTTAACGACTGAGTGGGATTGTAGCAATTCTAGCAAGAATCTCCTGACTCTTATTCTTCTGGTTATATCTATTACAAATGATATCATTTGAAAAGATATTTGAAGAAACTACTCCCCACTGGCCCATCAGACAATATGAAATTTCTCGGAAATTTATCACTGTGTAAGTGTTGATGACCAAATGCTTAACGGAGCTCCAGGTTATAATATAAAAAACAGTAAGCTGTATGCCCTAAATCCCAAAGTGTTCTTGGTAGATTTATGTATTGGGTACCTGGAAAGCTGAAAGAGACAATGGGCTTCTCAGGGAATAAAGCAATAGGCGTCACAAGAGTGGGTCCAAATTCCCTTAGAGAATGGCCTCAACACTAGACAGGAAAGTTTGTGAACGGTCTCATAGCATACTCAAACTAAATTCTATCAATCTTAGCACAAGCCTGTGACCAAGGCAGAAAGACTTACTCTTGACCCCAACTGACTTATAATCCAGAAATAATAAATTGTAATGACTTATGTCTAAATAATATCTTAAATATGTGCCCAGCCAATTCATCTGGGAAGGCATGACTAATACATCTATAATTTTTACTGATTTGTTCTATGATGAAATAAAAATACGACTGAAATATAAATGTTAAAATAAATATAAATGTTCAGGAAAATATAGTTGTTTTACTGTAAGAGACTGTATGCCTTTGGCCAGATAGGTGGAATAAGTAGGCCCTGGTTACCCAACTCTGCACATTCCAAAAGAATTGGCTGGCCTTTCGGAGACAACCTACTCCTTAAAGTATTCTCCCTGATAAGAGTGGTTATGTATGCTTGAGGCCTTGGCCACACTGTATTTATGTTGACCACCAGTATTTGTGTGCCTGAGGCCTTTGGCCAGAGTACCAGTTGGATAAATCATGTGATTTAAGTTTTTGCTCTGGAAAGAGGCTGGAGTGAGTAGCTGAATCAGTCTAGAGGATGCTGAATCCTTATATAAGGGACTCCAATAAAACTATGGACACCAAAACTCAGAGGAACTACTCTAGTGGACAGCAGTTTGCATGTGCTGTCACACATCATTTGGGGTAAAATTAAGTGTGTCCTAGTGTCTTTAGACTGGTAGGAGACACTCAGAAATGTATGCCTAGCTTCTATTTGTCCCATCTGCCATTTCCCTTTGCCCTTTTGATCTGTAAATTTTCGCTGAATGAACAGGATCCATAAATACAAAAGCTTTTCTGAGTCCTCTGAGTTTTTCTAGTGAATTACCAAAATCAAGGATTGTTGTGGACCAAAACAAAACTCTAACTAATAAGGCTATTATGAGAATTAAATACAACGGTGCATGAAGAGTATTTAAGATAGTGCCTGGTATATGATACAAATTCAATAATTTTTTGTAGCTATGGTTATCTCAATCCTTTACATGTTGCATGTATCAAACTAACATTATCGATAGTCACTATATTTATTTATCTGTTAACTCTTTTCTTCACATGAAAGTAAACCCTACAGTGGTAACGTTTTCATCTCTTTGATCCACTATTCACTCCCTAACACCAGGCATAGGGTAATCATTCAATTAATATTTCTTCAATAAGTAAATCATAGTAGTTTTAAAAAATATCTGAAGAAAAGTTAATTTGTAATTGCCGCATTTGATTTTGTGATATTTCTAAAATTAGAACTATGTATAAAAATAAAATAGTTGTGAAAACACAGATTTCGGCTCAATTTGATAACTGCTTTCTGTCTTGTGACCAAAGGTATCCAGGTTAGTCTCTGGAGCATAACCATGCTACTCACAAGAAAGGTCAGGCAATATCAATTCTTCTTTGCAAATATACTGCAAAGGTAATTAAGTCATTTCTTACGTTTAAAATTAATGGCTTTTCAACTTTTTTGCAAATCTAACATTTTGTTTCAAAAGGTCAAACTTCTATAGTTTTTCCAAAAAGTACTTGTAATCATCCATGAAAATTATAATATACTATTTTCAGGATGTTTTTAAACTTCAAATCAAAATGCAGAACTCTGTCATAACAAGACAATAGGAGTGCAAATATTTCAATTCTGTATATTACAGAATTGTAAAAATAAGGCTGAGCTTGCCCAGTCAAGGATGATCAGGGATGCTGCTACTGCAGCCTTCTAGTTTTAATTGAATTTAGTGCCACCTGGTGGCAGCTGTCCAGTCTTGACAAATATAAATTGATTTTTTTCTGGGTCCTTGGGTGTTGGTTTAGACTTCCAAGTCCACTTGCCGTGATTCCAGGAATCATTATTAGTTTTCATTCACTGCATTAGTCTACTCTAGACAGACTGTGCCAGGAGAAAACTAGGGCCATCAGAACCCAAACTGGTCCTACTGTACTATTAGCTAGAACACAAGACTCTGGGAGAAGAAAAACAGGATTGTATTTCAGTCCCATCTTACTAAATGGGAAACTTTTATATTTACTTAAATTTTTCTCACTTCAATTTGTTTATGTGAAAAATATGATGATAGTGATTGCTCCTTATGGTTTTGTAATGACTACATACATAAACCATGTAAATTCTGAGAACAGTTCCTGACAGTAAACACATAGAAACAAACATACAAACAAACAAGAACTATTATTATCATGTAATGTTGATAACCATACAGAAAACTACTTTTAAAAGACTTAAATGCATTAATGCTTAATTCATGTACGTTATCTCAAGCGATGCAAGCATAGCAAAGAAAACAAGTGTGCCAATTCAATGTTTTCAATCTAACAACAAATAATATCCTTAGCAAAGAAAAATAAAGCAAACAAAATTGTTAACAAGGGGTAAGAGTGCTGATTAATTAAAAAATATTCAGCATAGCAGAGAAGGAGGCCACAGAGACTAGCCGCACTCTAGATAATACCGGAGCTTTTCATCTCTCTTCTACCTTCATACATCACTCTAGAGCCACCCCTCTTTCAGTAAACTGCCTTTGAAGTACTTCAATCCTGCTCTCTCCTACAGGTAATCACTGACCTCTATTTTGGCTGTCAACACTGAATGCAATGCATTTATCTTAATTTTTACTGAACCATAAACTTCTTCAGTGGAATTGCTGAATTTATTTCCTTAGTCTGTATTCCCGACATCATTAATTCAATGGCGTACACCGAGGACAGAAATACATGATTATATGAACATTTCTTTTTGCTTCAACATTACTATTTAGAAAAAGGGATGAAAGAATATGCTAATTGGTCTCTTCATTATTTTAAGCACAAGGACTGAGTAAGCAATTGGGACTTCCCTTTTTTTTTTATCTATTCATAAAAGCAGTTTAATCTCCTCACAGGAACTGCCAAATTTCTTCTAAGTGGCAAACTTAAACTACTACTCAAGATATTTTTTGACGGATTAAACATCAATCTGGTTTCTTCACCAATAACGGATATATTTCGGATCAGTGCTGATGTTGGCAACTTTTAGAAATAACGATTAATTGCTTCCAAGGTTTTGGGTAATCTGACAGGTTTTTTTTTTTTTTTTTTTTTTTACAGGTTTTTGTCTAACCCATGATACATGCCAATCATTCTTGATAATGATCAAGAATTTTCTTTTTCATGGCTGCTGTCATTTAAGTACATATGTCAAATGTAAGACTGGAATATAGTAATGCATACTTTGGACTTTTTCACTAAATGTGTGGAGACCAAGTGTACGAACTTGAGGGTATCTTTCTTTTTCATACAGAATTTCTGCTGATCTATATATACTCCATTCTCTTAACAGCCTGCAGTCATATGCAAATTGTGATATTTTATGCTAGTAATTTGCTAAACTGGTATTTAAACAAAGTTTTAAGCACAACTGCTCATGAAAATTTACAACCTGGTGAATCAGCAAACATCCATCTTTACGTTTTATGTATATTTTTCAAACTCATGACCCATTTTATTTTTGCATTTAATAGGAAAGACATTTTTCTTAACTTGCAGGTAGAGTTGTCATTCATTCTATAAAGTGGTTTTGATATCATATCTTAGAATTTATTTTGTGAAAATTTAATTACACTTCATGTGTGTTACAGATAAATACTTGTGTGAAATAAATCCTTCCTTGACTTTGTTTCTGTAACTGGATGTGGCAAAATCAAGTTTTCTTAAAGTACTATAAGGTGAATCTAAATATGGGAATATGAACAAAGTAATAAGTATCTCTAAATACATTATCAAATGGTTCAGTGAAGTAAGATCCTAGTTAGAGAATCCCTTCTGTCAAAATCCTCGTCATTTTTGAGAGCTATAAGGCAGACTGAATAAGAAACAAATGTAAAATAAAATATTTTTAACTATTTTATATACTGTTATATGTTGTGAAATAAATTATTCCAAAATTATGTAAACTGTACTCAACAACCTACTTCTTATCCTCATAGACATGAATTTGAATTCCAATGTAACACAAATGGTGGCTTATATGTAATAAATAATTTGTCCATTGTCCCTGGTTCCTGGGAGGGAGACTCTAAATCCTTGAATTTCCCAAATAACAAGAGTGCCTGTGTTATTCATGAGCTCCTTGGATCACATCTTATATTTTATTCAAATGAACTGTCCCATGGTGGGCACCTAGCTTCAGGATGGGCCTAGTCATGTAAGAAGGATGAAGGATATGATTATAAAACTAGAACTTTAAACCAGCTAAACCTCCACAGAAGAAAGCAAGCTGAAGACTGAGTTCAGTCCTGTGGCCAATAACTTAATCACCCATGCCGATGTAATAAAACCCTAGTAAACATTTTGGACCGCTAGCTTAGTGAAGCTTCTGGGCTAGTTAACATATCAATATGCCAGGAAAATAAAGTATCTTGATTTCACTAGGAGAGGGCACCAAAACTCTATATTTATTTATTTAATAGTAGCTTGCTTTAATTTATTACTATACTGCCTTTTTCATTTTTTCAAATTTTGACTCTTCTTGTAATAATAGCTTAAAACACAAACACATTGTACATCTATAAAAATATATTTTTTCTCTATATCTTTACACATTTTATCTACTTTCAAATGTTTTATTTTACTTTTTATAATATTTTAAGCTTTTTTTGTTAAAAACTAAGACACATACACATATTAGCCATTAGCATAGGCCTACTCAGAATCAGTATCAACAATATCATTGTCTTCCACCTCTACATCTCATCCACTGAAGGGTATTCAGGGCTAACAACATGCATGGAGCTATCCTCTCCTATGATAACAATGTCTTCTTTGGGAATACCTCCTGAAGAACTTGTCTGAGGTTCTTCTACAATTATGTTTTCTCCTTTATAAGTAGAAGAAATACACTCTAAAATTACTGTAAAAAGTATAGTGTAATAACTAGATAAGCCAGGATTAGAATCATTTATTATCATCATCAAAGTCTATGTACTATGTATAAACATATGTGCTATATTTTTAAATGACTGGCAGCCCAGTAGGTTTGTTTACATCAGCATCGCCATAAACAGGTGAGTAATGCAATGTGCTAAGGTGTTAAAATGGCTACTTTGTCACTAAGTGATATAAATATTTCAGACCTATTATAATCTTATGGGGCCATATTTTTATGCGTGGTCCATATGTACATGAAATTAGCTGTATTCAAGTAAAACAGTGTGAATGGGCTATTTTAAAATGTAACTAGGGGCCCAAAGTGGCTCCGGCCGGATGTCGTGGCGCTTGCGAAGGCGAGGCCAAGAGTTCAAGGCCAACCAACCTCAGCAACCTTACAAGCTCTCAATGATTGGCAAAAAATAAAAATAAATAATAAATAAATAAATAAATAAATAAATAAAATGTAACTAATCAGATTAACATATAAGAGAAGAACATCTAAATTACATTCAGTACACTCTATATTCTATATAGTCTGTTATTTATTTTAAATTAATTATTTTATTTAATTCTTATGTCAAGAAGGTAGTTTTGTCAGTATTTGATGCATACACCTTCTACAGTTAAATAAGTCTTTCAGAATAAGTAAGCATATGGAAAAACATTTAAATTTCCAAAGATTACACGGCTAATAAGTTTCAGAAGTGAGTTTCACACCCAGGCTGACTTCAGAGTCCAGAACCTTACACCTAATGGCTCCCTGATATTAAATACAAGCATATTTTATATTAGGAAGAATGAGAAGCATATTTAGGGCCTACATTTCTGAAACTGGAGAAATAACTTTCCAAAAAGGATGTCTGATTGGGCTAGAAATAAAACCAAAACAATAACAACAAAATTTTTTAAAGACGTAACAATTTTGCCTAGAGTGGGTCCTTCTAAACTTCACCTGTCCTGGTTCAAGTAGAAACTGTGTAGTAAATATTTCTATCTTGCACCTGCAAGTATAGGCAGCTGCTCTTTGCATATTTTATGATTTTTTTTAAATGTACAGATGAATCCATGTAAAGGAAAATCTCACTCTGGAGATTCTATAAGAGTGAACACATCATAGAATGTAATTAAATTAATTCCTCCCCTTCATTTATTTGGCAGTGTACAAAGATGGTGATATATGATTACTTTCTAAAGTCTTATGTATGTAATTGCTTGTTGATCATAACCCTACAATGAAATCTTCAAAACTACCAACTAGTCTGCTTCCAAAATAATCTGTAAAAGTAGCAGAGCAGAATTTTTATTAAGGCATAGAACTACTGTAATCTATACTATTGTGTGCCAAATATAGTTAAGACTATAACCCAATGTGCAGCAGCCAAAGAAATATGTTCAAAGGTATTGCATATAACATAACAAAGTGTTCATTTTTACACCCAATCTGGAAGTTTATTTTAGCTTGGGTTCAAGTACTGAATTGCTCTTCTGCCAAAATTCAGGGAAAGATACAATTCTTCTATTAATCCAACAATAAGTAACATATCAGTTGAGTGAAAAATACAGCCATGAGTGAATAGTGAAGTCACACAGAAGAATAGTAAAGTCACCCTTGGGGATAAGGAACAAGTGGCAGGCATCTTACAGAGTATTAGAAAAAAGTGAAGAAAAAAGTCTGCAGGAATACAGCTGCTGTTCTGCAATGAATTGAAAACCTGTGGGTGCAGAAACTTGGAAATTTTTACCAATGATAATTTGGATTTTGTACAAAGAAGAGCTATTAGTTCAGTGCATGAGAAAACAGAGGTGAAACTTAAGGAATAAAAATATATCAAGACTTCATTAGAACACATGCCATCTTTATAGTCAAGCCTGGATCATATTTTCTACATTGTCTTTGTTGGGAGATATATTACATATGTAATTGTAATTGTAAGTTTATGTTTATGTTCACAGCTCTGCATACAATTATGATTCTGGTTTCTGGAAGAAATTTCTTTATGAAATTCAGTTGCTCTCAACTCATTTTCTCTGTTGTTTCTAGAAAACATCACTAAAGAATACCATCATAGGAATATGATGTATATTACTAAAACGGCCTCTAACGCTACCTATCTATCTCTCTATCTATCATCTATTTATCTACCTATCTATCCCTACCATCTATCTATTTACACTTGATTTTCATAGTTAAAATTTTGATTTTCTATATATACAAACAAACAAAAGACGAACATAACTTTCATAGGCTTATCAAGCAATTGTTTTTTTCTGACTAGGTATACTACATTTGTATTGTCCTATATACTCTGCATAGCCAGACTAAATATGTAGGGCAAACATTTATTATGAATGATCTGATGGAAAAATATTGTTGTTCTTCTTGAATATATTACTGTATAATCAACAGTGTTTGAATGTGTTCAAAATAAATTTATTACTTTGGAATTCAAACATGAATAATGCAGAATTTACCTTATTTCTGTTGCTAAACAGAAGAAAAAAATGATTCATTCATTATAATGAGACAGAAGTACTATACAACAAGCATGCAACAGTAGAAAATCATCTTTTATTTTGACATTCTTGTATATGAGTGCCTTAGAGAATGGGTGGAGATTGAATATGGATTGGGATTATCTCTGAATCTTCTCTATATACTGAGCCAAGGGCATGAAGCAGAGAGTACTGACTACTACAAATTCACCAGTGAATACTTAACTAAAGTAAGACAAACCTTCCATACAGATGAAAATGAAGAGCTCTGATAGTGGCTCCATATGCCAGATTAAATTAATTACTGATTAACTGGTTTTAGACTATTTTAAGTTTTTTTCTCCAACGTATTTGCTAGTATTTTATGCATCTTCACAGGCAATGAAGGTATTTTGAAAAATCTTATTATGAAAAACATGCTCCAATGGTTGTACAGAGTAGAATCAGTATCTCGTTTAATTTGTAAAAATATAATCAAATCAAATTGTGCTGCAGTTACACAACATGTGTTTAAATTATCTGAAACCAATATGTATATGCTGTTTATAACCGCAGTTTCCATTAAATTGTTATCAATTTAAAGATATTATTTTTAAAAAAAGAGCTCATACCATCTATTAAAGCTAATGTTAACTCCAAGATTACCTTATAATATTAATGTCATTTATTTAATTAAGAGTTGAAAATTTTACATAAAAAAGAGTAAACTGCACTAAGCTAGTCATAGTGATGTAATGACTAATCGTAAGTAACTAACACAGAACCAGAGTGTCATGTATTAAGTTTAAATAAAATGAAAAAGAAAGAATGGAATACCTACAAGACTTTGACACACATATAAATAATTTTAACATTGTAATGAGCTGCTATTAAAATGAGAACATTTACATGAGTACATTTTTAAAACATGTTTAAACCAAAACATTTCAATAGTGGAAGTATGCAGCCTCAAAATTTAAGAGTGCACAAAGAGATAATGGGGTGCCACCACTGATCTTTGTGAGGGCTCACACGGCAAACATTTTTCTGAAGTGCCTTTTATTTTGGAGAGTATCTTACAATGAGACCAATATTCATCAGAGTTCCTCCCAAAGCTACACTTCTTTCTCTTTTATTTTGGTTGATGGCATTGCCATTTATCCTTCCTGTCAGCCAAGTACAAAATCTTGGTTGCAATGTTAAATTTACCCCCATTTTTTGCTCCCCAAAATGAAACAATTGTAACTTTTGGATTTTGCCAAAACAAAGCTGCATCTTGCATCATCCGTTTCTTCATAATTTTAGTTTTCATTACCATAGTAAAAGCCCACCCTTGCACTACTACTTTTCCAGATGTTAGTATGGCTTCTTCTACGTCTAACATTTTCCCAACTATCTTGATTATTGCTGGCTCCAAGATGTCCGTGTTTGACCTTCTAATTCTATATCCTATTCTAATGACATTTAATGCAAATTGTAACTCAAAGTATCCTATACATGCACACAATGATACACACACACATATTTAGCTTATATTGATACAAGTATCAGAGAGTCTTCTGGGCATAATCTATTTTTAATGTCACAGAAATGTCAAACATACACACAAGAAGAAAAGTGTAGCACAAAGCATTTCTATGTACCTATCACACTCAAGTTTGAATAATCATCAGAATGTTGTGATTTTGTTTTGTGTCTTTCCTTTATTGTTCTTTGCTACAGTATTTTAAAGCAAATATGAGATACCGTAACATTCTATCTATAAGTTCATTACACATCTTTAACTAATACAAAACTCTTTTCTAAAGAAACCACTATGAAATCCTCACAACCAATTAAGTTAAAATCCTTCTTTAATGTCATATACTATGCTATCCATATTCTGTTTCCTGAAATGCCTCCAAAATATATTTATAGTTGGTTTGTGCATATTATGATTAAAGAATATTCACACACTGCATTGTGTACCAAAGCTCATAAAAATTTTTATTCAATAAGAGTATTTCTTTCCTTATGTAATAGATATGCTAGATAAAATAAGTCATTTTATCTATGTAATCCTGCATATGGATTTGGCTGATTGCTTCTTTATGATGTCATCTAACTTATTATTCTACCCCCTATACATCCTGGAAACGCATAATTTAAGTGCCAAACAGACAATATACATGAATGTGCAGCAGGCATCTCCAAATTTACATGCTAAAATTGATATGACCTCTTCCCTAAACCTTTCTTTTTAATTATCACATATTCTCCAACTCACATATAACTTAACCATATATTTAACCAAGAAAAATAAAAATTAAGAATACACTTTGAACATACCCCTTCTTTCTCTCCCACACTCTATTTGGTTATTGTACTTTGACCTAGCCACTTTAAAAGCTGCCCAATTAAGTCTGCCTCTTCTTCCTTTAAAATACTTTCAGAATAACCTAAACTTATCAATCTCTTGCTGCAAAATTCTTTAATTGACTGAATGTAATTTTCTATCATCATTCCATCATTCAATATTCTTCATATATTGACCCAAGTTATATTCAAACATTTACTTCTATGTTTACAAAATTGCAAATTTCAATTCCATTGTTCATATGGTCCCCCAACTCATGACAATAATATGGATACCTCCTATTCCAAAAGGCTCATATTAAGCCATGTCCTATAAAAGTCACGTTTTCTTTCACTACTTAAAATGAAGTTCTTTCTCCTCCAAACTTTAATTTCAATATGCACATGTTTGGTACTCAATATTTCATATTTTTCTATTATATTATACTTTTCTATATATTTATTTTGTGCATAATTCAGTTCTGCATATAAACAAGGCAATGGGCAAATAAACATAGCCTAGTACAGTAAGTGCACTTATGGAGAAAGCACAGAATACTGACAACATATAAAGAAGACTTCTGGACATGCATATTCCAGAGAGCTTTATGAAAAGAAAATGAAATTTAAACTAAGATCTGAAAGAGTCAAACAAAATGATAATGGAATTGTCTTCCAGATGAAAAGGAAAGAGCTTTGTAAAAGTGCCCAATTACTAATACATTACTACAAAAAAAAAATAATATTAATTCCTGAGAGAAGGGGGAAAAATAAATCACCCTGCCTTTCTTCCTGGAGACATTTATTAGACATAATACTGAGGGGGAACAGAGCACAGTGGTTTCCATGTGCTATGAAGATTCATAGGCACGTTTTCAGGAGTTAAGATGGCTAAAGTTTATGTCAGCATATTATTGGAGAGGAGGCTACACTGGGGATAGAAGGAGCTCCATAAATCAGCTTAAGTGTCCCACTGAGTCTGTAGTTGAATACTTACCTAATCTTAGAGAAGGAAAGAACAACTAGTGGAGAGTGGTAAACTCGAACACTACAAGAACTCAGATTGCAGAGACATTTCCAAGTTCCTTGAAGGCAGAGTAGAGTGATTTGTTGAGTATCTGGAATATTCAGTAGAGATGCCAAAAAGGCCAGAACTTTGAAGTAAAACTAAGCTACTACTAGAGTACTGGCTCCACAAAGTCTACCCTGAAATAATTTAAAACAGGGCTTAAGCAGAGCATCTTAAGCCTCAAATATTTCAATTGTTGCCACAAAGAAATACAACCTGGTTTAAAGGAATATCCCAACATCTAGAAACTCAACAATATGATAATCACGATGACCAACATATAACAAAAAGAGTAGACTACTGAAAATACAAGCAAGAGAAAACATGTCCATAGAAATATATATAAATGAAAAATAAAATGGAATTAGCACACATATTCAAGGATTTGTAAGAAAATATAAATTAGGATAAAGAGAAATAGAAACTATAGGGAAAAAAATAAAATGGAACCTTAACGCTGTAAGTACAATATCTAAATTAAATGCTCACTGGCTGTGCTTAAGAGGAAAAAAAGTAAACTTTAGGACATTAAAATTATCCAAACTGAAACAAGGAGAGAAAAATATAAATGAGCAAAGCATCAGTCATCGACTGTGTAAAAACATCAGCCAGTCCAACTCTAATTCCATACATGGAATTAGAGTTCCAAAAGAGAGAACACAAAATAAAAGAAGAAGTATATAGTGGAAAACTTCCACATTTTATGAAGCAATAAAAACCTATAATTAAAAAACTCAAAAAGCTCTAATTAGGACAAATATAAATAAAGTATAATGAGATATATCATAACAATATTTCTAAAAATCAATAAAAATAATGACAGCAGCTAGAAAAAAAAAGTCACTTAAAGCACAAAAGAACAAATAAGGACAATGGTGACAGTACATAAGAAATGATACAAAGAAGAAAATAATGGAAACAGGTTTTAAAAAATAAGCATGGAAGTAACACATCATGCAAACACTAGTCATACGATGGCTGGAAAGTCTCTATTAGCATCAGGACCTAAGTTTATTACAACATGATTATATATAAAGTGGGCCATTTAAAAATAATAAAATCATTTCACAAGAAAGACATAAAAATCCTATATGTGTATGTCACTAACAGTGCTTCAAAATACCTGAAGAACTGAAAGGATATCCTGACAGAATAAAAAGAAATCAATAAACAATCATAGTCAGAGGCTATACCATTCCACTCAGAGAAAGTAAAACAGGAAGACTAAAATAGGTAAGAATTTAGAATATGTGAATGAAGCTATTACCAAACTTTACCTAATAAATATTAATAATACACTACAATCAACAATTACTGAATAATCTTTTCAAATACACATTAAATATTATCTGAGATACATAATATTCTAGAACATAAACAAGTCTAAATAAGAGTAAGACGACTAAATCCTCTAGGTTAAACTATCTAAACAAAAGGAATCACATTCAAAATAGATAATAAAAATATTCAAAATTGTCAGATGCACACGTGGTTTTTTTTAAACTGATTTAACCAATAACATTGAAAAATAAAGATACAAATTAAATCACTCTAGTTTCCTTGAAAAACAAAACCCAACAAAACTGACACAAGAATAGTAGTAATCAAACATACCAGTATTAAAATGTATACATATTTCAAAAATCTTCCTGCAAAGAAAGTTGGCCAAGATGACACAGCCCATAAATTTCATCAAACATTTAAGAAAAAGTAACATCAAACTTCTATAAACTTTGTCATAAAATAAACAGAGAGCATTTCTCAATTTTATTAAAATATAATGATCTGTATAACAAATGCAGAAAAAATATATTACCAGAAAACAATAACAATGTCACTCATATAGAGACAGAAATCCAAAAGAAAACATGAGAAAAATGAATCTAACGATATTTAACACAGTATATATCATGATGAAGCTGGATTTATCCCAAGAATGGAAATCAAACCATGGAAGTTATCACATTTATAAAATAAAATATAAAAACTTATGATCATAAAGACAGATGCCTCCAAAATCTGACAAAATTCAACATCAATGAAGCAAACTGGGCCAAGGCAGGCATATCACCTAAGGTCAGGTGTTTGAGACCAGCTTAGCTAATGTGGTGAAACCCCATTTCTATTAAGAATACAAAAAATTAGCTGGGTGTGGTGGTGTGTGTCTGTAATCCCAGCCACTCAGATCCCTTGAACCTGAGAGGCTAAGATTGCAGTGAGCCAAGATCGTACCATTGCATTCCAGCTTGAGCAACAAGAGCAAAACTCCATCTCAAAAAATAAAAAATAAAAAATAAATCCCCAATCTTACCAAGAATCTCTTTTTAAAAATCTACATTTAACCTTGTTTTTGAAAGTGAAAATTTGCATATTTTCTTCCTGAAATCAGAAAAAGGACAAGGATATCTGTTCTCACCACCTCTATTCATAATTTTCCTGGAATCCCTAGGCAGTAGACTAGGCAAGAAAACAAAGAAAAAACTACAAATCTTGGCAGGAAGTAAAACTAATTAACAGATAACTTGTAATCAAATCACAGAATTTATATATTTTAAAAAATATATAAGAATAAGTAAATACATTTGCAAGGTACTCGTCAGTATGCAATAATTAATTGCATTTCTATATCCACAAAGAAAAATGCCTTTGCTATAAAAGCAAAACCATTTACAGTAATAAAAACACAAAATATTTAGAAAGAAATTTCAAATAATATATACGGAACCTGAACACTTAAGAATAGAAGGTTATGGAGAAATAGGAATGCTTTTACACTGTTGGTGGGAGTATAAATTAGTTCAAACATTGTGGAAGACAGTGTGGTGATTCCTCAAGTGTCTAGAACCAGAAACACCATTTGAACTAGCAATCCCATTACTGAGTATATAACCAAAGGATTACAAATCATTCTACTATAAAGAAACATGCACAAGTATGTTTGTTGAAGCATTACTTGCAATAGCAAAGACCTGGAACTAACCCAATGCCCTCAAGGATAGACTAGATAAAGAAAATGTGGCACATATACACCGTGGAATAGTATACAGCCATAAAAAAGAATGAAATCATGTCCTTTGCAGAGACATGGATGAAGCTGGAAGCCATCATTCTCAGCAAACTAACACAGGAACAGAAAAACCACATACCACATTTTCTCACTTGTAAGTGGGATTTGAACAATGGGGACACATGGACACAGGGAGGAGAACAACACACACAGAGCCTGTTGGGGGTTTGGGGGAAAGGGGAGGGAGAGCATTAGGACAAATACCTAATGCATGTGGGGCTTAAAACCTAGATGACAGGTTGATATGTGCAGCAAACCACCATGGCACATGTATACCTACATAACAAAGCTGCACATTCTGCAAATATATCCTGGAACTTAAAGTAAAATTAAAAAGTAGAAAAAGTTCCTGAAGTCAAAATATATCTAAATAAATTGAGAAATATTCCATGACCTTCGATTGGAAAAATCTATATTACTAACATATCAATTATTTCTAAATTGACCTATAGATTCAATGTAATTCCCCAGAAATTACCTGCAGACATTTTTTTTAGAAAATTGCCAAGAAAATTCTAAATTTATATGGAAAAAGAAGACAAAATATTTCTATTTTAAAAAGAACAAAAGTGTGCATTATCTTATTTCAAGGTTTTATACAAAATTACAAACATTAAGAAAATTTAGTGCTGGAATCATGATAGAAATATAGATTAATGGAACATAAACGTCCAGAAATCGAACCACATATACATGATTATTTTATTTGAACTAAGATCCTATAAGCATTAAATCTGGAAAGAGATGTTAGTAATTGTCGCTGGAAGAGCTGGATATTCTTTTGGAAATACAAGTGTGCCTTATACATGCCTTACCAGAAGAATAAATAATTATATTAAATATGGTTGAGATATATAGCTTGAGGCTGACACTTTTTTTTAATGAAAGACTAATTCCCAGGTTATAATTATTTTCTAATTCTGTTAATTTCCTAATTATATTTCAGGTCAACTTTTATGCAAAGATTTGAATATCAACTGAATATACTGGGAAATCTAGGGGAATTCTCAGAACTATTAATAACTATGACAACTTAAGTACTTATGAATACTTCTTACTGTAGTTCCTAAAAAAGGCTTCTCTCAAAAAAAGCTTCAGGCCCAGGATTATTCTATACTTTTAAAGACTCTAAAGAAAAATTACAAACAAGATGTCCATTCTTAAGGTTTTTGGTGCTGAATGTTGTATATTTGCACACTTTAGATTTATTTTAAAATCTCCATTTCAACAATATCTTCTTCTTCTTCTTCTTCTTCTTCCAAGGAGAAATATATTTTTCCAGAGAGGCTGTCTGATAACAGAGCAGTCAAAGAGAGGTAACCCTACCTGTCACATATCTTCCAGTGGAAGATATTCATTATCTGAATTTTCGCTTAGCCATATATATATATATCCCTGCTTGTTCCACAATTTAAAGTTTGAGAAAGCCTTCATTTATAAGGTCATAATAATTAAGCAGGGATTCTCTGTGATGATGAAGTTTATGTGTTAACTTGACTGGGCACAGGATGCCCAGACACCTGATTTTTCATAGTTTCTTAGTGTGTTTCTATAGTTGTTTGTAGAAAAGATTAGCATTTCAATTGGTGTGCTGAGTAAATAAAGCACATGGCCCTTCCCAATGTGGCTGAGCAACCTACAATCCATTGAGAGCCTGAAAGGGAGAAAATGGGAGAGGCAGGTAGGATTCATTCACACAGGCACTCTCTCTGTCTGAATGCCTGAGCTGGAATGTAGATCTTATCCCACCCCCAGTGCTCCTGGTTCTCAGGTCTTCAGATTCAGACTGGACTCACAGCACTGGCTTTTCATCTTAAATATATCCTATATATAATTCATCCTATATTACCCTATATATTATTTAGAGAATGAAAAATCCTAAATTACTTAAATATCCTATATAAACAGAATATTTCAAAACATATCAACAGATATATATTTAATAAATTTTTATATATTATATATACACTAGCACATACGCACACACACATTAAAAACACATATATTATCTATATAGAGTATAGATAGATTCTATTGATTATATATTGGTTCTATTTCTCGGGACATAATAAATAAAATATATCAATATATATCAATAAGATATATATGTGATTATATAAAATACTTATGTGTGTGTATGCATGTTTGTGTGTGTGTATGTGTATATATAGAGAGTTTGGGAATTTGAGGCTTCAGTGACTCATGAGTATACCACTACACTCCAGCCTGTGGGAAAGAGCAAGACCCTGTCTCAAAAAAAAAAAAAAAAAAGCCAAATCAGAATGAAATGAATCATATACTCTACAATTTTCCTTCTACTCTAAATTTCAACTGATTTTAGCCCCTTCTTTTAAAATTCAACAAATAAATTGTCTTTTTTTAATTTTTATTTTTTTTAGTAATTCTCATTCAGTGACACACCTCTAAATATTTATAGTTTTGTTGAAATGGGACTAAGAACTGCAGAGGTAAGGAGTGCCATGTGCTGGAGTAGAAAGAAGGCAGCTGTATGAGTTCCAGAGTGGGACAGGGTGTGAGAATTAAGAAAGTCCACTGGTGCTGGAGAAGTTCCACACTGGGTTTATATTTTTAACCTGTCTTTGTGTCAAAATGATAGTTCATGTTCCTTTTGTTAAAACATATTATTTAAGTAATGTGTTTTTGGTGTTGTCCAAGGAAAATTTAAAACCCATTGCATGAATAATGTATGTTTTTCACATGAAATCTTGTGAATGTTTTAAATATATTGCTCTTAAGAAACTGGGAAGTTCTTATTTTTTTTAAAGCTGTTTGTTAATACATTAAATGGTGCTGAAGTAAAAACACACACACACACATACACGTATTTTATATAATCACATATATATATCTTATAATTATTTTATATAATCACACACACACACACACACACACACACACACAAATATATTAATTGCATATATGTTGGTTCTGTTTCTCTGGAAAATGCTGGCTAATACACCCAAGTAATTTCAGTCCCTATAGTAATTTCAGTCCTTATAGATTATTTATGTACACTGCAGAAGACCTAAACATATTATCAGGAGAATCAAATCAAAATTCATGTCAGAAAGACAATTTTCCCTTCATAACATTTTATAATTCACGTTATAAAAACAGACCAAAACCAAATAAAAAATCCTGGATATAAACTAAAGTAAGGCTGTGACAATACCAATGGAAATAGTGTATTTTCTTAAAGTATATATATTTGTATAAACCACAATATTTAAAAACATTTTATTCAGTGACCAATATTATAAAGTATTTTATATAATCACATATTCTAAAATCTTACCTTTCAATGTTTTTACAATACCATATTGTGATAGAAATTGTTAAATTCATATTCTCACTTTAGCCATTGTTACTTGTGAAAACTGTCAAAAAATGTGCTATTCTATTGCAAAAGTTTCCAGGCAGAACTGCTATTTAAAGATATTGCCAATTTTGCTGTCTACATGCCAGTTCCTCTGTGAAGGCTTACTGGCCTTTCTTCTTCCCTCAGGCAAATTTAATCACACTCTTCAATATTTTACCAAGCTCCTTAAGTACAGTGGTATTGTTACATGTACCACACTCTACCTGAGTCATTGCCTATCTTCCCTACAAGACTATTAAATCCATGGATTATAAATAATCATCTTATTTATTTCTTTGTACTCAGTGTCCTGAATTATGAAATGCATACTGGATATTCTAAATCTCTTCTGAATATATCTTTAATTTTTACATTCTCTTGTGTTGGTTATATTTTACTATCCCTATTTTCCTTCTGCAATAATCCTCTTACTTCTTTTTGGCTTCATTTTATTGTTTGTAGCATACGGATTTATAGACTGCATTAAAATTTTGCAGAACAACAAAAAACTAAAGGTATTAATATATAAAAGTGTGCATATTTATCTGTAATTTTTTGATCAACATTTAATTTGTTGTAAGACATATCCCATACTTTGATGGACAACAGAATTGATATGAAGACTGTTTTCATCATTGTGCTTACCACATTAATTTTAGTAAGTTTTTCTTTGTTTATACTCAATTTCAAATTAATCAATTTTAAAACACTGAAGTAATGCTCAAGATCGTGAAAGACATTACACATAGTCATAAGTAAGCACAATTTAAAATATTTTTGTTTTTGGGGCCCAAAGTGGCTCTGGCCGGATGTCGTGGCGCTTGCGAAAGCGAGGCCAAGAGTTCAAGGCCAACCAACCTCAGCAACCTTACAAGCTCTCAATGATTGGCAAAAAAAAAAAAAAAAAAAAAAAAAAAAAAAAATTTGTTTTTGTTCTTCTTGTTATATGGATTGAATCCATTATAAAAATCATTTGTAATTCATATTGGCATGGGTTTCACAGCCCTTCATTCTGTTGTTGCTTCATTATTGTCACAGGTTGTCTTATTTTTAAATGGTAAGAAACCCTGAAAAATTTGGTGGAGTAATTAAAAATAAAATGGCTGTGATGTAGCAAGCTGCAGTGGATAGCAACTTGAATCTCTACTGGGGATTTATTTTAGTATAAAGTAATATCGCTTGAAGAATATTCATATCAGTGGCAATAATATTTTTAAATCCTTCATGATCATTATTTCTTTCAGCATCATATATCGATTTGCTTTTTACTACATGGCAATCCCTGACATTTCAGAGGTCAGTTGTACTAATGTTGACATGCTTTTATGCCTATGTTTCTCTACATTTTCCTATATTCCATTTCTTAAGCATTTAATGAAACAAGATGCATTAACTGGATTTCCTAGTCTTTCTTTCTTTGTCTGTAGTTAACTCTATGGAAGGAAAAAAATGAAGGAAGCCATGTGTAGCACATTTGGGAACAGAGGTGTCTGACTTGAAGTAAGGAGGATTTCTCTTGTATGACAAAAAGGAATTCAAAGATGTCTAATTAATGGAAATATTAACTTTGAGAAAAAAAAAGAGAGACATTTTGATTGAATGAAATGTGTAGATAAATTTTGGGAAACTGAGACCTTGACACTGCTGATTCTTCTGATCTATGATCACTATGTGTGTCTCCATGTATTTGAAATTCACTGGCTTTTTCTCAGCAATGATTTTGGTTTGGAGTGTATAGTCTTGAACAAATTTGGTAAGGATATTATCTTTTAAGTTATTCTGAATGCCTTTTATCATTTTTATTTATTCAGTATTTAAAAATGTTGATTTCCAATTGTGTAATTTTGGGACATAATACACAATTTTACTTGGAATTTTTTTTTTTTTTTTTGCCAATCAATGAGAGCTTGTAAGGTTGCTGAGGTTGGTTGGCCTTGAACTCTTGGCCTCGCCTTTGCAAGCGCCACGACATCCGGCCGGAGCCACTTTGGGCCCCTTACTTGGAATTTTTTTAAATGATCATAGAAAGGTATGAAAGTAGACCCAAAAAGTTGAGAAACAACATACTGAGTTTTCTACTATCTAATTTAAGCATAGACAACAATGCCAATAAAATCAGGATTCCCTGAATTGCAAGAATATAGTAGAAAGTTATCGTAAAGAACAAATAAATACAAATAATTGCTAGCCAGAAAAAAACAAATAAACAAACAAAAAACCTCTCGGAAAAAGAAAAAAAAAAATGAGCAAAAAGGAGAAAAGGCCCGAAGATACCAAACATATTTTAAATAATGTGTCTTCGGTGCATGAATAGATGAAAAAAACAAGGAGCAAAAACAGAAATACAGCAGAGTAGATGAGTGAGGAAAAAAATCCTTAAATAAAAAGAGACAACATTAAATGATAAAATTGGGTGAATTCATCATATTGTGTGCAGCAGGGTAAATTCCAAAAGGGCCACATTGAAATGTAGCAGTATAAAACTATACACAGAGGAAAATTCGGTCAACTTTTCTACAAGTGGGAGAAGAAAAAGCTTTTAAAACTATAATTCAAAATCCAGACACAGTGAGAAATTAGCTACATTTGATTACATTAAAAATTCACACGGCAAAAGTCACTGCAAGTAAACAGTCAAATAAGCCAAACAAATAATCAAAACTGAAATATCAGCGTTAATATGATTAATAAAGAGCACTTAAAATAGACAAAATTTTCAATAACCATATAAAAATAGATAAATTGACACACACTTCATAGAAAATGAAACGAAAATAATAAACAAAAATACCATTTTCTCACTTCTTCCAATGGAAAAAACCCAAAAGCCTAACAATATATTCTGCTAAACAGAAACTGGCTAAATACGAACCTTCATACATTTCCAGTGAGACAAATAACTGTTAAAATCACGAGGAAGAATAACTCGGGATGTGTCACAAAATAACTTAATCTATTACCGTTTGACCCAGCAGAACTACTTCTTGGAATATAATAAAAATATACAATGGCAAAAATATTTTTATAAAGATGTATGACCAGGGCTAATTATTGCAACATTCTATGAGATAGAGGGAGATCTCCCAAAATCTAATAACAACCAAAATTCCTGTCTACATAAATATGGTTGAGTAAAGTATGCCACACCTACAAAATTATAGCTCTAAAACTGAATGAATGAGGAATTTACTTTACATACTTTTACTTTATATATTTTACTACATAAGTAAAAGTACTTTACATTTACTTATGGTTTTTTACATCCATGTACTATAAGGGAAAAAAGAAAAGTGCACACAACATAAATGTGTGTGGATATACAAGTTTATTATATGCATTTTACTTTGCTTTTTGACCCAGAAACCATAAATTACATAATTACAATAAAATAAACATTCAAATAATTTTAAAAGTGAAGTTAAATATATATTTGAAGTTATTAAAAACACACATGTGCACACACATAAACTATCCAAGTGACTTTCAGTCATAGTAATTTGACTATATTTTTACAGCAAAGTATACTCTAGGGACAGGAAAAGCTACCAAGACAATTACAAACATTTATAAAATTCATATTATTCATATTAATTGTTTTTGCTATTGCTAACTGAGAACGCTTTATGTGCATTATGGAATAAAGCAAATTTTATTTTAATTATTCCCAGCATTGGAAACCAGAAGAAAGGAGATCAAGATGTAATATGATGGATTATGCAAAATTCCTTAAAGGCTGAATTTGACTTAAAACACTCAGATGAACTCTCAATTTATTTTACTATTTATTGCCTTCATCTATCTATATCTATCTTTCATCTTTCATGTATCTATTATTTTTTCTGGCTCTTTCTCTAAAATGTCTGGAAACGAAGATCAATTCAGTACTAATGATCATACCTAGAACCCAATTTATGGTATTCAGGGGCAGAAGATATACAACCTAGGCTTGGGACACCTTGTCATGCTAGATAGTCTTGCTGTCCACAAGACTGCAGAGCAGTGTCAAAAGAATTTTTCTAAATTTAAGAGCCTTCCTGAGTAAAGGAGGAGAAAACTTGAGCATGAATGAGACTATCTTAAGTGGACTAAAATACATCAAATATGCTCATATCTAACTGTTAATAATTATGTTTATAAAAACTAATTACTAATGAAGGTGTGAGGAATGCAAAACTTTATTTTAGAATATAGTAAATGATGGTAAAAATCAAACATTTATCCTGCCTTTCTGATATCACTGGCAACCCTACCACTGATAAGAGGATTTTTTATAAATATGTCTGCTAATAAATGAGAAAAGAATCGTGGCATTAAAACAGAACTATTTCCAACTGCCTGTGCATTAATTGACCTAGCACAGATCACCAATAGCTGCTAACATCATTAAAGGAGACACCAAAAAACAAATATATGTCTCCAGATAGAAGAAGAATCTACAGGAAATAAGGAGAAATGTGTTGTTAGATCATATCAAGTTTGTTTACAAGTACCTGCAGCAACATTACAAAATTTCAAGAAAAAAAAAAAAACTTGAAAACCATTTTTACAAATGTGTTTTAAGCATTGAAGTTACTAAACCTTATGTCCTCTAATTTTTTTTTTTTTTTTTTTTTGAGACGGAGTTTCCCTCTTGTTACCCAGGCTGGAGTGAAATGGCGCGATCTCGGCTCACCGCAACCTCCGCCTCCTGGGTTCAGGCAATTCTCCTGCCTCAGTCTCCTGAGCAGCTGGGATTACAGGCACGCGCCACCATGCCCAGCTAATTTTTTGTATTTTTAGTAGAGACGGGGTTTCACCATGTTGATCAGGATGGTCTCGATCTCTTGACCTCGTGATCCACCCACCTCGGCCTCCCTCATTTTATCATGATAAAAAAAAGTCAAGGTTACAAAAATGTACAATGCCAGGAAGGTATTTGTTGTTTAAGAAGCTACTGTTTGCTGAATGGAGAGTCTTTGCCCCCTGAATTATAGATAAATAGCCAGTTTTTAAAATATAGAGTACTTCATAGTGGGTGGCACTTGAAATCAGGACTAACTTAAGAAATTACATTATATCTGTTGTTGCTGCACGCTATAAACTTTCTTAGAGTAACCCCTACACTCTGGCTTCATACAATGTTCAGAGATTTTTATCAATGAATTAATTTGACTCCTCAAATATTCTTAGTGTTCATATTTGAAAACTAGCCTGTGGATTCAGGAATTGTAACATATTAAAAGTGTTGAAAAATAGATAAAGTGGTTTTCCAGGATTTTCTTTACGGTGGTCTGAAAAAAGTGACAGAAGAGAAAACCTAAGAATAAGCTCTTAATGACCACTTCTGTGTAAAATAGCAGCCGCAAATTGGGGTACGAGATTCTGGACCCTGGTGATCCTAAGAGAAAGACCTGAATGGGGCTTAGACTGAAGAAACGACAATCTCAGATAATTTTTAAGATTATTTCGATTTCATATTTTATTATAATATACTTCATTTGTTAGTATGAGTAAGAAGATTTATCAAAGCCCATAAGGAAAAGATTATTATGTTTCTGTTAATGGTTTTATTTTCACCAAGAATACTTTATTGAAGGTATGGTTTACAGGAAGTGTTTGCTTTGCTCAGAGGCCCTGATGTGCATTTTCAGATGCTGTAGCCAACATTACCAAAATAGAAATGTTTAGCTTCAATGCCTAGGAGGATGCAACTATTTGTCTTTATATCTCACAAAACTGTGTTTAAATTTTCACTGTCATTTATTTTTCAGGTTGCCATGTTTTTTATGCTTATTACTATGTGGCATATATAATACAAAGCAATCACATACCAATTATAATAATTTTAAAAATGGATCTTAATATTACTTTAATTACTTTTTAAAGATTAACTTGAAAACTTATTCTAGCCATGAAAAATACTCTTAAAACAGAAAGTCTGGATAAATCTTAGAAACCACGATGACAATTTTACGTCCTAAATTCATGGAGACACCATCATCTTTAGTGAGCAAGTTATACAATTGTTCATGATGAATGTTTTCTTATAGACATTACCAGAACATTTCCAACAGCGAAATCTTTGTAAGACATAAGTTTGTGAATATCTTAGATTTATTTATACTAAAGGAGCAAATTTTAATAGTTAAGGAATTGAGTTTAATAAATAATAGTATTCTTCACACATACAACTAAATATGTGTGAAATATTGATATACTGATAGTTAAAATATTGATATACTGATACAACTGAACATTTATATACAGATATACAACTAAATATTGATATACTGATAGATGAAATATTTTCACAGAGATATGTGTACATGCATATCCATAGGCATTTTCATATATTTATTTTATATACTTCTGCACGCATATTTTCAAAGTACTTAATCTTTCCGTTAGAATGTAAAAATTTTGAAACTGTGAATTTAAAAACTACCTTAATATTTATCCTACATTATATGTGAATGGGCAGAAAGCAAAATAAAATATCTATAGACTGTTGCAATTAGATGTTTTTCCTGGGTAGTTTGTATATTAATTTCCTTCTTGCATTATATAAAGAAAGCAAAATACATCAAGGTTATTTGTGAAAAATCATGCTTAATCTTCAGAAACAGACACCAAGAACTAGAGATATTAACACATCTGTGTGCATTTTCTGAAGATTTCAAACTAAATTACCACAAACGTGGGGGCTTAAAACAACAAAAAGGTATTTTCTCACAGTTTTGCAGGCTGGAAGTTCAAATTTTAGCAGGGGCACACTCCCTCTGAAGCTATAGGGGTGAGTCTGTTCTTTGCCTCCTACAGTTTCTGGTGGCCTCAGCAAGCCTTGATTTGTGGTTGCCTCATTCCAACTCTGTCTCTGTAGTTCCACTGCCTCCTCCTTTTCTGTCTGTCTCAAATCCCCCTCCGCCTTTTAATTCTAAAGACACTTGTCTGAATTTAGAGTCCACCCAGAGAATCCAGGATTGTCTCTCCATATCAAAATCTTACATTCAATTACATAAGCAGAGATCCTTTTTCAAAGTAAGATAAGATTCACAGGTTTAGGGAATCCAGATGTGCCCATATCTTCTGGGGTGGCCACCATTCCTTTGACTGCATTATATAAGTATTATTTGTCATTAAAATACCATAGCATAAACAAAATGATGAAAATGAATGACAAAAAAGTATTTCAATGACTACATTAAAGGGTTATTTTACCTTACCTAAGTTGGCTTCCACAATGTCAAATAAAGTGTCAGTCACATATAAAAGCAAAAAATATCTATTTTTGTATTAGAACGTTTAGTTATAAAATTATGTTTTAAGTATTGTCTATTTTCAAATCAGCATACATTATTTATTGTGAATATGTCACTGCTAAAATCAGTTGCTTGTTAGAACATAATGGTGGTATATACGAATCACTCTCCGTTTATAACATTGCTAGGGATTTGAGAAGGTGATTATAATGTTAAAAATGATGCAACCCTTATATTCATGTAGTTCACAGTAGGGAGAATTCACTAACAATTCTTCCAGTTATCACTGACTCCTACCAATTATTAGTCAAATAAATACACTAAATAGAGATGTAGCTTATGATTGGGGAACTACAGCTATTGTAATCACATTCAATTAACAGACAATGAAAATGAGGTAGAGAAAAGACATGTCAAACACATCTATCTGTCCCTGAAACTCCTGACTTCGTCTTGTTTTTACTATCATATCAAGGTTTAAAAAGTACTGCAATGTTGGTATGCAGAGTGAACTGGAGAGATTGGAATGTCTTGGCCAACTCAAGATATACTAGTAAGGGACATTTTTTCCCCACATTTCAGCTTTACAATCAATGAAGACATCTGTGCTTGTTCACACTTAGGGAATGTGAACTGCAGCTGTTCCCAAGATAAGGAACTAGTATGAGCCAGATCTCACTTTTTCATATGCCCTGATCAGAGCTTGAAAGTAGGAAACAGATAGGACAAAAGATATGAGTTGCTCTGTTCTGCAGATACAGATGCTACAGGAGATGGTAAAAAGCTGGTATCTGGAGTGAGCTGAGTCAAATGAAACAGTGTTACAAATGTTCTCCCCATCTCCCCCAAAACAAATCCATAGTGTCACTTCCCTGCTAATATCCTACACTCACTATGGGAAAGGACAGAAATCATTCATACAAAGAATACTAAGAAGAATCAGAACACAGAAAAAAAATAAAGTGACAACTGCTTTCAAAGGATACCCTCTGAATTTGGAAACAACTGAAAAAAAAAAAACCTCACTCTTACCCTTTCAACATTTTGTTGTTGTTGTTGTTTTGAGATGGAGTTTTGCTCTTGTTGCCCAGGCTGGAGTGCAATGGTGAGATTGTGGCTCACCCCAACCTCTGCCACCCAGGTTCAAGCAGTTCTCCTGTCTCAGCCTCCCAAGTAGCTGGGATTATAGGCATGTGTCACCAAGCCCAGCTAGTTTTGTATTTTTAGTAGACACGAGGTTTCTCCATGTTGGTCAGGCTGGTCTCGAACTCTCAACCACAGGTGATCTGCCCACCTCGGCCTCCCAAAGTACTGGGATTACAGGTGTGAGCCACTGTACCTGGCCAACATTTTGAATAAATCATATTGAAAGCTACAAAAGTCTCTCAATTGATTTAGAATATTTTATAGGCACATGTTTAAGTACCAACTTGTTTTAAAGCATGATGTATTATGAAAGGCCACAATATGTAAATACATACTTCTTGAAAAAGTTCTAATTTGGACATCATTTCTTTTAAATAATATAGTTTTGAATGATATTCTGACATAAGTAGTCATATTTTAGCATAATGATAGTAGTGTATTTTTATAATTCTTACATTTGACAATATAGGCAATGTGTTAAAACACATTTTGTAATATGTTTAAAGAAACTTAATTGTGGCTAGGCGTGGTGGCCACCAATAATCTCAGCACTTTGGGATTCTGAAGTGGGTGGATTACTTGAGGCCAGGAGTTCCTGACCAGCCTGGTCAACATGCCAAAACCCACCTCTACTAAAACTACAGAAACTAGCTGAGTATGGTGGCACATGCCTATAATTCCAGCTACTTGGGTGCCTGAGGCATGAGAATCACTTGAACCCAGGGGCAGGAGGTTTTCGTGTGCCAAGATCTTGCCACTGTACTCCTGCTGGGGAAACAGAGTGAGATGTCGAGAAAAATTAAAAAAAAAAAAAAAAAGCTTTATTACTAGTATTTTTCAGAACTGTTGTTATCTATGCAATAAGGTAGTTTTTTTAGACTATGATTATGGACTTCAGAATAATTTAGGAATACTGGCAATAATTATAGTTATATTTTAAGTCAAAAAGTAATACAGAGGGGAAAAGAAGATGAAGAACTAAAATGTCATTGCACACAACACTTACACCTCTTGAAGATGCTCTATTAACATTGTAAACTAAATGCTTAGAAAAGAAGCAATACACAGAAGAGCCTAGCTATTACCAGAATATTTCAGAAATGGAAACAGAGAACAAAATATATTGTGTCTTCAGCTACCACTTTTAAAAGTAATGTTAAACAAAAGTAAGCTATTTAAGATTGGGAAGAAAATAATATCTGATGAGGGTGATAATTTGCCATATCCTTCTAGGTGCTATATATTTTATGAAAACCCTGATATACAACCAGCTACAACAGATTATGATGAAGGAACATGGCTCTGAATAATTTTGAGTATAATCTCACTCAAGTAGTTCTCAGACCTCACAAGTATGGAACTACCCTGTCATGATGTAGACACGTTCGACCTGCTTCCAAATCTAAATGTGTCACTATATGTGAGCTCTGAAAATTCTATACTCAAAAAAGTAGATGAGTATGATTGTAGTAAACTACAGTATTTCTATAAATATGAGCTTGGAGGATCTTAAAAACAAGTAAAATTTAGTAGGAGATGCTGACACAGTAAATGGCTCTCTCAGACACTAATATCTTAATATAAACATAATAGAGAATTAACAGAACTTCAAGTGAAATCACTAACCAAAACTTGAGCCAAAAAGACAACAACTGAATCTCAAACTGTAACCAGAGACCAAGCAACTCAGTGTCATAATATGGCACTCACTACTATTAACTCTTGCCAGTAATAACAATTCTTAAAAATTATAGCATTTTTTATCCTTAAGCCAAAAAACTACATCAATTATTTTCTATTAACATTCAAAATTTCTTTTGAGGAATAGTTGTTTAACTTTTCCTTTGCTTTGCACAGCACCTGCAACAGGAAGGATTTCATTGCATGTCTCCTTTTGTGAAAAGAGAATTGTAAAGAGACAGAAAAAGCAGAGTACAATTTAGCATGTGAGTATCCCATATTTAGACAAATCCATCTGAGAGACTTTTTTTTTAATTTATTCTTCATAAAGATGGTCACGATTCTGGTTTGAATGATCACTAATTTTTTTATTTTTATTTTTTAATCCTTTTTTTTTAGGGATGAAAGGAGGAAGGGAGGGAGGAAGGAAGGGAGGGAGGAAGAAAGGGAGGGAGGAAGGAAGGGAGGAAGGGAGGGAGGGAGGAGGGAGGAAGGAAGGGAGGGAGGGAGGCAGGGAGGGAGGGAGGGAGAAAACAAGGAAGGAAATCAAGCAATGAGAGAGACATTGCCGACCTGGATCTAGAGGTCTACAAGTTGATTTCTTTTTTCTTTTTTTGAGAGAAGGAAAGAGAAAAAAAAAAGGAGTGAAGGAGAAGAAGAAAGAGGAAAAAAAGAGACTTTTAAATGGTGTTATCATTTGTGGTGTTCTGTAGTGTTGTTCACATGTTTCTGGTTGTTTTCCCTTCTGGATACATGGCTGAATCACATTCCCCTTCACCCTCTAAGTTAGTTATGGCTATGACTTTCTCTAGCTATTTCCATGCAAATGGTAGTGAACTGTATTAAAAGAAAACGTTAAAGAATAGTGAGGAGTCTCCACTTCCTTTATTTTCCTTCACTAGAGTGACCCCTAATGTTGTAGGTAGTGTCTGTTCAAATAGTCTGGGTCCAGATTTAAAGAAAGAGAAAGGCCCCAGATAATCCATGATGGATATATAAAAAGAGCAATAAATATTTGTTGGTAAGTCACTATGGCTTCAAAATTGTTTATAACTGCAGTATAACATAGTCCATCACACCAGAAATTGGTACCAAGAAGTCAAATGATATCATAACGATTTTTTTAAATGCATAGGCCACTGACTTAGGGTCTGTAGGGGGTATGGCAAGGAAATTCCTAGGGAGGGCTGGGAAAATGGAATCCATGTTCTGAACTATTTGGTACAATTGACACCTGTAATAACTTGGAAGAAAAATGTATGTATTTAATGATCTTGGAGTCCCAGTGGAAAAGGTTGAAAAAAGCATAGGTTGGTTCCTATTAGTTGAATTTGGAAAACTGTCTCTCTCTCTCTCTCTCTCTCTCTCTCTCTCTCTCTCTCTCTCTCTCTCTCTCTCTCTCTCTCTCACACACACACACACACACACACACACACACACACACACACAAACAGAACAGATCAGAAAATAGTGAGTTAGGACAGATAAGTAATAGAGATAGTGAGGGTACAAGTATTGCAAGGTCTGGCATGGTTAGAAGATGCAACTGCTTATTAAGGCCAACTGGCATATAAAACTGAGAAGAGCTTTGAGTGACAAGGACAACTGAACTCAGACTTGCAGCAAGGATCCAATAAATGGTAAAACTGTCACATTCGCTGCTAAATAGCTGCAACTCTATCGAGTTGTTTCAGAGCAAAACCACAAATGATATCTTTGGCACTTACTGAATCCTTTCTTCTGAACAATATGCCACCTGATAGAAGGGACTTAACTTGTGGTTCTCTCACAAGAGGCACAAATATGAAATACAACTGGCCAGGTATGTTGGCTCATGCTTGTAATCCCTGCATTTTAGCAGGCCACAGTGGGAGGACTGTTTGGGTTCAGAAGTTTGAAACAAGCCTGGATAGCATAGTGAGACTGTGTCTGAACAAAAAAATAAAAAATGAAAAATAGGCCAGGTATAATGGCACATGTCTGTAGTCCCAGCTACTGAGGAGGCTGGGGTGGGAGGATCTCTCGAGCCTATGAGCTTGAGGCTACAGTGAGTTGTGATCACTGAACCACTGACTGGTATTCCAGTCTGGGCAATAGAGCAAGACCATATCTCAGGGGGAAAAAAACAAAGATGCAATATAACCATAATTCAACTGGAAGTGAAATGAAAGATTAAAAAACAAAGAACTATAGTAAATCTAAAGAATATATTTCATTTTCTTCTAGCACATTAAAAAGTTTTTATTTATTTATTTAAATTTTTATTGCATTATAGGTTTTGGGGTACATGTGCAGAACGTGCAAGATAGTTGCATAGGTACACACATGGCAGTGTGTTTTGCTGCCTTCCTCCCCTTCACCCACACTAATAACAGACAGGTTTGGTATACATTATAAAAGAAAACATTATTCAGGACTAAAGAGCCTGTAGATATTCAGAGTTTAATGGGCCATTAGGCTCTCTAACTGCTATAGATAGAAACCAATCCTATAAAACCACCCAGAACCCATGAAGGCCTACACTCCTGGTCTCCACTGTCTTCTTCAGATGAGGATGAGAAGCAAATAGAAGAGGAAGTACCACCCAGAGTGTGAAGATAAGAGCCATGGAGACCAAGGCCAGGGAGAAAATCAAAGGAACCAGAAATGAGGTTGAGTCAAGAAATATACCGTACCATTAAGATTTTAAAATATTCACAACATCTATTCAGTGTTAATTGAGAATCAAAATGTACCAGTGAAATCTCAACCTTCTCCCCTTTCTGATGGAGTTCTTTTTCTCAATTGCTATCCTTTTCCTATTTCACGAATGAAAGTTGGTTGAATAAGGGATGTGGATGTGGGAAGGTTATTATGTTTTTAATTTCATGAGTTTCCAGATCAGCAGAAGATCAGAATCAAGGTAGTAATAACTGTGCATCATGCACTGATAATTGAAAATACTGCACATCATTCTGGCATCTTGGACTTTGAGTATAATTCTGAGATCTTTTTTGGATTGACTTCATCATGGAGGATCAATGGGCAAAAAGGATAGTGGATTGAATTGAATAATTAATACGACAGTTGTTGAACTGCTTAGTGCAACTTGCCATAAATTTGCAGGCATTTTCCCATTTGGCACAAAGGTGATCACACTCCCATGCTTCTGTGAAATCAGATATGGGCATCTGACTTACTGAGGCTAATGAATTAGGAATGGACGTGAATTCTGTCAGTTCATGGCAGAAGCTCTAAAAGACAGAGCACAATCAGTCCACTTACTCATTCCCTTTGCCACAGAACATCTCAATATCCCAGACATGGCTACCACTTCCAAGTGTCAGCATAAACTCCCTGTTGAGTAGATAAGTGAGGCATGTAGTGAGATAAGTCAAGGAGTTTGGAGAATGTTGCCACAGTATATTCTAATCAATTCTGAATACTTTCTTCATTGTCAGTATTATCATTTCATCTTATTATTTGTTTATACTATCAGTGCTACTAAAATGATTGCATAATATGTCAAAGCAATGGAATGTTGTACAAAAATTAAAATAATCCAAAGTTACGTACAAAAAGATATATGGATCTTACAAATATATTTTGAGGAAAGAAAATAACTGTCAGAATATAGGTAAAATGAATTTATATTATAAAAACAGATACGATTATATTGTTTAAGGATCTATGCATAAGTTACCAAGAAAATGATTCTCAGAAGATAGAAGAGTGCTTATGTCTAATGGTTTTACCTTGGAAGGGGCATGCAAAGGACTCTAGAGCACTAGGTTCTGTTCTTGTATTGTGCAGTGGTTATGTGGTGACTCTTTTTAAAAATATTCATTATGCTGCAAGTTTAAGCTTATATACTTGTCTCTCTGTTTTATATTCCATAATAAAAGTGTGTTCATAAAAATAACGTGAGATTTATATATGTTGGTAATACAAAATCAGGATCTGTGTTTATTTTAGAGTATGAGGAAATTTACTTTAAAGTCTTTAGTAAGGCTTATGGAATTTAGTAGTAAGTTATTGTAATGTGCGTAGAAACTGTGCTAAAATCTGAAATTAGAATACTGAGGTGCTTTTTCTCCCATTCAGTATGTATACATACGTAATTAAATACAAAGTGTAATAAAAATGCAGATAAACTGACAATGGTAGACAGAGCAATTCCTCTTCCCTCAAATATTCCCTTTATAACCCTTGGAACCTGTGAATATGTTGAATTATATGAAAAAAATAACTTTTCAGATGTGATTAATAAAAGGTCTTGAGATGAGATGGAAAGATTATCCTGAATTATCTAGGTGGCACTGATGTAATCACAAGGGTTCGTGTAAGGAAGAGAGGGTGGGAGTCAGAGAAGGCTGTGTAACCACAGAAGCAGAAGTCAGAGAGATAGAGAAAGCAAAATCCAGAATGAGAGTAAAAGAGAGTGAGAGCAAGAAAGAGAGAGCAAAAGTGAGATGAATTTCAAGATGCTGAGCAGGTGCCTTTGAAGATGGATGAAGGGGCCATGAGCATATGCATGTGGGAAACCTCTAGAACCTGGAAAAGATTAGAAAAATAATTCTTCCCCTCAGAGCTTTCAGAAGTGACAGGTGCCAACACCTAGATTTTAGCCCTTTATAATTCATTTTAAGTTTCTAAGCTCCAGAACTGTAAAATAATACATCTGCGTGGTTTTAAGCTAACTGCGTGATAATTTGTTACAATATCAATAGGAAACTAGGACACTTAACAATTTACATAAATATATACTTTCTATTATTCACTTTTCTGTATATAGAATCTTGCTCAGTATCTTGGCCAGAATAGAAGTTCAGTGCATTTTGAGAAACAATTTAAGTTGAAAACCTTTTGAATAAAATATACACATAAAATTGAGAAGTGTACAGTTTTCATTCAGCACTGTCATATAGGTAGTGCCAAAATATAGCTATATATACAATTTTAGTAGTTGATGTATATTTAACAGAATACAGTATTCGTCTACACACATAATTTTTAAGAGTAAAGTATAAAGACTAATTTGGATGTACAAGGTACACCCTGGCCGGGCAGAGTGGCTCACGCCTGTAATCCCAGCACTTTGGGAGGCCAAGATGGACAGATGACCTGAGGTCAGGAGTTCGAGACCAGCCCGACTAACAAGAAACTCAGTGTCTACTAAAAATACAAAATTAGCAGGGCATGGTGGCTCAGGCCTGTAATCCCAGCTACTCAGTAGACTGAGGCAGGAGAATTGCTTGAACCCGGGAGGCAGATATTGTGTTGAGCCACACTGTACTTCAGCCTGGCCAATGAGCAAAACACTATCTCAAAAAATAAAAATAAAAATAAAAATAACCCCTAGAAATAAAATTACTTATCTGATATTGGTTGTAGATATTGTTATTTTATGGTGACAATTCTGCCTCTACCACAAACCCCACCATTTATCCAAAGGATCAACAGAAGTATCTATATTAGCTATGATTTCATAGGTATTAACACAATTTGACATAATTAGATGAGTATTTCAAATGAAATTTAGATGAATGGTCTATTTTTTTATTCTCACATAATTATGTTTCCACACATATGGATCACAGAGAAAACAAAAAAAAAAATTTTAGGTATTTCACCAAAGAATCTTAAACATATCACTCTGTGTTTTAGTTTAATATCAATAGCCTTGATCACTTTATGCCTGAAACGTTCAGGAAAACTAAATATCATTATTTTGCTTGGCCAATTTAGATAAATATGAACGAAAATGGTAATAAATTACCATCTTATATTTTTGGACCTATGTTTTACCATTTTAAATATTCACCCACAAACGTATTTTCAACTAGTTTTTATTTAACAATTTAAATAAAAACGGTTAAAAATACCGTAACAATTTGGTAATTTACATAGGGCAAAAGTTAAGGCACAGAGTAAGCAAGCAAAGTTAAAGCATTTCCTCAGATATGAATGATGACATTTGGCAATGATGTTTTAAAATGTCAAATTAATGTAAACATAGCAATTCATCCCTACTGACTATTCCCAACAGATTATCAATCAACTATAAGAATTAGTTGTAATTGGCTGGGTGCAGTGGCTCAGGCCTATAATCCCAGCACTTTGGGAGGCCAAGATGGGCAGATCACGAGGTCAGGAGATGGAGACCATCCCAGCCAACATGGTGAAACCCCGTCTCTACTAAAAATACAAAAAAAATTAGCTAGGTGTGGGATTACAACCCCTGCCTGTAATCCCAGCTCCTCAGGAGGCTGAAGCAGGAGAACAACTTGAATGAGGGAGTCGGAGGTTGCAGTGAGCCAAGAATGCGCCACTGCACTCCCGCTTGGATGACAGAGCCAGACTCCCCCATAAAAAAAAAGAATTAGTTGTAATTATACATACTTCTTTATAATACAGTATATTTAGGCTTTTACGTTCCTGAAAATGTTACTGGAAACAAAGTTACACAGTCAAATAAAAGTTGGAGAGATTGATGCACAAACCATTATATATTATTCAACATTTTTGAAGACTGCCGATATTGACTAAAAATCCCTTAAAAAAGAAATGTTTTACTAAATATTTTATTAAGTGAATTTAATAAAATCATATTGACAACGTTTATTTCCCTAGATGAACAGGAAAATCTCTGCCTGATTTTCATGTGTACAAAGCCTTGCATTACCAACTGCTAGATGATGGCAAATTATAATGTTAGTACTATTCCACAGTGCACAAAATAGCAACAAACTATTCAAACGACATTTCACACAAAATTGTGTTATTTAAAGTATATTTAGGCCATATTCCTAGTTTGCCTTTATTTTAAATAATTATTTTTCTCTCATTCTTCCATATTTAAATTTTAACTGACAACATGATTTAGAATAAGAGAGGTCCACATCTAGTAAAATATATTTTTCTTCCCAGAACACTGGTTCTGTATTCTTATTTAAATAAATTAATGCTCCTTTAAGTAATATCCCAGGCAAAACATAATAATTTATTCTTATTCAATAGGTGTATTTTCTAAGTTCAAAATTCACCTTGCATTTTCTAACTTAACTATCACCAGAAGCTGCATACGCAGATTCTTGTGAAAATAAATAAATTCATCATACAATGAATTTACCATATTTAAGATCATTTCTTATGCTGAACTATTGCTATGGACTGAATGCTTGCAATCCTCTAAAATCTGTATATTGAAACCTAATCCACAACATGATAGTATTGAAAGGTGGGACTGTCGGATTTGATTCTATGCATGAGTCAGAGCCTCCAAGAACAGGACTATTGCCTTTACAGAAGAGGCGACAGTCAGCTAGCACCAACTAACATGAAGAAAAAGTGAGAATGCCATCTAAAAATCAAATAGCCCTTTCCAGACGCTGAATCTACTGCTGCCTTGATCACGAATTTTCTATTCTCCAGGCAAGTGGAGATGAATTTTTGTTGTTTATAACCCATGCAGTTTGCGGCATTTTTGATATCGGAGCCCATGTGATATAGCAGCTGGTAGTAGAAAATAGACAATATTCTACTGCCAGCAGAATTTACAAGCAACTTAAAATCTAGAAAGACTAGTTGAATCATTACTTTAACCTTCTTTTATTTGCTTTAATTAACTTAATACATTTGGATGTGTAGATTGTAGTAATAACACAATGACTAAATTATTAAGTTCTAACACTCTGAATATATGCAATCTTTATTTGTGAATTAAATACATTTTTTAAAGTAAAAGAAAATGTTTGATAAAGATAAGTCTGTATAATATCTCATATTGTTTTCAGTCTATTTTTAATGGCTCTTAAAATTGTTCACATTATACAGACTAATATGATCAATAAATTTGGCAAAGTATGCACATGTAAATTTATGTTTTAAAAACTGTTTACCTGAAAAATCGATAGCTACTAATGTCATTCATAAAACAGTTTAAAATTTAATATTATTTGTTGTATTTGGCTGTGAAATTTGTTTGCCATTGTTTTAACTCATATCTGCTCATTATTCTTTCTTTGAATATTTTTACATTGGTCTCCCACAATATCTTCTAATAAATTGTCTTTAAACCCTCTAAGATTTTCTTCTGATGCTTTGTAATGTTTCTAATCCAAGTCTGATCTGATTTTGTGTAGCAATAATTATATTTTTGGGTATTTCACAGGTAGATTTAATTTAGACATTGATCTTATGTTTTATTATCTTATGTCAAATCATTTTGTAATCTCTTTGCATATGCTTTTCAACTCGTTTTTCTTTTTTGCCTAAGCCCAAATGTTTCATATTTTATTTGTACACTTTATTTTATATTTCACTCAGAACCAAATCAAATGACTTACACAGATCAATAAATCACTTTTGGACAACACTTTTTCTCTGTTTCTACAGGATCTATAAATTCCAACTTTAGAGTATACTTGTATAAAATGATCGATTATAATTTTTGCTCTTCTTTGATATTTAACTCTTAGTTAACTCTTAACTAAGAAAAGATCTTAATCTTTTCAGTACAAGCAAAATGTAGAGTTCACTATATCAGTCACCCTTTCTGCTAATTTGTATGCCAATAAAGTTCTCCTATCAGATGCTAAGCTGGAAGTCAAGGTAACATGTACAACCCTTAGACAAATTTCCTGTGAATCCCAGGCATGTGCCCATTTTAATACCAAAGTAAAGACAGACTTTATCTTATTCCAGTGGTTCTGTGCTTAAAAGAATTAAAAAAAATTGGGGCCCAAAGTGGCTCCGGCCGGATGTCGTGGCGCTTGCGAAGGCGAGGCCAAGAGTTCAAGGCCAACCAACCTCAGCAACCTTACAAGCTCTCAATGATTGGCAAAAAATAAAAAAAAAAGAATTAAAAAAAATTCCCTCACAAATCTCATTCACTCTGCATTTTCTCTTTGACCAACAACCACCCACCACAAATAAGCTAACCCAAGATAAACTACAGTACCTTACTTACATTATATTTTCTGTCTGTTTGCACCTTCTTTGAAGTTCACACCTCAGATGTAATATGTAATACCTCCTTTCCTGCATGTAGTTCTTGCTTTTTATTCATTCATTTTTTTTTTTTAATCCACAGGGAAAGTGGTAGATACTAACAATAGGTGGCAAACGTGACATCCTGGCCATCACAAACTGCAGGACTCATCAATGAGCTCAGTGTCAGCCAGATTTCCAGTTTATATTATTGTTTGTTCTTTAAGGAAGGTCAATATACACTTAAATTTAAATGTATATATTTGGAGAGATAAATATAGAAAATATAGTGTGTACACACACACACACACACACACATATATACACAATGAAATATCAACCTTAAAAAGAAATGAAATCTGTCATTTGCATCAACATAAATAGAACTAGAAGGCATTATGTTCAGTGAAATATGCAGAGTACAGAAAGACAAATATCACATGTACTTATTCACATGTGGAATCTAAAAAATGTTGATTTCATAAAGGTAGAGAGTAGAATAGTGATTACCAGAATCTCAGAAGGTAAGGAAAGCAGAATGAAGAAAGGTTGGTTAATGGGTATAAAAATATTAATAAATTTAGATAAAATACGTCCTAATATTCAATAGCACAATAAGGCTACTATAGTTATAAATATTTTATAGTACATCTCAAAATAGCTGGAAGAAATCTGAAATGTTCCCAAAACAAAGAAATAAATAATGTTTGAGATGGCAGATATCCCAATTACTCTGATTTGATCATCACACATTTTATGTATGTATCAAAATATCAATGTACTGCAGAAATATGTACAATTAGATTGTATCCAAATGAAATAAATAAATAAAAATTTATTAACTATATTTGCAAATGTTCCATTTCAGTTTTCTGTTTCAGAGAAAAACTGAAAGGTAACATATCATTTAGTTTCTATATATATATTATAGTATTCATTTTAGACTTAATGTATTTAAGGATTATCTTGAAAATTACAAATAAAACAATCATGTAAATATTATAAATTTAACATATGACAGATTCTTATTTTTTAATAATGAAAAATATAATGAAATAACATTGTAAAATGTCTATGTATCAATTATTTTTTAAAGTTCTTATGACAGAAGAACATGAGAGAGTGAAATTTAGATATGGTTTTTGTAATTTCTTTTTTTCCTAGAAGGTAAAGTATCAATTTGTTGTATAGTTTATGTACTTAGCATTAACATTTTTTAACTTATAAAAAATGACAATGACTTTTCATAACGCACATATATGACAGTTTTAAAAGTATAATTGTGCATGGGAAAATATTCTCTTTTTTTTCAAATTACAGCTAACCAAATATACTGATATTTTATTTGATTATCCGTTTCTGTGTTTGAGGTCATTGCTTTTCAGAAAAGCATAAGATTAGCTCCTCTTTCCACAGAAGCCTCTGTTGAAATTTCACTTTCATTATTAGGCTTTATTAAGTGTGCTTCAACAAATATATCAAATATGCAATCTTCCACAATCTATGCACACAATTAGAATGCATACAAACACAAATAGGTATAGAAATTGGGTTGCTATTCAAAATGCTCAATAATATGTTGATACTGTGGTTCTTATATTATGGTGACAGCAATATAAACAATTATATCAAAAGTTGGAAGACATTTTGTCTATCTAAATTGAATGTATATATCTGTGCATATGCATGGAGGTATGTTTAGCTTTACCAAATAAACAAGTTTATTTGGATGTATTTCACCATGTTATAAAACATAAGAAGTGAACCATACTAATTTCAGCAATGTTTTCACTAGCTTACACTAATTCAAATAAACTTTTTCTCTGATTTTTTTTTGTATGTTCCATGATTGTAACGGAAATGGAAGTCAAATCTGGTCCCATCTTTGCATAGCTCCTACCCTGTAAATGATCCCTCACTAAACTCTGTCAAAAGCAATTTTTTCTTTATGTTTCTAAGAAGAACAAACTTGAGAAATGAGACTAATAGAGCATCTTTACTAGAAAACATTATTGGATGCAGCCAGTTTTCATGTTCATTTTAGACAAACATAACAAAATTTGTACAGGGTCCATAATTCTCTGGCTTATATGGAGTAAATACTAAAGGAAAAGTTTTGCAGATAATTCCTGTGGGTTAAATTATATACACAGGTGAAAAAAGGAATGCATTATTTGCTTAATTTTTCATCATTTCTTCCCATCAAATCTGAAAATGAACGGAAAATGAAGTTCATTCAGTTTCAAGTTAGAAACTATCGTGCTTTGTTAAATTCATTCAATTGTAACAATTTTTGAAAAATAGGTTGTTTGAAAAAAAGAATATGTGGTTTCTACTTTTCCTGGAAAACCTCAATCTTTTTAAAATATAATATTATCTCCCCATGCTGAAATTTCAAAAGAGTTTCCAAGAAGCAGTTAGATGAACAAAATCTCATATCAACGGTATGATATAGTTGAAGAAATATTCTTTATGAATAAATGATGAGGATTCATTTGGAAAAAGTTTCATGATAGTTCTCACACAAAAATGGCACAGCAGCCATCAATGTGACATTACCTAATGTGGCACTCAAAAGATGTGGAATAATATGGTGTTATATAGTATTTCTGCCATAGGCAGACATGTGCAATAGATACAAGCAAACTAAAGAATATAGATAATTGTACATGTAATAAAATACTCTGATGCATTTTGAGCTTTTATTAACTTTGCTTTTAATACAGCTTATATTTATGGCTTATATAATTTAATTTTTAGTAATGATAATCAGCTTACAAAATTCTAGAATATGTAACAATGAGTTTTTACAAAGTGATACAATCAGGCTCCAGCATAGCCCTGCCTTCTAGTTTTATACATTCTGCCATTTGTAAAAAATGGTAACATACATGTCTCACTGAGACTATTCATAAGAGAAGCAGAAGCAAGTTTTATTCTTAGTTGTTTTAGGATGGTGATAGCAGTAGGGTAAGAATTTGAGGTAACTGCAGCTGTGCGATCACAGCCTAAGGAAAAGAAGCCTAGGAGAAGAAAAAAAATACCTAAACTTTCTATGTCATGACTCAATTTTAAATGACTTCTTAGTTTGGTTTATGATTCAGAAACTTAATAAGTTTTGCTTAAGTTTCAAAGCTTTCCTGAGTGTATGTTTTTACACCAATTCTATGTCTCCACAACAGCTCCTGTTGTCCATTGTTACTACTTCAATCAGCAAATGTAGCCCTCAAAAGCTGATGTCAGTACCAATTTAGAAGTCTACTCTAGCTATTGAAAATCCTAAACTCTTTTAGGTGATGAAAAAATGTTCTTGATGCTTCTTTTTTATGTAAAGGAGGCAAAATTCAAGTTGTCTGATCATTGCAGTAAACACAGACACTTGCACATGTTACATTCTAAATATAATAATGAATTATAATTACTATAAATAATTAAGAAACGTTGTGAAAAACAGCAAGTTTGGTCAGCCTTACCTGGTCTGCCACCATACTGATTAATTTTTGAAATGGCTCTTACATTTTTCAAAGATAATCTACTTGCATGTTGCTAGAAAGCAATCAAGAATGAATTCAAATGTGCACTATTTTTCTGTACCTGCACTTCATCATCTGTAAAATGAGGACAGCAGTAACACCTAAATCATAAGGTTGTTGTAAAAAAAAAGTTTAGTTTTTTAATATAAATACCCAGTTTACATTACCTCCTCTAATTCATTTAGTTCATCAAATTCCTACAGCAGAATATATTAATTGCAATGCCCATCATAGACATTTGTTAAAGAAATAAGGCAGAAGATGAACATATTTCAAGACAGTGGTAGCTTCTCACAACATTGCAGGTGGATCTCAGTCCCAGTGTGTGACAATCCCTCATCATGGATTTAGACTGAGGAAAAGTAGATAACATTGAAGGGGTATTAAGGAAAACAATTGTAGACTTAATATACTGTTTTGTTTTGTTTTGTTTTTTGAGACAGTCTCACCCTGTTGCCATTCTGGAGTGCCATGGTGTGATCTCAGCTCACTCCAACCTCTGCCTCCCCGGTTCAAGCTCTTCTCCTGCTTCAGTCTCATGAGTAGCTGGGACTACAGGTGTGGGCCACCATGTCTGGCTAATTTTTTGTATTTTTAATAGAGACAGGGTTTCACCTTGTCAGCCAGGATGGTCTCAATCTCCTGACTTCATGTTCTGCTGGCCTTGGCCTCCCAAAGTGCTGGGATTACAGACATAAGCTACCGTGTCCAGCTGTAACATTTTCAAATCATATGTGCTCACTAAATATTTTTAAATTTAATTATTTTTTTTAATTATATCGGCAAGGAATATACTCAGCCTGTAATGAGATGTGTTTCCTTGCAATTAAGTTGCTGTTTCCATAAGGAAGAAGTTAGTTGAGGAATATTCATTCAGGGCAATCACCTTGATGGATTTGTTTCTTACAAGTCTACATAAGACTGCAGTAGACAGTTTGCACTGCAGCTTTGCCATTCTCCCATTGGGAGTTGGAGTTTATTTATCTCTTAACTCTGGTCTAGGCTTTAACTTGCCTAGGCTACTAGAATGCAGCCAAGGTCACAACATTTCCAAAAACTCTTTGACTCCTGCCTTGCATATAAGAATACAAGTCTAGCTTGGTGAAAGACGTAAGCCACAGAAAAGAGAACTGAATAGGTCCATCCATGGCCCAGCTAGCTTCCAGTCAACCCACCAAATAACTGCAGATGCCTGAGCAAACAAAGCCCAGATTAGACAATATGGGCACAGATGAAAAGAAATCACCCCACCAACCCATAGAATTGTAAGAAATAATAAATAGTTGGTTTATGTCAGTAATTATTGGGATAGTTTTTATACAGCATTATTGTGGAAATTTACAACCAATATAAGGAGACAATGCATCATGGGAAAACGTATTCAAAACTGTTTTTTTCCTGTTACTAAACTGGGGCTCTAGATTGAGTGTTACATAAAACTCAGGCTTTATAGAATATATGGAGTCCTTGGAACATTTTTTTCATATTTAACCATGTGCCATTCTAAGAAATCACCTTACCAGATTATGTTAAGGGGTTAAATTAGAAAATAATGAAATAGAGCATTATATATTAAGATATTACATTATCAAATTATGCATGGACAATCAAGAAAAAAAAATCCTCCAGTTAAAAGGTTGACTTTAGTTTCTTTTTCTAATCTAACAGTATTTGCTGTCTTTGGTATCTAACTTCTTAGTTTTTAGATATTACCAGACCTCCACTAATAATATTGATTGATTTTTGTTCACTCTAAAATCAGCATTCCAAATCCTCATCAGAATGCACTGCTCATTCAGAAGCTCATACTGTCACATTTCACAGTTGTTCTTGTAAACAGGTAGAATAACTCTTTTGGATTCAGCTCAATTAATTGTCTTTTTCACTTTACCCTGTCTCATCACTTCTGAAGAAATGTACATCTAGAACCTTCAGCTTGGTATTAGCTTCCTGATTTGTCATATACTCAATCGTAACACAGGGAGCAGATCCATCCATTGACCACTTGAATGGCATGATTCTGGCAGGAATTCCTAAAGGTTCAGCCTACATATAGGCTTTTCCATCAGACTCCAACCGTTTTAGTGAGCAAGCAATAATTCTTGACATATCATTTTGCTTCAACTGGCTAGAGTGAATCCTTCTATCATTAAATAAGGATTTTGAACCTCAAAGAAGGATCATGAATACTTTGTATACTTGATCATGTCTAACTACACATTAATTGATTAATAGACATAGCAGAATGAATAAACCCTTATAGCTTGACCTTCATAATTAAAGCCCAATTCAAAGTTATTCATATGCACAGCTATGATAGGCATCTGAATCTAAAATTATGATACAACAGTTTCTTCCATTATTTGGAGATTATATCAAAGAGTAAATATCAAGTAAGACTACTGATTTCATTCTGTACCTCCTTGACATCAGCTGCACTAAGAGATTATGGTACTATCTTAAGTAAATTTTATAGAACAATTCTTAATGAAGAGCTTAAAGATAAAAAGAAATGAAGGACAAAAATAGAAAGAAGAACCTATTTATTCACTGTACTAAGAAGAAGCTATTGAAATTAACATGTCAGAGTGTAATCCTTCATACTTTTATAAAGAGAATCTTCTGAGATATTTGTTAGGAAAACCTGGAACATTAAAAAATATACTATAAATAATGATCACATGAAGTAGTACACTACTGAGAAATCCAACAGGCATATAAAGAACAAAGATGATCTCAGTAAATCATTTGCAGTGTACAAATAGACATCCATTTCTTTTAAAATTTTAATTTCTTTTAAAAATACCACAGTAATTTTCCTCTCCGTGTTGGACCAAACTGGACTCATCACCATTCTGGCAAACAGACAGGTTCCTTGTTTATTGCATGGGTTCCGTCTAAGCAACATCCAGCGCCTGTAAACACTCAGGTTTTATCAGCCACCTATTTGAATCTACCTCATGCTTCCAATATCAGTTTAATATTATGTCCTCAGGAAGAAACACACACAAAGATAAACACATACATATACTAATAACACATACAATGCCACTAAATGAGTCCGTTTTCTAGCCCAAAATTAATGTCTTCATTGAAAATCACTTGATTTATTTTTTTTTAGTCATGATGCATTAACTGGCAACAGTTAAGTGGAATCATCTTGTTTTCAACTTCTTATTTTAAATAAAATGTTGAGACGTCATTTTCAATCATTAATGAAGCTGTTAATTTCAACAATATTCATATATTTAGAAACATGCATTATCCTTCTACCTAAGGAAACCAAGCAAAGTCTTCCTCATTCTCCACAGCATACAAGGAAGAAACACAACAGAGAAATCTTTCCAACTGAGTAAGCAGCAGATTAAAGCAATTATCAAACAACGGTGGAGCTTTCCTGTAAACATCACTACTAACTGCACAGCAAGTCAAGCACTGAGGTCATGGAGAAGTATCGGTGCTTAGGGACCAATACAGGTTAAGGTCACAATGGGATTTTTAAAAAATTGAAAACAAAGTAGAAAGATTGCGCTTGAACAGAAACAAGAGAGTTTAACATTCACACTCACCTATTAATGTTTTAAGATTCAAAACTTTCAGTGGAATAAAGATAGACATACTAATTTCTGTTTTTATAAGCTTCATTTAGAATTATTTATTTTTCCTAAAAGTTTACAAATACTGTTAATAAAATCTCACCAAATAATTTGTTTTTCTTTTGTTCCTAGACAATAGTATCAAAGAAAAAAACTGACTTCATAAACAAATCTTCTTAAAGCTCCTAAGAAATCTCCACTATTTTCTCAACTGGCTTACTAAATAGGAATATTAATAATAAGATAAAAGTTATTTTAAGACACATATCGTTAGCTTGTATACTTTTTCTGCCATTTTAAAAACTATGAGTGATTCTAGCAATAAAAAAAATATATTAACTGCAAAGCAATTATTGTTTCATATACAACTTAAGGCAAAGAAACAATACTACAATTCTTTTAAAATCAAATACCTTAGAGAATAGCAAAAAATCCTTCATTAAAACACTAATTTATTCTTATTGATGGGGAAATGGAATAGCTGTACAACTAACATAACCACCAGAAATCTGAGCTCATAGCCGGCTAATTTAAGAAACAAGATATGAAATTAGTACCCTAGGGCTGAAAACAAGCACTTAGAATTGAGATGTGACATTAATTAAAGTAAGGAAAGGACTATAATATTACTGTGAAGTAATCATTATGCTGAGGAGAACATATAAAAGAGAATTAGAACTAAAAGAAAATTCCCAATTATCTAGACTCTGAGTGAATTCCAAATGCATTATCATGATCTCCTAAATGAAAAATTACGGTTGAACTTTTGAAAAAAAATGCACAGTATGATCAAAACAAAATAAAATGTAAAACAGACAAACATCCAAAGAAACCATAAGACAAAAAGAAGGGGGGATGAGAATAAGTATACATACATTTAAATTTGTCCTTACTGGTCCAAAAAGCTAGAAATGAACATAAAATTAACATTAATCTTAAACATAATTTTGTACCTTTTTTCTTGCCAACACAGTCATCTGAAAACATTGGGGAGAGGGGGGTTTAGATTTTCATACTGGAAACTAAAGAAGTGTCGGAGGGGGCAAGCAAAGGAGCTATCAAACATCTTAGATCTACTAGAGTAAAAGAACATGTGTGTTGAGGATTCATGAGGCTGAGAAATATTGGAAGGGAAGGATAGGAATAGGACAGAAGCAGAAAAAGAGTAGAAGAAAAGTGAAATTAGAAGTAAAGCAAAGGAAGTAGAAGAAAGAAAGGAAAAAAAAGAGCAATACCCTTTGTTCAAGAGTTACCCTAATTAACATGGCTGCTGATCAGTTCCATTTCCTTAAAGCAAATGACTTTGGAGCATTCCTCCTCACCGCTTTCTCTCCACCTACAACGTCCCTTACTCCTTCCTTTTAGCTTGTCTGAATCCTTTTAGCTTTTCTGAACTGGCTAAGCCTTCAGAGTGCACTTCACATCATCTTGCAGAAATACAGAATGATCTCCTCTCTGCTTCCTGAACTACTAAAGCACTTGTTCTTAAGCTTATTTTGTGATTTAATCATAATCTGCCCCCTTTGTTTCTTAGTGTTGCTTTTAATGAATAACTTGTTAGAACAGATAGTGAGACATGTACAATAATGACTTGTATACCTACCCTTAGTTTCTTGCTGATGAAGTGATCTATATATTTAATAAAAGCTATTGAGCAAGAAAAATAAGGTGATGTATTCTCATTTTGAAGAGCATCAAGGTTACCAAATAACTTAATTAGAAGAACATATTCTGTATTTGTTGAGAGTCTAGGTAAGCAATTGAGCAGGTGAACATTTAACAGGAAAATATTGGGAAATTTTCTCCAATTTAGCATTCACTGAGAGATTTTTCCATTAGGATTTGAAAAGTTATTCCTAATGAAATACACAGTCATTTCTAGCACTATTAATGTATTTAAAAGTCATAAATTTCAGGCAACTTAGTTTAATCCATTTTTCGGTTCAATCACTATACAGAATTAGATACATTTTCAGTAGATCCTAATACTCAGCCATATCCTTGTGTAAACTGGTGATCAAAAGAAAAAGTCTCTGTCTTCATAGAACTTGAAATCAAGTAAGGGAGACCACCATTAGTCAAGGAAACATACATGTAAAGGCAGAATCGTAAACAAATATGCTTTAAAGAAAAAGACTAAGTCCAATAATGCTCAATAAGACTAAACAGGCTGAGTTAAATAATCAAAGAGTAGAACCTGTAATGTCAAAGAGTAATATTGGCTTATTTTACTTTGCATGATGTTCTCCAGGTTCAATCATATTGTTGCAAATTGCAGGATTTCCTACCTTTTTTGTGGATGTTACACTGCATTGCATTATCACATATTATACGGATAGATAGATAGATAGATAAATAGATAGCACAATTTCCTTATACATGTGTTGATCAATACAAGCTGTTTTTATATTTTAGCTATTGTGCATAATGCTGCAAAGAACAAGGAGGTGTAGAAACTTTTACAAGATATTTATTTCATTTCATTTGGATATAGCAAGAGATGGAACTCCTGGATTGTATATAGCTTTATTTTCATTTCTTTAGGAAACTCTGTGAAGTTTCCCACAAGGACATACCACATAGTGTATAATCTCCCTTATATGTAGGGTATCATAAAGTCAAACTCACAGAAACAGAGAGTAGAAGAGTATGAGCACGAGGGAGGTAGGAAATGTTGATCAAAGGGTATAAACCTTCAAATATAAGATTAATAAGTAATAAGGATCCAATATACAGCATTGGTAGTGATGGACATGTTAATGTGATTGCAATGCTCATTATATGTAGATGTGTATAGCACAATGGAGATACATATCAAATCATCACATTGTACACTTTGAATATACGTAATCTTTTTTCATCAAATAATTATTTTAAATTTTAAAAGACAAGAATTTTGGTGATTTTCTGGATTTTTTTCCCAAAAACTACTACACTAAAATTTTCATTCTTTTTGAGTTTCCTTCATTTATTCAAGTATTTTCAAAGTCCACTGGTGAATATTTCTTGAGTACGTACTATAATAAATGGGACAAGTAGGTACTAAAGACAATGCACCTAACTGGTCAGGCCTTAAACTAAACAGACAGTCCTATCAAGGTAAAAGACACTTCATCAGCTCCATCTCATTGTTGTATATCAGAGTTATTAATCTGTTACATATATTTAACTTTCAATAAACTAAAGTATTTAAGAGCAGGTTTTCTGCATTATATTTAATTTATATCACCTCTCACGGAATCTAGCAATGTGTAGTAATCAAGCATTTTTCCCTTCAACACTACACTGGTCACAATGGTGTTTTCATTGAAACAATCATGATAATCCCCTCACACACGGCATGAGATTTACTTCTCACCCAGTACACATCTGAAAAATAATAAATTGATCCTAAACTAATAAATGCAAGAAAGTACATTCTCTCTTCCTGAATATGATGTCTAGAACTGCACATCTATTTGCAAACAGGCTGACTTAGTAAAAACCCTACCCATGAAAGAAACACAAACACACACAATCTCGGAGAAGTGGACCTGAAGCTCTGAACTCTAGCCCTACCCATGAACTTCTTGTTATTTCCAAAAATATATTTCAGTATTTTGCATTCAATTTGAATTGATTTCATTTCTCTATATACAAGATATTGCAAATTCTACACACATACATGCACAATATCCCCACTGTTTTGAACTTATAATTAAACTTTACCAGGAAAATAATGTAGAATTGTTCAGAAGGAAGTTTGTGTAATTATGGTTACTCAAAGAAAGATGACAATTAAGGCAGAGTATAGAAGTATATAAAATAGCTTTCAGGAAGTTATTTTAGAGAACGTTTTCTTCTTAAAAGACTGTAACCAGAAACAAAGATAATTAATGCAGGGACAGTTCAGGAACTTATTCACAGGAGATGGTAAGAGGACTTAATTATCTTTGAAAGCTGCATTTCCTAACATTGACCTCGCCAGTAGGACCAAGATTGACCTTATAGTCTAAGTAACAAGAAGAGAGTGGTGACGAATTAAGTGGGGAAAGAAATGAAGTGTAAATTTGAAGATTTTAATCTTTCATTTAACTTAACTAATTCTGGTAATTTTTTTTTTACCTTGAATCTCCATTTTATGGTAATTAAACAAAGGAATCTAGGGGTTACTGAGCATTCAGGGCTGAGACAGACAGTGAAGGGTAATGCCACAAGGAGGGTCCAATAAAGCTCTAATAAAAATTACTTCTTTTATGCTACTTACTAGCAGTAAACTTATCCCTAAGCAAATATAACATGGACCTGGAGGACTCATTAACTGGGACTTCATTTTTTTCACTCAGGAAAATTGTATCTTCAAATAAAATTAATGTGGGTGTAGTGGCTCACATCTATAATTCCAGAATTTTGTGAGGTTGAGGCAGGTGGATCATCTAAGGTCAGGAGTTCGAGAACAACCAGGCCAAAATGGCAAAACCCTGTCTCTAGTAAAAACACAAAAATTAGCTGGGCATGGTGGCAGGTACCTGTAATCCCAGCTACTAGGGAGTCTGAGGCAGGAGAATCGCTTGAACCCAGGAGATACAGGTTACAGTGAGCGAAGATCACACAACTGCGCTCCAGCCTGGCACACAAGAGCAAAACTCCATCCAAAAAAAAAAAAAAAGAACAAAGAAAGAAAAAGACACAAATTAATATTCAAAATGAGTGAATCAGGCTTTAAAAAGAAAAGGCAGAATTATTCATGTCAAAGGGGAAGAAGCTCTTGGAAGCCCTGAGCTGTATTTGGTCTGATATTCTGTTCTCCACATGGCCTCAAAAAGATACTGATGAGTGGTTCATTGCAACAGCTGTTGGGAAAACACTGTTGTAGCACTCTTGGCATCATTAAAGTAGCTTAAGCTCTATGTTCTGCCATGGCTCTTTAGACTTAAGGAAGAGCTTTTGGCAAACATGACACCTCCAATCTTGTTACTAAACTTTTCCTGTGCAGACATTAACACTGACCCTTGAAAACTAAGGAGTATATCCCAGGAAGTCCATTAGTACATAATTACATTTGTATTCCCAAACAGTTTTAGAAACACATTCATCCAAGACGAATTGCAATTTACAAATTATATTTTTAAATAGACAATACGAAAATAAAACATTCCTTATAATAGCCCACATTTCTGTTTAAAGAATCGAATTTTGGTAGAGAGTAAAGGACTTTAAAAAATAAAACACCAAATATTTTATCTTGCTTTTGGTTTTGCATATGCCTGGAGACTCTCATAAGAAACTTGTCAAACCCTTCTGCTAAAAGTTGTGTGATATATATTACAGAGTTAGGTTAAAAAGCATACTCAAAGTGTTTATGATTTTTCTAATAAATATTATAGAAAAAAAAATTGGCAGGGTTTTTTCTTTGTTCGAATGTATTCACAGACTATTGAGAACACATTATACATTCACAGACTAAAAGGGAGAGAAATGATGGCTAAAAAAGCTACAGCAAAATGGATTACATATAACTCAGTGGTAATCAGAGAATTACGTGAAACTTTCAGACTTTCTTAACCCCAGAGTAAAGCAATTAGTATGAAGTTGAAGTCATACAAATAGAAATAAAAACTATCTAACAAAATAAATACCCATAGTAAAAACCAGAATCGGTATTAAATTATGAGGCCAGTTAGAGAAAAAAAGAGGCATTGATTGAAGTCTTATCACCTTAAATAACTTGAGAAAAATACACATTAAACATTTATAATATAGAATAGTTCTATTTAGAATAAACTGATTAAAATACAAATTTTCAGTGTCAACTGATAAAAATTCCTAGTATTTTCTTGAATTGACAAACCCACTTTGTGAATTTTTGAAAAACCAAATACGTTAAAAACCTCAATCTTAATAATCATAGTTTGCCAGTCAGTTTTTTTTCAATAATAATAATAATAGGCCATGTGTGTAAAACAAACAAAAAGCTTATCTCGCAACTCAAACAACCCACACTTGCTTCTTCTCCAAGATAATTACTGTATATTTGTTTGCCACAGAAAATGTATAATATGCATTTACAATTTTCTTAAAATGAATAGTACATCATTAAGTGCTTAGATATAAAATATTTGTATATTTTACTGCCTTGATGGACATTCTTAAATGAAATTGGCTTTTCCCCTCCGATGACTGTGAGATAGAGAAGAATAAAACGATTACTAAAAAAATTTTGTGCCACTTTGATTCTTGGTAAGGAGCAGCAGTTTTGTCTACCATTGCTTTTGCACTACAAGTGCAAAGGTCAACAAATTGAAAAATCTCACCTACTGTCTTAGCATTATTACAAAAACAGTTTTGTTTTGCTCTGTCTTTAACCTCACAGAAGCCCTGAAATCTATACTCCCTGAATCTGGTGGATATTGCCACTTTGAGAACCACTAGTTTATGTCTTAAATTCTGAAAACCACATTATCCCTAACATAAAGAGAACTTATGCTAACACCTGGAAAAGAAAAAGTTTTGTGGGAAAAAAAATGCAGTGTAGAAAAGCAATACACGCAGCCCACCTTCAGCATCACATTCAGGAGAGCAAAAGAACACATCCCATTCTTACACATCCTATGAAGCCAACTCTATATCTAAGAAGTTTAAGGAGGCCTCAAAGATATGTTTTTACTATAATACTTTTCATTGATTCAAGAGTGCAAAGATGAATCCTGTGCAACTTGTTTCATCTTGCTGACCAATCTCCTATAATAATCTGCTATGGGGCATTCTTTATGATCTGTACTGTTCTTTTAGCCTGACCACTTGCTTGTGGGTGATAAGGCCTGATGGTGACAGACTGATAAAAGTTTTCTCTTCATAGGTTTCTTAAATGGAGTTATCAGGATTGATATCATTGAGCAATCATTATGTCAAAAAATAACTTCCAGAGTAGTGGCTGCAGCCTTTGAAGTACCAGAAGGAACCAAAACATTTTGAGGTGTATTTAAAGTATATCCAAGCCACCAGATATGGTTGAACTTTATTTCAATTAGAAAATCAACACTGTTTATAGAAGTTGTATTAGAAACAGGTAAGTAAGAGGAAAAAAATGAGAAGGATAGGACAGGTCTTTAGAAAAAAAGCTACTTTTTTCAAACTGCTTCTCAGTTGTTGGGAGATGAAAAAATATTTTTCTATGCAAAAGTCAGAATTCAGAGCAGAATGTAAGCAAAAAAAGGCAACATATGTTTCAGAGAAAAAGAAAAAAGTAGAGAGAAAGGAAGGGAGGATGGAGCTGGGTAAACACAAAACATAATGAATCACTAAGAATATGATGCCTTTCTCAAAAGGAAAAGAAAGCAAAAGCTATTTTACATATTAAACATACAGTATTTTTAACAGAAAAGAGAAGCTAAAATGTTGTACAAACTCCACAGCTTCTGCACAGCAAAAGAAACAGTCACTAGAGTGAATCAGCAACCATCAGAATGGGAAAAAAATCTTTGCAGTTTACACATCTGACAAAGGGCTGATATCCAGAATTTACAAAGAACTCAAACAGATTTACAGAAAAAAAACAAACAAGCCCATTCAAAAATGGGCAAAGGATATGAACAGAAACTTTACAAAAGAAGACATACATGAGGCCAACAAACATATGAAAAAGTGCTCATCATCATTGGTCATTAGAGAGATACAAATCAAAACCACATTGAGATATCATCTCACACCAGTTAGAATGGCGATCATTAAAAAATCTGGAGACAACAGATGCTGGAGAGGATGTGGAGAAATAGGAACACTCTTACACTGTTGGTGGGAGTGTAAATTAGTTCAACCATTGTGGAAGACAGTGTGGCGATTCCTCAGGGACCTAGAAATAGAAATTCCATTTGACCCAGCAATCCCATTACTGGGTATCTATCCAAAAGACTATAAATCGTTCTACTATAAGGACACATGCACACGAATGTTCATTGCAGCACTGTTTACAATAGCAAAGACCTGGAACCAACCCAAAAGCCCATCGATGATACACTGGATTTGGAAAATGTGGCACATATACACCATGGAATATTATGCAGCAATCAAAAATGATGAGTTTGTGTCCTTTGTAAGGACATGGATGAATCTGGAGAACATCATTCTCAGCAAACTGACACAAGAACAGAAAAAGAAGTACTGCATATACTCACTCATAGGTGGGTGAGAAAAATGAGAACACATGGACACAGAGAGGCGGTCTACTATACACTGGGGACTGTTGGGGGAAATGGGGGAGGGACAGTGGGGGGTGCTGGGGGGGATAGCCTGGGGATGAATGCCAAGTGTGGGTGAAGGGGAGGAAGGCAGCAAAACACACTGCCATGTGTGTACCTATGCAACTATCTTGCACGTTCTGCACATGTACCCCAAAACCTATAATGCAATAAAAATTAAAAAAAAAAAGAATTATAACAGAAAAGAGGGAAACTAAAATGTTGTACATAATTAAAATAAGAGAATGTCTACAGTCATTTAAAGTTGTGCAATGTTCAACATGTTAACACAGGCTGTAATGCAATTATTACGTGATCCTTTAAGTGAGTGTCTCAGTAATTTACATCATAAATATTAATCTACTATGCCAGAAACCATCTATGTAACTTTATATCTAATGAACATAATACTGAAAAATTCACAGACCAATGAGAGAGTAGAAATTCTCCCTGGCCCATTTGAGCTCCTGGTCTTTTAGTGGAGTGGAATGTTCCATGTCTTCTTCACTTTCCTCAAGCCTGAAACAACCCCTGCTAGCTCCTCCCATTCAAAAAAATAAATGTGCCTCTAATTTTATTGAGGAAAAAATAAATAAATAAAAGAGAACTTTAACCTTTCCCTTTATACCAAATCTACCAAGCATCTTGCTTCCGTAACCATCTACTGTGGTTTTTTCTTGTTCCTGTGAATGGATTATCCCTGCTCTGCATCAGATCTTCTTTAATCAGTAGCATGTGCCACAGCGGGCATCTCTCTCCTTGCACTGTCTGTACTTGGCTTCTGGAGTCCTGCTCTCTTGGTTGTCCTCCATCTCAGTCTTTAATCTTCTTGTGGGATTAACCTCTTCTTTCAGACCTCCACTCTACGGATGTCCCAGAGCTTAGCCTGATATCACTTCTGCAAACCCATTTCCACGCCTACAGTCTCATAACCAATCCTAAAGCATTAAATAACATCTCTGTGCTTTTTTCTTTTTTTTTTAAAGAGAGAAAAGGAAAAGAAAGAAAAGAAGAAAGAAAAAGAGAGAAAGAAAGAAAGAAAAGAATGAAAGAGAAAAAGAAAGAAGAAGAGAAAGAAGGAGAACAGGAATCTTGCTCTATTGCCCAGGCTAGAATGCAGGCTAAAAGTGGGTATTAAAAACCTCTTTTATGCCAATAAATGTGCTTAACAATGGAGACAGGAAGGAACAAGGGAGGAAAATAACAAACGAGCAGCCAGCCAATATTTCATTTAAACCTGTGAAATGCTATGCAATTGCTGAGAAGGGATTTACTTCCAATTCTGTGGTCACTTTTAGAATAGGTGTGATGTGATACTGAGAAAAATATATGTTTTGTGGATTTGAGGTGGAGAGTTCTGTAAATGTTTATTAAGTTTACTTATTCCAGGTCTGAGTTCAAGTCCTGGATATCCTTGTTAATTTTCTGTCTTGTTGATCTGTCTAATATTGACAATGTAGTATTAAAGTCTCCCACTATTATTACGGGGGAGTCTAAGTCTCTTTGTAAGTCATTAAGAACTGGCCTTATGTATCTGGGTGCTCCTGTATTTGGTACGTATATATTTAGAATTGTTAGCTCTTCTTGTTGCATTGATCCTTTTACAATTATGTAATGTCCTTCTTTGTCTCTTTTGGTCTTTCTTGCTTTAAAGTCTATTTTATCAGAGGCAAGAATTGCAACTCCTGCTTTTTTTTTTTTTTTTTTTTTTGCTTTCCATTTGGTTGGTAAATCTTCCTCAATCCCTTTGTTTTGAGTCTTTGTGTACTTGCATGTGAGATGGGTCTGGATGCAGCATACCAATGGATTTTGGCTTTTTATCTAATTTGCCTGTCTGTGTCTTTTGATTGGGGCATTTAGTCCATTTAAATTTGGGATTGATATTGAAACATATGAGTTTAATACTACCATTTAATGCTAGCTGGCTGTTTTGCCCATTAGTTGATGTAGACTCTTCATTATGTTGATGCTCTTTACCATTTGGTATGTTTTTGGAGTGGTTGGTACTGGTTGTTCCTTTCTATGTGTAGTGCCTCTTTCAGAAGCTCTTGTAAGGCAGGCCTGGTGGTGATGAAATCTCTGAGTACTTGCTTGTTCACAGAAAATTTTATTTTTCCTTCACTTATGAAGCTTAGTTTGGCTGGATATGAAATTCTGGGTTGAAGGTTCTTTTCTTTAAGGATGTTGAATATTGGCCCCCACTTTTTTCTGGCTTGTAGTTTCTGCTGAGAGATCTGCTGTGAGTCTGATAGGCTTCCCTTTGTGGGTAACCTGACCTTTTTCTCTGGCTGCCCTTAGTATTTTCTCCTTCATTTCAACCCTGGTGAATCTAACAATTATGTGTCTGGGGGTTGCTCTTCTTGAGGAATATCTTTGTAGTGTTCTCTGTATTACCTGGAGATGAGTATTGTCCTGCCTTGCTAGGTTGGGAAAGTTTTCCTGAATAATATTCTGAAGAATATTTTCCAGCTTGGATTCATTCTCTTCATCATATTCAGGTACACCTATGAAATGTAGATTAGGTCTTTTCACATAGTCCCATATTTCTTGGAGACTTTGCTTATTCGTTTTTATCCTTTTTTATCTAATCTTGTCTTCTCGTTTTATTTCATTAAGTTGGTCTTCGACCTCTGATATCCTTTCTTCTGCTTGATCAATTCAACTGTTAAAACTTGTGCATACTTCGCAAAGTTCTTGTATTGTGTTTTTCAGCTCTATTAATTCACTTATATTCCTCTCTAAATTGTCTATTCTCGTTGGCATTTCATCAAACCTTTTTCAAGGTTGTTTCTTTAAATTGGGTTAGAACATGTTCTTATAGCTCACAGAAGTTTCTTATTATCCACCTTCTAAAGCCTGATTCTGTCAATTCATCACACTCATTCTCCATCAGGCCTTGTTCCATTGCTGATGAGGAGCTGCAATCCCCTGTCAGAGGAGAGACATTCTGATTTTGGGTGTTTTCAGCCTTTTTGTAATGGTTTCTGCTCATCTTTGTGGATTTACCCACCTGTCATCTTTGTAATTGCTGACTTTCAGATTGGGTCTCTGAGTGAATGTCCAGCTTGTTGGTGATGACTTTTTTTCTGTTTCTTAGTTTTCCTTCGGCGGACACCCCTCCCCCACAGAGCTGGACCTTCCCGGGTTCAGCTATGCTTGCTGTGAAACTCTCAATCTTCAGCACTTCCAATTGCTGTTTTTGTTTTTTTGTGTGTGGGGGGGTGGGACCAGCAGAGCCCAATCACCTGGCTCCCTATCTCAGAGCCTCTTCTTTTTTTTTTTTTTTTTTTTTTTTAATTAAACGGTTGACTCTCTCCCAGGTGTTCCAGTTGCCCGCTGAAAAGGTGCCAGAATCTGTGTAACTTCCCCTGTGGTGACCCACTGCACCAGTTGAAACAGCAGCATTGAGATTCATGGCGCTTTTCTGCCCGGGAATCTCCCAGTCTGGCTCCCCGCTTCAGTCCACCCTTCAATCAGCTGAATGGGCGACTCTGCCTTCCCGGAGCTCCAAAAGCCAACTAAAAGGGCACCCAGTCCTGTATACTCCAAACTGAGAAACGCCATGCCGGGGCGCCGGCAAAACAGCCACTTCAGCCAAAAGAGTCATGCTGGTGACCTGTGGGGCTCCTCCACTGGGAATGTCCTGGTCCGTGGGCAACAAAAATTCGTCTGGAAGTGTGGCGTCCACTCACCCTCTGCACTTTCACTGGGAGCTACAATCTTGAGCTGCTGCTAATCGGCCATCTTGGATCTCTATCCTGTGCATTCAATCCTCAATGCACAACTCTAGTGCTGATCCCTTTACTGAATACAGAGTCACATTTGAAAAGAGAGGTAACGTATGAACAGCCAATTAATATAGAGTAATCAAAACTTGCTGCAATATGGTTACTGCAATTTATTATTGAATTTGAGTTTCTTAGAAATATAGACTACAAAATAAAATACAATCGATGTTTTTATTTCCTTTTTATAGGCAAAATAAACATACTGTTTTGTTTGGAGAATAATCTTTTTGCCTGAAACTGTACTCTATGGAGAATTAATTTTATTGCCTTTTTAACAAGAATAGTACATATCAAATATGCTTTTCCTGAAACATCTCCATTATGATTTTTTGTGTAAGTAGTACTTTAATGTATCCCTTTATTCAATTATTGTTATTAAAAAACACATTATGTCCAGGAACATTTTTTTCCTCTTACATCACCATTTTGCTCTTCTCACTGACACTGTTATAATCTGGATTTACTTGAATTAAAAGCCAAAACTACTAGTTTAAGGGACTAAGTTGGCTTCATCTATAGTGGTGGAATCAATATTCAGTCACATATCCTTTGTCCTCTCATAAAGAACAATGTCTACTGATAGTTTTGTAGTAGAAAATGATGCAATCTCCAAATAACTGTTTTAATAAAATCAAAATATAAGATACTTTCAAAAAATTACTCATATAAGGCATTCTCTGGTAATCTTACGAAAAGATCCAAGAAACTACCAAGGAATGCCTTATATGAGTTATTTTTGTTCATAATATTTTGCTGTGTTGATCTGTTGTACCCTTGAGTTTATTAAACATAGAGAAAATTGAATCATCATTATGTATCACCAATGCCCCATATTTTCTTTCTTCGTCCTACCACAGAAAGTCACAGTGCCTTTAGTGCTCAGTGACCCAGCCAGGGTTTCCCCTGCAGGCTTAAACTCAAACAGAGGCCTGGAAGGTATCAAAGAGTATTCCAAGGCCCACCTGATGTTGTTTAGTTTGTTGTCCCAAGCCCGGAACTATCAAGCAAGCTGCTAAACATGTAGAATCTAGCAATGGCCTGAGCCAAATTCCTGACACTCTTATACAAAATGTCACCATAGGGTGACATTCTGGTCAAGGACATACATGGGTAGAACATATTTTTTTCTGTCATGAGTACGCTGAAGCCTTCTGCAGGTCAGTTCCCTTAATATTGCAAATGTTTTGGATTCATCACCCTGGCTTTAGTGCTTCCTTCTTTGTAATCCCAACTGGCCCCCATCATGGAATGGTTTGGAGCAGTCCCTTGAAGAAACTTCTCCAACATGGCTTTTGAGGCAAATCCAGCTACTGGTTTTGAGGCAAGATGAAACACATTACAGACTTAAATTTAAGGAATAATTATGAACCTGTGATATTTAACGCTTACCTTGAATGACAGACAGAAAATATATACCCTGGGTCTCCTTATATATTATGTGACTGACATTTTGTGTGAAAGGTACTTATCTTTAAGTATTAAGTGAGTTGTTACCCCATGCCAAATATTGTGTTAACAGCTGGAGAAAAGAGAGACAAATTAGATACTATTACTATGCTCAACCAGTTAATAGTTAACAAACAGAAAATAATATTCTAATTGAACCACATTTTAACTATATATTTACAAAAGAGCATGATTGACAAATATTTTAGAAGTTCAACACATCGTCAAAGTCTTATAGCAATGTAAAAAATGAAAGAAAAAATTTTAGTGGAAATGTCATTCTCACTGAACTTTAATGAACATTTACATATTTTAATTAATAATTGCATGAAATGAAGAAAAATAGAAGAAATAAAATATTAGATACACTTCTAGAAAGAAGAGCTATTATAATTTGCCATATGAAGATAAAAAGTTTACTTTTTAGTTATTAATTTCGTTGGATACACAGTAGGCGTATATATTTATGGGGTACGTGAGATGTTGATAATCATATCCTGTAAAAGCTAGTTCATGCATTTAGCTAATTTATACTTAAAATATGTAAGATGTGCATATAAAACAATGCAACTCAAATATTTGAACTTCATTTTTCAAGAGTTTCCAGTCAGCGCAGACACATATTTAACTGGTCATTCATATTATTAATCGTAACAATGGAATCACACCTCACAACTGGCTTAGATTCTTTTCCCCAGTGACATTTAAAAGTATATTCCAACCACTGCATAAATTGTAACTTATCTTTTCATAGTAGCAGTGACAGTAGCAACTAAATAACTTTCACATACATGATACATAATGCTATTTTCATAATTATTTAGACATCAAAAGAAGAAATATTTGTGTAAAACAAGAAACCATTATCATAACTATAGTCAATGAAAATACAGACTCTTACACATGGAACGACCATTAGTGATGGCTGAGAGTTAGCAAACAGTGGGGTTGATTTATCACGTAAGTTTTTATATGTATTACCTGACTTATAAACAAGTACTTATGACTTATAAGTTTGAATACAAATTCCTGAAATTCTCATATTTTGTATGCTGGATAGTTTTTCCAATATAACAAGCATGGAGGAGATTCATAAGCTATGCTAGTAAGGAATTTTGAATCCTGGAAGAAATGTCCTTATTCTAAAAACCCTAAACTACAAAAAAATACGCTCTTCTCTTCTTCTGAACATTATTATTCACAACAAATTAGAAATTGAAAAATCAATCTAATGTAGGATTTTCAAATTATAGCCTGCTCTTACAATTTGATAAATTCAATTCACCTTAAAATCCATGTTTTATATAGAGTTCTTATCTATGCTTGATAAAGTACAACACTTAATTTCATAGCCAGAGTTGTTCAATTAGCATACTCATTTTTGACAGCAATTTGGATGGCAATATGACAGGTTCAGTGTAGCTTCAAAATTGAAGGTGCCATCGATGGCCAAATGTATTCTAGATTGCTATTTTTCAAATTTTACAAGATAAATTAAACTGTAAATGAAATCCAGTTGTATGAAAGCCTGGCCTCACCCTGCAGAATTCTTGGGTGAGACTTAAACCCTGGCACATAATACATTTTAGTAAGGGTTTGTTCAAAAAGAAAAAAAGTCTTTATGAGTCAAATGACAGATATACGTAATGGGGAGGAAGGCAGCAAACCACATTGCCATGTATGTACCTATGCAACAATCCTGCATGTTCTTCACATGTACCCCAAAACCTAAAACACAGTAAAATATATTTTTTAAATTACATTTTTCAAATATTTGGTTACAATTGCTTTGAACAATTTGGTTTTGCTGATATAAAGACTTTAGTGACATAATACACACAAAAACTATAAACAAAAATATAGGACTTAAAGAATTAAGCTACATATTTATGTATATATATGTATGTATTGCAGCTGCTTTTACTTTAGAGGAAATATATTTCTGCTTATCATGTGAAATGTTGGTACTCAATTCCCTACAATGTATATCAAGAACATTCAAATAGATATTAATAAATTGTAGAACAAAACTAGATCATACCCAACTGGTACTTTATAAACAAGTTTCTATAGGATAAAAAATATGTAATTCTTCTTCCACTAGATATAGCTAAACATTGGCAATGACACTGTGGTTGAAGCAAAGTCAATTCACATTATATCCACTGGGTAGTGTCAAACAGTTAAGAATCAAGTCAATAATAAATGCATTTGATTACCAGCTGCTCTATCTTACTGTCCAACATTTTCTATAAAATACTTTATGTCCTGAGTTACCTTAGTAAGCACCTTTAGGATTAGAGTCTTGCCTTAACTACTAACATGTAGTAAATAAAATATGTTAAAATTTTTAGAAGTTATTTTTAATATAATTGAGATGATAATTAAATTTAAATCAAATATTAAATCAGAAATTTGGCAACTAAGATAGTTAATATGCAGAGGGAAAAATACAGGCTTGGAAACTGGGGTGGAATGACACTTTTCAGAAAAAATATGCCTGTTTTTATTCAATAGTGAAACCAAATGAACATTTTGGAATCTGTATGAATACAGCTATTAACCTTGCATAAAAAAAGTCAGATACACTTTTTGAAGACATGATTTCATTGTGGGCTCTTGTGTTATTTCTCCGTACTACCATTTATTAGATTTATAATGCTGGATAGGTCATGTAATCTTGCTGAACTTCAATTGTCTTACCTTGTAAGTGAAAGCCATTAATCAAAGCTTACCCCATGTTGTGATAATAATAAAATAAAATAATGCATGTAAAATGTAAACAGGATTAATAATTACATAAGTAGGCCTGGCACAGTGGCTCATGCCTGTAATCCCAGCCCTTTGGAGGTCTAAGTGGGTGGATCACTTGAGACCAGGAGTTCAAGACTAACCTGGCCAACATGGCGAAACCCTGTCTCTACTAAAAATACAAAAATTAGCCAGGCATGGTGGTGCATGTCTATAATCCCAGTTACTCGGGTGGCTGAGGTGCGAAAACTGTTTGAACCTGGGAGGCAGAGGTGGCAGTTGCAGTGAGCCTAGATAGCACCACTGCACTCCAGACTGGGCGACAAAGTGAGACTCCATCTCAAATAATAATAATTATAATTATGTAAGTACCACACAGTATTATTATGGCTGTTATTACCAGATCTTTCAAGACCTCCAATAAGCCCTAAAAAAAGATGGATTGGTATCAAATAAATATGTAAAGCAGAAATTTCTTACTGATTTTGGATTTGATCTTTGGTCTCTAAAAAAGCAATCATAAAGCCGTATTTCAATGGGTAAGATTTTTCTCATCAAAACTACCTCATACTTTGAATAAACTAAAATTGAATGTGAGAGTAACTTTTGAGAAATAGTTTTTATACAACCAAATTGTTTTTCAAAGATTGACTCAGAACAAAAGTATCATGTTACCAATCTTTAAACATTTGTGAATAGCCTATGGTTTGTTCGAAAACCAGAGAAATTGAAAACTCTATTAAATCTGTAGTGGTTGGTTATCTTTGTTCTTTTATTCTACATGTCCTGATGCTTTTTCTTATTAATGATCACTCTAGATTTATTTTTTCTCATCATTCTCATGAGTTTTTCTTTTGTTCTAACCAATGGATAAAAGCAATCTTTTCTAAAGACTTAAAAATGCAAGCATAAAGACTACAAAGGATCTAAAGTTATTACTATAAAGAAAATATTTGAATGGAGAAAATGGCAAATGTAATAAAATTATTGTTGTAATATTTCTTATAGTAGAAAGTAATAATATAGGTAATGTTTTTAAAAATAACTTCTTCAATTAGCTTTTTATGTTTTACATTTTTGTACACAGTTTTGAATTATCTTTATATTTAAAAATAATGTTGGCACAAATAATCTTTAAATAAGGAAAACTCTAAACAAGAAAGGTCATATTTAAATCTGTCATCCCGAAATAATCATATTTGCTGTTCTTTTCTTTTCTCTTCTTTTTTCTTTTGAGACATGGCTCTCATTCTGTTGCACAGGCTGGAGTGCAGTGGTGCAAACACAGCTCATTGCAGCCTGGAACACCTGGGCTCAGGTGATCCTCCCAGTTCAGCCTCCTGAGCAGCTGGGACTCAGAAGCATGCCACCACACCCAACTAAGTTTTTAAATTTTTTTGTAGAGATTGTGTCTTGCTTTGTTGCTTAGGCTGGTCTCAAATTCCTGGCTTCAAGCCACTGTGCTTTCTTTTGGTAAATATTGCCTTCTTACATACACACATACATACATATACACATACACACCAAGAAATAAAATGTGGTCATATACAGTTTTACACTTACATATACAGATTAATGATAAATATAGCATCTTGAAACTTGCATTTTATACATTATGCCATAAGCAAAATTAATTACATATAACATGATGAGCCTATGAGATGCTTCCAAGTATCCACTATTATAAATGGTCTTACAATAAACAATGAGTGTTCATTACTATTCCAAATGTTTCCTTGGGAAAAATTAATTAAAATGGACTCAATCAAAGAAAGTATGGACCTCACAGATTGGCTTTAGAGACACTTTATCAATTTAGTGTCTTATCTACAATATATGAAAGTGAATAATTTTCCAGTCTTGCCAATGAAGAGTTTAATTAGTCTTTTTAATTTCTCAGGATGAAAATATGCCATTATTATTAACGTCTTTTCCAATACTAGTGAGATAAAGCATCTTTAAAACATATTTTCTACCATTAGCAAATTCATTATTTATTTACTTTGTATTTTTCTCATTGGTTGTAACAATCATGCATATGAAGGATACCCTCACCTGCAGTATTTATGGCCAGTTCTATCTCCCATTTCCAGAACTCTACTTGTTTCCATTTTGGCTCTTTAATCAATGTCTCATATATACCTGGACAACTCCTTTTATCTGGACATCCTGATTCATTCTGTGCCCCTTCAAAGCACTGTATATTCCATAATCAATTCATTTTTACTTAAAACAAAGTCAAATAATGTTACATGGACGGTTCATAATTTCAGTTTACTACCCATTAATTGAAACAACATTCAAATCCAACTACTTTGATCTACGAAGTCCTACATCATTTCATTTCATTTCTAACCACTCTGTTTTGTATTCATTATCTATTTCTATATAAATGCTACCTCAAAAATTAATGTTTACAATAATAAACATTTATTGCTCCCTTCTTTTTCTGAGGGTCAGAAATCTGGGAGAAATTTAGCCAAGCATTTCTGTCTCAGAAGGGTTAATCAAGTTTCACTTGGCTAGGGTACCAATCTCTGAAGACTTACTTGTTTGGGGCTGGGGGATTTGCTCTAAGCTCACAGACATGGTTGTTGACAGGAGACTTTAGTTTTTCTCCTTGTGAACCTCCCCACATGCTGCTCCCAACATGATTGCCCCCAGAGGAAGTGATGCAAGAGAAAGAAACAAACAGCAACAATGAGGGAGGCCACTATTTCTTTTATAACTTTCATCTCAGAAGTAACATCCCAACATTTCTGCCATATTGTATTGATGACACAAACCAATACTGGTACAATGAAAGTACAGACTACCCAAGATAGAGATCACTAAAGACTCTTAGCAGCTTGCTACCACACCTTGCTAACTATACTCCATCCACAGGCCCTTCTTTTCATTTCTTGCATTTTCCAATCTCATTCTTGCCTTAAAAACTTTATATTAGCTTTTCTCTTTGCCTGCAACAACTTCCCCCATATCATAGCATGATTGATTCTAATGTATTATTCAGTTCTCAGTCCTGTACCCTTCTTGAAAAAAAATTAACCCCTCTAATTCTGTTTACTTACTAGCTTTCTCATTCTCTCTTCTTTACTAAAACATATGCTTCACAAGAGCAAAGAATATCTACATTGCTCACTGCCATGCATGAAACACATGCCTGGCAGATAATAAGTATGAAATAGAAGTTATTGATACATTAGCATCTCTGACTATGAGAAAAACCTTTTTTTAAACATGTATGGCAAATATTTCTTTGTTTTTATTTTTTCTATCCTACGTATTTTGCATTTGGCATACAGATATATACAAATTCACAAATGTACTAATATATACATGTATATATCCAATTACAACTTGAAAACAACTCACATCTCTATGGTGAGAAGGAGGAGAAGGGAAGACAACATTTACTGAAAAGATAACGTCATAAATTTGGACGTTATCTTTTTTAAACCATTTTGAGATAATCATGACATATGTATTTTTCACTTGTGGGAACTGAGTTTCAAATAACTTAATTAACTTCTCCAAAGACAACGAAATAATGCTGAAAAATCATCAACTTTTGACCTACAGCCACTGGATATCAAAGACACTTCCCTTTGTTCTTCTACTCCATAGTGGCAAGCCTGAGTCAATTATCTCACTTGTAATTTTTGTTGTCCAATAAATGGTACTAACGTTTCACTTTCCATTCTTAAACCCTGCATGTTTGTCCTCAAGATGTATTGATAATAAATGAGTCATTAACATACCAAAAATAAAATGACTAACTTTAGGCAAGTTTCACCTAATTACTGAATCTCTATTTTCTCATGACAGCAAAGTGCATGCCTACTTTTCATAGTAGCATGATAGTGTAAAATGTAAAAACAATATTCCATTATACTGCTCTTAGCATCCAAAAGACAACATAACCAACAAACTGACCATGCAACACGCATATAAAAGTACAGAGGCATTATGGAATTGTTTCTCTCTTGATAACAATTTTGAAGCTCATTTAGTGCAAGCTCTTAATTTCATGCAGATAATCAGGCTATTTCATGTATTATTAATTTTTATACTTTATATTTTAGAATACATATTTCTCTAGTACACACATACATTCCTCTTAATTAAATGCTATTATACTGCCTAATAAATTATTCTGAGTGTGCTTTCTGGATTTGTATTTTTTCAGTGTTGGTTTGATGACCATTCCCTTCAAATAATCACCCTTTTGTTAAGTTTCCTGAGTTTAATTGCAGTTCCGCACAGATCAAGAAATGAAAAGTTCCAGATCTGGGATTTGCTAATTTTTTCCTGCTCATTAACAAATGTCTAATCATAAATACTATTAAAAGATTTCTTATTCTATGTTGAAAAATAAGGTGAGATTGCAGGGAATCCCTCCTTGGGAGATTTCACCCCCAATAATAGCTGTTTTGTAAAACTTGGACTTTCTACAGCTGCTGAATTTTTGAGTTTCCTAGGAGACTGTAAGCTAGCGTCACTTTCTTAAAAACGATGAAAGCTCTCTTAGTCTGGGTCTATGCCTTATTGATTCACAAGAATGAATCCTTTGATAAAAAGACCAGACAAGAATGCATGCATTAGGTGATGGGACTTAAAACAATCACAGATTTTATATAGAACTGTAAAACCATAAAGCATAAGACATTAGGATATATTACATAATTATAGAAGAATTTGTTTTTTTTTTTTTTCATTTTGCCTTAGCACCTTTCAGGAAAATAACATACAGAGAATGGTGCCCGTATTTCTGTTTTCATTCTTTCTAACTAAATAAATAAATTCTGAAACCAAAAGTAGGTTGATTCACAGAGAGGTTTTTACAAACTGTTTCATTAATGATATTTTCCACTGCATTTTTTATAAACAAATATCATTACTTTTAAAAAAAATCATATGTTAACAACTCATTTCAAGTATTTTCCTTTCTTCCCCTGACTCAAAAAAAAAAAAAATTATGACAGTGGTTTCTGCAGAGTTAAATACTGAAAAGTGTTCCTGAACTTCACTGATTTTTGACTGCAATTGTTTTGATTTATATTCATGAGTAATTAGTTAAGTGCCAAAAAATCTTACTGAATGTTCAATTCACCTTCCCCAAATATACTGGTATGCTTAAAAGATTCTGTATGAGCCCAAAATCTTAATGAAATCTATACCATGTATTAAATATAACCTAAGAAATCTTGTATTCTGAGGAATTAAAAAATTAAATTACATTAAACTGTCAAGTTGTCACAGCCCTTTAAATTAAAAAATATAGATAAATAGTGTTTCTGGTAAAAAATGTATTTTTTTACAATTTTAAAAGTAAAATAGAATACAAACATCTGCAATGAATCACAATCTAAATAAGCATTGCAACAGTCAGGATTGTCGAAGCTGTGATGCAGTAACCTACAATCCTGAAGTGTCGTGTTCTGACACCAAGTTGTGTTTTCCTCTTGCTTCATCTCTGGTTAAGGTCAGCAGGGGGCTCTCTCATCATGGCACTCAGACACTGAGGAAGCTAGACCTTCACGTTAACTAGTGCTTCCACAACATCACTGTTGCACAAAGGGCTTCAGACAAGAGGTGACACAAGCTACTCCTACATTTCATTGGCCAAAGCCTGTCACATGCCAGGCCCAACAGAAACAGGTTAGCACATATCCAAAAACAGTGAGAACTAGCAATACTTGTCAAACACTATTTATAATTGTCAAAGCTATGATTTCAAGTAATAGTCTTTTATAAAATCAACAGATGAAAGCATGATTGAGAGACAAATGCTTTTAAGTTAATTTTATTTATTTTGTTCATTTATATTTTTGTGTATAGGCCTAAATGCATTGTTTCCCTCCACTTCTGTTCTTCTGGAGAACACACTATGGTGACCTCTGTGAAAAATGATTACAATTAAATCCATTGTATATCAATATTAGCAAGTGAATCACAGATAACTAGCTGTTTCCATCTGTACAACCACTGTACCATATTTACTAAATTTAAATGAAAGATTTAAAGTTACAATGGTCATCTATAATAAACAACTAACAATTATTTAGTACTAGGTACTTCCCATCATGCTGCCTAATTCATACAACACTTTAAAGTAGATATCGTCATCATTATTTCGTCAATGAAACACATTCAGTGAGTTACCTAGAGTCAAACGCCAGTATGTAGTGAAGATGAAATTCATACATGGGCAGAAAACCAGTTCCTTACATTGATTCTACCTGGATTCTGAGAGTATGCATGAGTCTATGTAAGAGAGGTAGTGTGTACTGTTATGCTTCCAAAAGTAAAAAGTAGGATCTAAGTTATCAAAATCACAGATAGAAAACATGGAAGAAATGTAATATAGTTTCTATTTTACATTTAACTATGATTATGTGGTTACTATATTTTTACATATTTTCCATGTTTTATAAACATATATTTTCTATTATGTTTATGGCTTAGGGGTATGCTACTTCTGCATATTATATCTTAAGGAAAACTGACAGATACCATTCACTATTCATTAGCATAAATCTAAGGTGAAAATTAGGAAATATATTTGAAACCACTGCATAAAGAGTAAACATAAAAGTCTCCCATGAATTAAATATTATTCTTGTCTTTGTAATGTCTCACAAAATAGACATGATACATTACATACATAGTATGTCATCAAATACCACTTTATTTAACTTTCATTTGGGGAATACTATTGGGAACATTTAGGTAGAGTGAATAAGTCAACATAACAGATCAAATTCATTAGAATCTAAGCCACTAGAAAATGGATTCTAGGAAAGTGTATCTATTTGTAACATTAAGACAGATGAAATGGCACAGAGCTTCCTGAAAGAAGTGAGCTCCCAAGAAAACAGCTGTATATCTATATGTACATGTCTTGCATGGGCAAGGAAGAGGAGAAGGGCAAAATTATTGGGAAAAGTCACAGGCTAGACACCTAAAGAGAAAGGCGGAAAAAGGGCAGTCTAAGCACAATGAAAGGCCAAGCACCCTCAAAGGCTATATTCAGTAAAACTAGCCTCAAGTGTTAGAAATGTAAAACCACTTTCTACCCCTGAAGTAATTCTCTTTTATAAGACTTCGTTCTGCATTATAATAGGAAATGTAACATAGGGAAATACAGGTAAACCTGGTCACTTTCAGCTATTCTATTATATTTACAGTATAATGCTCCTTTCTCTCCATTTCTATATGGCATCGTGTTTTTGGAGGCAACCACCTTGTTCTTCTGGTGGTTGTCTTTTAATACCAGCATCCACAAAGATATGCCTTATCTTGGCTTTTGGAGGGTCACTGACATCTACCCTTGATGGCCTCCACTAACATGCCGATGACTTCTCTACCATCTCTTGTCTTCAGTGAATGCATTTTGTAAATCCTTGGTCCCTCTTGATATCATCTCTTTAATCTCATGCACACATTTCTTTGGGGCTTCTCTTTTTTTGGTGAAATATCAAATGCATAAACTTTACCTTCCGAAAAAGGATGGTCTTCGTAATGCAAACATTTTTTAAACAGTGGTTTCTTCCATGAATTTTTAGAAAACCAATTTTTGACTTGAAAACTAACAATTTGATATTTTCTTTGCTGTATCTGACTATATATGCCCTGTCCTGAAGCAAAACCATGGTCAGTTAGAAAGGTAGAAGGGTTAGGAAGGAAAGAAGGAAGGCTAGAAGTAAATATCACAATAATAAACAAACGCATGATTGAAATTCTTAATCTGTGCTGATCAGCAGAAAGAAAAATTTTAAAAGTAAAAAAAAGCAATAAACACAAAGTGTCATGGGTAAGGTACAATCAGTAGTATAGAAGTAAAGAGGACATAACAGGAAGGGCCGGTTAGGTGAACTGGTATAGCTAATATAAATTTTAGGTTCATGTGAAAAAGGGAAAAGGAGGATTATGACCAATACTGGTGTTGACACTTGAAAACCAGATAAAGTTAACAACCTTCATTATTTATTAAAGCCTTATAGAAGGTTTGGCTGTGTCCCCACCCAAATCTCATCTTGAAATGTAGCTCCCACAATCTCCACGTCATGGGAGAGACCTGGTAAGAAGTAATTGAATTATGATGGCTGTTACCCTCATGCTGTTCTCATGATAGTGAGTTTTCATGAGATCTGACAGTTTTACAAGGAGCTTCTCCCACCCTTTGCTCAGCACTTCTCTACTTGCTGCCCTGTGAGGAGGCACCTTCTGCCATGATTATAAGTTTCCTGAGGTTTCCCCAATCACGCAAAACTGTAAGTCAATTAAAACTCTCTTCCGTATAAATTACCTAGTCTTGGGCAGTTTTTTTACAGCAGTGTGAGAAAGAACTAACATAAAGTCCATCTCATTACTTTGTACCTTTAGCACAGCTTGCCTGAGCCAGGTGGTCCAAAACTGACGATCAACAAAGGCAAAATGTTGAAACTTCAGTACCATTTAAGGCATGACCCAGCATCTACCTTGTTATGCTCTAAGACTAATTATTGATCCTTTCTTTTTCACTGACACATTCACTTTGTTCGATTTTATTTTTTCACCCACTATGGACCTGTGGATAATGTCTAACACATTGTCTGAATGATAGTAGCTCATTAACAGAGGTCCATTGACACAGAAGTGAATAATGACTCCATCAATGGTGACATCACCTGGACTTGGTTTCCCTGTTTGATTCTTAGCTTTCCTTAATTGCTTTCACCAAAACTCATCCCAACCTCATCATATGTCTTGCTATTTCAGGCAGGAAATTTTCCCTTTATCAGCCTTTGACAATTGCTTGCTGAAAATTGTGGCCTGTATGACACTTTGACTCTGAATAAAACTGATTTAAAAAAAAAATGCTTCTATAATGATGTGAACTTAAAAAGGTGCATCTTTTTTGCCCGTCCTTACATCTTATACCAGTTAATGAGAATTCAGAGAAAGTTAGAAAACACATGCCTTCACATTTCCATGCACATCTTAGAAAATACTTGAGCTTCAGAATTAAATCAAACTAATTGCACATTAGTTTGATTAATACATTGAGCTTCAGTTTACTTGTCTGTAAAATGGGGATAAAAATCCCTCCCTAATAGAGCCGATGTGAACACTAAATATGTAATCCAATACCTGACATACCATAACAAATTCAAGAATTAATTGTGCTCCTGTTGAAATGTATTTGGATATTTTTAATATATTATCAGGTGTCAGTAAGAATAAAACTGATTATCTAAAGATTCACACAAAAACGTCACATAACAAAACTAGTCTATTTTGAAGATAGATACAAAAAAAGATCTAATAAGCTTTTACAGTTGAGAAATACAGTGATATTAAAATTTTGACATTATTTATTGTTAAATTTGGATTTACATAATAATATCAATGCACATCTTTATAAATGTTAGGTTTTCAAAGATTACTTCTGAAACATCAAAGCACCAAAAAATCAAAATGAAATAAATGTACTCATCCAATACCAGTTAATGGAAACAGTTTAAAACTATATGTGTGTACCTTCAATTCTGTAAAATTAAATTCTATATGTGCGTACCTTCAATTTTGTAAAATTAAATTCTAAGATGTGCCTATCTGAAAGTGATGCTCAACTAACTAATTCCATCTTTTCCTTCCATTTTGCTATAATAATAAAGAAACCTACAGTGGTTTATTTAACATTGCCTTGTTCTTGTTAATCTATTAAATTTAGATTTTAAAGTGTTACAATTCTGATAAATGTAAAAAACATGTATTTATTAGTATAAATTACAATATAGCTATTACTATATGAATATCTGTGTAATGTATGTTTGTATTAGGCAAATAGACAAAATATTTTATCTACTAAAATAAGTATTGAGTAATGTCTAATACTGTGCATTCAATTAATAAAATACTCATTCCCTCATGAAAATAGCCAGAAAATCAAAGAACACTCAAGATTTCAGTATTGTCATGGAAAAAAATATTTCACGTTGTAAATATCATTATTCATTAATTATACAAAATCTAATTAAATCATTATGAAAATTAAATAAATTACTAGTACAAATTCCAATTTGAATAAACTTATTCTCAGAAATATATTTAAACTTTTTTTTTTTTTATATCTAAGGCTACACATCTTTTATTCCATCATTTGCACCTGGATAACAATATCATTTTCAACAGAAACAATATTTTTAATTTGATTTAAATTTCACCAGAAAATGGTATATTATTTTCTGTGCTCTGAGCGTTTTCTGTTACAAAGCTAAATAATCATCATATATAACAATACAAAATCTTAAATGCATATGTCATAGTGCCTATTATCTAGCAGATTATAAATAACTTAAATGATTTTCTTAACTAGTAAAATTAAGTACATCTTAAGATTTGCTACAATTGTGATAATTCTCCATTATCTGTAGACTCCAATGCAGAATCTAAAGACAAATTATGATCTTTCTGTGATTGATTATGATACCTCATCATTTGGATAAATGTTACTACAGAAGCTGCCACTTCCTTTGTCTTTTAATGTCCTTTAAATGTCTTTCATTTTCATTAAATGATTAAAAATCAAAATAAATTTGAAAAAAAGTAAATGGGCCTTTGAATGCTTGAAAAACATTATTTTATGATAATTATTTCCTCCTATTTTTTATTATAATAATTAGGGTTTAAGAATATACTTAGGATCAAATCTTTTGGGGAAATTCAGTTATAATAAGTGGTAACTTCAACTGGAGTTAATAATATATTCTCCTATTACTAAATGAAACATTATTAGTTCATTAAATGAATACTTAAACCACAGAATGTGCTATAAAATGAACAATAGAAGATGAATCAAGAGTGACAAAGGTTAACATCCACTGTAGAATTATACTCATGGAAACATATTTACAGAGCATGGCAAATGTGCACCTGGTAAAGCATAACTTGATTAATTATAGCCAGCATGAATTCAGGCAGGGGAGGTCATGCTTAACAAACCTGTTACAATGCTTTGAAGTTATTACTGCCAAAATAATTCAAATTCAATTCATAAAGTCTAGTTAGACTTTAGAAAAGCTTTAGATGAGGATCCATCACACAGTATTAAAAGGTAAATTAAATACTGTGTAATGGGAACTAAAATGAATTAGGATAGGAGAGTATTTTTAGAAGAGACAGCAATAGCATCGGCATAAAAGTATTACAAGCAGAAAAAATATATATAATGAGATAAAAGCTGTGAAAATCTGTCTTCTCAATGACAATAGAGAAACATTAGTACAGCTACATATGAAACAATATATTGTTATGACTATAATATAAGCCCTGACTTGGAATATAATGTATCTATATAGAAGCACTATAGTCTACAGAGAAACTAGTATTTGGAATCATTTTTTTTCTTGTTGTAGGATGAAGAATGCACATTGAATAAAGCTCCAAAAAGTAATATTGATACACAGCTCATTACTATACCAAAGAAATGCAAAATAATACTACAAATATCTAAAAGAATTGATTTCTCAAGGTATTTAACAGAGAAGTACTAACATAAAGCATAAATGTATGCAATCTATTAACAGATGTCTAGTTAATACAACCATATTTAGAAACTATTTTCTATACTAAAATTTATTTTTTAATATATCTAATATTTAAAATATTCTGTTGATAAACCTATATTTATAGACCACCTGTGATTAGCAATGCAATAGAAAGTTTAGAATCACATACTTGTATTAAACCTGAATTCTTATATATAAAATTACACTTAATATTTACATATTGTAATTTAATATTATATTAAATTGAATTGAATGTAAATTCAATTGAATGTAAATTCTACATTATTTTTGATACTAGATAATCAAATAGTTTAATCATTTCTTAGTTGGCTAAGAAAAGAGCTTCCTTTCTTTGGTCAAAAAAAAAGCCACCCTCTAATAACGAATGTAACAATTAAAACATATGCTTTTCACATATACACATATACAATGGATAAGATTAGCCATGTATAGAAGTAAACCAAAAATATTGTGCAAAAACTTGTTCATGATGAAGTCTAGACATGTTGGTGATGAAATTGGGCTGTGTTTCAACACTGTCAACAAATAGTCCTGTGTGTATTCTTCTGAAAACAAGCCTTGATTTGGCTGATGTAAAGAAAGTATAATCTGACCCAATTATATAGTAATATGTCTAGAAACAGCAACTGAAGCTAGTTATTAGAAAACTAATATACAAAAATACAAAAAGTTTATTAGAAACAATGTGTTTAGCACATTTCCTGTATTAGTCAACACTCAATAATTACTGACAGTGCTCAACTAAACATCAGAGATGTATATAATTGCTTAAGTTATTATTAACTGAGTTAAATTAATTTCTCTATTATTAATGATAATACATCATTATTACTATAAATCACTGTTTTATAGAAACAGAGGTTAAGTACCAGGTTCACTGTACAGCAAATAAAATGTGAAGTTAGTATTTGAATCAAGGCATTATGGCTGTAAAGCAATGCTGCCTGATAACACAATGTGGGCCACATATGCAATTTTAAGTTTCCTTTAGCCATATTTTTAAAAGTAAAAAGTATATAAATGAAGTTAATTGTAATATTATATTTTATTTAGACCAATATATCTGTGTAACACAATTCCAGCAAATGTTCAAGACAAAAACTATTGAAGTTTTATATTAGGGTTTTTTTTTTCATAGTAGTCTTGGAAATCCAACAGTTACATCTCAATTTTGACTTGCCACATTTCAAGTGCTTGAGAGCTCACATATGGGCTAGTGGCTATCATTGGGATGTATTACCTTAGAATACGGGCTTTAAGGTATTAAGCATACTTCCTCTCAAGAGGGCTATTCAACAGGAACATATGCCCACATTTTTACTCTTGGTTCAAGCCCTTCAAAGGATCAACTGAAGACAGAACTAACGTTCCTATCTGAAAAAGCATGTCCTATAAACCAACCATGGCCTTTTTGTCCAATTCTTGGTTATATTTGTGATTGTCACTCAAACTTTTTATTTGGCTTATCAATTGCTTTCTTGCTCTTTTGGTTAGAATAAAGCAATCTCAGAAAGTCTGGTACACAATGAGTGTTCTGATATAACTGTGTCTCTGGACCTACAAAGCTGCAGAAACTTTCTTGCACAATATAGCTTTGGTAGATTAGAAACAGCCAGTTTGTTTTTTCTGCTCATTCAGCAGGTATCTATTACGTATCCAAGTTTGTGCAGTGTAAACAGGATCATTTATTTAAAATTTTATGCAATTATAAAATATAGAAAGTTTATATTTAAAATAGTAAGCATATAAAAAAAGTCTGTTAAAAAAATACATAGTTTTATATTTGTCCACATATAATAAAGTGATCAATATCCATAAACAATAATAAAAATCCAGATAGTCCTCAATTTTGCACAGTTCTAAAATGCATGAAGTTCTTTTCTAAGGTTTAGTGAAATAATACCTGCTTTCCATAAAACATTTCAAATTTCAGTTACTATGGTATATTCACTATAATAGCATAAAGTACAAATTTTACTGTTGAATCCTCAGCACATTGATTACTATGTAAAGAACAGATGCTTATCATGACCAATGACCAGTTACCTCACTTCTTCATAGTCTGTTATTGACTGGCTGCTATGCATGTATTCAATTCATGTGCAGAAGGAAAAGCCTGTGGTTGCCTTACTTCTTTATTTCTCAGTGAAAAACCCACATGATATTTATCAAAAATGGATAATGAAAGAAAGAATTGGCTGACAAAAATAAACATTCAAGGCAGAAACTAAGTGAAATTGAAATCAAAGATAAATGGAGTTATAGAAGAAGTTACCAACTTAGGGATGTTGACACTGTCTCCATTAAAGAGGCTTTAAGATAGAAAGCCAGACATTTGTGTTGGCCAACCCAAATGTCCATCATCAACAGACTGGATAAAGAAAATGTGGCAATATACACCATGGAATACTATGCAGTCATAAAAAAATAATGAGTTTGTGTCCTTCATAGTGATATGGATGAATCTGGAAACCATCATTCTCAGCAAACTGACACAAGAACAGAAAACCAAAGAGCCTATATTATCACTCATAGGTGAGTATTGAACAATTAGAACACGTGGACACAGGGAGGGGAGTGTCACACACTGCAGTCAGTAGTGGGGGACAAGGGGAGGAACAGCGGTGGTGTGGAGGGTGGGGAGGGATAATGAGGGGAAAAATGCCAGATATAGGTGATGGGGGGATGAAGGCAGCAAACCACTTTGCCATGTATTTACCTATGCAACAATCCTGCATGATCTGCACATGTACCCCGGAACCTCAATTACAATAATTAAAAAAAAAAAAAGATAGAAAACCAGAGAAAATTGGTTAAAGCTGGCATTGGCATAAATGAGAATACTGGTTGTAACAAATAGGGCAAAGATATAGACATTCCAGAGGAAGTAACACCAACAAAAAAGCTAAATATTAAATAAACACTTGCAGATATTCTATGACATTAAAAGAGTAAAGAATAAAATGTTGGAAGCTGATCCACACTTAGAAAGATATATGACAATCAAACAAGGCATAGAAAAGACTCTTGTTTATGGTACTAATGATAAATTATACTGGGAGAAGGAAAATACTGCTCAAACTATTATTGATAAGATTTTACAGAGAAGAAAACATTTTGATTCTCAATATTTCTAATGTTTTAGAGTACTAAATACATATTTGTTTTTTCAAATCTTTCTACACATTTGTAACACAGCAAGAAATGCTTTAAGGCTTTGATAAAAACTTTAAATGCCATAGAGTGTTCTGATATAACAGTGTTTCTGAACCTACGAAGCTGCACAAACTTTCTTGCACAACACAGCTTTGGTGAATCAGAAACAGCCAGTATATTGAAAATCATAATTTTTCAATTGATTTGCTTGCACAGTTTTAATTTGCACTGACTCTTTAACAATCCACTACTGTGCAAAGTGAGGGCTCTCTGTACACAATCTCAGAGATCCTTGAAGTGGATCTAGTGAAAATGTAATAAATTTACATATTCAAATAAAGCATTTTGGAAATGTTTTAAAATATATAACAGTTAAAAGTCAACAACTTATCTATTCCAAAATAAAGAAAACTGGAACAATCTAGCAAGGTTACCCTTGCTAACAAGAATGTGTGACATTAATTATCAAAGGTATTAATTATATTTAACAATAACCATTAAGAGGTTTTCTCAAAGACAAAGACAAAATAGGAGGGGAAATGAAGACTCTCCATGGGCACTCCCATTGCATCATTGGGGACTTTCCTTTTTCTCATGAATAGATGTTCTGTTGTTATTACTTTTGATACGTATCTGACTCATTAGTTTCTTCTCTCTTATCTCTCACTCTCAATTCACTTAAAATGATACATAGAGTAATATTCAACACCCAACCCTGAATGGTTCCACTGTATCAGGTACCGGGCTAGATTAGTAATATAAAGGGAGATAAATAAAACACAGCTCTCTTAAAGATACTTCAGGCAAGCTAATAGTGAGAAATATGAAAGTAAAAGTTAATATGCATTTTTTCTAAAATAGGCAATACTCAAACAGTATTTTCTGATTTATTGTTTGTATTATATTCACATGCTCTTGCTTCTAGTTATTTTTTTCTGAGGTATTCAATATCTTCATTCCTTATAGAAATTAGAATATTTGTAAAGTTCCTTATCATCTTTTCTTTTTTAAAGAACTGATTTAGCCTCACTTACTTATTTTTCCACCATACTTGCTTTTGTGACTTGTACTTCGTGTGCATCCTTCAAGTTTCTTTTTTCCTGCTTTTCTTTTTTTTAAGGCAAAATTACATGTGTCAATAGATAGATAATAGATCAACATGTAACTTTACATACATTTACCATAATCATTATTCAATTACACTAGCACTTCAGTTTAATTATCAACAGTCTCTGGTATGTATGTGTATCATTTTTTCCTTGGATTAATGTAACCCGTGATTTGCACTGAAAGTATGTCCTCAAATGAAGATTGAACTGGAGCACCTATGCTTTGAAGGAATCAATTTGCTGACTTGTATTACTTAACAATCAAGCTGAACTCTATTTTTGAACTGAAACATAATTTACTATTTAAAAACAAGTCATAACCTGACTTGACTCTACCTTTCTTGAAGGCATTGCAAGACAGCAGCACTACTTCTGGGAATATTGATTATATTTGACTAATCAACGATTAACTAATCTATATAGAGAAAGCTAATTAATTAACTCCAGCTTAGAGAATACCAATGTTCAGAGGAACTTAAAATTCTTTTAAAGGTCAACAATTATGCTTTTAATATGTACCAATATTCTTCATTATGCACTGATCGTGATTAATGTCCCTATGGAATATTTTTTCAATTAGAAGTGTTTAATTCAAATTTTCTTAAATCTTCATAGGTAATCTACCTTTTAAGAATTAAGTCTTTAAACATGACCCACTTACAGTTATGTAAGCCTTTCTATAATGTCATATCTAAAATCCTTGCAGAAAGCTATCCCTGTAAATATACATATTTACAGTTCAAATGAAATGCTATATACATTTATACTGAGAACATATTTAGAAATGTTGACATAACTGAAATTCATAAAATCACATTAAATGCTTTACTCCAATAAAATGTCAATTTATTGAATTACACATGCAATTCTATAAAATAGTTTATCTAAAAGATAAACTATCATTATACTCAATGTCTAAGTATATTCTTTAGCTTTTAGGTAACCAAAAATGCTCAAAAATGAACTGTCCATATATCGCCTTTTCTTAAGGATGTTTTAGGGCATACTATTTCCTTCTTTTTTCTGGTACATTTTCTTCTTAAACTATCAAGTTAAGGATGTATTTTCTTTGTTGCTTACATGTCTTTCAAACAATTTGATTTCCCTTTCATTTCAAATAGATATTTGTGTATATTAATACTGACAATAAACATTTGAATTTTATGTTCATTCATCAACAAATTTTAATTTTTAAGTTCTGATTTTTTTTAATATTCAGCATATGTAGCCAGGTATTCAACTTCAATTTCCTAGCATCAAGTTTATCAAATATATAATCAAGATTAAGTATAAAATTTAGGACAAAACAAGACACTGGATCTCCTCTCATGGAGTGGGGAGCAGGAACATGAATATATCTTTGGAAACAAAATAAATATAATTTGCCATTATCAATTTGATAAGAATATAAAGAATTCTTAGAAAAGAGGCATTTGACCCACTCAGACAAATTTATTTGAGGAAAATGTTTCCTTGAGTAAAATGACACTTTGGATAAAATGTATGCATAAAGAAGGAAAATGTGAGCATTCTAGGCAAAGAAGCAAATATGAAAAAAGTAAAGGACTGAAGAAAAGGCAGCAGTTTGGTGCCTAGAGTCCAATGTCAGTAACAACAACGAGAAAGATGCTGCTGGGGGTGGAGACAGAAATGAGGCACTGCAGACAAAGAACATCAGGGGAATTATTGTTACATTATGATGCTTATAACTTCACCTCAAAACTAATAAGAAGCCACCTCTTTTTTAAGCAGCAAAAACCTGGTATAATCACACCTGCAATTCTAGAATGGATGTGGACAGTTACAGCATAGTGGCTTAGACAGTGATGCAAGTTTAAAGATGGAAAGAAAGGAAATGGTAGCCAAAGACAATTTTCCTTAACAGAGCAAATCTGCCTGAAATTTTTTGAGTAGGCGAAGTCAAGGATAATGCCAAGATGTCTATTTGGACAGTGAATGAACGGATTGGACTCTCTGTTCACAGGCATAACTGTTAGAAGACAAGACATTTAAGGATGGGAGTGAATAGCACATGCCCACTTTTGGATTGATGACAATGTCCAATGGCATCTGTACCTGGGATCCCTAATGAGAGAAGATAAAGGGACAGTTCCCTAAAAAAGAGGTATTCTATTTCCAGAAGGCAGAAAAGTGTGAAGACACAAAAGAATTCTCCACTACAGGAGACAGTTGGCAGAATCTGCCTCCCCTCCTGTCTTCACATACTATGCCTGTTCTTAAGCATCACCTTATTCAAACCTTGACCCAATTTATTCTTCTTATTAATTTTCCAGTACATGAAAAATTGTCTTCCTGATCTTCCTCTGATCCCTATATTTACTGATCTCATTGGGTTTGACAAAGTTATGAAGGTCATAAAAAAATTTAAAAAGACTACAAGTCATGCCAGGTTACTGATATTCTACTCATTGTTGCAAAAATTTGTAGAACATTTGAAAATTTACATTGCTAGCTTTGTTCTAATATTTTGTATAATTATTAATAAAAGTTTGCTTAATAAATGACATTCACAGCCAAATATTTATGAAAGATATATTTAAATACTAATTGAGCTATATTTCAGTTCAATGCTTTGAAACATGTCTACAGTATGTAATTATTATATATAATTTTTTGCAAAGATGCACTCTTAACAGTGTGCATTTCTCTTTGCTATAGGAAGTGCAAGAAGCAGCAACTTGTATCTCACTCATAAGGAAATTTTTTTCCAGACTCATGAAAACTTTACCAATATGTCAGTTTCCTGACTTTTTAGATTTTTCTCTAATTCTCTGGCATGCGTGTCTCTCTCTCTTTTTTTTTTTTTTTTGGAAAGGAAAGAAGAAAAGAAAGAGGAAAAAAAGGAGAGTAAAGGAAAGGAAGAAAGAGGAAGAAAAAGAGGGAGAGGGAACGGGAATATTGCTTTATTCTAAAAATGAGTATTAATAATTATTAATTATTAACAATTATTATATATATATCTGCGTAATTATTTTATATATATATATATATCTGAGATAGGAATCAAGACACTCAAGTTCTTGTCCTAGATTTTCCAGTATATTTCACTCCTTTGTCCTCATATGTTGTTTTCCACTTAGAAATATTTTGTCAACTAATTTGATATTCAGTTGACATTAGTATTCAGAAAAATGTAACTTGCTTGTGTGGCTTCAGGTAGTATCAAAGCAGGTAGTTTCTATGAGTCACTATTGTTAAAGGGAAAAAATAATTATTCATGCTAACAAATATTCACACTTATAACTGAAAGACAAAATTAGTAATATTATTCATTTAGTAAATTCTTCCAATGTAGCCATATAATTTGTATTATATAAATATAAAATAAATATTCAAAATTATTTATATTTAAATTTATATTTCACCCAAATGAAATTATAAGAAGTTACTTAGTTTCATAAATCATTAGAGTAGATTAATGATATTTCAGAGTTTTCCTCCCTTTAAAGTTTTGTGTGTACCACATAAAACTGTTTAACAATGCTGCTGAGAGTATATTTTAAGTAATCTTTAGTCAAGCGTTCTAACTATTCACCTATTTCATTTCAATAAAGAGACCCTTCTGATCACAGGCAATTTCTTCATGTATCACTGAGAATTCAGTAGAAGGTTTACACATTCCATACATAAATAAATATTTCTAACAGAAATTCACTCACTAATTCATTCATTTATTTTCAAATATTTCTTAAGCACCAATTTTGTCAGGCCCTCTTTTAAGTACTAAGAACAGAGGTATCTAAAACCAAGCCCCTATTTAATGTAGAGTACCTTAATAAATACTAACTTTTAAGATGTCCCCATGCACATTTTCATAGCATTTTATAAAAAAAGAAAAAATGTAAAAGAAAGAATATATTTTTAAAAAACCATTTTTTTCTAATATTGAGACTTAGGGAGGGATAAATTACATTGCATATTTTAAGATATTATATCTAGGGTGCTCTATTTTGGTGGCAGGTAATTATGAGGCTAACTAGTATACTCGAAAGTCATGTACAGTTTCAAATCTCTTTCTTAGATTAGTAACTGAGTAGAACATGGAATCATATTTATTATCCTCAGTAATGGATCCATGTTATCTTTACCCATGTAAGACGGGACTTTCACTTCCTTGCCTTCCGCCATGATTCTGAGGCCTCCCCAGTTGCTTGGAACTGTGAGTGCAACTAGACCTTTGTTTTTTAAATTGCTCAGTCTTGGGTATGTCTTATCAGCATCGTGAAAACAGACTAACACATATGTATTAAAAATCACTATGTACTTTATGAATATTGACAATTATTGTTTTCCAATTAAAAATAAATTTAATTAAAAAAAGATTTGTTATGGGCACATTTGGAACTGAGTAATAGAGATTAAAAATTTCCAATATGGCAGAAAAGTAAATAAGCCAGAAATAGATTATGTATCTAAGCTATAGAATTAAAAAAGACTATAATAATAAGTCATATGTATATAATTACATAATAAAATTACCTTTAACTATGTATTACTAACAAAAACCCACCACCTTCAACCATGTACTACTAATTAAAAACCTCAGTGAGCAGTGATCATGTAATTTTAGGTTTGGTTATCATTCATTCACGCAACACATAGTATTGAGAACCAATTATGTATGTGCCAAGCATGGAATCCAGATTTGGGATACAATAAGAACAAGAAGCCAAAGGTCCCTTCTTTAAAATAACTAACGTTCCTGTGACAAAAGACACAGAGTAAGCAAATTAATGAAATAACTTACATTTAATGGTATAGAATGCTCTGGAGAAAAAGGAATAATGAGGAGAATTTGGGGGTGAGGTTTGGTCTATTGATTTACAGTTTTTATCAGGGAAGCCCTGATTATTAAAATGACATTTGAGAAAAAGATTGGGATAGACAGCAAGCCTTGCACATAACTGAGCAGAGAATACTGAGGCAGAGTTTGCCTAAAGGGTTGAATAAATTGCAAGGCTGTAGGGGTGGCTGGACATAAATTTCCAAAATGACAACTAAAGTCAGGTGCTCTCAAAAAGCTTGTAAATTGCTGGCTTTTATTCCTGATTAAGAGAGAGACCATTTGAGAAATGGATAGTTTCAACTTAAGTTTTAAATGAGTCACTCTAGCTGCTGTATAGATAAACACAGTGGGGGCAGCGTGGTGGATGTAGGCAGCATTATAGCTAAGATAGGCTAGGAATATTTTTTTGAAAAGGAAATAAGACATATCTACTGATGGCAAAGCTTGTTTTTTTACCATCAAGAGTTTTGTCCAGATGCCATTATTTCTAGAAAATAAGAATAAAACTCCATATTCATATTCACTCTTTGACACTGCAGATTTTAAAAGAAAATTTGTGGCTGGTCACAGTGGCTCACGCTGGTAATCCCAGCACTTTGAAAAGCTGAGGCAGGTGGATCACCTGAGGTTGGGAGTTTGAGACCAGCCTGACCAACATGGAGAAACCTCGTCTCTGCTAAAAATTCACCATTAGCTGGGCATGCTGGTGCATGCCTGTAATCCCAACTACTCAGGAGACTGAGGCAACAGAATCACTTGAACCCGGGAGGCAGAGGTTTCTGTGAGCCAGATGGCACCACTGCACTTCAGCCTGGGCAACAAGAGCAAATCTTCTCACAAGAAAAAAGAAAAAAAAGAAAATTTGCAAACTAATAGTCCCCTAGATCTATTGACATTTTCAGTATGTTTTACTGTTCCCAGAAAATTTTTTTAAAGCTGAATTAGACAGTAAATTTTTAAAATTAAGAACTTCCCCATTAAAATCTGTGTATCTTTAATATTTTAAAACTCAGCATATCTGACATGAATAGATAAGAAAACACAAAGAAAAAAAAAGGAGAAAAGCAGTGCTTCTTAACCTTTAATGTGCATACACATCCCTGGGAAATGGTGAAAAGCAGATTCTGATTCAGTGATTCTGGGGTGGAGCCTGAGATTCTGCATTTCCATCAAGCCTCCAGTTGCTGCCCATGCTGCAGGCCCTAGGTCCCCGTTTTGAGTAAAAAGTCATTGCAGGGTAGTTGTGATTTCCATTCCCCAGTCCTTGTATTCCTTCCTATTTGTTGGTGTGACTGTGTTGATATTTATTGGCTTTTGAGTTTTTATTCCCTGCTTTTATGATGTGGTCTCTTGGATAAAATAAGTAAATAGAGTGGCCATTTTTAAACCAGGAATTGCTGTTCCATGCATACAAGCTCTATAAGCATAAACTCAGAAGAAATAATATTATCATGTTTTACCATTCATACATCGATAGCTGACTTTCAGAAACACATGGCTGGACAGCTTAAATGCAGTCTGGGAAGAGCTGTGGTAGATCTCAGTGCACGATGCAATGGGAAGGAGGGGCAGGTGGCACAATAATAAACCATACAAATGTAGAGAAAACAGAAGAAAAAGCAGAGAGCAGTTGCTTTAGATGTCAGGCACACACAGGCTCAAATCCCAGATAAAGTCATTCTGGCACAGGCATTCAGTTTCAATTTGAAATAGATGTTCAGAGAAATATTCAGCTTTGCTGCATCAATATTTCTAGTGAGAGTGCTCAGGGAACTAACAGGAAAAAAGTGTGTTTTTTCTAATTTGATTTTTTATTGTGGGTTTGATTGCTACTAATAGCCAGCAGATGGGATTGATACGTTAGGGAGAGAAAACGCTCATAGGTTCCAGGCCAAAATCATCACTTACACTTTAAATTGCAGCATAACTTTGAGAACAGCAAAATTCTTTTGGATGAAATTTTTCAATAATAAAAAAAAAATTGAAGGTAGTTTTATTTACTAACAATTGTTCCCAAATATTTCTGTTGGGGTAATTTTTAATTGTGTTTTCAAATAAGGAGTCTATTTTCCTATAAAGTATAAGTTCTATGAACTAATCTTTGTATTGAGTGGAAAGTTGTAACATGGCCAGTTTTTGCTAACAAGGAAAACAGAGACTGGGTGCGGTGGCTCACGCCTGTAATCCCAGCATTTTGGGAGGCTGAGGCAGGCGGATCACGAGGTCAACAGATCAAGACCATCTTGGCCAATATGGTGAAATCCTGTCTCTACTAAAAATACAAAAATTAGCTGGGCGTGGTGGTACATGCCTGTAGTCCCAGCTACTTGGGAGGCTGAAGCAGGAGAATTGCTTGAACCCGGGAGGCAGAGTTTGCAGTGAGCCAAGATCATGCCACTGCACTCCAGCCTGGATGACAGAGTGAGACTCTGTCTAAAAAAAAAAGGAAAGCAGAACAAAAACCAACTAAAATGACTGACATAATGTAGGTAAATAACCAAATTTTAAACCTATGATCCCTGAAGCCTGAAAACACTACCTAAGAATGTCTCTTCTTACAACTGAAAAGGCTCAATTAAGTTTATCAAACACTCCATGTCAAAGTCAACAACACCCCATAGTTGATCCTGAACAAAGAAATCATAGGCACAAAATCTGGGATGCAAGTCTATACAGAATTTGTCTGGATGCGACGTTATAGATCATGGAAGTTGTTATATGTAGTTTGAACATTTCCTTTATGTGAAAACTTGAGGAAAGAAGACTGACATCATGTTTTTAATTCATTCTCACAAGATGTAATGAATTACAACCCAGTACATTTTCTTAAAAACTTACAGCCATACATGCAATTATATATAATTTAAATATAATTATTGAGGATGTTTAATTTGATGTCATGAATAGTAGTATATTAAAAAATTCTACTAAATATGAATTACAATTATGCCAGAATCTAATATCTGGCTTTGCATTATTTAAATTTTTATTAATAAATGTTTGGCTTAAAAAGAATATAAAGCTCCTCCTAAAGTGATATAGAGTTAACATATTTTCTTTATATTTGGATTGATTGTTAATGTGGTTTATATTTAATTGAAAGATATTAATTCTTCACACAAATTTAAAGCATTTTATTATTATTTAATACAGCATCATATACTAACCCTATGCAATTACAGTTCCACATGATTCTATAGAATTCCAACATATAAAACACATGAGGAACACATACTATTTCAAGATAAATTTGCAGAGCTCATGTGTATTTGAATGGTGAAATTTAGATAGTATGGGTAAAGTAAATGACATGGCTTACTCCTAACATACGACTCTTACTTTGATTTCCTATGTGATCAAAAAATAATTGATCATCCATAGTACCAGATTTGGCAGAGATTATGTTCAGCAGATCTTCATTACTTCAGCTTTCCAAGGGCCAAAGCCAGAGCCAAATAGAAGATCAGTCTGAACTGCAACAGCAGGATCTTAATGAGATGCATCCTTAGTACTTTATGCAATAAACTCACCATTTCCTCTCTCCTTGCAAGCCCATTCCTGTCTGTAACCCAAAGTGCTATATCTCCCTGTGGTCCCAACAAGGAATAGAAGGCACACTCAAATTAAGGTAACACCTTATTTACAAAGGGACTCATTAGAAAGCTGTGGGCAAGCTGTCGAAGAACCATAAGGAAAAGGTTGGGGACCAGAGATGGCACTAGAAAAGCTGTTGCAACTCCTTAGTCCAAAGGACCAATAGGAGAACAGTTTATCAGAACCCAGGAGGAGAAAGAGTTGTGTGAACTGGGCTCTGATGAGGGGAGCAGTGACAATGGATGAGGACACAACCTCTAGGAGGGAGTCAAAAGAATAAATACCCAGACCTTTTTGTTCCTCTGAGTGTCTTGACTCTGCTTATCATTGGCCAATCTCAACTGGCAAAAATACAAACAGTTTCATGAAGCAAGTGCACGGTACAGAAGAGAGTATACGAAATCCAAAGAGGCAAACAGAAAATAACCACAATAAATCCTAGGCAGAATGTGGAGATTATCTTTGATTATTTTTACAAACTAACATTTCCTTTCTTTTTCTTTCTTTTTTGTTTTTTTGAGACGGAGTTTCACTCTGGTTGCATAGGCTGGAGTGCAACGGCACCATTTCGCTTCACTGCAACCTCCACCTCCTGGGTTCAAGCAATTTTCCTGCCTCAGCCTCCCTGGTAGCTGGGATTACAGGTGCCCACCATCATGCCCACCTAATTTTTTGTATTTTTAGTAGAGACGGGGCTTCACTATGTTGGCCAGGGTGGTCTGAAACTCCTGACCTCAGGTGATCCACCTACCTCATCCTCCCAAAGTGCTGGGATTACAGGTGTGAGACACCACGATTGTGCTGACATTTCCTTTCTAATGCCAGTGATTATCATGAAAGGACTTAAGGCAAAACGCACAACACACACACACACATACATACATACACACACATAATCTTAAAGATAATATAAACTTTCATGTCATTCTTCTCACCTTTCTGGGAAGACATGTTACAATGTTAGATATGTCTACAAAATGATCAATATCATTATCAAAAAAAATAGAGTTATTTCTGCCTTTGGGAAAAAAATAAAATTCAATTTGAAAAAATCCCAGCAAGGCATAATAAGTACACTAAATAAAACTGCAACAATTAAGAATAGGAAGAAAATCACTCACACACACACACACACACACACACACAAACACTCTCTCTCTCTCTCTCTCTCTCTCTCTCTCTCTCTCTCTCTCTCCTGAATTGAAACTGAAACTTGTTAAACCATAATCTCTGCAATTTTAACACAAATACAACAATTTGCCCTGGCACACATGTTCCGACTAAATTAACTGTCTATTCTATTTAGGACTCACATTTCAGTACCTCAAAACCACCGTTTTTTAAAATACTTCAAAAAGTCTAATTACACTTTGTGAAGTTGTTAAATTTTGCTACACTAAAAAAATATTTCATTTCTCTTGATAGTTCTGATCCCTAAAGTACCCTGAAGCGAACTCTCTGTATATGTCAGGCCTTGTTTTACACAAATGAAACAGTGTAAGAAAATGAGATAAACTTTCCCAGACCATGTATGTTACAGCATACATTTTGAATGGATGTCTTCTGTACACATGTGATTCTGCCAATTATATATTCCCTCACATGCAAATGCAAATGTAAATGTAAAATGTGTAAATAATTATGAATAGACTCTCATGTCTAAAAATGAGCTGTTGAATCAAAGGATAAAATGCCCTTCAGTTAAGTTGTCCTTTTGTTTTTCCTGTGTCATCAAAGTCCTCTTCTGTTTGAAGATTCTTTGTACATTTCATATAACAAAGCATCCTACTATGTCAGCATCAGTGATACTATGTGACACATGATATTCCTTATGCTCCCTCACTTTTTATCTCTTTTACAGGAAATGTGTTGATTGATTACGAAGAACATTCTATCTCATGTAAATAATGGGTCCCATGTTACACTTCAGTCACATGAGAAAGCCTGCAATGTATTCCTATAAAAAGGTTATGCTGCAAATGAAATATTAAAATCCCTTAATATTTTCCTTTACATAAATCTAAGCCCATTAAGTTAAATCTAACGGTCTTATATAGTTTCTGCAAAGTGCATAATGAACTAATTTTCTCCTACAATTTTCTCTAATATACAATATATGCTGAATAATTTTTGCTCCCAGATTAAAAGCAATGAGGTGATATTGACTTTCAAGAAAACAGCAATAAACAACTGGAAATTAACCTTTATTCATTGTTTGAAGGGCCTTTAAAGATATAGTCGCACGCCTTTAGAAAGCTGTAGTCACTCACACCCTAGCAGACTGTGCAGACGAGTGTTCTGCATCATAGGGCCCCATGTCTCCAATCATGACAGCTAGAATGGTGGGGAATATTTGATGAGAATGCAGCCCATCCAGAGATTGAACAGCAGCCTTTGGCTCATAAACCCAGCTGGACAAGGGAGAAATCAAACAAAATGAGCATGAGATAGGGACATGGCTGCAACTGAAATATAAGAGGCCAGCATAAGCTGAGGAATCCAGCCAGGGGAGAGATAACAGAAGCAGATGTGCAGGGGCCAAAGTTTCATGAGAGAAAGAGCAGAGATGGCAGAGTGAAGAGAGTGCCCAGTCCGGCAAGTTGCCAGGCACTAAGCTCTTTATTTCTACCCAGGTTCCTGAGTACATGCATCCTTTCAAGAAACTCCCTTTTTGAAGGAAGTTAAATTAAGAGACTCTCCATTCCTTGTAATTAAAAAAAAATACCCTAACTAGACACACCTAATGGTTAATTACAATAACAATAACGACAACAACAACAACTTAGCAAGATTTTTTTACAGGCTTTAACCTAATCAAGCATACTTTGAATAGAGACTCAATTTCAGGTTTCCATAATCCTATGTTAATGAAATAACTTGTCCCATTGAATAAGGACAATAACTGTACAGCAGAAGTGGGAATAGAAAGGGAACATAGGTTTATCTAGTTCCTGTACAATCACACCAGCACAGTGACTATTGAAACCCAATATTAAAGCATTTTATTCATATTTTATTTAACGTGAGCAAGATTTTCAAATATAAAAAGGTACTATTTTTACTATGATCCCTAAGTATAAAGCTCTATAATTTTAACTCCTATACATTAATTTATCCACCCATATAAACAAATATTTATTGAATGTTAATTCTATTATCAGTGCCTTACAAGACAACTGGGAAACAAAAGAATTGAGGGGAAAATACAACATTCCCTACCTCCTTGGCATGAAGAGGAAGTATCCAAATATGACAGCTTCTTAATCAATATGCATGACATGTAAAAATGAAAGTAAATTGCTAATGTTATCATTATAATGGAATACATTATTGATTACAGTAATTTCAAATTGGAAGGAACTTAAAAATCATACTTGCTGTATGATTCTACTTATACAACATTTTTAAAATGACAAAAGTCTCTAAATAGTAGGCAGATGAGTGGTTGCCAGGAGTTAGAAACTGAAGCGAGGGTTAGGAAGGAGAGAAATCAGTGTGGTTCTTAAAAAATAAAAAATTAAATTAAATTTAAAAATATATATATGAAAAATTCTTGAGATGTTGAACTACTCAGTATCTTGACAATGGTGGTTAACAGGAATTTAAACAGATGACAAAATTATTTAGAACTTGTCACCAGTTATAGTATGAATGTTTCTGTCCCCTCAAAATCCACATGTTGAAATCCTAAACCTCAAGGTAACGGTGTTAGGAGGAGGGGCCTTTGCAGGTTATTAAGTCAGGAAGGCAGAACCCTCATGAATGAGATTAGCACTCCTTTTTGAAAAGAGAGTCCAGAGAGCCTCCTGGCTCCTTCTGCCATGTAAGGACACAGGGAAACAATGGCCTTCTACAAACCAAGAAGTGAGCTCTCAGCAGACATCAAATTGGCTAGCTTTTTATTCTAGGTTTTCCCAGCCTCCAGAACTATAAGAAATAAATTTCTGTTGCTTAAGCCACCCAACTTAAGGTGTTTTTGTTACAGCATGCCTAACGGACTAAGATACCATCCACCCTCCTCAACATATACACAAATGAATACAAATCAAGTTGGGGGAAATTAAAATAACACAGGTATAATTTATCAATGTCAGTATCCTAGTTATGATATTACATTACAATTTTCCAAAATGCTGTCACTGGAAGAAACTGGGCAAAGTGTACAAAAAATATCTTGGCATAATTTCTCACAGCCCTCTGTGAATCCATAATTATCTCAAAAAAATGAACTTAAAAAAAAGATGAGACTAGGGGTGGTGGCTTGCACCTGTAATCCCAGCAATTTGGGGTGCTGGGGTGGGCAAATTGCTTGAGGCCAGGAGTTATAGACCAGCCTGAGCAACCTGGTAAAATCTCATCACTACAAAACACACGAAAGATTAGTTGGGTGTGGTGGCATGCACCTGCAGTCCCAGCTACTCAGGAGGTTAAGGTGGGAGGGTCACGGGGAAGTGAAGTTTGCACTGAGCTGAGATCACACCACTGCACTCCAGCCTAGGCAACCAGAGTGAGACTCTGTCTAGAAAAAAAAAAAAAAAAAAAATGATGATTGTAATTATAGAGTTCAGCTGGAGTCTAGATTCCAAGTTCAGCTTGGATATCTGTGAAAAACTAGTTTCAACCATTTGAACTCCAGTATTCTCTCCTTTTAAATGAAAATAATAATTACAACCAAAGTAATAATGAAATGGAGTAAGAAGTACCACCAAATACCAAAGACACAAATTTATGCATTAATTCATTCACTCATCTCTCCAAATATCAGGCACAGACCAGGTTCCATGTACTATGTTAAGAAGCTGGAAATATAAATGTTACTCCTACTACTACCCTGCCATTATTACTACTATTCTTGCTGTTGTTACTAGTACTAATACTAATTATAATAGAGCTTCCTGATGTCAAAAATGCATAAGCCAGCGAGAGTCAAATTTACAGAGACATTCTGTTTTGACAAATGCTTTGACAGAAGTAAAGACTGCTCAAGGAGCAAAAAGAAGACCTCCAACTCAGATTTCTAAAAAGAGAAATGAGGAAGCTTTAGTACAGGATGTTTGGATATCTGACCTCAATTCTGAAAGTTACATAGGAGTCCAGCAGAGTGGAAGGGCTTTTCTGGGAGCAGAAACAGAAGTGCAAAAGTTCAAATATGTAAGACAGATGGTGAATTTGTGAAAATCTAAAGTAGGCACTACAGCTAGAACAAAAAGTAGGAGAGGAGAAAACTGCAGTTCAAATACAAACAAACACATGATATAAAAATGAACATAATAAATTGGCCCAGTAAAAGCTTCAGTTGGCATCGAAGACTCAGGTCACCTCTAAAGTACCCTCTACATGCATGGCAAATATAAAATATTTTAAGTATTGGAAGCAATAATATAATGATGTAATCGTAGTGTTGAAAAATAGCATAGATAGTAGTAATAATCAGTGTAAGTTTTACAGAACACTTTATTTAAATGAAACCTAATTTTTATTGAGCTAGCTACTTTTAAAACTAAATTTGATCATCCTGGTAGAGAATTCTATCTGTGAAACAGGACACTTAAGGTAAATGCTGCGTATGGCAATGGTCACAGGATGACTGCAACTTTTTTTTTAATTAGAAATTACTGAGCAATTGTTCAATGCATTCAGCATTTCTATACTTATCGCAATCAATACGATTAAGAAGGTTTTTGTTTTTGTTTTTGTTTAGCTCTAATAGGTATAAAGCATGAGAGATTTATTTTTATTTTTTTATTTTTATTTTTATTTATTTATTTTTTTTGAGACAGAGTCTCACTCTGTTGCCCAGGCTGGAGTGCAATGGCACAATCTCAGTGCACTGCAACCTCTGCCTCCCGGGTTCAAGTGATTCTCCTGCCTCAGCCTTCCGAGTAACTGGGGTTACAGGCATACGCCACCGCGCCAGCTAACTTTTGTATATTTGGTAGAGATGGGGTTTTGTCATGTTGGTCTGGCTGGCCTTGAAATCCTGACTCAGGTAATCTGCCCACCTCAGCCTCCCAAAGTGTTGATACTGCAGGCGTAATCCAAGAAATCCAGCTGAGAATTCTTAATAATACATAGTTCTTTTGTTACAGTAGGTAGGTAGTCAGGAGTAGGCAGGAAAGGAGATGGTTTCCCCACGAAACACACACACACCAAGAACGTCAGGCAACCATCAGGTGATGGTCAGGTGGTTGTTAACTGTCTCTTTAAAATAATAATTGGTGACAGCTGGTGTCAGGGAAAGGCACGTACACAATAGATAGAAAACACCTGAAACTCACCAGTTTCTCGACAGAATCTCAGGAGCTGGGTGCGTGAGCTCAAGCATGTGTATTAAGAGGAAAAATGGCAGAATTTAACGGGTAAATGACCTCTTAGGAGCATTTGGCTGGTAAGGGGAGAACGCCTCAAGTGAACACGCGTACAACGCTAGTAAACACACTGCGCATGCTCCCCTCCAACAGGCCAGCAAGCCACTGCGCAGGCGGACAGCCCACCCCGCCTCAAGAAAAGAATCAGGGGAGCAGTTATGCAAGACCCTGGAAGTATGCCATCATATAAAACTCCTAGTAAAAAGGTCAAACCGTGTAGCTGATCTCTCAAGTCGTCTGCTTGGCCGTCTTCTAAGTGTAATTTACTTCATTTCGTTCCTATTGTAAAGCATGTCAGGAAACGTTCATTCCTGCTCTAAAACTTGCCTCAATCTCCCCTTCTGTTTCATACCCATTGGTTGAACATTTTCTTCTGAGGAGGCAAGAACTGAGGCTGCTGCAAACGGTATGAATCTGCCACCAGTAACACTTTGAGTTCCAGGAACTCACAGATGGTCACACCAGAAATTTACCTGAATAATACTATAATAATTTAGAGAGTAATAAATGTTAGGGGTATTAATCTTTTTTTAAATGACCTTATCAATTCTGACTTAGGAAGTCTTTAATTGGGGTAAAGGTGAAATGTTAATGTCTTTAGGGGGTCTTTTTGGACATTTTATCTGTTTATTTACAACAGCTTTATTGTGATGTAATCATTACATTAAAATACTGAACGTGTTAAATGTATACAATTTGATGGGGCTGGGCAAATCCATACACCCATGAAACCATCATTACCATTAAGGCAATAAACATATCCTTACCTCCATAAGTTTCCTTTGCCCTTTCCATTTATTTTGTTTTGGGAATCTCATTTTCATTTATAAGAACACTGAACCTGAGATCTACTTTATTGTTAACTATAGTCATTATTTTGTTCATTAGTAGCATCTTTAAATAAAAATATGATTGTTCCAGGCAGGAGCAGCAAAGGAAGGGTGTTTTAAGCACAAGGAACAGAAAATGGATAAATTCAGAAAACAGATGTTTCATGTAGGTAACAGTTATTGCACTGACTATTTGAAAAATGTGACAGGCACCACATTACTCAAATGGTGAACAGATTCTTATGGTAAGCTGGCACCATGGTCTTAATGTCATAGGGTTAGGGAGTTATCAATATTTTTTAAAAGATGAGTCTTTTAAGAAGACACTGCAGTGAAAATGTGGAGGGGAGTGGAGGTGGTTAGGGGCAGAAACAAAGGGAAGGTGAAATAAATTACAACAATAACACAATAGTGACATGGTGATGGCCTGAATAAGAAAAAAATGCAGTGACTAAAGAAACAGGGCAAAAGAATTTTTACTAACGCAGAATTCCAAAAACATGGTATTCATTTTACTCACCAATAATGTAATATTTTGTATACCCCTTTAAAATATTTTATTATAAGGAATCCCATTAGCACAATTTTAATGCAGTCTTTTCCCTCCAAATATAAATTTCCTGAGGTCAGAAATGTGTTTTCATCTTTTACATTTCCATAAATTCTGTCATAGCTTCTCACTCACAGAGGTGTCTTACTAAAAGTTTACTGAATTAATGTAATGATATCTTAATAAAGATAAAAGCAAAAATCACCTCTAAGATGAAACAAGATTTCAGAGTAACAAGTTCTTATGCAACTGAATTCAAAAGAATTTTTTTGTTTGTATTAAGTTCCGGCATGCATGTGCAGAACATGCAGGTTTGTTAGATAGGTATAGGTGTGCCATGGTGTTCTGTTGCACCTATCAACCCTAAAACCCAGGGTTTTAAGCCGTGCATGCATTAGCTATTTGTCTTAATGCTCTCCTTTATTTTCCCCTGTAGCTGACAGGCCCTGACGTGTGTTCTTCCCCTTCCTGTGTCCATGTGTTCTCATTATTCAACTCCCACTTATGAGTGAGAACATGCAGTGTTTTTCTGCTTGTGTGTTAGTTTGCTGAGGATGGTAGCTTCCAGCTTCATCCATGTCCCTGCAAAACACATGAGCTCATTCCTTTTTCTGGCTGCATAGTATTCCATGGTAAATATGTATCACATTGTCTTTATCCAATCTAACATTGATGGGCATTTGGGTTGGTTACATGTGTTTGTTATTGTAAATAGCACTGCAGTAAACATACATGTGCACGTATCTTTATAATATATTGGTTTATATTCCTTTTGGTATATACCCAGTAATGGGATTGCTGGGTCAACAGGTATTTCTGTTTCTAGATCCTTAAGGAATCACCATACTGTCTTCCACAATGGTTGAACTAATTTACATTCCCACTAAAAGTGTAAAAGTGTTCCCATTTCTCAACAGCCTCACCAGCACGTTGTTTCTGGCATTTTGACTGGAGTGAAGTGGTATCTCATTGTGGTTTTGATTTGCAAGAAATGACATTTTTTATACATCTGAATGAATATAAAGCTTTGTTTCATTCTACAGCCAAAGGAAAATCACCAAAAAATAAAGAGTTGTTTGTGAATATTATAATATTCTTCCCCTTTGGCTACATCTGTACAAAGCAGGATGACAAGATAATTGATACAATTAAATACTTTATATATTTAACAATTATAGTTTTTACATGATTAAAGCACACATATATCAGAGCACTCAAATACATAAACACACCATATTTCTCCCTAATATAAATGGCTGAAAATAAATGAGATAATTATACAAAATGCTTCTATTTTACAGGTTAGCATAAAGCAAAATCAAATAAACTCCCCTTATAAGTGAGACAATGTCTTTCACTTATAAGTAAGCTATATCCACAGTGTAATATAAATTAGAATTTTATTGATTTAAATTTTACTAAGATTATTTTGCTACTATTCCTATCACCTAAAAAAAACAAAATTTGATTGTAAGATTCTATAAATAAAGTAACCTTCAAAATTTACTAATGTACCTCACCAATATTTTAAAATGGTTAGATAAGACTTGGCCAGTAGAAGTCACCTATCAATTATTTCCCTAATAGAGAGTATTGAGTAAATGTGTAAAATAATGTGCCAATAAATGAATATGTTTATGTGACATAAAATATTTACCTATAAATAATCTATTTTAAAAAATAATTTAAATACACCTGAAACTGTTTCTAATGGAGTCAGTGAAAGTTCATTTCAAATTCATCTTAACATTTTGAGTTACTGCCTCTATTTGTCTAGACTATTTTATTTACTCTTCCAGAAGAAACATAGTATTTATTTTGTACTTCTCTTTAGTTTTTACTTATAAAATTTGCATTGCCAATGTGAAAGCAAAGGTCCTGGGTTGCTATTTAGAGCATATAAATTTTATTTTACATATGGGCATTCTCACTTACAAAATGTTACATCATGGGCCTCATTCATCTGAAATCGAGAAACATATGGAGAAACAGGGGTCTACTGTTTTTATTTTTGTACAATGACCAATAGATGATTCTTTCTCCATAATCCTTCAATTATCCTTCAAAGTTTATCAAGGATATAGCCTACCAATAAACATTAAAATGAACTTACAATAGAAGGCAGAATATTTTCTCTTTTAGGCTTAAATCATTTAATGTGAAGATACTGGGATGAAGTAAAATGTTAATTCCAAAGCCACATGTAATATACACTGAATAATCACCATATCAGTTGCAAATTACAGAATAAATAATCTATGGTAGGCCCCTCATCTAACACATTTTGTGAAAAAGTTTTCTTGAAAAATAGAAAACGTTTTCTTAAGAAAAATCTAAAAACAAGCTAAGTCAAGTAACTTGCTGAAGATTGCAGATGATATATGTGGCAAAAAAGTAATTCAAAACCTCATTTTTCTGATCTCTCTACTCCAAACACTGCCTCTTTTTCTCTTATGGCCAAACTCTGATAATGGAAAGAAATGAGCCCCAACAACTGGGCTAAGGTTGCAGTCACCTCAGACTTTATGTCAATGCACTCATTCTGCAAAGGACAGTCCTCCAATTCTACTACCCTTCCTGACTCAATGAAAGAAGAAAACTGAGAAAGAAGCTATGTGCATAAATGGCTTATTGGATTCTTCCCATTTTGCTTCAGGGAAAAAGAACAGTTAGAGCCAAATAGTGTTATTTTCACTGGGCATTAAGAAACAAAAACAAAAGCAAAACACAAAAAACAACAAACTATTACAAAACGATACAATATTATAGCTTCATACACTTAGTTGTGAGTATTCTAAAAACTAAACTTTGTGAATCATATGTACCATTGAATATCAGGAGGATTCTTCATTTTGGAATCTATAACTGTTAGAAAGTAAAGAAAATGAGATCCAAGTACACGGCCCCAGTTTTGAAACAAATAATGGTTAGAGAAAAAACAAAGGAAGAAGAGGGAACGGCATGTTTCAAACTTAACTGACAGCACTATAAAGATCTTTAAAACAGAAAACTAGACAAAGCAAAATGTGCACAAAAGAAGACAGTAAAAAAAAAAAATGGCTCTAATTTTCTAACAAATTTTTGCAAGTATAAGCCCCAAATAATTACTTAGCAAAGCATTCAAAAAGCTCACAACAGAAACTGAAGAACATGCTTTTCAAGTTTAGTTTTTAGTTAATTATAAGGGAAAAAGTTTCATTATGTGCTGCATTAAATGCACAGTGAGCTTAAACAAATCCCATAAAAGTACTAGAGAAGAAAGTTTATAATTTGAAACTGAAAACTTTCAAATTATAGTTTTATTGAACTTCTTTTGAAAATGCTGATTTTTATTATCATATTCTTTATTTTTTTATTTTTTTTTTTAATTTATTTTTTTGAGATGGAGTCTTGCTCTGTCATCCAGGCTGGAGTGCAGTGGAGTGATCTCAGCTCACTGCAACCTCTGCCTCCTGGGTGCAAGCGATTCTCCTACCTCAGTGTCCCGATTAGCTGGGTGCCAGGAGGGTGCCACCACACTTGGATAATTTTTGTATTTTTAGCAGAGATGGGGTTTCACCATTTTGGACACTCTGGTCTTGAACTCCTGACCTCAGGTGATCCACCTGCCACAGCCTCCCAAAGTGCTGGGATTACAAGCACAAGCCACCAAGCCTGGCCAATCATATTCTTAAGATACATCATCTTAAACATAAAGATGTTTATTTTTTAAGCATACTTTCCTTTGTTTATCTTTAGAGTGGATTTCATTTTTCAAAGAATTGTTTCTTTTATTTTATATTGACATATTGAATCATATTTGATACAGAGTGAATGTTTGTGTCTTAACATGTTAAGATTTTATATGTTAACATATCACCTGTTGAAATCCCAACCCGCTATGTGATGGTATTATGAGACAGAACTTTTGGCAGGTAATTAGGTGGAGTCCTTATGAATAGGATTAGAACTCTAATACAAAGACGTGAGAAAGCAAAAAGCATCCAATTACAAAACTGAAAACTCACTCTGCTCTTCCCCACATGAGTATACAACAAGGTCACCAACTGTCAGTCAGAAAGAGGGCCTTCACCAGCAACCTGACCTACATGGCACCCTAATCAGACTTCCAGATTCCAGAACTGTGGAAATAAATTTCTGTTGTTTAAACTGCCTGGACGGTGGTGATCTGGTATGGCAGCCCTAACTGAGTAAGACAATGTTCAAGTTGGATTTAAATACCGAGTATTCCAATGAAGGAAAGTCAGTATATATTTAAATCATAAGCAGTTATACCAGGTATTATGTTTCTGGAACAAAGCAGAATTATTTTTTTAATTTAGGTTCTGGGGTACATGTACAGATCATGCAGGATTGTTGCATAGGTACATACATGGCAATGTGGTTTGCTGCCTCCATCCTCCAGTCACCTATATCTGGCATTTTTCCCCATGTTATCCCTCCCTAACCTCCCTACCCACCCTCCACTTTCCCTCCCCTGGCCCCACCATTCTCACTCATAGGCGGTGTTGAACAATGAGAACACATGGACACAGGGTGGGGAGCATCAAAACAGAAATTTACTTGGAACAACTTGCTGAAGGTAGATGAAAATGCCATATAGTCCCATGGAAAGCCCTCTACCCTGCAGCAAAATCAGGCTTATCTGTAAGCCTATAATTTCATTTAGGTTTTAGCAAATACAGGTAAATTCAAAGGCTCTACACTCAAAACCGATTATGCATCCAGAAGCTGCCCTTGAGTCAGATCTATCTTTCACAAACTTTTTGCTAGGATGGCTACTACGGATTAACTGTGGCTCCCAGACTTTGAACCTACCCATGTAATCCTGCAGAAAGCCAACCCACATAAACTGGACCTTGTTAGGTACTATTTCCACCAATAATACTGAACAAATTGAGTTCTTGGTTATCAATCAGAATCCATCTCAGTATTTAATGAATCTCTCCTGGATACTGATACTGAAGTAAGAAAATGATGTTCTGTTACCAACTATTTTAGAGAACGGAGGCTGGGCGCAGTGGCTCACACCTGTAATCCCAGCACTTTGGAAGGCCTAGGTGGTGGATCACTTAAGATCAGAAGTTCAAGAACAGCCAGACCAACATGGGAAAACTCCATCTCTACTAAATACAAAAAATTAGCGGGGCGTGGTGGCACATGCCTGTAATCCCAGGTACTTGGGAGGCTGAAGCAGGAGAATCGCTTGAACCCAGGAGGCAGAGGTTGCAGTGAGCTGAGATTGTGCTATCACACTCCAGCCTGGGCAACAAGAGGGAAATTCTGTCTCAACAAAAAAAAGGGGGGGGGGGGCAGAGAGAGAAAAAGAGAACTGAATTTCACATATTTACTAATAACACACATAAAACCATCACCACCATCAACAGCGACATGACCTTTCATAGTTTCCTTGCATCAAATCTGTCACAAAAATCTCTCTAGTTTGATTTCATTAAAATCAGAATGGACAAGAAGAAAAGACAGGGGAAGCAAGAAAGAACAAGTGTTAGCTTGACTCATCTAATCATAGGGATGGCTCTAGATTCTGCAGAAGTGAAACAGTGACATGCTTTTCACCTTTTCCAGCTGCCAAACCTGGTTCCCCTAATGAAATCCAGTTCCTCGTCCATCTAGAAGAGTCCAGTGCATTGACATGGGGTTTAGGGTTCCGTCAGAGGAGATCCCTTTCCACCTGATCCTGAATATGAGAGTAAATCTTCATGGTGTCTTTACACTTCACGTTTATCATAAAAATTCACTTTATCAAATCAAATTTATTTTACATTTATCAAAATAGTTATACATCATTTTCTAATATAAATAAATTGATATTTAATTACATTACTTTAGGTACTATATGATGGACAGAAATATAGCATACTTGGACATTTTTCTTTTTTTTATTTAAAGTATTTTATTTTCCTATTTTTATTTATTTATTTATTTTTTATTGCATTTTAGGTTTTGGGGTACATGTGCAGAACGTGCAAGATAGTTGCATAGGTAAACAAATGGCAGTGTGTTTTGCTGCCTTCCACCCCTTCACCCACATTTGGCATTTCAATTTTTCTAAAGAGATAAGATATTAAATGTGATTTTCATAGTGACAATTTCACAACACAATTATGGATGTGTAATTATATCAAACCAATGTTAAGCAAACAAATTTGTAATAAAAACAGTATAATATTAGAAACTACCAAGAGCATTGTATTGTAAAAAGAGCTGCGGCATTAATATTTTTCCTGGCTCTGAATAAAGATGTTCAGCCCTCCACCAGTCACTTAAATCCTCAATCAGAGTCTCAGCTTCCTCTTCTGTAAAATATGGAAGACAAACCTGCCTAACATATATTGTGGTTATAAGGACTGGAAACGGGCATATATTAGAATTTCTGGTCATGTCACATGACCTATAAATGCCTGCACTTCACAGGCTAGGGGAAAGTCACCCAATTGGTGACTGCTCTGTTATGCCACAGTTGTGAGGGAATTGTTGAATGATTGTTTCTAAAGCTGGATTGGACAATGTGGTTGTATGGGGTGGGCTTCATACCTCCAGATATTCATATTAATTACTCTATCTGGGGTATATTCAAGGTATAGTGAAAATCAGAGACACGGCTCCTCTGTTGTACGTGACGGCTTGTGCAGGGTCTTAGAGAAAAGCTAGGTTAATTGTTACCCGAAATTTTTCAGGACACAGTGAATGTGTTATGATGAGGAATAATGCATTAGATATAACACATGATGCAATGTATTGTCAATGAAGTTTACAATTTAGAGTCATACTATGGCTTTATAAACAAAAGGCCATCTCTAAGTAATAAAAATACTTAATTAAATATTGTGATCTGTATCTTATATTTGCAACTTTTTAAGACACAGATTAATAACAGCATACTATAAACTATAAAACTTAATTACCAGAAAATCTTAACAGTTATGGTGTTAACAGTGGTAGAACTAAGAATTGTATGGAATTTTAAAAGAAAGTCTTAGGGAAGAGCATTTATAAATGTGTCCATCAATAGATGAATGGACAAACAAAATGTGATATATACATACGATGGAATATAATTCAGCCTTAAAAAGGAAGTAAATTTTGATACATGATGCAAACCGTCAAGTCATTAGGCTAAGTGAAATAATCCAATCACAATAAAACAAATACTGCATTATTCCACTTACATGAAGCACACAGAGTAGTCAAATTGAGAGAGACATAAAGTACATTGGAGATTGTCAAGGATTGGAGGTAGGAGGGAATTGATAGTTATTGATTAATGGGTATGAAGTTTCAATTTGAGAAGCTAAAAAAGTTCTGGAGATGAATGGTGGGATGGTCACACAAGATCGTGAATATACTTACTGTACTATCCACTTAATTTACCTCAGAAAAAAGTTATAAATAAATCTATAAAATTGTAAATATTTTTATGTGTATTAAAATTAAATAGAAGTCAGAATACTAAAATACACAGGACAGCAATAAATCGTAGGCAACCTCAACTAATAAAATGGGCACTCAACAAGTGTGTATTCTTTTAGTAATACAAACACAATTCCATGTTTGCAAGTTTCAGTGAAACATTTTCAGATCCATTTCCCTTTGTGAATGGTAACATCCCTACCAGCAAAACATCTAATTTATTTATCTGGTCCTCTACAAAACTTTTAAATGATATTTTACAATATCACATAATGTCACTGAACATTTTTCCTTCAATTCCTCTATATTATAATAGTTTGATTTTAACTTTTGAAATTTTGTAAGTTTTCTGTAAGTACTTCTTAAATTTGATTCTTAAAAAAAGATCTTAGATTTCTCCATGAGATCTTAGCTAATTTTTGATGTAAGAGAAACATTTTAGAGGCAGCCAGTAGGCACATGCTCACTGTTTCCTTTACAATATATTACTAAGAAAGAAGCCAACATGGGTTGTGTAATTTCTGATAATTCCACTTCCATTTTAATGTGTCCATTTTAATGTGTCATATTTGCTATCCTCAAAAACCTGACAACTACTTGGGTAGTATACCCTTTATTATGTAGCTAACATTTACTGAATCTTTTTCCCTTTCCCCTTTTTCCACTGGTATTGAAACATTTGCTGATTATAATGCCATTTTAATCATTCCATCTTAGAATGATTTAGAATAATTATAGCTTCTCAATTTCTTCAACTTTTTGAAAAAAACAGAGAAAAATATTAAAAGCATGTTAATATTATGACTGAGAGCTATACAATTTTTCACTTCTAACTCTATTTTGAAATTTCATACCCTATAGCTGCATAAACCTTTTCAATGCAATGTCCACAACTTCATTTTAAACGTGAAAATCTTAAATATCAAGTGTTATCCTCTCAAACACAAAATTAAATGCTTTTCTTAGCTTGGGTTATGCACTCTGGACTTTCTTTACCCACATTTGCTTTATCATCTCCCAGAACATTTTATTTTGAAAAATTACAATTTTCAAACAGGTTGAGAGTTTGTGTCATCAATAAACCCATAAAATTCATCAATCTTTACCAATTCGCTTAATTTCCTCTAAATTGATAGCACTCACGTCTTTCTCATTTGTTCCCTTCATTCTGCATGTTCCTTCCTTTCCTCTCAAATGCCTGTTCCCTAAGGTTGAACAACATGCCTTATGTTATTCAACCTTTGCATTCTCTTTCTTGAAGATCTCATTTACTCATATGAATTCGTGTATCAGCTTTTCGTGAAAACACTGAAACCCCGATCTCAATTTGTGACCACTCAGAAGCTTTGATCATGGATTTGTAATCAGCTGGCTCAAATTTCCTTTGTAATAACCATCAATTTAATTCACTAAGTTTAGAAATGTACTCTCAAAACTTTATTTCCCATTTACCTTCTTTTTCTACTAATGATACTGTCATCCTTCCAATTTACAAAGCTCATTAGAGGCATTTCAAATTCTCTAAGTGTTCTTCAAATTTGACACCTAACTACTTTCCATTGTCCTCTCACAATATTCATTGGATAGCCCATTCCTTGCTAGACTCACTACTTATCAACAGAATGTAGTTGGTAAGCAAGTTAATCACCAATTCATCAACAGAGGTAAGAAGAGCTTTTGGAATATCCATAGTTCTTGCCATCTTTAGTTAATCAGGCACATTGCTGCATCTACACACTCAGCAACTCTACACTGAACACCCAATCTCCCTATTAAAAGTCAAAGGCTTCTTTTCCTACAACATGAAGACCACAGATATTACCACAACATGTTAGATCTAAATGTGGTACAGCTTCCCTTTTCACCCTCCAGCTACACACTCACGGTAAATAAATACCCATATTTTTCTTTTTTTGCCCTCATTTCACCCTCCTCTTCCTCTCTTCAATTTACTGACCTTTCTTTACCCTTTTATCAATGCTGATTACTCCCCTTTCATTAGTTTCTGTCTGTCATATTTATGTATCCATCTAATTATAAGGCATTTTGACAGTTAATGAAAGGCTTTTTGTATTGCCATTTAACTATTTTTTCTATCTTCTATTTGTGCCATGATTTGCCATAAATTGATAACATATTTACATATTAGATGATACATATAGCATAACATATTAGATGATATAGGTGTGTGTACTTTTACAAAACGGTTGTTCATTTTGCTTTATTGTTTGATATTTTGGACTCCATATTAATGTGTCTAGAGCTTGATTTTTGAGCTCTGTGAAATCTTCTACCAAATTTTCTTGAACCAGGCAATAACATTACTATTTATTTTGTAGGTTGTAATATTTTTAGCATGCAAGGAACTTACTTAGCATGTATGCATACACATGCACACATACAAATTAAATTGCTTGTGTTCACAGTGTATGTGAAGGTAATTTCAAGAAAATATGTTTTAAAAGCAACAATAGAGAGATAAGAAAAGTACAGGGCACTATTAAAAAAGGGTGATGAACTCTGTCACAGAAGGTCCCCAGAGGATATGTCACTGCAGTTGAATGCTTAAAGATTGGAAATTTTTCCAAGTAGACATCAAGAGGAGCTGGAAACAAGAAATGTAAAATTCAGGCTAGGTTTCCTTCTTTTTTAGCTTTGTACCTCAACAACTAGGAAATGTCTCATTTTGCCACTTAATCACTTCCCTGCCTTCGAAAGTACAGGCATCACGGTATTAACCTAGTCCCATAATTTGTGTGATATATTTTATTTCTGGAATTCTTCAAAACATCTTTAAAAGAAGGGTAGGTCAAATCATGTTTCAGTGGGTACATAATTGAAGAATCATCACCAGGTATTAGAACTTAACTGTGGCAAAGAAGTATTACTATACTATGGCTAGGCTCTAAAAGAAAACATTTCCTTTGTTATAAGAAAGAGAATTAAACCTCTTTTTGGTTTGCAATTACTACTCTGGGGAAATAGTCAAGTTAAGGTAGGAGATGATGTTGATAGCTAATGCATTTTAAACCTAAATGGTCTTTCTGTAATTTTCAAGGTTAAACAAAAATATTACTCGGATACAACTTGTATTCTCCCTACTCCTAGAAAATGAACTGACATATACAATGAAAGACACATCAGTACTGATTAAGTACATTTAATAAATCACCCACACTTCTTCTTAGAAAATTATGGTTTCAGTCAAATATTTACATGGGGATATAGCACACAATATAAAAACTCTCCCGAGTTTCCATGCGTTTCTGAATATTCTTCATAGTGAATATAATTACAGCTGTATTTTAATCATATGTAATTTATCTAGCATACATTATCTGATAAAATCAGTTTTCAAAGTCACACTAAATTGCATCCCTTTGGAAATTACAAAGTATCAATTTAGCAGAGTGATTCCAGGAGGGCATTTGGCCATGGATATGTGACAGTACTTTTATATTTTATTATGAGCTACAAGGTTGAACTAGTAGTGAAAAAAGCAACGATGGGTGGTGTGAAAAGTTTAGATATATATAAAGTTACTTCAGAAACTGGAATAGTAACAACTTGGACAAAGTTTGTAGCACCCATTACCCAAATAATAATACAAAAGAGGAGGGTAATAGCAATAAATCATTGGTCATTGCACAGGCCTGTAATCCCAGAACTTTGGAGGCTGAGGCACGCAGATCATGAGGTCAGTAGTTTGAGACCAGCCTGACCAACATGATGACACACCATCTCTACTAAAAATACAAAAATTAGTTGGATGTAGTGGTGCATGCCTGTAATCCCAGAAACCTGGGAGGCTGAGGAAGGAGAATTGCTGGAACACCAGAGGCGGAGGGTGTAGTGAGCCAACATGGCACCACTGCACTCCAGCCTGGGTGACAGAGCGATTCTCCATCTCAAAAAAAAAAAAAAAAAAAAAAAATGCAATACCATGACTATCACGGGATACTTTTATGTGGGGGCTCACACCTGTAATCCCAATCCCAGCACTTTGGGAGGCCAAGGCAGATGGATCACCTGAGGTCAAGAGTTCAAGATCAGCCTGGCCAACATGGTGAAGCCCCGTGTCAACTAAAAAAAAATTAGCCAGGCATGTTGGCAGGTGCCTGTAATCCCAGCTACACTGGAGTCTGAGGCAGGAGAATTGCTGGAGCCTGGGAGGTGGAGTTTGCAGTGAGCATGCCACTGGGCTCCAGCCTGGGTAACAGAGCAAGACTCTGCCTCAAAAAAAAAAAAAAGTTATTATTTTGGAAGTACATAGTCTTTATTTGGTTATGTATGTCTTTCAGGAAAAGTTAAAGGACCACCTTGCATACATGAAAACCAAGTTTCTCAATTAGAAAGTTATTTCTTTCATCAAGAAACTAAGCTTTACAAATATAACACTTTCCTGAAGAAATTATTTTTCTTAAATGTATTCTCACCCAATTCCTCTGCCCCAATATACATAATCTGTCTCTATTATAACCCATATAAACAAGTCAATGGGCTATATTCCATAACTCCCTTGATTATACAAATATATGCTAACAAAGTATATACTGATTCTATTTTCATCAAAAGAGAAAGATATGACCCTGACACTTTATTTATATATCTCATGTTCTTAGAATAATTTATGCAAGTCTACTTTTTTTTTCTTCTTAGGAATTTAAAATAATGGTATGTAATTAATATAAGTAAAATAATTGTGTGAGATTTACAAAAAGATCTTACCAGTGTTTGTTGGGGGGGAGGGTGTGTGAGAAGTAGGATGATGCAAGAAAGAATATGAATTGTATTGTATAATATCAGTGTGAATTCTCCCGAAGTTTTCAATACATATTGAAAAGAATTGAGTGAAATGTTAAAAAATGCTCATTCATATGACAATTCATATTATTCCCATATAAAATGGATATCCCATATTTTAGGATCCATAATTCCATGTTTTGCATATATATGTGAGTAGCATATTGTAAAATTTATACTTGTAATATTCATTAACATAGTTCTCATGTTTTATAAACAAACATGGTGCACAATTTCCCTCTTCATACTTGTTAATGAAGTTTATTTTTTCTATAAAAGAGCACTTTTCAGTAATGCATTTTTAATTGAAGTAATATATTTTCTTTCATGCCAACTTTAAAGATAGATAATTTTGTCAATTAAGTTTTGCCTTTACATTTACTGTGTAATGAATTTTATCATACTTAAATATAATTTTATAATAAATATGTGTATTTTTAAACATAAATTTAAGTATATTATCAATCATTTTAAAAAGTTGTTATGCATACAGTCACTTTCTTAATATTTATACTCTATAGCTACATAAACCTACTTAAATAGATGCACGTATTTTTAATGATTTTCAGTAGCAATATAACATTTAGTTAACATTAAGGTAACATCCCCAATAGAACGAGTATCAATATCACATGCTACAGTTATACTGTAGTTCTCGCCATTGCTAAGATCAAATGATCACTTCCTATCAATAACACAGTAATTCCACTCCATGGAAACATTAACAAAACTGACTTCAAAGCATCTAACAATGCCTTGGGTACATTAAACACTTGTCAACAAATTTTATTTGCTATAGGTTTAAATGTGAATATATTTATAACACTTTCCAAATGCAAATCGGGTTCCACAGTCATTCTAAATTTCCTGTGGATTTTAAAGTAAAAGAACAACAAAAAAGCCAACAACCTAAAATACACCATCAGAAAACTAATTTTAAAATTTTACTTTATACCTATACTGAACTTTCTTGCACATAGAAGCATCAACAGTAGCATGTCAAAAGACCAAACAGTGGTTTCACAGTTACATCATTTTTTAGCTAACTGTATCCCATAATAACAATAACAACAGCAGAAGCAACAGTAAAACAATTAATGGTTTGAATTAAATGCCTTAAAGGTGTATGTATATATATTATATATTATATATATGTGTGTGTGTGTATCTTATAAATGACTGCATTTAGAGTTATAAATTCTATATATGGAATAATTCAAATCAATTCAGGTGTCATTTTTAAATGGCTAATATACAAAAATTAACTTAAACACCAATCTCCATTGTCTGGTAAAGCAAGGGTATGCTAATGAAAAACTATATTTAAACTCTGATCATAAAATCAAGCATCTATTGATTTGTAAGAAAATGATAAATTCATCAGCACAAGATGAATCTCTTTTACATTTCAAATTCTATCAAACTGAAGAGAAAACTGAATAGAGAAATATCCAAATTACATAGAATATCCCAAGAGGAAATATTGTCCTTGTGTCTCTAATTTGAAATTCATTCACTGATCAAAGGGACACTTAACAAGGACACTCCCTACTCAGTAAATCTGGAGACAGGTCATAGAGACATCTGTTCTCCATATACCTATTTAATGAGGTCATTTGGTACACATACCATGCATTGGGGAGTGCTTAATTTTTAGTAGGACCATTAATCTAGCTAAGAGTTAGTGAATTAAAATTATCTTTGAATTGAAATATAACACTCCTTTGTCTAATTTACTCAAATTTATTGACATAAAACTCTTACATATAAACCCCTTTCATAAATGGCTAAGAATAAATATATTAGTCATAGTACACACTCCCAACAAAACAATGAAGCACTTCCATGACCTTGAAAATAATAAGAACTCAACAAATTTCAAATAATGAATATTGAATTTGTCTTGTAATAGCCGTCTTCAATGAATTGGGACTCTAGAAACCTTGAGGTATGTCAATTATAGAATAACTTTCCAAGCCATCATTTTTAATACAAGTTACTTACATGATTAGAAACACAATGTTAAGAAGATTCACCTATTCAAAAATGAGGAGAATAAAAAGTATTCATGCAACGCCACATAACTTACAGTTTATGATGCTTTGGCTGTGAGCTGTTTAAAATATTTGTTGTTTTTGGTTTTGTCATTGTATTAGGTAGCTTTTTATTATCCACAGAGCAGATATAAGTAAAAGCTATAAACTTAAGACTCATGTATGTAATCAAGCGAGGGAAAAAAAAGAGCCATATGACTTGGGGTTTTCAGTACATTTTTTTTGTTAAATGGAATTAAAAGGAAGGAAGTACTATAGGTCTCTGTCTCCTGTAAGACTCTTTTTTTTTCTTTGAGACAGTCTTACTCTTGCCCAGGATGGAGTGCAGTGGTTCCATCTCGGCTCCCTGCAACCTCCGCCTCCCGGGTTCAAGTGATTATCCTGCCAGTCTCCTGAATAGCTGGGATTCCAGGCATCCACCACCATGCTCCTTTTGTATTTTTCATATAGACATGTTAGCCAGGCTGCTCTCAAACTCCTAACCTCAGGTGATCCACCTGCCTCAGCCTCCCAAAGGGCTGGGTTTACAGGCGTGAGCCACTGCTCCTGGCCTTGGAAGTTAATCCTGGACAAGAAGTGACCACAGAGTAATCATGTAGCTCATTAATCAAGTTCTTATCTTTTTTGACATTTAGGTTTACATACTGAAAAATTTAGTAGAAGTCCCACAACTAAACAGTTATAATAAGCTAAAACCCATTTCCTAAGGCCTTGAAATGATTGATTTTTCTCTGTTTTCTGCAGCAAGATTCAATGTTACCAGAAACTGGCCACATGAATTTCTAGGGAAAAAGTCAAAGCAATTTAAACAAAACAACACATCTCAGAGAGTGATGAACCCTGAAGGGCAAGAGAACCCTTGTTCCCACAGCAATTCTTAGAATGACTTACCTAGCTGGTGACCACTTGCAGGTGGAAGACAGAATGCTTTCAGTAGAGAAAAGAGAATCAATGACAGAACTTTAATAGGGGAATATCAATAAGATATCAATACTAGGATATAGTACAATTTTTAATGAGTTCCGTGATTGAGAAACTTTGGAGCCAAGATATTTAAGAAGCTTTCTGCCCAGTATATTCCACAGTAGTTCTAGGCCAGCCCCTTTTAAGAATACTAGAATAAAGATTCACATTGTTCTTTAAGACAGCTAGACTGAGTCTCCTTTTATTATACTCTAAAGTTAGAGGGGTTTGTACTTGGATCGAAGTCACAATTCTTAGCATCCCCTCAGCGGCTGGTGGAACCTTGACCCCACCTATATCTCCAGCCTCATAGCCTCCACATTCAGTGCTGTGGCCACATTGACCTAATTTTGTTTCCAACTCGCACTAAAAGCTCACAACTCAGGACCTTCACATACCCTGCTCCTTCTACTTAAGATCTGTATCCCATTAATTCTATGGCAAGAATCTCCCAGTATCCCTCAGGTCAGAGACAATTAGTAACTTCCTGGATGTCCAAATCAAAACAACTTAACTTTGTTTTCTCCTTGGCTGTTATCAAGAAATCATAATATATACAAAAATCACATGCCCATGGCCAGAACAGAAACAATATTGATGTAAGAAACATTATAAAAAATTTTAACATTTTACCCCAGAGCTTACTAATATACTTAATAAATAATAGGCTCTTAATAAATATAAAGAAAACGCCGGGCGCGGTGGCTCACGCCTGTAATCCCAGCACTTTGGGAGGCTGAGGCGGGTGGATCACGAGGTCAAGAGATCTAGATCATTCTGGTCAATATGGTGAAACCCCGTCTCTACTAAAAATACAAAAAAAAAAAAAAAAAAAAAAAGTTAGCTGGGCATGGTGGCGCATGCCTGTAATTCCAGCTACTCAGGAGGCTGAGGCAGGAGAATTGCCTGATCCCCGGAGGCAGGGGTTGCGGTGAGCTGAGATTGCACCATTGCACTCCGGCCTGGGTAACGAGAGAAACTCTATCTCAAAAATAAATAAATATATAAATAAATAAATAGAAAACAAATCAAGTAATTACAATTGTAATGTATGATATCAGTAATAAATATCTAAAAAGTACTAATATTAGTGTATGAAATATTTAATCGAATAATTTTGATTTTTGTCTTATTTTGCTTTATTTTTGCTTGTTTTCTTTTAAAAGTACTACACACATAATAAGGTTAAGGTAAGGATTTTGATAACTAGAACATTTATTTTTTTCTTTTGACACTTTCTATATTCATTTTTAATTGTTCCAATTGTGTGTTTCATTTGCCATTAAGAATGTAACGCATCAAGGCACGGTGGCTCATGCCTATAATCCTGGCACTTTGGGAAGCTGAGGCGGGGAGATCACTTGAGGCCAGGAGTTGAAGACCAGTCTGGACAACATGGTGAAATACATGTCTCTACTAAAAATACCAAAAATAGCCAGGGGTGTTGGCACATGCCTGTAATCCCAGCTACTGGAGAGGAAGAGAGGCAGGAGAATCACTTGAACCAAGGAGGCAGAGGTTGCACAGTGAGCCTAGGTTGCCACTGCACTCCAACCTAGGTGACAGAGTGAGACTCTGACTCAAAAAAAAAGAATGTAAAGATAAACAGTGCTATGATTTGAGGGACCAGGGTAAGATTTAGGACTCATTCCAAGAGACAGTAAGGCTATTTACCTAAACTACAGAACTGGTTTTACTAGCAGCAGGTAAAAAAAAAAGGTTTTAAATTTGTTTTTTAAAAAGGTAAGGTCAGATGAACTTTGTACTAAGCAGAAAAGTCAGATCTTTTGTTTTGTGTTAATATTCATTTTCACTTTTAGAAGGCCTTTTATCCAGCATGAATTGCATTATGATACAACGTAACACTAACACTGCAAAGATACTTGGAATGTAAATGTTTTATATTTCGAGAACCAAAATCAAGTATTTCAATTTCTCCATATGTGTATGAGTTATGATCCCCTTTCTCTGTATATGACACAATGTTTTCAAATGCTGATAAACTTAAAATTTTTTTCAGAAAATAATTACATTATATGATTATTTTCAATCACAGATATAAGGTTTAATTGACCTCTTCATCAGTATAAAATTAAAAACAAGTAATATTTTTTTTTCTCAGAGGAAGTCTTGCTCTGCCAAGCTGGAGAGCAGTGGCAGGATCTCGGCTCACTGCAACCTTTGCCTCCAAGGTTCAAGTGATTCTCCTGCTTCAGCCTCCGGAGTAGCTGGGACTACAGGCACATGGCACCACTCCCAGCTAATTTTTGTATTTTTAGTAGAATTCTGGTTTTACCATGTTGTCCAGGATGGTCTCGATCTCTTGTCCTCCTGATCTGCCCGCCTCGGCCTCCCAAAGTGCTGGGATTACAGGTGTGACCCGCTACACCAGGCCCAAGCAATATGTTTTTGTCTTAAAAAAAATTGCTTTTTAGTTGATGCATTCGTTTGCTAGGGCTGCCGTTACAAAGCACCACAAACTGGGTGGCTTATACAACAGAAATCTGTCTCACAGTTCTTGAGACTAGAAGTCTGAGATTTAGATCAGTAGGGTTAGCTTCATATGAGGGGAAGTCCTAAAGGGCAAGCTTGCTGTTCCCTGAGTGCCTAACACATGGGTCTAAATAGATGCCCAATATTTGTTGAACAGATAACTCACTGGGATTTGTGAAAGTCTGTGTAAGTTATGATTTACTAGTCAAATATGATTTCCATGTTTGTATTACTGTGATTAAAACTGAAATTCTATGTTTTTAACATTATAGATAGGGATGATGATGTCTTATACTTAGATGAAAAAGAAAAGCAAAATAAAAACCAACAAAAAATACTTTGAGATATTTTTGTAAGTCAGCATTTTGCAGATGGAAGTAATTTTAAATATATGCCACTAGTCTTCAACTGTATTCACACTTATGAATATATCAATATTTAAAAACAAAAACAAAACCCTCTCTTTTTCAAGATATTTTCCTCATGTAAAGTAAAGCCCCTTCCTTCCAAATTAATATTTAAATTTTACATTACACAACTTCTATATATAAAGGAAATATATGAGTGATATCTCATTTTATCATTTAAGTGAGGAGAGATGGAGAACCTTGCTAAAGGTTTCTAGACAATCTACATGTTTTAAAGTCAGTTCTATGCTGCCCTCTCTATTATGTCTGCTTTCTAACAGAGAAAACACAAAGTGTTGACAGCCATTATTACACTGAAATACTAGTAATATTCCTGTGATGTTAAGGTGATTGAAAAATTACAACACTGTAAATAAATACATTATTTCTTAAAGCCCATGATGAATATTTAATAGATTAACATAACTAAGCAAAATAACAGTACAAGCTCATATAAAGGATTATAAGTAGGCATACTGTTAATACATATTTACATGTTAAGCCAAGTTTATACTTTAAAACATTCAATCAATTGCAAAACATCAAATTATTTGATTTCTATTATTTTGTCATAGTACTTACTTCCTAAATAAGAAAAGATTCAAAAGAATACATTGGGTCAGGCATGTTGGCTCACGCCTGTAATCCCAGCACTTTGGGAAGATGAAGCAGGTGGATCACCTGAGGTTGGGAGTTCGAGACCAGCCTGACCAACATGGAGAAATGCCATCTCTCCTAAAAAATACAAAATTAGCTGGGGGTAGTGACACATGCCTGTAATCCCAGCTACTCGGGAGGCTGAGGCAGGAGAATCGCTTGAACATGGGAGGTGGAGCTTGTGGTAAGCCGATATTGCACTATTGCACTCCAATCTAGGCAACAAGAGTGAAACTCCATCATATGTGTATATATATCCATATATATATATATACACACATATATGTATATATAGTATGATTCAATGATTCAAACATAAGCAGTATCTTCTGTTTAACTCATTTCTGAAAGGATTGATTAAATATTTCCAATCAGGCTAGCAATCCAGAGGGCTTCATACTTTTAATGTGATAAGTTCTATCATCTTAAGCTTAGATAAGAAAGGTATCATGAATGTTTATCAAAACTGATAGTATAAAATGCATCTAAATCTAAATCATCTGTTTATCATTAAAACAGGAACAAACTAAAGCATACCACCTGTTGATAGAAAAGATGTGTTCAGCATCTATTACTATGATTGTTAATAGCATCCACTTTGTAATTAAGGCAAGCTCCAGCAATAACTTTAAATGACAGTTAGACTCTATGTTCAAGAAGACTCTATGTTCCTTTCCTATATGAAAGGAAATACTTCATATAGGTCTTTAACTCGTTTAGAACAGAAATATCAAAGTATGTGCAGATGATGTAGACTGGTTCTATTCAGCTGAACTCTTCAGACTATCACTTAATGCCTACAACCATTTTCACTGCTATAAATTGCTATTCTGAAACGTCACATGTTTTCACACCTTATGCAATCTTTACTCCTTTTCTACTCAGCAAACTAATACCTTAAAGAGAGAAGAAAAAAAGATGGCATCTGAAAATCTTCCTTATTTACAAACTTCATTTTAGGCCCACCTTTCCTCAGCTTCTTTCTTTCTTCTTAGCACTTTTAGTTACATGCCTATTGTCCAAGAATAATCTCTTTACATGGGCTCTGGATGACTTGCCCTGCATTCAAGGGCATTCACCATCAATCAATGCTTTTGCATTTTAAATCTTCCAGTTCTTCCACTGTACCTGCTCTAAGGTCACATTAAAAAAAGCCAACAAACAGGTCAAAAACGTGCTCTTCAAATAAAACTACACGTGTAGGTAAATGTCTGTGTGTGTCTATACTACACACATCCCCACTATGTCATATTAAAAGGAAACATTACAGTATCCCAAATTTGTCATTTTTTACTCCTGCTTAATAGGGTGTGACAGACTTATATCCCATTATAATAGATAATTTTAATTAGCATTCAGTATTATTAATGTTCCCATATGTCTTGGAAACTTGTTTCTGATAATGCTTTGATTTCTAAAATTGTCTGTTTAAGACAACATTTTAATATCTGGAAAGAAAATTAAACGTATATCCACAGCCTTTTTTTCCTTCAGATGTAACAGTTTTTCTTAAAAAAAATTCCAGAATCTAGAAGATTTAGACTAAAAAATGCACAGAACACACACACAGATATGCTGGTATATTTAAAACATAATATGTTTGTTTACATATCATTGAAAGCTAAATTTAAAATTAATATAATTTGATTATTGTGACTATTTTCACATATGATATAATCATTTTTCTGTTTTTCAGTGATGTGGTAAGTTGAAATACATCAAAATACTACTTTTTAAAATTGTGTATTATGCATAAGAAATCCGAGGTGGATGGATCACCAGGTCAAGAGATGGAGACCACCCTGGTCAACATGGCAAAACCCCATATCTACTAAAAATACAAAAAAAATTAGCTGGGCATGGTGGCGCGTGCCTGTAGTCCCAGCTACTCGGGAGGCCGAGGCAGGAGAATTGCCTGAACCCAGGAGGCGGAGGTTGCGGTGAGCCGAGATCGCGCCATTGCACTCCAGCCTGGGTAAGGAGAGTGAAACTCCGTCTCAAAAAAAAAAAAAAAAAGAAAAATTTAGCAGCAGTGGAGTAAACACACTGTTATAAGTATAACTATATAGACACTCATAAATCCATGTCAAGCATGTACAAATGCAATCCTCACCTTATTATCAGATTAGTTCAGACATATGAATGGCATATTTCACATAATTAATTATAATGATACTAACTCCATAGGGTTAGACATTTCCATATTTGAGCTAACATAGTATCAAAATAATGGCTCCAACATTACAACCCTTTAACTTCTAGGCCAGAATTGCTCTGTGTGGACACTGTTAATGTTTTGCACTTTGTTGAAAGCGGGGGTGCTTTATACGTAGAATATTTATCTGCTTCCTTGGTCTTTATCCACTACATACTATTAGCACCCCAACACCCATGTGCAGTTTGGCGACCAAAAATGTTTCTAGACATTGGCCAATGTGTTCTGCGGGACAAAACATCCTCATTGAGAGCCACTATTTTAGAGAATGAGAATGTCTGTTCATCTAAATCAAAGAGGATACTGTGCAAAACCATTTTTAACTTGTCAATAAAATGTGGCGTGTTTGAGAAATGCTATGTAAAAGATAAAGTCTAGATTAATATATACAAGAAGCTATTATATTCTAAATATAAAAAGGTTCTTATATTAAGAGGTTCCCTGAATCGTATGGCCATTTAGTTCTTTGTTCCTATTTATAAAACAGTCTTGGCATATTCAACTCAGCAGCCACAAAGTCTATAGTTAAATATTAATTTTATTTAGATTAAGCTAACCAAAGTTGCATTATTTGAAGTTCTGAAATGCTCTGTCTCCTCTGCACTATTTTCTTCCAATACCCTCTCTGAATGTTCCCAAGTCTCTGACTCATTTAGCTTAAAAATTTGGTTCTAAAATTCTCTTCTGGATTAAATTACATTGTAGAAAGCTATTTTTCTGGCTTGGATCTGGCCCTCTCCCTGCTTTATACATACTTCTCTTGTATCTCAAATACTGTACACTGAATCAAAAAATAAAGAAATTGACATATATAAAGTATATAAGATAGAGGTATTCACCTTGAGTTATTAAAATGAGTCAAACATGTGACATGATAGATAAAAAAAGAGTTAAATTTAATTTAAGTTGCTTTAAAAGAAAAATGTGTATTTCATATTAAACAAGACAGAGATACGCATTGTCAAAGAAATATCTGGGATATTAAATGCAGCTATAAATGCCATATTTTAAGTAACTATTGGAAACTGATTTTCATGGATAGTCCTTTAAAGAAAGCACTAGAAAGGTTGAAAACAGTCTAATATAAGTTCATATGGAGGTGTTTGTATTAGTAAGCAATAATAAGAAATACAATGAAGACTGGAAAGGCAAAAATGCAGTGAAGAATAAAATGTTCTGAAGGAGAAAACTCTCTTTGTTTTTCCATATGGAAATACATGTAAAACAACACATATTTCTACATGACTAAGTGGGTCAATGTAAAAGTACAATGAATAAAAGAAAAAAATCCTATGTGAATTGATTGACTGATTGATTGATTGAGATGGAGTCTTGCACTGTCACCCATGCTGGAGTGCAGTGGCAGGATCTAGGCTCACTACAACTTCTACCTCCCAGGTTCAAGCAATTCTCCTGCCTCAGCCGCCTGAGTAGCTATGATTACAGGCACCTGTCACCATGCCTAGCTATTTTTTTTTTTTTTTTGTATTTTTAGTAGAGATGGGGTTTCACTATGTTGGCCAGGCTGGTCTCAAACTCCCAACCTCGTGATCCACCCACCTAGACCTCCCAAAGTGCTGGGATTACAGGTGTGAGCCACTGTGCCCAGCCTCTGTGTGAATTTAAATGCAAGTCAGCTTCCACAAATACCTGAATCCATGACTGACAAAACAAAAGTGTTCCAAAACACTTTACATAGGATTACAAAGGTAAATACAATACTTGAGGGAACATACTTCTGAGGCTGTAGTCAACAGCAACATGCTTCTTTTTATTTTTTCTTGAGAGTATAGATAGATTTGGTGATAATCTTTAACACATATTAGTGCATATTTAATGCATATTCACAAAACAAAATATCATTTGCTTTATTATAAAGTAGATTTGTATTCAAAGTGACCCCAAAACATAAATGTGAAACCAGGTTTAGGAATTCAGGCATGCAAAGAAGCAATGTCATGCAACAAACACAAAAACACATGCACATACACACACATAGAAAATTAGTCCCAATATTTTGAACTTTAATCAACTGAAAGTTGAAGCAAACTGCTGTTTGTACAAATGCAATCCCCACCTTATTATCAGATTAGTTCAGACATATGAATGGCATATTTCGCATAATTAATTATAATGATACTAACTCCATAGGGTTAGATATTTACATATCTGAGCTAACATATTATCAAAATAATTGCTCCAACATTACAATCCTTTAACTTCTTGGCCAGAAGTTCTTTGTCCGGACACTATTAACATTTTATATCTTGTTTTTTTCTTTGCCCTTTGGTTTTAAGTGTGGAAGCTAGTTTGTTTGTTTGTTTTTGTTTGTTTTTGAAGTGACTTAGGAACCACTCTTTGTTCAGTATATATAATCAATTCACCCAGAGTTTCTGGGCATTAGTGAGCACTGGAGCAGATGGCTCTTGATTAAGTACAAGGCATTATTTTCCATCATGTAGAATTCATTTTGATGGGGAGCAGGAAACTATTTGCAGAAATCATCATATCACGCTCCTCTCTTGCCAGTGGCTAAGGCCTAAAGGAGACAGGTATTGGAATCTCCATATGGGGAAGGTAAGGTTAACATGAGGGATATCCCAGAGAGAAGGTCAGAATTTGAAGAAATAGCTGTTAAAGGACTCACAGGAAAAGAGCCTGAAGCCTGAAGCTTTTAGCGGCACAGGTAAATGATATCCAGGTTTAGCTAGTCAATATCATAATTGCATTATATTATAGTCATCCCTTAGAAAAGTCTTTTCTAAATGACAACTTTAAAAACGCTTTTGTTAAATATGTAACAATGGCAAGTGCATGGAGAAAGACCCAAAACCAGTTGTGATAGGGAAAAATTATGAGCAGAGATTATATGAGGGATAACAAGTAACGATCAGGAAGGATTTGTTGGGTGCATAAGGACTTTGTTCCAGCGACAATTTAGAAGTGTTCCGACATGTACAATAAAAGTAAGAGTTACCTCTCTGAAGACTGGAAACCTTGAAAATATTAAGGTTACATGTATAAAATCTTTAAAATAGAAGTGTCATTGCATGGTAAACCAATTTAAATTAAAACTGATCTCATGCTGTGAAATCAAAATATATAACTGGTGTACCCATTCATAGATAATTGCATCTCTTAGTTACATCTCAATAGTTTCTTAGTATTTGTTGCAATCACCCTCCTTCTTCTCAATACTCTTTTCTCCCTCCATGCAACTGCTGTTGTTAATTCTTTATAATATTCTCATCAATGTTTAAAGGTGAAATTTAAAGTGCTTACAAAGGAAGCATTCTAATTCCTCTTAGAACTGAGCCTTTAAATTTTGTTTTAGACACCCTGGGTCTTTCTTTCAGTCTTTCAATACTACAGTGGTTTAGCCTCTTTATATTTTGGGAATATATATATATAGATATATAATATATATATAAAACTATATATATGTTATATATATAGTTTTATATATATGAACATTTTTTATATATATAAATATTTTTATAAACTGATGTTTTATAAACTGATGTTTTATATATATATATTTTATAAACTGATGTTATATATATATGTTTTATATATATAAAACATATATATATAAATGTTTTAAAACATTTATAACATATATATATAAAACATATATATATATATATATAAAACATTCTTTAAGAGAACAGTTAACGAAGAGTAGGAATTTACCTATGCAACTATCTTGCACATTCTGCACATGTACCCCAAAACCTATAATGCAATAAAAATTAAAAAATAAATAAATAAATAAAACAAAAATAAAATATTACAGTTCAATCTATAATTAGAGAGGCTATACAATATCAGATAAATCAAAGGGGAGAAAGCAAAGACTATGCAGAGTCAAGAGTTTAGTTTCTTAACTGTTACATGATTCTTCCTGTAATTATGAAAGAGCACCCTGAAATCTCCAGGCTTCCCCTGACCCTCTCATCATGATATTTATCTATCTATATTTATCATTTATTCATAATTTTAACATGTTTAAACCAAAACTATACCAAGACTTTCTATGAGTAGCAACAATTTCATGTTTCTGTTCCATGAAGGAAGAACTTTGACTCTTCCTGCCTTTCAGATCAGTTGGACTTCTGGAGAGCCATGCCCCACACTTCTGTTTGTTTCTTTAAGAATGGTAATCATCTTTGTGATTAAAAAGACACACATACTTTTTCTTTCTTTCTCTCTTTTTCTTTCTTTCTTTCTTCTTTCTTTTTCTTTCCTTTCTCTCCTTGTCTCTCTCTGTCTCTCTGTTTCTCTCTCTCTCTCTCTCTCTCTCTCTCTCTCTCTCTCTCTCTCTCTCTCTCACACACACACACACACACACACACACTTGCTCTAAACTGTCATTTGCTCTAAACTGTCAATTACTCATTTATTTTAGTGTTCTCTGAAAGAATTTTTGCAACTTGATAACTGAGTCAGATGAATGGGCAACATAACTCTACTAACATAAACTAAAATTACACTATTGGGGGAAAAAAGAAAGCCAAACATAATCTATTTGCTCATTAATTCCAATTGGAATTTACAATATTTCTGTCACTTTTCCTCAAAATTATATTCAGTACACACTTTTAATCACAGGGAAAGCTATTGGAAAGTTTAATGAATAAATACAACTCTCTGAATTCATGTTTAGATCTTAAAATGCATCATTTCAGTACTATATAAGCATTTCTAATATATAAAGAGACAAGTTTTCTTTCTCCAATTATTTTGTTACTATGTGTAAAGACAGTAGTTAATACAGTGCAAATAAAAAATGCTCAAGCCAGAATTTCTTTACCTAGAGAGGAAATAGTTTCTTGACTACAAAGATACTGCTAGCAAAATGAGGTACATTCAGAAGACGTGTACTAATTTTATCTTTTATTCATCCTGATGGGTTTTAGTCCCATAATACTTAGGGATGTATACGTGTAATAATAATGATGACAAGAGCTACTAATTACCAAACATGGATTGCGTCAGCAGAATCCATGTATTTATGTGTCTCCTCTTTCACTTCACCCAGCGAGTCTATTAGGCTCCATTATTACTAGAATTTTACAAATGGGAAAAGTAAGGTTTCGCAAGTGCAAATAACAGCTACTAAATGATGAGATACTTAGTCTAATCCCAAACCGTGAGTGGGGTGTCCCTGAGCCTTCTCCTAACTGCTAACCTTGAACATCAGTTCTCCTGAGTTCTCCACTTTGTGCTGAGATAAGCTTTTGTTTTTACATATGACTAAAAAGCTGTTTTCCTCCTTAGAGTTCATTATAATTCAAACAAGTTAAGAAGTTAGATTGAGAAGAAAATAGGTAAGCAGTTGTGCTCTCAAAGCTATTCATGTCCCCTATCATTACCCTATACCTAAAAAGTCTCCTATTAATAAATTAAAATTCTCATTATTTTAGTAAAGAATGGTTAACGTAGTTTCCTGTTTGTTATTTACTAGATAATATGCTGCTGGATCAAGAAAGATAATAAAGTTATTTTTAAACCATCCTTTAAAGGTGCCCAGTGGGCATAATCACAGAGACATGCACAAATTATTTGAATGATTTCACAAGATAATCACTTAGTCATTCTTTAAGTGTTTTGAAGATAATTTAGATTGCTTTAGTGGCTTCTTTGTTTTAATCTCCTTTCTCAATTTACACAGCACTCTCAAAAACATACCAATACTTAATAGATAAGAATGTTTGTCTGAAAATTAAGAGATGTTACAGAAAGAAATACCATGTTTATATTTCTCTCTTGTAGCTAATATTTTTAAGTTTCATTTTCCTTAAGGGTGTTTCTGAGATACATCTTTTCCTGTGGATCTCAAAACTAAAGAGATTCAGATTCATTTCTACATGTAACAAAACTTCATTCTAAGAACGTATTTAAATATTTATGAGGAAGAGACAGTATCCTGGATTACTTTTGCAGGGCTGAGAGAAAAGAATCTTAAAAAGTTAAGTGCTAGTTTTAAGTAGTATACTGTTCAGATTTTGTCAGTTTTCCTATACTCATAGTTCTCTTTGAGACAAATATTCAAAATCTAAATTCAACAGAGAGACTTAAATTTTGGCAATAACTATGCAATGTCAAATTTTTAATTCATTTCTCTCCTAACAATTTAAAATGGAGTCTGGTATCACAACCTTTGGAATCAATTTACTTGTCTTTTAAATCACCATAAATATTGATTTCATATGCTGCTGTGTTTATACTTAGGTAATGACTCTGGCAATACACCTTGATAGATATTATCCAGTCTGTGTCTATAAACTATGCTTTTAAATTTTGTTCTAATCATCATGAGCTAGTAGTTGAGTATGTGAGGAGTATATCTTCATGTACTAAATCATAGTTAAAACCTTAACATTTTATATTAATCTGTTAGAACACAGGAGTACATTAGCAGTAAGATTTACAAACTGAAGTAAAAGAGTTCAAATATATTTTTTTTAAATAAACCATCTGTTTGAATACCTGACATATTATACTGTATGATGACAATCAGTATTCAATAAATTGGTATTTATGGCTAGATTCCTAATATGTAACATTATTGAAAAAATTCCTAATTCAGATTATTCAATCATAAAGTAATGAAAAGCTTCAGCAATGACTGTTGACTGGGTAGGCATGATTTATAGATTATAATGTTTATTTTGTAAAAATAAGAGTTTCTAATACTGAATTCAACCAACAAAAATGTCAAGTGATATTTTGGAGGTTAGTATGGAGTAAATAATTGGTGTTTCTAAGAATTATCTTCCTAATATACATAGAAATCATAACAGATACCAAATTATATAAAGATACAGAGTAAAAAAAAAATAAAAAGAATAGTTTAAAACCAAACCTAGGGGAACAGATGTGTACTCACAGTAATGTTCACAATAGGAAAAGTTTTATTCTTGGCCAGGTGCAGTGGCTCACACCTCTAATTCCAGCACCTTGGAGCACGTTGGGAGGCCAAGGCGTGTGGCTCACAAGGTCAAGAGATCAAGGCCATCCTGACCAACAAGGTGAAACCCCATCTCTATTAAAAATACAATAATTAGCTGGGCGTGGTGACATGCGCCTGTAGTTCCAGCTACTCAGGAGGCTGAGGCAGAAGAATTGCCTGAACTCAAGAGGCAGAGGTTGCAGTGAGTCAAGATCGCGCCACTGTACTCTAGCCTGATGACAGAGAGAGACTCCGTCTCAAAAAAAAAAGTTTTATTATTAAAAATACCATATATGAATGTATATATGCATGTATATACATATATATAAGTAGAAAAAGAACAACAAAATCAAGAGAAATTTAGAAGGGGAATTAATATGGGTAAAAGATGAATTTAGCATTAGAAAACACAAAATGACAGACAGAAAAGGAGAAAATAAAAACAAAACTAATTTCTTAAATATACTTATGCCAAAGAAATGAAAAAATGAAAGGGAAAAAACTACAGTGCATTAGAAATTATATAAAGGGGCATACACATATATGTAGAAAATAATATTATAAGATATATGTAAATCAATGGCAAAAATTTAAAACAATTTTTAAACATAACATGTAGTCTACAAAGTTGACCTTCAGAGGTCCAAAAAAACAAAAAAGGGGAAAACACAGAAAAAAAAACCTGAAAATTAATTAAACTGTTTAAAATGGTAAGTGGTCCACATGCTTCACAGTTTAGTTTAATCAGTGTCATTAAAAAAAAAATTTTGTAATGTATACAAGTAAGGAATAATATGCCATATTTATTGAAAAAGATGGATGCAATGAAAATATTATTGGAAAGAGAGAAAACCTAAGTGTGAGAAAAAGCTATTAGCCACATTCTGATGTCCCCACAAATTTTTATAATGCAAAACATTTATCCTTTTGACATTTAAAAGCACAATCATTATATAAATATTTACTCAGAAGCAAATTTTAAATGCTACTTTGAGCCTATTACCGTAACATTTAATTCTGTAGAATTATAATAACTATTTAGTATCTTCACAATGAAATTATTTTTTTCTCTTTTGCCAACTATTCCATAAAAAGTTTGCCTGCTCTAAGTAAAATAAATTTATACATGCTCTTAATGCATAAGCAAGTGGTGAGAAATAGTAAAGAGAATGAGCGAGCAAAGATAGATACAAAAACAAAACAAACCCTTAGAAATGAGTATGTGAGGTTTATGAAGACTTTACTTACTCTAAATTTTTTAAGAGGCCAAAAATTTTGTGCTGACTGGTCTAATATTATCTACTTTCATTTTCATTTTGAAAAGAAAACAGTAAATAGGGTATTACACAACAATTGATTTTCTAACTATAGTAGAAACCCCAGATGGAGCCTAAATTTAGTCCATTATAGCATTTGTTTGCTTGGTAGGATTATAGGCCATCAGAGGTCTATTTGCCCAAGGGATGAGATGCTTCTGGGGAAATAATTCATTCCAATAAATCCAGTGTTTGTGTCTAAAGAAAGGGATGATTTTGAATGCTCAGTATTGTGGAAAATTCCTCAATTTTTTTCCTAGCCTAGGCTTTGTGGAATCTTTACTACATGCTAGAGAGAAATATACAAGTCATACCTGAAATAGAATATGGACTAAAATCTCTGGAAAACATTTAAGAAATGGGCATCCATTTTGGAAGGCTGAGGTGAGTGGACCACCTGAGGTCAGAAGTTCCAGACCAGCCTGTTCTACATGGTGAAACCTTGTCTCTATTAAACACAAAAAGTAGCTGGGCGTGGTGACGGGTGCCTGTAGTAGTCCCAGCTACATGGGAGGCAGAGGCAGGAGAATGGCTTGAACCCAGGAGGCTGCAATGAGCCGAGATCTTCCCACTGTACACCAGCCTGGGCATTAGAGTGAAATTTCATTTCAAAAAAAAAAAAAAATCATGAGTTTGAGTTCTCATGATAGAGCATACTAAAATCATGTTTTAAAAAAAATGTCTGCGCTATGTGCGCCACCTGGGTGATGAATTCATTCACACACCAAACCTCAGCATCATGCAATATACCTTTGTTAACAACCTGCACATATACTCTCTAATTCTAAAATAAAATTGACCAAAAAAAAAAGAATTCTCTTCTTCACTGGAGAACTTAGCATGATATAGCAAGAGTAATAACTGTGGAGAAAGGTTTTTGAAGTTGCTTATCTGCACTACTGTTATTACTAGATCAGAAATAAAAGCTCTAGAGAGCCACAAAAGAGAAGTTATTAATTATCTTGAAATAATGGAGATGAAGAAGTTCCTACAATTGTATGAGACTCCAGAAAGTAAACTTGGAAAAGAAATGGGAAGTTGTAGTTTCGAAACAAAAGAAAAGTAAAACAGAATTTGTAAACTAGTAAAGTTGGCCAAATTTACAGAAATGTCTACTTGTTCTTTCACACAACAGTATTTGTCAAGAACCTATTAGGGCACAAGACACTGTGCTGGGTTCAGAAGCTACGATGCTAAGTTTAAACACATATTATGACTAATTTTATCCCCAGCGTAACATAGCCTAAGAAACCTGAGTTGCAAATAATTTGCATTCTGAAAATGAAGTTTGTTTTATATTTAGTTTTTCAGCTCAATTTGGTATCCATTTAACTAAGCATCCACTACATGAAAACTTACAGCTCTATGTGAATAGCCCAAACTGGGTTTCCCGGAAACAAACTCTGAGCTGGTTTAGCTTGAAGGATGTTTACAAGAAGTGTTCTTGGGATCACCACATGTAAAAGGGAAAAAAAAAGATGCAGACTTGGGAAGGAGAGGTCAAACTGCAACAGAGGCCCATTGACAGCCTTGGCTAACTTCATGGGGCATTCTAGAGCTTGAAGGATGCTTTAGAATTTTTCTGAGATAGTCAGGTTTTTATATTCTGCCTCACTGGCTGTGGACGAACCATGGAAAGGATATTACTTTGGACATGGGATCATCTAGAGCTGAAGCAATTTTTGAAGAAACTGAAAATTGCTCTTGACTATTTCTCCGTTCAACTGGGACAAACGTTTCTTCTTCTTCTTCTTCTTCTTCTTCTTCTTCTTCTTCTTCTTCTTCTTCTTCTTCTTCTTCTTCTTCTTCTTCTTTCTTCTTCTTCTTCTTCTTCTTCTTCTTCTTCTTCTTCTTCTTCTTCTTCTTCTTCTTCTTCTTCTTCTTCCTTCTTCCTTCTTCCTTCTTCCTTCTTCCTTCTTCCTTCTTCTTTCTTCTTTCTTCTTTCTTTCTTCTTTTTTTTTTTTGAGACGGAGTTTCGCTCTTGTTACCCAGGCTGGAGTGCAATGGCACAATCTCGGCTCACCGGAACCTCTGCCTCCTGGGTTCAGGCAATTCTCCTGCCTCAGCCTCCTGAGTAGCTGGGATTACAGGCACGCACCACCGTGCCCAGCTAATTTTTTGTATTTTTCGTAGAGACGGGTTTTCACCATGTTGACTAGAATGATCTCGGTCTCTTGACCTCGTGATCCACCCGCCTCGGCCTCCCAAAGTGCTGGGATTACAGGCTTGAGCCACCGCGCCCGGCCCACAAACCCTTCTTTTATAGAAGGGGCATTTGGCATTGGGTTCGGATATTTTGGTCTGAAGAATAACTATTTAACAATTTCCAAAGCCAAATTAATTTTAATATTGTGATCATGTTTCCTACAACCTCAAGAAAGAATAGTAAGGATAACCGAAACAGCTGACAATTTTAGTGCCTATGTGTGACAAATACTGATGCATTTAATTCTTACACAGGCGTGTAGGCACTGTGCTCTTTTTCATTCCTCAGATCGGGAGATTAAGGCACTGGGAAAACAACACTTCTAAATATTAAAGCATCTTTCAGGTTCCTTGTTAGATCTCCAATATTAGACCCCCAATGACAGGGTTTGTAGGAAATCCAAAGATGAACAAAGAACAGTGATTGATGCTAACCTCTTCCATTCTGTCAGGACAAACAAAAACGTTATACATCTAAAATTGAAGTACAAGGCTAAGTGCAGTTAGTAGCACTGGGTTGAACTATGAAAGAAGGAAGCAAATTGGGTCAACAAGGAACACAGAAAGCAGTATGAATCACTGCCCCTTCTTTATATTGACCAAAATGGTGGCATCTGAGATATGACAGTTCTGTTAACGCTCATAAACCATCCCCCAAAATAATCATGTGAATGGTATGTAATCCCCGACTTAACTCCTACTGAAATCAGTTTTTGGTATAAATGAACTATGTGGGCTCTAAAATGATAGTTTCTCCAGTGCATCCTTAAGGAAGTTTATCCTTTCACTTTTCTTTCTCTGGTACAAATTAGGAGAACGTGGGAAATGCAAATCGAGGAGTACATCAGATTAAAATGGATTCTGAAAAGGAAAACCTTTTTTTTTTCCATTTTACAGTACTCAATGTGAATTGAAAAAAACATCCAAATTTTGTGAAGTCCAGTTAGTCAACTCCAGAAGTCATTTGATCAGCCACTTGATCTGTTGCATACTGTAGAATAATAACTGTGTATCTAATAACCTAGGGAAATGAATCAAGCTATCTTCAAATGCTCCTACCCCAATAGTAACACTTCTGCTTGCATACTATTCACATTTTCAAAAACCCATTTATATGCATGATCATGTAATATTAACAACAATATTAAAAGGAAATGGAAGACTTCTAAATTCCTTATAGTAACATTAAAATAAAAAAGTAGTCACTGTGATGATAGTCAGTGGCTAACTCTAATTTTCATGCTCTTTTTATTAGGCAATTCAGAAGGGTCTATGCCATCAATTATGAATCCATTAAAAAGAATCAAACATGTAATTAGAAGCCTAATGTAGTGGTGTTTTATAGACGTGAAAAATTATGTTAGAATTTGATCATTATAGGGTATTTAATCTGAAGAGTTTAATTGTATCAGTATATAAATTATATATAAAAGTAAAGGAAATAAAATATAAACCTAATACTGTACTATTTCCTCCACAACTATAGGGATAAATTGTTGAATAAATTATGATTGATTCAACTCCAGTAATCCCAAAATGTGTTCCATATTTGAATAAGGAAGGGTGGTTAAAACTGAACCAGTTTGATTTCATCAGCAGGCATGAGGTAAAGTTGGGAGAAAAGTTGTGAATTTTTCTTTGTTCAAAACTGTGGCAAGGTAGAGTAAAATTAAAAGTTATTTTTAAAATTATGTAGTGCTTCAGGGCCCATAAAAGGAAGATTTTTGCACAGATGGACCAGTAAAGGTCTTAATAAGGCAGACATCTAATGACTTGCTTCTTTGAAAATTAGCATGTACACTTCAGAGAGAGCAGGTTGTAAAATGTTTCTTATTATCGGACTTAAAAGGATGCCTTGCTTTTAGCTGATTATCTCACAGATTTGGAAAGGAAGGCAGGAAAACAAAGGGAACAGGGGATTCTTTACAAAATGAGGATTTTACCCACAAGAGACATTGCAGAGCAATTTCAAGGTATGACCAGGAAATATACTTTGGGGTAAAACATTTTGATTTTCTTCCTTGTTATGCCACAGTCAGATCAGAAAGTAAGTTAGGATATTCAGGGTTAAATAAAATCCATGTGACGGGGATTTCTGATTTGTAGGGCTTGACTCCCCAGGCCCCTTAAATAGGAATTTGGGCAAGATTAGAAAATCAGAGCTTAGTTCTCAAAAACAAACAGAATAAAATCCACACAGCTTCTTAATCTTGAAAATAAGCAGTAAAATGGCCATTAGCAAGTTAATGAGTTATAAAGATAAAAAAGCAATGCATAATATATTGAATATGAGTTGATTACATTGTTTCAATAAGGTTAACTACTAGTGCTCTTTTTGTATCAGTTTTATTTATCCCTACAGTTGTAGAAATATTTTTCTACAATGTTAATGCAAGCTTCCACACCATATTCAATTCTAATACTAGAACATCTTTCCTTAAGTCCCATCAGGTTGAATACTTTCTTGGTTTTTTTGTTTGTGTCATCAACATATCTGCACCTTTAGTCTGTCTAAAATAAACAAGCAAAAAAACCTGTCTATTAATTTCTGTTGCTCATTAAGCATCTGCTCATTAGCCACCTCCTGGTTAATGAATACTTAGAATCTAAATAGCAACCCATTAGCAAAACCAGTTTTGTTTACTGGCATATTTTTCTATTTTCAAATAATTGTTATTTTAAAAAATATGTATTTAGCCAAAATTCACTTAATTATATCAAAGAAATTATGGAACACTTACAAGCATTGTCTTCAATACCCCCGTAAAAACAGAAACTTCCTTACAGTGTTTTCAAGTAAAATCTTTATCATTTAAAGGAAACTTAATAAAACTATTTCATTATTAATTGCATAGCTTCTCTAAATTCTACAAATCAAGTGATGTCAAAAACCCCTTTCTAAAAAAAAAGGATATAAGCTTTTTCATAAAGCAGCTATAAATACTTAGGCAGACTCTCTTATTTAATACAATAAAGGAGATGTATAAACTAGGGAGAATAAAATAACTTAAAAATATCACTTAGAGAAAAACCTTTCATTCTGACAAAATAATTATCAAATTCTCTTCGATATTTTGCTGTTACTGTTTGGTTTGGTGCTTCTCTGCTTTTTTCTCATACTATTTTGTCAAGCAGCAGGACTAGATTCTTGTTTCTTTACTTTAGCTTATGTCCTTTCAGACATTATCTCTTATTAAACTAAAAAAATAAAAATAAATAAACAGTTCCCTGAACTCCAGCAGTATCAATGCAGTCACACAACTGAGAAATAAGTTATAGGAGTTTTTGGTGCTGGCAAGAAAACCTGAATCAAGAGATGATGCCAAAATGGTGAAGCCAAAATAGAAAAGAAAAACTGTAAAATAACAGTTTGGAGTATGACAGTAAGTGTTGGTTGGAAGTGCCGATTGAGAAGGACATATTTGAAAAGTTGTTTTAAAAGAAAAAATTGTTATATGGGGAAAATTTGACATTTAAATGTTTAAATGCTTACATTTGTGAACAGATAATCCAGTAGAATATTGAACAAAATTTAGTACTTGTCATTGACATCACATATTTAAGACATAATGAATACCTATGAAATTACAGGATCCCCTTTTTTCAAATTAAGTCTAACAACAACCCAAATGCTAATCCCCTTCCATTTTCATGACACTGAGATAAACCTGAAATACAAAGAGTAACAACAGTTTCCTTGCTGCCAACAAGTCCACAATGTCCTGCTGAATACAGATGTATAAACTGACACCATCAGACACTGCTATCTAGAAAACATAAGGAACATCTATGGAGATCAGAGTTTTTCAGAGTGCTTTACATCTTTCACTTCACTTAGTCTGCATGCCCATCCTTGGATTTAAGAATCATTATGATCATAAGCCTTTACTAGGAAAGAAAACTGAGCCACAGAGGACTTCCGTAATTTGTTCAAAGTCGGAAACCTGGCAAGTGATGCTACCAAAATTTGAATCGAAGCAGTGTGGCTCCTGCAGTGGTAAAGATATATATCTGATATAAATTTGCTATACAGCCGATAGATCAAATAAATCAGAGAGAATAGTCTTCAAAGACAGCAACACCTGAAGATATCTAAGAAAGAAGGGAATGTGGCTGACATCATGTGATATATTTTATCATGTTAAATTTTAGGAAGCTGAAGGCTGAGATAATTATTTCCCCTTTAAATAGAACTACTTTAATATTCAATGCCAGTGTATCAGATATGCATTGATTCATGCACTCCACTAACAATCTACTTTCTATTTTTTGTTTTCTGAGACAGAGTCTTGTTTTTTCACCCAGGCTGGAATGCAGTTCGTGTGATCATAGCTCACTCTATTCTTGGACTCTTGGGCTCAAGTGATCCTCCTGCCTCAGTTTTTGGAGCAGAGTGAAACCACAGTTGTACCCATATATAAATATATTTTTTAATTTTGTTGTATAGATGGGGGTCTCACTATGTTGCCCAAGTTGGTCTTAAACTCCTGGGCCCAAGCAATCCTCGAACCTCAGCCTCCCAAATTGCTGGAATTATAAGCATGGGCTTCCATATCCCCAGCCTAGCTTCTATGTATTCTGAGGCAAGAATTGCCTATCAACTTTCTTGGAAAAAAAAAAAAATCCTATGATATTTCTATTTTACCCTTGTCTGCCTTTTCTGTGTTTCACTTTTAACAGCAGACTGAAGTGACATCAGGAGTGGACTGGAATGAGCTTGAATTTCTCCACTATGATAATCTTTTAAAGTTTCTGTATATTTTCTGTTAATGTCTGTTAACAGTTTAAAGTATCAAAATTTGTACATTCTAGAAATGTACTATGAAATACATCTAACGATGACTTTTATCCTTCACATTTACAACACCCTTTCAGGACACACACACACACATTTTTATATTATGTATCTGTGTTTTTATATATACACATATATGTATTTTTATATACACACATATAATTGTGTGTCTGTGTGTATGTATATACACACACACATACAAACATGTATATTTTGAGACAGGGTCTCTCTCCGGGCTCAAGAGATCCTCCTACTTCAGCCTCTTAAGTACCAGAACCACAGATGTGCCCCACCATGCTCAACCAATCTTTCTATTTTTTGTAGAGACAGCATCTCCCTGTGTTGCCCAAGCTGGTCTCAAGCTCCTGGGCTCAAGCAATCTTCCCACCTAGGGCTCCCAAAATGTTAGGATTTCAGGCATAAGCTGCCATATCTGGCCATATCTTTTTAGGATTTTTTAAAAAACAATAGTATGGTCCCACATTCACCCAACATAATTCTTTAATTTGTATTATTTTAAAATAAACTATTTGTATTTGATTATAAAATATATAAAAATATTAATTGGAGAAAGACTTTAAATATGAAACCAGACTAGTTATTTATACAATATAAAGATTTCATTAGCATTCCCAATTATAATGAATAATAGTTGCCATTATTAAATGCAATACTGAAATAGCAAATATTGCAGCAAAGAAGAACCATTTAATAAAAACCCTGCTCTTCTGTTGCATTTCAAGATCTTCCACAGCCTTGAGAAGTGAGGACAAATCTGCCATAAAACCATACTTTTAAAGATCTTCGAAACTATGAAATATACCTTTACAAACCCTGCTCTTCTGTTGCTCTTCAAGATCTTCCACAGACATGAAAAGGAAGATCAACTACTTTGAACACAAACCTGCAATAAGACAATACCTTTAAAGATCATGGATGCTATGAAATACACCCTTAGGATATATTGACTGAAATTCATATTTTGGTAGGTAAAATGTATTAGTATGTTTTGCAGTAACTGCTTTCATTAATGAGCTCTTTCTCTGTCACACAAAAAGTCTCCAAATAAAATATTATTTCTATAGCTAAAATGATTACCATTATAGCTAAAATGATTACCAATTTTCATATATACTTGATTTGAAGTATTCCAGTAAAGCCTGTTTAAAATTCCATAATCTGCATTTTTAAATTATTTTAATCTTTACAAAGATTCACATATATACTTTCATTTTTAAATGAAAACATAATTTAATAACATCACCTAACAAAAATACAAATTATTAGCATTGTATACAATATTATTTCTTCAAAAATAAATTTGTCTCTAAAACTAAAGCTATCTTGTGAGTTCCATGCCAGTTGAAAAAAGAAAAAAAAAGCAACAGCCAATTAGGTGTCAGATATGCTGCTGATATATATATCTCATATATATATATATATATATATATATATATATATAACCTCATTTAATTCTCAAAATAACCCCATGAGGTATTATAATTGTTCTTATTTTACATATGAATAAATTAATCATCCTAGATTCTACCATGTGTTACTATAATTCCATATTAGTTATACTGTGTCCTGAGCTCTAGTTCTTGCCAGTGAGCTAAACCTCCTATATAAACTCAATTAACTCAATTACTGTGTTTTTGATAATGGCATGAACTTTATTATTATTTTTTTTTTTTGAGACGGAGTTTCGCTCTTGTTACCCAGGCTGGAGTGCAATGGCGCAATCTCGGCTCACCGCAACCTCTGCCTCCTGGGTTCAGGCAATTCTCCTGCCTCAGCCTCCTGAGTAGCTGGGATTACAGGCACGCACCACCATGCCCAGCTAATTTTTTGTACATTTAGTAGAGACGGGGTTTCACCATGTTGACCAGGATGGTCTCGATATCTTGACCTCGTGATCCACCCGCCTCGGCCTCCCAAAGTGCTGGGATTACAGACTTGAGCCACCGCGCCCGGCCTGGCATGAACTTTAATAGAAAGACCCTGATAGAGGGCATGGGACAGGGAAATTAATAAGCAGTTTCCCTAAATTTTACAGTGGCTTGATATGTAAATGTTTAACCAGATAAAATTTGTACTTGTAAATTAGCTGAAATTTGACATTTTAAAAAGAACGCCTTCCATTTCATTAGTCTAATAATTTAGAAAACACAAATGCTTGAGTAAGTTAGATGGACAGTACATGTTACAATAAAATTGAATGATGATGTTCATATTTGGATTTCACACATTTTCTTTTCTTTCCCTTGCCTTTTATAAAGCTTTCAAACAGATAAAGTACAGTAATATGTTGTCTGAGGTAAATAAATAACGTTATTTAAATCTATTAATCAAGGACAGTTCTTGCAGAAAATAAGATTTTTCACAATGCTTGCATTCCATTCACTTAGCCAAAGCAATTCTTCATGATTTTAGAACTTCTAGCCAATTTCAGGTGCCTCACATCAATGCCGTGTAACAGATGCTGTGGGAAATGAAGGACCCGAGGGGAGCAGCTTGCACCTCATTTTCTAGTTGGCAACATTTCTCATTTAGAAATGGCAAGATTAAAGCTCCAAGAATTTAAGATATCTAAAAAGGAAAATTCCCGAGATTTTTGTATATTAATATTTACCTTTAAATTTAGAAAAACAAGTCTCATGTCTGTTAAATTAATTTCTCAAAATCTGAAATGCTCTCCCCAGAAAGCAAGTAGAGATATTTCTATGTATTCCACAGAGCCATCTAATGATGTCAAGTCAGACCGACCCAGCTTCAAACTTCATATTCTTTTTAGATAGTATAATCCCTGCCTTTGTATATGTGTTATTGTTTGAGAAGAAATACGAAAATATGTTAGGAGGGGTTCTACTGCACTTAAAATTAATGAAAATTGGCATCCTCATTTAACCTGTTACAAATTAATTATTCTGTCCGTATTTCTCCATCTTAGCCACAAGGTAAGCTGGTTCAGTGCTGGTCTCAAATTCTTGATATACCAGGTATATAGAATTTCCCTAATTATTTGTCTGATGACTAACAATGAAGTCAATCAAGATCAAAATAATCATCTCTCCCCTCTCTTCCAGGGCAAGTATTCATGGATAGACACACACACACACACACACACACACTTCTCTCTTCCTTTCTCTCTCTCTTTCTATATAATATATTCTGAAGTCTTTCCCTGAACCAAAGTCAAATTCACAAATCTACAATTTGCTGCATCTACTTTGTGAAAAACTCAAAATATTCGTATTCTTACACCACCACCACTATGTTTTAGCTACTTCAAAGACTGCATAATAAAATGTTCCCACCAGGTTCAGGCATTACTCTTTTTTTTTTTTTTTTTTTTTTTTTTTTTTTTTTTTTTTTTGAGACCGAGTTTCGCTCTGTTACCCAGGCTGGAGTGCAATGGCACAATCTCGGCTCACCACAACCTCCGCCTCCTGGGTTCAGGCAATTCTCCTGCCTCAGCCTCCTGAGTAGCTGGGATTACAGGCACGCGCCACCGTGCCCAGATAATTTTTTGTATTTTTAGTAGAGATGGGGTTTCACCATGTTGACCAGGATGGTCTCAATCTCTTGACCTCGTGATCCACCCGCCTCGGCCTCCCAAAGTGCTGGGATTACAGGCTTGAGCCACGGTGCTTGGCCCAGGCACTACTCTTTCATACAATAACCTGTTGAGATAAGGAAGCTGAGAAGCACTTAAACGAGGTAATTGTTTAAAGACTCCTCACCTAATTATGCTTTTAATGCTCTTACACCATCTGTTCTTAAAATCATCATCAAGTTAAAGAGAATTGTCTGTCTGCCTTCTCTCTGTCACAAGCATCCGATATATTTGCTTTATTTAAAATCAGATACTTACACAATTAATAAATGAAAAAAATCTTTTGAGATCATACCAAGGCTTCCCCAAGTGGCTTTTTATTGTTGTCAAGACCATCCAAAAGACTTATCTTATGCTAGGTTGTACTAATTTTCTCATATCCTTATAGAGAAATGATCTTATTTTCTGTTCATCATAGTTCCATGTTTCTTATATGTCCATTTTCAAATGTGAATCTACAAGAATAACTATTTTCAATTGATAGTTATTTCTTTGTGTTTCTGTTTTGCTGTTGTTGTTTTCATAGTCTTTTCTTTCTTATAATTATTTTTCAATGGCACATAATTGTCCATATTTATGGGCTATGGAGTAATATTTTGATACATGTATATAACATGTAACGATCAAATAAGGGTTATTTGCATATCCATCACCTCAAACATTTTTCATTGATTTGTATTTGCAATATTCAAAATCCTCTCTTCTTACTATTTGAAGATATCGAATATATTCTTGTTAACTAGAGTCACCGACAGTGCCATAGAACACTAGAACTTAGTCCTCCTACCTAGATGTAATTTTGTAGCCATTAACCAACCTTTCCCTATTCCCCCTCCCACCTACAATTCCCAGCCTCTAGTAACCAGAGTTCTACTCTCTACTTCTAAACTTCTTTTCTTCCATCTGTGAATGAGAACATGCAATATTTGCCTTTCTGTGCCTGGCTTATTTTATGTGAAATAATATCCTCCAGGCTTATTCATGTTGTTTTGAATGAAAAGATTTCATTTTTTAAGACTGTGTCGTATTCTATTGTGTACATATACCACATTTTCTTTATTCATCCACCAATGCAATGTAAGTTGGTCCTATATCTTTGTGAGGACTTACTATAGAATATTGCACCATTTCTATAGCAGATGTTTTCATTGTTTCAATACTTTAATGCAAAATATAAGATTTGAAAAGATATATATATATATGCATATAGCTAAATAATTATACACAAACACATAAAGTAATGTTGCATTCAGTCAGAGAGAATGAGTAGGACACTAAAACGCAAACTGGCAACGAGGAGTCAGTTGTGTAATTGTAAGAAAGTGAGTTAAACACCTTCTCTAGGCCAAAGCTTCATGAGTATTTAATAATACAAAGGCATCAGTATCTTCAAAATGAAAATAAAGATTCAGTAAGATATCCTCCATAGTTTTTTCCTTGTTTCTGAAATTCTATAACTCTATAAAAATCTCCATGGCTGGCAGCTGTTAGCGTAGTGAGAGGAGTAAATAACATTGTGGTATGACAGAAATTAAAATAGAGGACTGTAGAAAGAATTATGGTGTGCTAGCAAAGGTTGCCCTTAACAGTAATAACTGGCAATGTGTATCCTCCTCACTGGTATGAAATATCTGCAGCTACTCATCACAGAGTCCCCTCTCTGGGAAGCTGTCAGAATAAAAAACACTCCTAACTGTTTTGAAATATAATAACTCTAGTTAATATGCTTCCCTGATCTGACAAGTGCTGATTTATGATGTTGACTGAGGATTAGGTATCAGCAAGCAATGCTAACATTTAGTGCTGTACTTGAGAGAGAATCACATAAGTGACCCTCTGGCAACTTCAGTGATTTGCATATGTCTATGGCAAAAAAGTTATGAGTTTGCTGGAAAAATGTTCTCATTTTAATTTGTAATGTTTCCACACATGAAAAATCAAAATGATTATTTAAATACCAATTTAAAATATGCACACATTTGAATATAGTCCTTTTTCCCTGAAGCTATGTTTTTTTATTGACACAAATATTTATTTGCATATATTTATGAGGTACATTGATATTGTATTATATATATAGACTGTGCGATAATCCATTCAGGGCATTTGGGGCATTCATCATCAGGAGTACTTATCATTTTTATGTGTTGGGAACATTTCATGTTTGTTCTTTCCTCTAGCTGTTTTGAAGTATACAATGCGTGGTTGTTAACATTAGTCATTCAACTCTGCTATCAAACATTAGAACTTATTCTTTCACAACAGTGGATTAACAAGGGATATCTTTTTCAGAGGGAACTGCAAATCTTTTAAAAAGAATAACACACGCTTTCACTCTTAAGTGAGAGAGTAAAAACTTGATCTCATGAAGGTAAAGAATGGAATGACAGGTACTAGAGGTTGGAAGGGTGTATGGTTGATGGGAAGTTGGGTGTAAATGTAAAGTTAGAAGAAATAAGTTAATAAAAATGGACCTGTTGGTCCGGGCGCGGTGGCTCATGCCTGTAATCCCAGCACTTTGGGAGGGCGAGGCGGGTGGATCACGAGGTCAAGAGATCGAGACCATCCTGGTCAACATGGTGAAACCCTGTCTCTACTAAAAATACAAAAAAAATTAGCTGGGCATGGTGGCATGTGCCTGTAATCCCGGCTACTCAGGAGGCTGAGGCAGGAGAATTGCCTGAACCCAGGAGGCAGAGGTTGCGGTGAGCCAAGATTGTGCCATTGCACTCCAGCCTGGGTAACAAGAGCGAAACCCCGTCTCAAAAAAAAAAAAAAAAAAAAATGGACCTGTTAAGTATACTTTCTTAACTAACTGCGTGTCATACAGTATAAATAACAAGTGAGAGAAATATGTTTCTTTATGGAGATTATTAATAGAATAAACCAATTTTATAGTTTTAAGTCTTAGTTTCTCTGATCAAGAAATATATTCTTTAATGATATTGTTGGAAAGGTGATTCAAATGGCTACAATTCTAAGATTACATGTATCAAAAGAATGTCTTTCTGTAGAAGACAGGGGTTCTGCCATGTTTTAGAGGCCTTAGTATTACACATGCAGAGCCATGTTATCTAAAACCTGAGCATCACAACCACTGATTTTGCCTGTGGTCTACGGTCAAATGGGATTTGATGAATCAGTTTATTTCAGGAGTGTATAGATCTGTTCTCACACTGCTATGAAGACATACCTGAGACTGGTAATTTATAAAGAAAAGTAGTTTAATTGACTCAGAGTTCCGCAGGGCTGGGGAAGCCTCAGAAAGCTTATAATCTTGGTGGAAGGGAAAGCAAACAGGTCCTTCTTCACATGGCAGCAGCAAGGAGAAGTGCCAAGCAAAAAGGGATTAAAGCCCCTTATAAAACCATCAGATCTTGTAAGAACTTACTCACAATCACAAGAACAGCATGAGGGTAACCGCTTTTGTGATTCAATTACCTCACACCCGGTGTCTTCCCTAACACATGGGGATTATGGGAATTGCAGTTCAAGAAGAGATTTAAGTGGGGACGCAGCCAAATCATATAAAGGAGTGACAGTAAAAAATCAGGATTTGCATTTTCTGAACAACAAATATGTTTTTTTCTTTCATAGAATAAAAAATTTTAAAATATCTAATTAGTACACATTTTCTTTAATATACAAAAATTTCAGCTGAAATAATATTTCTACATTTCTCTATCACTCGTGGAAATAAATGGCATTCTTGCCAGTTATTTAAATGAGTTTAGATTTGGATCATGCTAATTGGTAGGTTAACAGTAGCAGCAGAAAAATTCCCAAGAGATTTGCGAACAGAAGCAACTCAAGGTAAACCATGGATTATGGCTAGAAAAGAGAAGGGATCATATCCAATATATTTTCTTCCCATTTTTCATAGTGTCATGTGCAAAGCAGAATAATTTAATCACTTATCATAAGACAAAATGTTGAGATTATCTACATTAATGTATCCTTAAAATGGGAATTCTGTCTGTGAGGTAGAGAACTTTCTGCTTCAACACTACCAGAAAATTAAACCATTATTCTATGTATCTTCCAGTTTTGCTCAAGTAAATCTAGAACTCCAGCTTCAAGTATGTGGTATATAAAGGATCTGTCAAAAAGAATCAGTTGACTCAAACTAACATTATACACCCATCCTACTCTTACACTGGAATATTTAACTGACAAAATCCAGATTCCAATAATATGTCCACAGTATACTTTTACGCTTTGGTTTATGGTGAGCATGATTAGGCTGAATATTAGCATATTAGTGTTTATCTGTAGTCTCTTATTGAACATAGACCCTAACATAGAGCCTACAAAGAAATGCCTGGCATTTCTTGTAAGTAAGAATTCTATCAAAATGAAACAACTTCAAGGGAATAATTAATTAAAAATCATTTTATCTCTCTAATTTGAAGAGTTTCAACAGCATCCATAAATTCATTTGTCTTCTTAAAAACTGTTAACTTGCTTAGCAGTTTTTGGTAAAATAGCAACATGCAACATAACTGGAAAACCATGGGTATAAAATTACATTTTATAACTATATCATTCCTTAAATAAGAAAGCCATGAATTTTTTTGATACCATGATCTCAGCTATTGTCACTTGCTATTAATAATATAAGAAAAGAAGCCTAAGCAACATGGGAAACTCCTGTCTCTACAAAAAACACAAAAATTTGCCAGGCATGGTGGCACATGCCTGTAGTAATAGCTACTAGGGAGACTGTAGTGGGAGGATCTCTTAACCCTGGGAGGTCCAGGCTTCAGTGAGCTGTGGGTGTGCCATTGTACTCCAACCCAGGTGACAGAGTGAGACTATCTAAAAAAAAATGTATTTTAGCCCAAAATATACTTATTTGACATATATTACCATATAGTGGGCTAACCCACTATATGGTATAACCCTGAAAAGAGAGGAATAACCCTGAAAAGCTGCCTGTTGTGCAGGAGACTTGCTTCTGTAGATAAATACCTGTATTAGTGAAATAAACAGCCGAGATTTACCTGTTGGGCCCTCTCTTGTCTGGAACTACAAAAGATTAACTCAACCTCAGGCCACCATCTATTCTTTCTGAGGGCAGCTTTGAAATTATCTGAAATATTATCATCTGCATAACAAGGCTTTGCTTCACATTCACATAATTTGCCTCCTTGACTGTCCTATAACCTACCATGCCAAGCTGGTCCTCAGGCCACTGTTCTTTGGCTTCATTCATTTCCCCTAAAAATCATTTATTCCTACACCTCCTAGTCTACCCTCTCCCCAATGAACAGAGTATGTTAGTGTCAATCATCTGGTCCTTCTTTGAGTTTTCATATTTCGTATGACTTCTGTGCCCATAAGCATATTAATAAATATGTATGTATGCTTTTATTCTTGTTACTGTATTATCAATTTGTTTTACAGACAGAAATTATCCAAGTTTCAGGGAAAAACATAAATTTCCCTACAGTTTTGGTGTCATAAGAAATAAAATATTTTTGCTCACTTTTGGGCAAACTGAAAGACAGGTAAATGAGGGAGAGAAAGAGAAACAGATTTTGTGTGCCTCCTGCTGTCTTTATTAACTCATTGAGTTATTCAGAAACTGAGACTTTCATCTATCAAAGAGCAAGGGATTTTACTTTTTGAAATCTTTTAGTTATCAATTTGGCTAAGTGAATGACTTATTTCACAGTTAGCGGTAATCATATTTTGATCAAGTGCTTTAAATCCATGACATATTTGACAGGCTTCCCAAAATCAAATTTCAAAATCGAAATTAAATCTTTTCACTACAAACTAATTTTGGAGTGCTATAGCGGGCCCTTGATGCTCCAAAAAGAAAGAGAATAAACAGGCTGGTTTCATATGTTAAATTATGTGGGAAGCACTCACTGTCAAATAAAAACATGTTTAATTTTCTTTGAGTTATATTTGAATTGATATGTCATTAATATGCACTCCAAATCAGATATGTTAAATTGCTATAGGCCACAGAAAATAAGTTGCTTTGTCAATTGTGTCTTTTCCCATGGTTATTTTAAGTCTTGTACAAAGTAAACTGCCTTATACTAGTGCTTTTTTTTCCTTCCGAAAGCTCTTTGAAAATTGTAAATTGTGCCTTCAAGCAGGTTTATGGAAAATACTATATCAAATAGTTTTAAATACAGTTTACGACAAGTTAGAGATCATATAATTAAACTGGATAAGCATCTCAAGAAATCCAATGGAAAAAAATAAAAAACTGGACACATAAAATTGCTAACCTAACATCATGAGACTTCACATCAAGTACAACAAGAATTAATTACACAGCACTAAATTAATCAAGGACTGAAATGATTTTTATGGCTTTTTGTTTAAAACATTGATTAAGTTTTTGTTTTGTTTTCCAGAGTTAAACTTTTTTTTTAATTTTAAGCTATTTATAATTTACAGAAATTGTGTAAAATATGTTTTTGAGAGTAAAATGGTAACTTTTACCTTTCTCTCTACCTGATTTTGCCAGAATTCAGTAACTATCCATGAGTATTCTTATTTTATAGCAGTATAGTTATTTGCATAAACTTAATAGAATCTGTTTTCTTCTGTAATAAGACACAATTGGAAATACTAGTTATTTTACTAAGGCTTTGACTGGGACGTCGTATTTTCAGATATATCCAGATTCCTTTGAGGGACTGAGGTTGATTTATGGAGCCAATAAAGGGTCCTTTGGAAAGATTAACCTGGTACCTAGTTTACACAATTCCCTTGTAAAGTCCCTGAGCTTAAGTTAAAAAAAAAAAAAAAAAAAAAAAGGCTACTTTTTGACAAGTCAAAGAACCTCAGGATATTTTGGGGACCTTGACAAGAGAGGAATTTACCCAATTCAGACAGTTGTTACAGACAAGTCAGAGGGTGTGTCAAATCCTCTTCCTGAATTCCTAACCTAGAGACACTTTTAGAGGAAGGCAGCAAAACACACTGCCATGTGTGTACCTATGCAACTATCTTGCACGTTCTGCACATGTACCCCCAAACCTATAATGCAATAAAAATTAAAAAATAAATAAATAAATAAATAAATAAATAAATAAATAAGAAGTCCAACCTGAGATTCCTTATGAAAAGTTCCAGCTAGGTAACTTTTAAAAAGCCTATATGCTAAATCACTGTTCCTACTATACTTTCTGCAAATAATTAGGCCAAGTTAATAAAACTAAACTTGTTTCACAAATAAATTAATCTTGCCATACATATGTTTTGTAGATTAGGGACTAGAGAGAGAAAAAAAATATGTTTCAGAAGAAATCTAAAATGTACCGGTAATTAGATTCTAGCCCTATACATTGTTTTAGAGTTTTTTATAAACTCAACTAAATTCTAAAACTTAAGGTTCTTCTAATACCTGACTATAACTTTCTACTTGAAATTTTTCTTCAAATTTTCTGCCTTAAAATCATTAGAAATTAAATCTGTCCCCTTCTTGCAGACCTACACACTGAAGAAAGACACCTTGATGTAAACATCCGTGGAAATCAGTACAAAAACTCAGTATCAGCCTTTGTGCCTGTTGATGTATGGACTACTGAGAAAATTAACTGGAATACCTGATTTAAGGTACAGTCCAGGAAAATATGTCTGATTACCACTGCTTGCAAACTCCAACTGAAGATACTTCAGAATCTATAGAAAAACTAGCTTAAAAATACTCCAAATATCAACTTTTTTTTTCCTGTGCTTCTACAGAAAAATCTCATATTAAATACCTGTATGCTTACGCCATATAGTGAAACTTATGCCACACAGAGACTTAACCTCCATGGAAGCTCATCTGCAATACCAACTCCAAGAATGAGACACAGCTGTTTAACAAACTGACCTACTCTCAGGACTGGGAGATTCAGGTATGTATAAACCAGGGTACTCAAATTTGTTTTTATCTGCTCATTCCAATTTTTGTCTCCCCACCACCACCTCCCACTTTGCATACCTCGTATCTCTCACAACCTCTAATCCAAATCTCTCGAGAGAGGTACCAACCCTCCTTTAAGATGTAAAACTTTCTGAAAATAAAGTTTCAAATGGGGTACTAAAGAAAACAAACAACAACAAAGTAGTTTTACTTTGACAGATTTCCAGATGGCTATGAAGAGGGTCTGCAAACAGAGATATTTCTGAAAAGCTGCCTTCTGTGAAAGAGATTTTCCTCTATAGAGAAAGATCTATATTTGTGAATAAACAGCCTGGCTTTCTCTGTGGCTCCTCTATTGTCCAGATCCAGGAAAGATTAACTCACCCTCAGGCTACTATCTATTGCTTCTGAGGGCAGCTCTGAGATAACTAGAGATATTTTCATTTGCTTAATATGCCCCCCTTTGCTTCACACACTTACCTCCCCTTACTGTGCCATACCTTGTGATACCATCCCCAAGACAGAGAAACTTGATTTCAGGCCACTGTTTCTTTGTTTCTTTTCTTTTTTATTTTGGGGGCGGGGGTCATTCATTTCACCTGAAAATAATTTACTGCCACTCTTTCTCATCTCCACTCTCCACAGTTAAGAGGATATTTAATTGTCCACCATCTGGCCCTCCTTCAAATTTTCATATTTTGTATTACTCCCATGACTATATGCAAGCTAATACATTTGTATGCAATTTATTTCCTGTTAGTCTTTTACCAGTTTCTTCTATACACTAAAATTATCAAAGTTTCAGGGGATAAATTTAAACTTTCTCATGCAAACTTATGTGCCTGAAAACAATATGGTGCACATTATAAATCTTGTATAAAAAATAAGAAACCAGCAAGGCATGGTGCCTCACACCTGTAATCTCAGCACTTTGGAGGCCAAGGTGGGTGAATCACCCGAGCTCAGGAGTTTGACACCAGTCTGGCCAACATAGGGAAACCCTGTCTCTACTAAAAACACAAAAGTTAGCTGGGTGTGATGGTGCACTCCTGTAATCTCAGCTACGGGGTAGGCTGATGACTGAGGCAAGAGAATCGCTTGAACCCAGGAGGCGGAGGTTGCAGTGAGCCAAGATCGTGCCACTGCATTCTAGCCTGGGCAACAAGAGCAAAACTCCATTTCAAGAAAAAAAAAAAAAACAAAAAAAAACGGCCAGGCACAGTGGCTCACGCCTATATTCCCAGCAAATTGGGAGTCTGAGGCAGGCATATCATGAGGTCAGAAGTTGGAGACCAGCCTGGCCAATATGGTGAAACCCCGTCTCTACTAAAAATATAAAAAAACTAGCCAGGTGTGGTGGCTCATGCCTGTAGTCCCCGCTACTAGGGAGGCTGAGGCAGGAGAATTACTTGAACCCAGGAGGTGGAGGTTGCTGTGAGCCAAGACTGTGCCACTGCATTCCAGCCTGGGAAGTAGAGGTTAGACTCCAACTAAAACCTAAACAAAACAAAACAAAACAAAAAACCTAGAAACCATGTGCCTGTTAGGAATTAAACTTGCTACCAGAAACAAAACAGAAGAGCGTTTTGCCAAAGTATGTAGATAATGTTCTTAATACATTTTATGGAAACGAAGAATTCAGATTACAAGAACGTACTGATGAGCTTGTTCCTAGGTACCAATAACCATTAATGTAGCTTATCAAATAAGATAATCATTATGTTTCTGACTATTCTATTGTTTGGGTAAATTGGTATTTGAAATAACAATTCCTTATAGTTTCATAATGCATGGTAATTATATTCTTTAAAAAAACTAAGAACTAATCCATATTTTATAACTAAGGCAAATGAAGAATTTAGATGTGAAATATGAAAAGATTTATTTTGATTTGCTGTAGTCAACACATATTTTTCTTTTCAAACTGATGTAATGCAGACATTAGTACTATTTTGCTGACAGTGCTTCTGGCAATTACAATAACATTTGCTGGTGCTAATGCATAGGCACCCTGTAATTTACAGACTAATGCCAGTGGTTTCTAGAAGAAAGAATCATGGAGACTTATTAGACTACATTATGAGGGAAATCTCATGATGAAGTTTAAATTTTTAAAATAGCCATTTTATATATCAGGCTAAAGAAAACATAACTTATAATTTAATTTACTTACTAAATAATAAATAAAAAACGCATTTGCTTTAGATTTATTTCCATTTTCATAATGACTGGTTATTGTATGCTACCACCAGGTAAAGACCATTTCCTAAGAAAATCTTATTTATAGAGTTATTCAGAATATAACCAATGCTTTTCTAAATAATTAAAGGTTCAAGAACAGCTAGATTTTTTTCTTAAATGTGTATGCTCACTATTACATTGAGATGGCATAACAATGATGCCTGATAATCTTTGATTAGATTAAAATATATCTAATCAATGATAAACTCTATCAAGCCACATTTGCCTTAATGTTTCCTCTATGTAGCATGTTCCATACTAAGATCTCTGTAAGAGAGTTAGAAAAACACAAACAAAACCCAAAAATCCTCCTGAGACACAGAAAGAATATAAAACATTTCACTTGTACTTTGACCAATAAAGACATTACACATGCACGGGTGTAGGGGTGTGTGTGTGTGTGTGTGTGTGTGTGTGTGTGTGTGTGTGTGTGTGTGTGTGTGTGATGAGAGAGAGACAGAGGGAGAACAAATTTATTTAGTAAATATTAAGGTAAAATATTTTCAGTTCATTTCGAAAAGGCTGATAACAGAACGTTAAATATATCTTTAATTTGCTTGACAAATCAATGCCCATCACTGCCTACTTGCATATGGGAGACCTACTTTACAGCTTTATAACATATAAATTTCCTCTTCCAAAACCAAACCAAGATGGTCTAGATCACAGCAACAGATGACTATTTATTGCCAATTAGTATATGACACAAATGAACCTGCACTGGTAATAAAATCAAAGGCCAATAGCTCAGTAATCTCTGTCTTAGATTTGGGAGGTGGTTGGGCCCAACTGGGAGGTGGTTGGGCCCAACAGCAATCACTTTAGACTGATGTCCAGTGAACCAAGTAGCAGGTCATGCTCTATTACTAATTAGTTGGGTGACCCTGAGGAATTTATTAAAGCTCTTCATATACTTATTTATATATTTATTGTATTTTATTTATTAGGATTAATACCCCATCTAGTCTCAACAAATATTAGAGCAGGTTATAAAATAACTCAATATAAAATGTCAAACTTGAAATTTAAAATGGCAAGAAAATAAATAGTAAAACTAACAATCTATGTTAGTTTCCAGACCTCAACAGAGATAATTATTTATAAAGCAGTTTTAAAAGCCTCGTTTCTATTAACTCCAAGATTATTTAAAAATCAAAAGGAATCACAGATTAGAAAATGTTTCAAAAAGAATAAAGTACTATGGTGCTAAAGTATTTCTTAATGTAAGGTGTTTCTCATTCTACAGAAAATGAAACATTTTAAATGAAAAATTTTCTCTATTCACCTTAGTCCTCGTCATTATCTTTCTCATTTTAAATTTATAATTATATTAATATTTATCAGTTAAAATTATGGTGATAAATTCATTTCCATACAATTTATGCAGCTTTTTTAGTCCATTATATTTTTTTATTTCTGTATTATCTAACTTTTAAACACAGTCAGTTGCTTTGTTTAAATTGTATTATTATTTATCTAATCAATTAATACTGAATCATACCTTTGGAGCTCTTCACAGAGGAGAGTCATACCATATCCTCCAACTTATCTCCCTTAATACCACTCATTTTAAAAGGAGAGGCACTGTCAAAAGTCAGTATAATCATCATGATAGGCAGAATGACTTCCCTGAAGATGTCTGCTTCCAAATCCCTGGAACAAGTGAATGTTGCCTAACTCTAACATGGTAAAAAGACTTTGCAGGAGTGATTAAAATAGGAATCTTGAGATAGGGAGATTATCTTGAATGATCTGAGTGAATTCAAAACAATTCTGAAAGCCCTTATTAAAAAAATAAAAGAAAGGCAGGTAATTCAGATGAGGATGTGATGACAGAAAAGGAGTCAAACTTCCGACCTACAGAAGTAAGATAAAATCTGTAACAGTTTAACCCTCTAAGTGCCTGGTAATTTAGGATAATAGCAATAGAAAATTAATGTCCTGGTAGTCAAGGACTTGCCCTTTGAAATCAGACTACCTTGTCTTTAAACTAAGTCACAAAATTCCTGAGCATTACTTTCATCATCTGTAAAATGTGTTAGTAACAGCATTTCCTTAAAAGATTATGTTTAGGCTCAAGTGAAATAATACATGTCTAATGCTTAGAACAGTATTCTGGCATAATAAACGTTCAAATAAATAGGAAAGGAAACCAGATAACAAGTACTTTTCAATGTTGCTGTCTTTCACCTCCAACTACAGAGCAGGAATTTTTAGACATTTGAATACCATGAATAATTATGAATAAGTATGGAATGTGATTTCAACATATTTTAATTAAATCAATTTTACATGATATTTATTGCAGATTTACATGAACAGCATAAGGGAGTTTAAAACAATAAATGTGGCTGAGTGCAGTGGCTCACCCCTGTAATCCCAGCGCTTTGAAAGGCCACGATGGGCAGATCACCAGGTCAAGAGAAGGAGACCATCCTGGCCAACATGATGAAACCCCATCTCTACTAAAAATACAAAAAAAAATTAGCTGGGCATGGTGGCACGCACCTGCAGTCCTAGCTACCCAGGAGGCGGAGGCAGGAGGACTGCTTGAACCTTCAAGGTGGAGGTTGCAGTGAGCCAAGATCACGCCCCTGCACTCCAGCCTGGCAACAGAGTGAGACTCCATCTCAAAGAAAATAAAGCAATAAATATAATGCTCAGCAAAGGTTTAGTTCATGAAGATAACTATTTGTTTTCTAATTTGGAAAGGTAATGCTATTGTGAAGTATGCATTAGCTACAAATTCACTGTCCTAAGTTCTCCAACTCCTAAAATTGTCTCCAACTGACAATCTCAAAAGTTAATCACAGACATAGATTTGGCAGGCATCCCAGCACAGGAAAAAGGATGTATGGATTAAAACTACTTGCCATTCTGGTCACAAATAGCACACTAGCAACATGACAACCAAGAATTTTACATCAGAAAGAATCTATTGTTCTCTGAATTGCATTAAATGCTTGTAATTAAGTCAGAGTACACCTTGACCACAGTCACAGATTTCATCTGAAAAATAAAACAATTAAAATTTGGGACAATACAGGAAGTCAAATAGAAAAAGAAAGATCATAGTAAATATTTGTGTGAAAGCAAATCTTCGTTCGTGAACAGTTCATATATCTTTATTAAAACAAAGATTGTTGGTTTATGAATTACCACAAAATCTTGTTATATAAATTAAAACATTTTACTCATTTCATTGGAGTTCTAAGTTCACATTTCAAGATAGTTTAAAAACAGCTCTATTTGCATTGAAATAAATACTCTCAAAGATTATAATAGTTTTTCCATGCTGAATTATAATACGAACTGTAAATTTATATACTCAGACTTATGGAAAAAAGGATCATATAACTATGACGGTAGCTAACATAATTTTAAAAATTTTACTATGATTTTAAACACACATCCCAAATACACTTGTTTTGTTTCCCTCTACCCCAGCAGAATATTAAATACAACTAGGTGTCTATGATTCTTCATATAAAAACACTAATTTTAACATAATATTAGAATATAGTAGACAAATTATACTGCACAAATAAAAGACTATTGCGCCATTTTGTGTGTCGGTTTAATATTTTTGTCTTGCACAGTTCTGCATATTGCATTGCACTGTCTCATTTTAATTCAGTTAAGGTAGCCTATGCTGCAGTTGTCTGTCCCTGATTACATGCAGGCTGCACACCAAAGTTTGCTGGCAATAACGAAGAGATGCTGAGAAGATTAAGTACGACGACAACAACAAAGTGACCTCAAATATGACCCAAATTCATTTAGATTGAAGGTCTGTTTATGAAATGTGAATCATTCTGTTTGGTTTTCTCTCAAAAGAGCTGGTCAGGCCTCATTAAAGAATCCTATAAGTAAATATGTTTCACACAACATAAAATTTTGAATCTGATTATGATTTTAACATTATTTGTTCAATAACAAGATGATTGGAATTAGGAGTCTTGCATCATTGCTAATGAGAAGCAAAACAAATTTGGTACAAGTGAAAATGTCAAAATTGTAAAAACAACAATCCAATGAGCATAAGAGACTTTTTAGCAAAGACTTTATTCACTCTTAAAACTTAAGAAATAAGTATAATTTAGAGAAAAGGGTGATTACATATTCAGAACTCAATTTGACATATTACAAATTACTGAAATAACTACAGAAGAATGTATATTAACACATAATGGGCTCTCTAATTAAAAGGAAGTGTAGAAGGCTCAAATGATGTACCCAGGCTAAACACCTGTAATGCGAATTCCCTGTAGGTGTTAAGCCCATAAAAGTATTTTTAGTCACAGTTCTTCCTTTGAGATAAAAAATGTTTGAAATTAAACTATCATCTAATATTTTACAATTGAAGAAATCATTATACATTGAAAGCAGACTAGTCAAATAATATTATGAAATGATATATTACTATTATTTCATGTTTACAAATTATTTCCAAACATGAGAATTTGGTTATAATTAGAAATATTATTGGAACACTCTACATAAGTAGATTCTCTGAATGAAACTTATAGTTCCTGGCAGGAAAGGACAGTGTTTTATTAATCTCTATGAATCAAATTTCTATCATAATGATTACCATAATGACTGGTAAACAGTTGATTCTCCAAAGATGTTTAAAATTTAATAAATACATAAATGAGCTCACCTTATCTAGCAATGGAAAATATAAATAAATAAATACCCCAGATAACCTGGGTTAATTAAATAAGTTAATATTTCATGTAGTCAATTAAAAAATTATATAACTCAGAAAATAAAAATTTGGGCCCAGGTGTGGTGGCTTATGCCTGTAATCCCAGCAGTTTGGGAGGCCAAGGCAGGTGGATCATTTGGGGTCAGGAGTTCAAGACCAGCCTGGCCAACATGGTGAAACCCTGTCTTTACAAAAAAACACAAAAATTAGCCAGGCTTTAGTGGCCCACGCCTGTAATCGCAGCTACTCCGAAGGCTGAGGCAGGAGAAGCACTTGAGCCTGGGAGGTGAAGGCTGTGTTGAGCCAAGATTGTGCCACTGCACTCCAGTCTGGGTGACAGAGTGAGACACTGTCTCAATGAAAAAAAAAAAAAACCATAAATAAATAAAAAAGAAGTAAAGAAAAAATTTGCCATGGTTAAAAATCTCATAAAGGATTGAGAAAATTGTGAAAATAAAGATATAGATATTTTCTCAAACTTTATTAAAACCAACATCACAGAAGTGCATAGAAACATTTCTACAGGTTATGATATCGAAGAGAATTTCTTAGGAATAGAAAAACTATGTGATAACCAGGAAAGATACTAAATTTGAAATTTTTAAACAAGGTTTCATTGAGATAATCTCAAATATTCTTGACTTGGAAGATTTTCCATTCTAGGTATTTAAACTCGAACTTTAAAACACTTTTTAGACCTTCTTTTCTAACCTCTTCCTTTTCTCAAATAAACCCTAGTTATTGTCTTTTTTTATTTACCTTCAACACAATGCTAGAAGATGGCGAGGCCAACCCTTGCTTCCTTCCAAGGGTCATGTCAGTTTCTCTCTTCACCACCATCATCACACTCTAAAATAAATCCATGTCACACTGATATTTCCCAAGTGCTCAGTACTCATCAAACTTATTTCTTGCCTGGAACCTTTTAAATGACATTAGATAGAACAAGGTTTAAGTTTTTCTCCACCTGACTCTTATTATCATTCATATTTCAATTAAAAATATTGACCCTCCCTGAACTCAGTAACTCTCTCTTCACATCAATTGTCCAAAGGCATTATCAATTTTCTAAACAATTTTCAGCCAAGACTTCTCATATACTTGTGGGTATACTCGCAAATCAGTTAATCTGGGTCCACTCTCTCATTCAAAGACACAACAGTTCATAGCTCCAGTGTGTAGTTACACCCAGTATATTATCTCCAGCTCACCAATACTATATCCTTCACCCAGAAAGCAGTACTAGTTAATTCCATTATTTTTCTTATTAAATGCCTCATCTTTGTGAAAAAAATGAATATTGGTATAAGAGAATAAATTCCTGGGACATAAAAAAAACATACTGGTTTCACTCCAAGCAAAATTAATATATTTTGTTCATATTCAGTGAAGACTCTTATCTTTAATAACAGTGATTTCCATAATTCAAATGATAGAAATTGAATTCTTCCAATTAATTATAAAATATTAAAGAAACAGTCAGACACTCACTATCTTAGAAATGGCATCTCTCACTCACAGAAATGGCCATTCCTGAGTAGATGGAATATCATTTAAAAATAGTTCTAAACCAGACTCAGTGGCTCATGCCTGTAATCTTAGCACTTTGGGAGGCCAAGGCAGGCAGATCACAAAGTCAGGAGTTCAAGACCAGCCTGACCAACATGGCAAAACCCTGTCTATACTAAGAATACAAAAATTAGCCTGGGCATGGTGGCAAGTGCCTGTAATCCCAGCTACTGGGGAGGCTGAGGCAGGACAATAGCTTGAACCTGGAGGCAGAGGTTGCAGTGAGCTGAGATTGCACCATTGCACTCCAACCTGGGTGGCAGAGCAAGACACTGTCTCAAATAAGTAAGTAAATTAATTAATTAATTAATTAATTAAATAAAAATAGTTCTAGTCCTTAAGTTTTAAATCATTTTCCTTTGTAATAAAAGACTATAGTGTGCATTTAGATGAAAGAATGTAAACATTAATGTGGCACATTTAAAATAACTTTTAAAGCACATAAAATTTTGATCTAAAAGTAGTTTTTAGTGAAAAAATAATTTGTTCTTAATGTTCACTTTTTTTTTTGTTTTTGAGAGGAAGTCACCCTCTGTGGCCTAGGCTGGAGTGCAGTGGCACGATCTCAGCTCACTGCAGCCTCTGCCTCCCCAGTTCCACTGATTCTTCTGCCTCAACTTCCTAGGTAGCTGGGATTACAGGCATGCATGACCAGGCCTGGCTACTTTTTTTGTATTTTTAGTAGAGTCAGGGTTTCACCATGTTGGATAGGCTGGTTTCAAACTCCTGACCTCAAGTGACCCACGTACCTTAGCTTCCCAAAGTACTCGGATTACAGGCATGAGTCACGGCGCCCAACCCCTAATGTACACTTTTTAAAGGTTTTTTTATTCCAGTTAAGTTGGAAAGTTGATTGAGAACCACACCATTCTCTGGGCTGGCTATGGATAACTGAAATCATTTATGACTTTAAGGGATATCTTTTCTCTTTATTTGTAAAATCAGAATGTTGTATTAAAATAGTTTGCATGCTTTATAAATAAATGCTTCAATTTTCTCTGTTCTTTTCTTTTTCCAGGATTTCTTGGAGAACACAAAACCTAACCATCTCCTTTGTTCCAGGGAAGAACTGCATGCACAAAAGCAAGGTGTGTGTCTGCTCCCAGATACAGTGGTATCATAAAGGAGCTGATACCCTGTAGGTAGCAGAACAAAACTGGTTGATTTGATAGTTCTTCCTGAGTGAGAGACTCACATTCACTGTGTTGTTTCAATCAGACTGTCAGCATTTCATACACATACATACAATCAAACAGCATTCACTCGCTGATATCCCATTTCCTCACATATTCTTTGTATTATTGCTTTGGGAACAAGTGTATTATTATTGATGCTAGGTAGCAAATCCCTTGAGAAAATGATCTGGGGTTTATACATCTTTTTATAACCCACAGGGCTCAGTAGTTGCACAAAGCTAGTATTTTACAAATAGAAATGAACATATGACATTAAAGCCAAATTCCTCAGAAATATATTTGTGAGAATTGTTTTATTATTCACCACTTTAAATTACATTTTAACTCTTTGCTTTAATGTAAAAAATTGGATATAATGACATATCTAAAACATAAACAACAAATGCTAAACAATAATGCTCATTTCTTTGTGACAAATATATCCATATTTATAATATGCATGCATGTATGCATATATGAGTAAATTAGATTACAGGCAAATACAATCCACTAAGTCATAGGATCTTTCCAAGACTGATAATTTAAAATAATACTATTAAGAAGGTTTGGATCATTTCTAAAACCAGTTTGGGAGACATCATATATTAAGCTGCTTAAAGTTATCTATCTTGAAAAACCACACAATAAATTAATTTTAATATTCCTTCTTTTTTTTTTTCTTTTTTTGAGACAGAGTCTCACTCTCTCACCCAGGCTGGAGTGGAGTAGTACAATCTCAGCTCACTGAAAACTCTGCCTCCTGGGTTCAAGTGATTCTCCTGCATCAGCCTCCTGAGTAGTTGTAATTACAGGTGCCCACCACCACACCCAGCTAATTTTTGTACTTTTAGTAGAGATGGGGTTTCACCATGTTGGCGAGGCTTGTCTGGAACTCCTGACCTCAAGAGATCTGCCTGCCTCGGCCTCACAAAAGGCTGGGATTTGAGGCATGAGCCACAGTGCCTGGCCTTTATGTTCCTTCTTAATAACTAGTACAGTTACCTTATTTCATAATAAGAATTATACTACATCCCACCTTATTCCTTTCTCAGTCAACTAAAAATTAAATGTAACTTTCTTTTTTTTTTTTTTTTTTTTCCAGTGGAGTAAAACAGCCAGTTTGGATTTTTGTATCAGTTATCTTTCTTACTTCCCATGTTCTTAATTAGGTATAAAGCATACTGTTGTATATATGTCTTTCAGAGTATGACCACATATATATTTTCACATTTTCAGACTATAAATGTTAACTTATTTTAAAGTAAATTAAGTATGTAGTAATATTTTATGTAAAATCAAATACATGTTTACAATGGCTGATTTCTTCTACTCTTTTACTATGCTATGCCTCTGTCATTGCTGCTTTTGTTATTTAATTATTTTAAGATACGCCTCTCACAATCACTTTTTAATATCCTCACCTTTTCATGTTAAAACTAAAATTTCATGTTAAAACTAAAACTGAAAAGAGATTATAAAGTTTAAACATTCATTTCATCAAAGTGAAACATTTAAAAAGTTACTCAATTATTATCACTGTATAATATTACATGAACACAAATGGACTATTTAAATTATGCTAAAATAATTTGAAATTGTTTTAATAAATTGTTACCTATGTTTTACTCTACTCTTTAGATATAGAGGGTGCTCACAAAGAATTAACCTAGGTGTAAGGATAACTAGCATAACAGTTTTAGCAATAAAATAATTCAAATAATGTTTAACTGGTAGTACCATCTGAAAATCCATTTCCTATTTTTCTAACAGAAATTAATTCTACTATAAAGCATTTAAAGCCATGTAAAAATTGAAATAATTGAGTTAGGCAGGACATAAGCATAACTAAAGTATATACACAGACAGTCTTCTAGGATTTGTACTATTACATTTACTTTCTGTCTTCTCTAGAAATCTAGACATATTGAGAAGGAAGGTGTTCTATACATTCCTCATTAAGTTTCAAGTAAACTACTAAGTTAATATAAATAAAGAAGAAAATTAGTTTAATTTTTTAAGTATGCATTTTTTAAAAAGCTTGGATACAACTTATTTTATTTTTATTTTCAACTAAACTATTTTAATTAGTTAGAAGTGTATGTTTACCTTTAAAGTCTTTACAAAACTACATTCTATGACATTTATCAGTACATGGCAATTTATAAGAGCCATCACGGCCAGATATTTCTTTATATATAAACCAAATTTCTTGTGTTAACGTTTTAAATCTCTTCATTAATATAAGTATAAATAACAATATCAGAGCATCATCCATTTATTTTTTCAACAACTATTTACCGAGCATCTACTATGTGCATGACATAAAACTTCAGTGTGTAGAAAGCTTAGAATGTAGGAAGCTTAGAATCAATTATAGGACAAGATTAATAAAATTTAAAAATCCTAACACTGGATTGTATGACATTACATGTTCAAATAAGCAGTACTAATCTTTGTACTAGTAGTTCATAAGAGATGGAGAAATATGGTTTAAAATGACTAAGAAGGGTTTTTAAAAATTAAGTATGGCTTTTTTGGGAATAAGAGCTCAGAATCACAAAGAGAATGAGCACTCAAGGATTTCTCATCAAGGCAAATTTACTTCTGAAGCAGGGTGCTGCTCACACTTCTGGCTGCTGGGAGAGCACACCAAACAAAGAAGGGAAGGAGTTTTTATCCCTAACATAGTCAGTCCCTGCTTCTGTGTCTTGTCCCCATTTGCTGGGGTCAGACTGCACAATCTAAACTGATCCCGATTGGCGATTTCAAATAGAGCAGGGATGTGGTTTACAGTGGCAGAAAGGGCAGTTTCCATGTGGGATGAACAGTTACAGAGTGGGTAGCCAAGTGTGAAGGAGACTTTTTCCAAATAAGGAACAGATGTGGACCACAGATTAGGGCTGGCGGGAACAGTTGTTTACAAAGTGGGTAACTAGGAGCAAGGAGATACAAAGAAGTTGACCTTAAGAACAAAGAACAAGGAAATTAAGCAAGTTGAACCTCTGACGAGGAACTTACTGTATCTAACACCTTGAGCTTGGTTTTATACGGTAAATTGAGGTAAATGAATAGATTAAAAAATACCAGCTTGTGAAAGATTTAAAAAGCTACCTTTAGAAAATTATTCTAGAATTGCAAGTTGGGAATCAAATCAATCCTTCCAGTTTTTATAAGCATAACAATCACCATTTACTCAATTTTCTCTCCTATTGTTTGTTTCTATTTCTTTATAACATGTCTATATGTTGAGTCTTTCTCACTCTCTAAACAAGTTCTCTAAAGCTTGTTTCTTCTGGCTTTCCATAGAAGTGAACTAAGCTGCTCATTGCTTGATGAGGTCTGCAAAATCTGAGAACCAAAAAGTCATCATCAACTTTGCTTTTCACAGTACACTTTAAAATAGAGCATGGCAGAACAGACAGCCTTGAATGCTGTGCTTTTAAAGTAAAAATTCATGCACTTGAATGAGATGAATGTTTTCTTAATAAGGATCACTTTAATACCAATAACTAAATGGCCCATAACAAAGAGTTTACAAAAAATAATGATCCATAGAAAAAGAATGCATCTACTTAAGAATAGTTTCCCATTTCCTTAAAGAGAAGAATGCAATAAATTGCTGGGAAAGATGAAAGCAGAAGACCATCAAGTGTCTCTTAGCATACTATCTTTTCCTTTCTTGTGTTGTAATTCTCTGTGGGACCCAAGAGACAACTGACCAACCTATTTTACCAACCTTACTGCCACAATCTTTACTATCACCACCACAGAAAGATCTGAGAGATAAATGTACTTTGTCTTTGCAAGCATGGATGGTACTCCAGAATGATTGGCTACCAGAGGGTATAAAGAGAGGTAAGTCTACTTGGCCACAGAGTGCCCAAGTTTTCTCTCTCCCCTTTGTCTTTACTTCATCTACTATAATGTAGAAGATACTTAAAAAGTGTTCCTATAATACCTTTAATAGGATGAATGTATTAAAAGAGAATATATTGTTACTGAACTAGAGGAGGTATCACTAGAGGTTGAATCAGGAAACCTAGTAACACAGGTTATGGGTGGAATTCCAGCAGACAAGTCACTAGGGAAAGCCTGCTTAGCCTCTGAGCATGACTGGAGTCACTGGGAGCTGAGGTGGAGCCTTATTTAAAATTGTGGAAACATCTGTGCTGTGATCATGCTGTGAAATACCACTAGTACAGACACTGCCCAAAGTGGAGGCACAATCAAGATCTACAAGTGAGTTAAGGACGGAGAAAAATAACAGCAATAGAGCTTATAAGATTCCACAAGAGCACAGACAACAATTTAAGTAAAGTGAGGGAAGAAAGGGAAAGTCTTTGAGAGTGGAGGAGAGCCCTGAGAGGAAAAATGAACTTTGGTTGAGCACCGTGGCTCATGCCTATAATCCCAGCACTTTGGGAGGCTGAGGCAGGCAAACCACCTGAGGTCAGGAGTTCGAGGCCAGCCTAGCAAACAAGGTGATAACCCATCTATACTAAAAATACAAAAATTAGCAAGGTGTGGTGGTGGGCACCAGTAATCCAGGCTACTCAGGAAGCTGAGGCAGGAGAAGCACTTGAACCCAGGAGGTGGAGGTTGCAGTGAGCTGAGATCACGCCACTGCACTCCAGTCTGGGCAACAGAGCAAGACTACATTAAACAAAAAAAAAAAAAAGAAAGTAAAAGAAAAAAAGAAAAGAAACTGAACTTCGTACTGGATTCAGGGTTTATACAGATGTTCAGTTAAGAAACAGTAATTATCCTCAGTTCCATATTCTGACTCAGCTATGAAGCCCTGCACCATGATGGCACCCAGCTAACAACATAGAGAAGCAGAAAGTTTCAAGACACCATAAAGCCCACAAAGGCCAAACTTACCAGCTGGTATTGGTACTTAGTGAAGTATGGGAAAACTAAACAGAATGTATTCAATGGCAGAGTGGTAATGTAACTTTCTGAAGCTAATAACTCCCTCAAGATAAACATTCTGATATTTTACCGGAATATTGTTTTTCATACATTCAAATTTTCTTTGAATATTATTAAAGGAGGCTTAGTAAATAAATAATTAAAAAGTAGGTAATTATAAATTGGCTCTATTGTAATATTAAGGAAAATAGCCAATATTAATAGGATATTTTGTGAATAGTACTAATATTATTATCCTCATTCTATGGATGAAAAAATTAAGGAATACTCTTAATACTCTTCTCTTAATAAGAAAAAATTAAAACTGACACAAGAACAGAAAACCAAACACTGTTCTCACTAATAAGTGGGAGCTGAACAATGAGAACACATGGACACAGAGAGAGGAACATCACACACTGGGGCCTGGGGGTGGGAGGGTAGAGGAGGGACAGCAGAGGGTGAGGAAATTGGGGAGAGCTAACATTAGGATAAATACCTAATGCAGATGACAGGGGATAGATGGAGCAAACCACCATGACATGTATATACCTATGTAACAATCCTGCACGATCATGAGCACATGTTCCCCAGAACTTAAAGTATAATAAAAAAAAAGAAAAATAATTATCCATGCATGGTAGTGCATGCCTGTAATCCCAGCTACTCCAGAGGCTGAAGTAAGAGAATCGCTTGAAACTGGGAGGTAGAGGTTGCAGTGAGCCAAGATTGCGCTATTGTACTTCAGCCTGGGTGACAAGAGTGAAACTCCACCTCAAAAATAATAGATAAATGAATGAATCAATTAATTAATGAATAAGTAAATAAAATAGATTTTTATATGGGTAAAAAACAAAGAAAGAAAAAAAACTGAATCACTTGCAGAAGACCTCACATCCAGGAAGTGGATGAACAAGATTTATATGCAAATCTGCCAGATCTCAATTATGCGCTGTTTAATCATCATACAAACTATGGCATGGAAGAATGTTTTGAAGGTTCAAAGTGTTTGCATGTCTACAAATAAAAATATTTTTGTGGATATAATTATCAAAAAGTTTGCTTTGAAGCTGAAGGAAAAATATTTAAATATTTAGGTATACAGAGCGAGGCTTCACTGAGCATGGAACAGAATTGGGAGCAAATCAGAGACACTGAATTATTTGCTGAAGAAATTATTTAGGCCACAGGTTCCAAATTTATTCACAGGAAACCACCAGCAACTCGTGCATGGGAAAGTGTTTCACCCCAGCACTAAGCAGCCATTGACCTCAATGCCTGGAACTGCCATGTGCTGGCACGAATCCATTTAGTATCCAACCATTCAGCCAGAATGCTTCAATGACCAGCCACGTGACATGAATTCTGAAAACCTCAGAAACAATTTTGACTGGTGTCACCAATCTATAAGAAGTAAAAGTAAATCAAAGAATTGTTTTTAAATGGAACCATTCGGTGCTAGAGATAAAAAAAGGAAAGTTCCCATTTAAATATTTTTATTTCCATTAAACTATGAACCTGCCAGCAATAAAGTTACTAGACACTCTCTAATTTTTATTTATTTATTTTTTATTTTTTTTAAACTCTCTAATTTTAACATTCTTATTTTGCTGCAAATAAGTGCACTTAGTTGTCCTGAGCACCTGAAAATATGGAAATGCTTTATATGAAAAACAGAGGCAACATACCTCATAAAAGCTCTTTACACAAATGAAATTTGTTCTCTGTCAACAGAAATAGAAGCAGATGATCTATTTAGTAATTCTCAAAAGGGACACGACAATCAACCAGCACTGAAATACAAGAGAATAGGCATCTACAATTCTATGATCCAATGCTTATTGTGATATTACAAATATGTTAAATTTGTTCGGGGCAGTGTAACAAGAAGTGTTATAATTCAGTTGTGCAGTCCAATGTAAAAGAGAGTATAACACCATTAGAAACTTAGCAGCCTTCATCTCTTTAATTACAAACTGGAGAAACTGAAATGAAGAATTCAAGTCTGTGCATGCAATTCAATAACAGTCCCTGAGCTGGAACCAAAACACTCACACTCCAAATGCCGATTTTATCTATATTCATGACTATGTTTTGATGGAAAATATCATCAATTATGGATACTTGTGTGTTGGGAGGTTCTTTTAAAAAAAGTGTGGGGAAGAGGTGTTTAGCTCTTCGGTTTATGTAACAAGGAGATGGCAGATATTGTTTTGTAGTCTTGAGAAATTAAACACTGACTAATTAGCCTTCAGTTACACGAAGTGTGAATAATGAGTCGATGTTTTAGAATGAAGTACATTTTCTTCTTAAAAGCAAAAATCAGCAAAGTACTAATAACAAAATATTCATGAATTTCAGTACTAACGAAACTAATGAAACAAATATAGCAAACATTTTGATACAGCATTGAACCATTTTGATACAGCATAGTAGGGCTTCCCAAAGCTCCAGTGTGCATATATATTTAATATATGTATGTGTGTATATGTATATACACATACACACAAATATATATACACAGACCTATACAAACAAATATGTATTTTATATAAATTTTAAAAGTGTATTTTACATAAAATTTTATAGATTTGGCTATTTCAAGAAAAATAGTGTTAGTATAAGTACCTGGCAAAGAAAAAGAAGAATTGCTATTCTAAAAAGGAGAGATTACAGAGCATGTGTATAGTTTCATATACCGAGTGTGTCAATCAATGATTGTGTATTACCCTAACTTTTAATTCACTGTGAAGCTTCTTGAAGAAATCAAAAGTGAGGAATAGGTATAGCTCACCACTTGGTCATGCCATGCACCCTGAATAGTGAGTCTGCATAATCACCCATGCTTCAATATTTAACTTGCCTCATCAGTCTATTTCAAATCAACACTCCTAGATTTCAGTTACAACATCTCTCTCTACAGAGGACCCTGGTTTCCATTTCTATTTTTTAACCAACTCTTCCTCTTCCAAAAACAAAAAGGAATATGTTCCTAAGCCTCCTTAGACTTGAAGATGCTATTCTCCTACCTACTCTAGAAAAGAATATAAAACCAATAAAAATATTTGCCTTGAAATATTTTATCTTGTTTTATATTATAAGCTTCTGGAGGACTAGTCAAATATATGCAATTTGGTTTATTCACCCAAATCTATTACACTTCTCCTGCCATACATTGACTGTAGTCCCCAAGCACTGTCTAGTGGGAGGCACCCAGGTCTTCAAAGCCAAAGACAGCCTGAGTTCAAACCCCACCTTAGCCACTTCATAGCTATGTGACCTGAGGCAAATTACTTCATCACTCTGTCTCCTAATTTCCTTATTTGTAAAAATGTTTAAAATAATAATAATCTGTATGCAGATATAGGTATTAAATAAGCTCAAGCATAATAGCTTTTTTTTTTGGAAGGTGCCCACAACATAGCCTGTTCACAAAGCAAGTTAATATTCTTACCTTATCATACTTAAACTTAACAAAAGTAAAACTATGCACAGGCTAATGGTTTTATTTTACAGCAACTTGGCTGGGAACTCCTTTTGCCAGTCAGACTGAGTTCAAATCCCAATTTTGCCACTGAACAGTGTTGTCAGTTAGGAAAATCATCTAAACTCTTTAAAATCTCTTCATTATGTCACCTATAAAAGATAATTAATCTCAAAAGTTTGGAGAATCTCATGAGATCACACATACAATGCACATAAATACAGTATACTGTAAGGACTTTATTAATGTTGGCTTTGATATTGTTTGCATTCTTTGACAAAAAATAGTCTTTTCAGCATTCCTGTGGCAGGCACATTTGAATACAATATTCTCACTCCTACATTCTTCCTTGCAAGATGGACACCTGATTTGATTGGCCAGTCATGTACTTCAAGGGATGCAGGGATCTTCTCATCAGCAAACAAGAGTTGATTCAGCAATGGAAATCATGTTAATGTCATTCTGCTCACCAGCAATTAATTTAGGAGTGATCATATGAAACGATGATAGGTAATAAGTATTGAGGGAAGTTGGCTAGACAACAAAGGGTAGGAGAATTTTTCCTCCAAAGAAAATCAATTAAAGAAATACAGGCATACCTTGGAGATACTGCCAGTTTGGTTCCAGAACATCACAATAAAGCAAATATCACAATAAATTAAATAACACATTTTTTTTGGCTTTCCAAGACATGTAAAAGTTATGTTTATACTATACTACAGTCTATTAACTGTGCAACAGAACCATGTCTAACAACTTGCATACATTAATTTAAAAATGTTTTATTGCTAAAATAAAAGAGTTAAGGATCATCTGAGCCTTCAGTGAGTCCTAATCCTTTAGCTGGTAGAAGGTCTTGCCTCCATGTAAATGGCTGCTTCCTGATAAGGGTAAGGGTTTGCTGAAGGGTGAAGTGGCTGTGGCAGTTTCTCAAAATAACACAATGATGTCTGGTGCTTTCAATCGGCTTTTCCTTTCCTAACATATTTCTCTGTAGCATGCAATACTGTTTAGTCATATTTTACCTACAGTAGAATGCTTTTCAAAATGAAGTCAATCCTCTCAAAACCTGACACTGTTATAGTAACTACATGTATAAAATATTCTAAATAATTTATTTACATTTGAATAAGGTTCACAACGTCTTCACCAGAAGTAGATTCCATCTCAAGAAATCACTTACTTTGCTTACCCATAAGAAAAAAATAACCCCTCATCCAGTCAAGTTTTATCATGAGATGGCAGAATTTCAGTCCCATCTTCAAGCTCCAATTCTAACCTAGTTCTCTTACTCTTTCCATCAGATCTGCAGTTACTTCTTCCACTGAAGTATTGCCCTCAGTCCCCCATGAGATGGAGAAATACAGGGAATAAACTTCTTCCAAACTCCTCTTAATGTTGACATATGACCTCCTCCCATGAACCACAAATGTTCTTAATAGCATCTAGAATGGTTAATCCTTTCCAGAAGCTTTTCAACTGACTTTGCCCAGATCCATTAGAGGAATCATTACAGATGGCAGCTATAGCCTTATGAAATGTATTGCTTAAAGAATAAGACCAAGAGTCAAAATTACTCCTTGATCACTGAGCTACAGAATGAATGCTATGTTAGCAGGCATGAAAATAGTGTTAATCTTTTTGTACATCTCCATTAGAGCTCTCAGCTGAGCAGAGGCATCGTCAATAAGCAGTAATATTTTGATGGGAATTTTTTTTTTTTTTGAGGTAGGTCTCTACAAATGTGCTGTCATCCAGGTTTTTTGTTTCATTTGTAGAGCACAGTCAGAGTAGATTTAGCATAATTCTTAAGGACCCTAGGACTAAAAATAGCAAATGGGCACTGGCTTCAACTTAGTCACCAGCTGCATTATCCCCTAAGAAAAAAGTCAGCTTGTCCTTTGAAGCCAGGCATTGACATCTCTTCTCTAGCTATAAACTCCCAGATGGTATCATCTGACAATAGAAGGCTGCTTCTTCTATATTAAAAATCTGTTGTTTAGTATAGTCCTGCCATCACCAACAATCTTAGTTAGAATTTCTGAATAACTTGCTGTAGCTTCTCCATTACCACTTGCTGCTTCACCTTACACTTTTATGTTATTCAGATGGCTTCTTATCTTAAACCTCATGAACCAATTGCTTCTTTTTTTTTTCTTTTTTTGAGATGCAATTTCACTCCTGTTGCCCAGGCTGGAGTACAGTGGCACAATCTCAGCTCATTGCAACCTCCGTCTACTGGGTTCAAGTGATTCTCCTGCCTCAGCCTCCCAAATAGCTGGGATTACAGGTATGTGCCACCATGCACAGCCAATTTTGTAATAGAGATGGGTTTCAACATGCTGGTCAGGCTGGTCTTGAACTCCTGATCTCAGATGACCTGCCCAGCTCAGCCTCTGAAAGGGCTGAGATTGCAGGCCTGAGCCACAGCACCTGGCCCCTGTGATCCAATTTATGCTAGCTTCCAACTTTTTTTCTGTGGCTTCCTTACCTCTCTCATCTCACCTCTCCAATTCAGCCTTCACAGAACTAGAGTATTTTTTAGGAAGTTTCTCTGGATTAGGCTTTGGTTTAATAGAATATTGTGGCTTGTTTTCTCTTCTGTCCAACCCAGTAAAACTTTCTCCATATAAGCAATAAGGTTATTTTGCTTTCTTATTCCTGCTTTCACTGGAATGGTATTCTAAATTTCCTTCAATATTTTTTTGTTGGCATTCATAATTTGGTTAACTGTCACAGGAGGCCTAGCTTTTGGCCTATTTTGGCTTTCAATATGCTTTCCTCACTAAACTTAATTATTTCCAACTTTTGATTTTAAGTGAGAGACCTGTGACCACCCATCTCTTGACTTGAACATTTAGGGGTCATTGTAGGGTTAATTAATTGGCCTAATTTCAATATTGTTGTGTCTCAGGGAATGGGAGGTTCTGAAGAGAAGGAGAAATACCAGGAGACAGCCAGTCAGTGGAGCAGTCAGTATACACAACTTTTATAAATTAAGTTGATTAAGTTTATCATCATGTGGGTATGCTTTATGGTACCCTAAAATAATTACAAGTGTAACATCAAAGATCAAGATAACGGATGACCATAAACACATAATAATAACAAAATGTTTGAAATATTGCCAGAGTTACCTAAATGTGACACAGAGACCAAGGAGAGCACGTGCTATTAGAAAAATGGGGCCAGTGGATTTGCTTGACACAGCATTGCCACAGACATTCAATTTGTAAAAAATGCAGTATCGGACCAGGCACGGTGGCTCACGCCTGTAATCCCAGCACTTTGGGAGGCCGAGGTGGGTGGATCACGAGGTCAAGAGATCGAGACCATCCTGGTCAACATGGTGAAACCCCGTCTCTACTAAAAATACAAAAAATTAGCTGGGCACGGTGGCGCGTGCCTGTAATCCCAGCTACTCAGGAGGCTGAGGCAGGAAAATTGCCTGAACCCAGGAGGTGGAGGTTGTGGTGAGCCGAGATCGCGCCATTGCACTCTAGCCTGGGTAACAAGAGCCAAACTCCGTCTCAAAAAAAAAAAAAAAGCAGTATCTGTGAAATGCAATAAAGGTAAACACAATAAAATCAACCGCACGTATATTTCTTTCCTACCTTAAGTACATGAATATGTGATGCTTTGAGTTGCTGAAGACAAGTTTCTTCTCCAAAGCCAAGCAAAAATAGCCAAAACCATCAGTAGAAACATGAAATTAAAATCTACCTCTATATGGCCTCTCATGTTCTATAATAGATTTTCATTTTTAAGCCATTTTGAATTTGTTGTTCTCTTCTTTGCTCCTAAAAGTATCCTAAACTGATGTAATTTCACTATGATAATATTTATTAAGTCATCCACAACTGATGACTTACTAAATTATTAATCGCTATAGTGATTCACAATAAGAAAAGCCATTCTAAAGATACAGTTTGTATTTAAATATTAATGTTATGTAGTTCTTAATGAATTACACTAATCTAAATAATCAAGTTTCCCCGCCTTACAACCACCCTAAACCCCACCCTATTATCTCTAAATCCTGATAGTTCTCGATGCCTACTCATCTTTGAAGTCTCTAAAATAGTCACTCATTTACTAATTGGCAGTCACTAACCTGGATTTGGCCATTCAAAAGTAATGACTGATGATATGACATTTCCATTTGTTTTCATTTTTAGAAACCTCCATACTATTTACCATAATATCTATACTAATTTACATTCCCCAAGACAATGTGCTAGGCTTCTCTGCTCTCCTCACCAACATTAGATTTTGTCTTTTTTGTAGCAGACAATTTACCAAGTGTGAGGTGATATCTTACTCTGGTTTTTAATTTGCATTTCCCTGAAGACCAATGTTGAGCATTCTCCCATATATCTGTTGACTAACAGCTTTTAAAATATATCTACTCAGGTGTTTTGTCCATTTTTTAAAAATTGGGTTATTTGTTTTCTTGATACCAAGTTATTTGTTTTCTTGATACTGAATTATTTGAACTACTTATATATATTTGGATATGAACCCCTTATCAGAGGTATAGTTTACAAATATATTCTCCCACTCCACAGGTAGTCTTTTCATTCTGTTGAATAACTTCCAAAGCTGTATTACATGGCATGGTGGCTATCGTTAAAAATGTGTTGTATACCTGCAAATTGTTAAGTGATTAGAACTTAGATGTTCTAACAACAAAAAGATAACTATTTAAGGAGATAGATAATTAGCTTGATACAATAATTTCCCAATACATAGGTATGTCAAAAAATCATGCTGTATTGTGCAAATATATGTCCTATAGAGCTGGGTGGGAGGTGGGGGGAGAATTGACCAGAAAAAAATGATAAAAACCTGAAGCTAGAACTATACATAGTGCTTGCCTTTTTTCTCCTGCAATTCCTCGTTTCCTCAAGGGACTATGTTTTAGTCAGTTAAATGAGTATAATTTCAGAATCAGATATTCCTGAATTTGAATTTCAGATTCTTTCCTTATTAGATGCTACATATCTTTTATGAAAATTAGTTCCCTCATCTCTAAAATAATAGTTCAGATCTTCTATATGTTTTGAATTTAAAAATGACATAATTCCTATGGAAAAAAAAAAAACCTGCAGAGTAAATGGCAGCTTTCCTTCTTTCATTCAATTAATTCACCAAATACTTAAAACTAGACACTGATCATTAAAGAAACAAGGTTGTCTATAATCATTCTATACATTCTGGGTATCTTTTTCTCCCCCTTATGCATGTAACTATTTGAGATTTTATTCAAGTTCTTCAACCTTCTAACACAACCACCCACATTCCCATTCTCCTTTAGCTGATGAATTATCCTCTTTGAAACAAAATAGTCATTAGTCTTTGAGTAGTCACTTCCCTTTATCATCCAACCTTCACTTCCTTTTATTATTCAACCTCAGCTCCCTGCCTGGAGGTCAGAATGTGTTTTGGAGTCCTAATTAGTAATGACACTTTACACTTATAAAACTTTGTCTTCTCCCATCACACATCCCCATCCATGTCCATCACCTGAGACTTAGAGACTTCAACATGAGGTAGAAGGCATGGGAGAGAGAGGCAGCTGAGCAGGAAACGTCAAGGGGAACTTGACTAATAAGAAAGTCCTCTTTCCTCCCACATTCAATAACTTAATCCTTTGATTTTCCTAGTAAGAAAGAGATACTTCCTGGTTAAAGAAGTCACTGTTCATCAATGTGCTGTAATCATGCACCATGTTAGAAGGAGGCTATTTTTAATAACATTTTTCATTATAATAAAAATTATATAGGGATTGAAAGCAAAAATACATTAATAACTTAGGGTATTGCATAATAGCTCAGAATTTTGTACTAAAAAGTATTATTTTAATAACCCGAGCACACTAAAGTTGAACATTTCATATCCATTCTGGATGTAGCTGAGGAGGTTTTTATAAAGCACAGAGGACCTCAGAATGTCATTTACAACATAGGTTGAATTTTGTTTTAAATTGCAGACCACCTGCAACCAACACAGAGGTAAAATGCATTAGCGTGGGACTTGTGAGAGGGCTTTGAAATAAAATAACTCATCTAGATTACCAATTAAAGTGATTATATGTAAAATTTGAGGAGGGAGATGAAAGTAAAAATAGATAAAACAGAAGCACTAGTAATTTCTTTAATTTAAAAATACACTTCAAGTTAAAAGCAGCAAATGTAATAATGGCAACATTAATAGATAAATGGTAGGCACACAGATAAATAGGTGATAAAGGTATTCTGGGGTATCTGAAAATGCATTCTGTCCAACACACTTAAAAGCTTTTATCACCGAAGTTAGACCTAGAGAACACCAGAAAAGTCATTAAAAAAATAATAAAACACAGCTATCAGACAAAGGAGAATTTTTGAGGTTAAATTAAATTTCATTTTTTTAAAAAAGAGAAAACATGCAAGTATCTCTTAAAAATTAAGATGGAACAAGTATTTTCTTACTTCTCTCACTATACATACAGTTCAGAATTGGTTTCCAATAAGAATGGAATGAATAATCAACTTTTAATTAACCATGGGGGATTATCTTGATTTTGAGGACTTTAAATACTTGCTCTATCGACACAGCAGACATTTACTATTGACCATATCTAATCTAGTTAATTATACCATTATCAACATATTATATCCCTCATTTATTTATATATTTCAATACATATATTGAAAAGTTTTGAGACCCCAACTACATAACCATATCCTATGCGTCAGATAAAGCTTCAAAATAACAAATCTTACAGAAAGATTTAAGTTTTCCCTATTCCAAGCCTAATTAACTTTCAGTGAGAAGATAAGACCAGGGATAAGGTGATTTATCTTTGTTAATTCTCCTGAATTAAATACAAACTGTGACTTTATTATTTCATAGATGTTCATATATTTATGGAAGATCTGCTATATGCACAGCTGTGATATAAACAAAATGTGTGAAATAAACACACAGTCCAACACATATTTCCAATGAAACAAATAATTATACAAATGCAAAAGTAGTAAGCTTTTTAAAATCAGTCAATTTGGTTTACTCCTGCCAGGTAATATCTTAAAAATGCATTCAGTATATATTTGCTGGGCTTCTACTACATTCTACGAATAAACATATGAATTTTGAGCACGTTCTCTATTCTCTGTATTCAAATAAATTATATTTAATGGGAAGCTAGTAGGGAAAGGCATTCTTGTTCCCATGGAGTTCACATGGAAGGTCACAGTAGAGTATCACAAGTTTGAAATGCAGAATTCAGGTATATTATCTCATCTTTGATTGACTCCTGAAAGCCTTTAACAATGACTGGTATAAGCAATTAATTAATATTTGTTGAAAGAACTGATGTGCACAGTAATGAGCAATGAGGCTGAGAGAACAGGACTGTGTAAATGAGTACAAGGCAAAAGTATTGACAGTTCTAAGTCAAATACTCCCAAATAATTCAAACAAAAGGTAGATAGCTAATTAAAATTAATGGCATCTTATAAACATAGTCCCAAAGTAAGCTCTGAAGAAGGTAATGATATAAAATATGTTTCATATCAGTAAGTAATTTTTGGCAACTGCTTCATGGATATGAGTTAAACAAACCATTAAATGAAATCAGAAACATTGTAATAGGAAAATATGATGTACCTAGAGTACAATATTTATATCAAGTCTGGCCCTACCATTTTTAAAGCTTTCTATTTAGGCAAGTAATTTTGTCTTTTTGAAGTTTATTATCCCATTCTAAATCAAAAATTCTATTTATCTTTCAGAATAACAGTGTGACTTCATTAGGTAAATTTAAATTGACTACAAGTGTTTTGTCAGTATGTCTCACAATGCATAGTATATACATTTAAAAATATTACATCATAGTATAACTCTTACCCTTTGATGATTCGAAAGTTTTACCTGGTATAATAATTAGTGTGTAATCATTAGAAGAAGTAGTATAAAGCCAGCTTTTGTTGCTAAATGGTATGATAAAGAGTGAACAAGATTAAAAATATGCTTAACTTCAGCTAGTATCAAAGTTTTAAGTGATTTCGCTAAGTAAATTTTTTTTTTAATCAAAAGCATGTAAATGTCACTGATCAAAGTATATGGGACATACCTCACTGTATATATTAATCTTCACATAATCTGTTCTTAGCATTTCTCTCATGCATGATACTTAAAAAATTACTGCTAGAACACAGAAATTCAACTTCTTTGTTCAGGCAGTGATTAGTAGAGAATAATAATCAGAAAACAAGTAAGTGAGACAACGCACATAAAAATAATCAGAAAATCTAGTATTATAGGTGTCAGAGGCATCTGAATCAGAGCAACTCCGTCTTGAATAGTGACTGGGTAAAATAAGGCTGAGACCCACTGGACTGCATTCCCAGATGGTTAGGCATTCTAAGTCATGGGATGAGATAGGAGGTTGGCACAAGATGCAGGTCATAAAGACCTTGCTGATAAAACAGGATGCAGTAAAGAAGCTGGCCAAAATGTACTCAAACCAAGATGGTGATGAGAGTGGCCTCTGGTCATCCTCACAGATCACTGTACACTAATTATAATGCATTAGCATGCTAAAAGACACTCCCACCAGCACCACAACAATTTATAGATGTCAGGGCACCATGAAGAAGTTACCTTATATTGTCTAAAAATGAGAGGAACCTTCGGTTTCAGGAACTGTCCACCCCTTTTCTAGAAAATTCATGAATAATCCACACCTGGTTTAGCATATAATGAAGAAGTAACAATAAATGAGCAACCAGCAGACCTCAGGACTGCTTTGCCTATGCAGTAGCCATTCTTTTATTCCTTTACTTGCCTAATAAACTTTCTTTCACTTTGTGGACTTGCTCTGAATTCTTGCATGAGCTCCAAGGACCCTCTCTTAGGTTCTGGATTGGGATCCCTTTCTGGTAACAGAGGTACCAAAAGAACTTGTTGCCAATGAACAAGTTACAAAAACATTAAAAATATCTCCAAGTCCTCTCGTTAATACTGAGAACAAACTATAAGTGTGTTTATGTTCTCACATTGGAATTGGCTGATTTTACAAGTAGAGACATGCATTTTTGATATAGCACTGTATTTGCATCCCTGAAAATCTCTGGTGTCTGAAAACTTGTGCAATAAAAAATATCATACTTTACAGGAAAAGAGAGGATTAGGAGGCAGAACATTCAAAACCTACAGAAATCTGTAACCAAGCACTAACAAAAACCATAACAGTCTGAATTGCAATACTAGTGTTAAAAATAGTGAGCTCTAAGTTTCTCTTCAAAGAATCAGTATGTCAGTCTGTTTGGCTCTATTATTCTCTGTTCTTCATTTGAAAGTTCAACTTCCTGGTTCTCTTTACCCCCTTGCGAAGAGAAGTTTCAGTAAACAACTTTCCCACCAGTTCTAATCATCAGCTTACATCTGTTCCCCTGGTCACCTGCTTTGACCTGAGTCACCCCTGATCATGTGATCAGTCCTGACTCATCCTGGTCACCTGATTTTACCTGAGTCAACATTAGTTACCTGTCCTTTAACTGTCCTTCCTGCCAAACTGCTCACTCCCCCACCTTGGCTCATACCCCTGCTCCTTTTAAAATTGCCAATTGACATTAGCTTAATGGTGCAGTCCAACCCTAGCCAATAGGGGAACCACACAGCAGTAGGGGCTACCTGTGTCAGGGATAGGAAACCCTTCCCTTCTCCTGGTTAGGTATGTTCTTGCCATTGTTCATTTGTGAGATGACCCTTCTCTAGAAGTAAATTGCCTTGCTGAGAAATTTCCTTGTCTGAGCTCTAGCTCTTCTCTTCAGCACTGAGGAACAAGCATTTGATTCTAACAGTAGCATAGTTAAATCTCTGCTGGTATTTGCACCTTGCTTTCACACTCTCTCTCAGGATGCAATGCCTGAAGGGTATTCACTTTAAATTGCAAACTATGATCTACAGTGTAGCCTTTAAAAAATAAAGACAAGAAAGTAAACAAAAAACAAACATTATTTTTCACCAGGCAAAATGACTCCCCAGCTTCTTCAGCTGCACTTTCAACTTCTCCAGATGCCTATTACATTGGAAATCAAGATGTTCATAAAGCTACTAAGTAAATGAATACTTGTACTAAAGGAAGTCTTTTGAGTTGATTTTTTTCATATTTTTTTTCTTAATGTCTTCATAACTTGCTAAGACTTTTTCCTTAATTGTGAGAAAGCCTGGCTCTTGATCACTTAAAAAATTAATGAGCAGAGAAAATCATATATGGATCAACACAACCTTTTTTTTTTTTTCTGAGATGGAGTCTCACTTTGTCACCCAGGCTGGAGTGCAGTGGTGGAATCTGCTCCCCGCCACCTCTGCCTCCCAGACTCAAGTGATTCTCCAACATCAGCCTTCCAAGTAGCTGGGGCTACTGAGGGATGTGCCACCATGCACAGCTAATTTTTGAATTTTTGGTAAAGACAGGGATTTGCCACGTTGCCCAGGCTGTTTTCAAACTCCTAATCTCAAGTGATTTGCCAGCCTTGGCCTCCCAAAGCGCTGGGATTATAGATGTGAGCCACAACTTCCAACCCAGGGATCAACACAGTTTCTGCATTCTAACACATCATCCCTCCGTTTATTAATGGTGTAACAAGGTAAGAAGTACCAAAGAAACAAACACTGTAGAAAAAAAAAACTGAATCATATCGTGAATATATTTAATATTCTTTGGTATAAATGTGAATACCAACCTAAAAAAGGGAATTAAAATCTCCGGGCACATCAGTCGCTCTCAATCCCAGGAACGTCATCTATAAAATGTGATTTAATCAGGATTCAATGAGATAATGAGTAAAAATGTTCAACACTGCTCTCTGACATAGAGGAGGTACTCAAAAATATTAATCATTCCCCCCTCCTTGGATATTAATAGAAAAAATGTTTAAACTTTATGTATTCAATATCAAAAATCTTTTTTCATGTAAGTTTTTAGGGGTTTTTCTTTTTTTGGTTTCTCCTTATTTTTATTTTGTTTTGGTCTGCCAGTGTTTAAAAGAAAAAAGAAACTACAAATAAAAAAGAGAAAATGATTTAAATGAAGAATATATAATGAAATAAATTTTATCTACATACTTCTGAGATTTTACCCAAAATTCCAGATCTATACTATACAACATTTAAAGTATAAATGGGGATGGAAAAGCAAGATAAAAACAGATAAACAAATAAAACCAAAGAAATTATTCAGAAGAATTGGCCAATAAAAAGATCAACGGCTTTCATTTTCAAATTTATTATTGACATTTTTATCTAGATGTGCCATGAATACAGCAAACTTGACATATCATTTTTAAAATAACAAATAAGTTAAAAGTTACTTAAAATGGGGGTACTTTTTCATTTATTTTTCCTATTTCTATTAAGATATAACCTTTTTTTCTGTTAAATAGACTTAAAACTTCATGTGGCACCTTCTTGCCAACGTCTCAGTTTGTCCTTGTCCCTAAGATCCTACTAAGTCTTCCACAGACACATGTGTCATGTCCACTCACTCATTTTTCTTTCCTTCTGGTCCATCCTACACATGGCCAGAACAAAACTTATCGTGCTACTCTCCTGCCCAAACAAGGGCTCCCAAAGATCTAACAAGAGTCAAAAACAGCTTGGCCTCAAGGTTGTTCTACCTTCCATTTCCACCAACATTTCCATAATTGAGTACAGGGGCCCAAACTGTTTAATGAACCCTTGGATTCATCAAACTGGATTATTTCTGTTCTCTCAACAGGTACCTCCTTTCTCACAATTTGTCCACTCATGTTTTTTCTCCTTGTACTAATAATTTTCTCCATTTACTCTCACTATGTTGAAGCCCTTTCAGTTCATTGAATGGCAAGGTGATATCCAGGCAAGAGGCTAGGCTTTGGACATGTCCCAAATGCAAATCCTTATTTCCAAGCAGTTAAACCTTAGACAGTTATTTAAACTCCCTGTGTCTCATGGCCTTCATATACAAAGGAAGGATAATCATCATATTAACAACAGGATAATAGGGGATTATGGCAAGAGAACCTGTCAGTTAGCAAACACAATCATTTTTAGCTTGTTCCAGGCACTAAACTCCTAAGGGTTCAGACTACTTAATGTTGAATTAATTATGTAATATGTTTTGTCATTTTATAATATTTTGTTGAATAATTTATGTTATCTCTCACATTTTTTTTGGCTTTTTCAATTTATATTTGTTTTTGCAATTATCAAAACTGAAATCTTCACACACAAATTTTTAAAACATGAATCAACAATGCACTGAAAATAGGTATTCAACTAGAAGTTGAAAAATCTACTCTAAATCCAGATTAACTACAAAATAAGTGATAGAGGCAAATCAGATAATTCTTCTGTACCTCAGTTTCTTCATCCATAAAACAAAGCTAATAGTCCCTTGACCCATTGATAATCGTAAGTTATAAGGTGACAGAAAGCCCTTCGCACAAGTGGTCTGTACTGTTAGAAGGTGCTGATATTATACTCATTTTAAGGCGTCAAAAAGTGCTTATGTGATTAACTGACAAAATGGCACCGAATTTAAGTATGTCTTACTTTGAGATGAAGACATATTTGATTCATTTAAATAAAATCTATGAACAAGTTTGGTGTTAGGAGAACTGAAGAGTTTGGAGACTGAAGCTCTAGTGATTAAGCCTTTTATTTAACTGTTGGATCTTTAGTAAGTCATTATCTTAATTATGTGCCAATACTAAGCCTCTTGGTGTTTAACACCAGCCTGATGTTGGTCCATAGAAGGGATTCATGATACAAAAAAGGCAAATCATTCCTCAAAACTTTTACTGCCATCTGCTGGCAAATAGTAAAATAAATATGTGTTCCATTGCTAGGACAGTAAGTGGAGCCCCCTGGAGTTGTTCTTCACACAACCTATGCAACCATTCCTAGGAATTCTGTCTAATGAGGTGTCTGGGACATATCAGGTATTCTGTAAATGTTAGATAAATGAATAAATGATGAATGAGTCACCCATATCAATAAGTAATCTCTGTTCCCTTGATATTATTTTCTAATCACAGAGCAGCTTATGATCATCTTTTTAAATTATATAATTAAATGTTTATAAACCACAGACAAATTTATCTATATGTACATTATTACAAAATATAAACAAAGCCTAGCATAGTAGAGTTGACATTTGCAAAGTGCCTGCCTATACATATTTATTTTCACAATTGCTCCTCATGGCTGTGCATCAAGGTCAACTGGCCAGATCTTTTAATGTCAAATTTTCAAACAAGCAAATAGTGGTTCTAAGGGTGTAAGTTGCTTCTTCAAGGTTGAGAGACTCTTAGTAGCCTACGTCTTCTGATTCCAAATCCAACAAATTTTCTTCGACCCCGTAAGTTTTAATAAATCAAATGGAGTCAAGAAAAATTTGATCAATTGAACTGAAATTCTTCAAACTATAATGTTTTGATTGCTAGCTATGCTTATAAATATTCTCAAAATTCCCCATTACCTCTCTTCAATATTTAAATCCAAACATCTTGATTTAAATTTAAGACGTTTCATTACATCATAGCTTTCTACAATGTCTTGTAATGATTGATGGATTGTTAGTGGCACAAGTGAATATAGATGTTGATCTACTTGGGATTAGTACTATTATTATAACTGTAAATTATTGAAAGTTATTAAAATATTTAAAAGAGCACCAGAGAGAAGCCTTTTATTCGTTGAACAATTAGAGATAGCTTGGCTCTATAAAGTGCAGAAATATTACATTTAATAAAAGCACTGGTTACATCTTAAAGTACTCTCCTATCATGTAATTTGGAAAATTAAAACATATTTATAATTTTTTAAATAGGCCTTTCCTCAGTTTAAATGGGTTTGTATAAAGGCACACTACATTTAAAATTTAGGACAATAAAATTTGAAAAACAATGACAGTCCCTTGATAAGAATATTAAAATTATTAAATTAATTTTGCATACACCAACACTCAGAGGATTAATTTCACTTTGGGGGAAAAGAAGGCAATTCAGACTCACTCTATCAATATGGAGCACTTTTCTTCACACTCTCAAAAATTAATTGCTGTGAGAGATGACCCTGAGATAAGTTACAATGATTTCCCAAATGTTAAAAGACAAAGAAAGCAGGAGGACCAGTTCTAGAGTCTTGAGACTGTCGATCCTGTTACTATTTGCACTGATTCTACACAAGGACAGGCAAAAACAAATTACATGTTCAGCTTCGTTACTAGCTCCAATCCCTGTAGCTCACTTCTCAGTTTCATTACTAACTATCTTTCTTTTTGAAAGAAGACCATTTTATTTACAAAATCATATGAAGTCTAACTTTCTTTTAGTCCTGAATGAGGTTCCTTTGTTCCATTAATTGCTTCTCTAGAAGGACTTTACCTCGGGTAGAACATTAGCTTCCTGTGTCATTGAAAAGACTCATCTGACACCCCCGGGACCCACCAACTTCCCTTCTGGCTCTCTGAGCTCCTATTCTGCATTAAAAGTAAAGTGAGAAAATGCTCTGCTTAACTCCTTTGATATGAAGTAGGGAGGGAAATCCTCTGGGTTACTCTTTGACAATAAAAATAATAATTTACATTAGCCTGTCTTCCCCAAGTGCAAAAGAAGACCCAGTTGATTTAATAGAAACTTTGTACAAAGAGGCCGATATCAAAGAATGAGAGCAGAGCAGATAGAGAAAGGATCTGAGAGAGGCTGGAGCCAGGTAACAGCCTAGATAGAAGATGAGTTTGTGGAGATCTCCCCCGTAATCTTCAAACTAGTAGACACGCACACACCTGTGCTCTATTTTTAGAAGGTGCATTTCTCTAATGTACAATACTTACTAGACCTTCACCAAAGAGAGTAACTGTAAGCAGATGTCTGGTTTAACTAATCAACTGGGCAATTCACCCCTCCTTTCCTCACGATGTTGCCTTAGGTAAATGTTCTAAGTAGGTATGTTTGAACTTGAATTGCAGGAGAGATGAATAGCCTTATTCTTACCTTAGGTTTTAGTATAACAGTGCTTCTATTTTATATATGTGAACATCCAGGAAAAATATTTATTCATCATACTTGCTTAATTTTTAAAGAAAGAAGAAAGTGATTTTAAAAATGTAAAAAGTCTTATGAAAGCAACCCATACACACTGCAGTTTGGGAGTTTGAATAAACAAAGATCCAAACGGCAAATGCAGTTAATCAGAAACTGAAGTTATCACTGGAGATTTATGATTACCAAGGCTGTGACCAAGTTTTGAACACAAAGAAAAACTAATTGCAAAAGTTACAGAATTACAGAATTTTCTTTCCATTGACCATTAAATTCAGACTTGACAATAACATTCCAAACTCACTTCATTAGACATTAATCTTGCAGTGGAAATGAGAGACTTTTAAAGGATTATTTCTGCTACAATAAAAAACACATCTTACTACTATATAACAGTAAGGTTGTGTTGGGAGTGGTAAGTAAACTATTAGGCCTCGTTAGCTAATTATACTATTGACATTCACTTAAGTTAGTCAGTTTCTCACTTAATGTTATTTTCTATTCGACTGCTGTAGTTCAAAATGTTTTGACTCCTGAAAAGGGAATATATCATTGTTGCCTTTCCCCAGTCTAACTGCACACCACTTTCCAAAGCAATAGCTTCAATCATGCTTCATAAAATCCCCTGCAAGTATATTGTTGGACACATAAATCAGCAAGCTGGGATTTTAGTAGTTCTAAGGCAAGACCAGGGATCACTGACTGGTGGCTTTCCATGGCTCTCTTTACAAGAGAATAAACAAAATTATGAGTGACACTGATAGTGTGTCTGATACTTGCTGCTACATTCTTAATTCGAGAACAAAACACTAGCATAGAGGGATTGGACCCCAGGGTGAGGGTCTCTATTTCCAAGCATCTCTGACTTCATCAGGACACAAGGCATAGAAGTACTACATGTTCTTTTTCACAAAAGCTAGGTCCCTCTGTTATGCATCTATGCCTCTCTGAGTGTCATGCATTGTGAAATTGTACTAGATAGAGCGATCCTTACAATGATGGTCTCCTTCCACCCTGTTTCATTACAGTGAATATGTGTTCCTCTTCAGAGATGCTTGTCTCTGAGTGCCTCTTTATAACCACTTGTATTCTGACTTATAAATTAGCTGAATCACAATTTCACATCTATGTTACATATACACATCCAAATTTTGTGTCTGTGTATTAGCTAAACCTATATATCTAAACATTTCTAGATTTCCTATGCATCCAAATTCCAACACACTTAGCCTCTGCAATGATAAATTCAGACTCCACAACTGAGACGTTTTTCTTCTCCAAACCACTCACAATGTAATCATAAGTCTGCATAAACTTGCATCCTAGTATGCCCCCATGCTGCTCCACACTATCTACACTTACTTAATTGCAGTTGTATTTTAACTGCAATTTTCAGGGATTGTTTCCTAGTACTCAAAAATACCTGTCTATGCTGTAAATGAACAGTCAAACACAATCAGAGCCATCTGAAAATTAATGCAGCCAATCTGCAGGACATATGTGTATGGTGATCTTTGCTTAAGAACCACTGGTTTAACGAATTGGGCTAATATTAGCTTCAGATGGACATAGCTGCTTTCGGTCTTTTGCTAAGACCGAAATATTTCATACTCTATGTTAGGAGGGGGAAATGAGCAGAATCTTATCAAGACACTTTATTATGAACTATAGCAATATCCAACATTTGCATACTGATTTCTGAACATTAAATCTGCATCCAATCGTGTTTCATCAGCCACTAACACTATAGCTGTGGGGAGGAGAAGGGCAGGGAAAGGAAGGCTTCACATCCAAAATGTCAAGCCCTGTTGAAGAATGATAGAAGGACTCTGTGGAAGAGCAGAAACAACCGTCTTCTGGGCTTAAAATGGAGTTCTATCACCCCCTGCCGGACCAAACGAGCAATACAGAAGAGGCTAAAAATGCTTAGAATTAAATATTGGGGGGATATTTTAACTTGTCTTGTAATTTATTATTTCTTTTTTTTTAAAAAAAAAGAACAATGTCATGCTACACTAACAATATAACATTCTTTGCAATCATTACATATCTCAAAATTACAGCTATTTTATTTTTCCTTTAAAGACTTTCACCAATGCACGTTTTAGCATTTTGTGTCCCTAATTAAACGTCTAAACTTGTCTGGACTGTTGAAAATGCTTCAATTTATTGTAAATATATTTCATATGAACGCTTACAGTCTAAACAGTCTGATCAATTCATCTCTATCTCTCTACAGACAAACAGTGATAGCTTCCACAAATTCCCTCTCAGGTTATTCTACCAGGCTATTCTTTTTTTTTTTTTTTTTTTTTAAGAGATAAAAGCTCCCACCAGTTCTCCACAACCCCAAAAATCCTTTACAGGTGTAATTAAAATCAAATGTCATAAAATTATTCCACCTTTCTGTATTAATAAGGTGTTGGGGGTCAAAATGAATGACTGCAACACATCCCTAGTTTTATCCATTTGCTTTCTTATACACAATATCCATCACCCCTTTCTTAGTTTCCAACAGAAATAAGCCATCATCATTCACTTCATAGTCAGAAATTAAGGTTTTGGGAAAGGGGTGGAAAAAAAAAAAGACTCTCCAAGAATCGCATGTCTTGCACACAACAGATATTCTGCAAATGAGTTTAACGCTGATAGTTTTTGCTGCTTCTGTAAAACACCACCGTGCCCTTTCCTTCCGCAACCTCAGATATTTCACTGTTAACACACACCAACATACTCATCCAATTTTTGACCATGAAAATAAGAGAAAGCCAAAATCTCAGAGAGAGACGGAGAGAGAGGAAAAGAAAAAAGAAGCCTTTTCCCTGGATATCCTGCTCACTGATATCCCCTCTCCAATTCTGTATTTTACCTTCTCTTATTTAGGGGTCTCCACACAACAGATACAATTTTAGGGACAGCTAGAGAAAGAACGAAAATAACCCTAACTACCACAACAACAATAACTGGAACTTTAGTTCTTTCATTTAATTCTTCCTGCGCCCCCCGCTTTGCCTCTCTTGGCTGGGTGGAAGGGGGAGGGAAAGTAAATGCAATAAAGCACCACACTCCTACCTTGCCCGCTACTGACAAGCAACCCGAGCAGGTAGAAGGAGAGGAGGAGGCTCATGTTCAGGACGTGACAGCGGTGGACAGTTTCAAAGTTATTAAGTCCAGCCCTGGAGAGAGAACCCTTCGCTGCCCCGGCCGCCTCTGCTGGAGCCGCCGCCGCCGCTTCCGGGGTGCCCCAGCCGCCCGCAGCCCGCGCGCTCCTCCTCGCAAAGTGACTGCAAGCTCCGCTCCTGCCGCACTATATCCAGGCAGCAGCGGCGGCAGCGGCGGCAGAAGCAGCAGCAGCAGCGGCCGCCGCGGCGGCAGCAGAGCCGGGCGGGGAGGGCGGGCGGCGGCGGCGGCGGGGGCGGGGGCGCGGCGCGGGAGGTGCGGCCGAGGCGTATCCCTCCGCGCCGCACGGCGGCCGCTCTCCCGCGAGGCGCGCGGCCCCCGGATTCGTCCGCAGTCGAGCCCGAAGCCACGGGTTCGGTCCCCGGTGCCTCCAGCTAGAGGGGCCGCCGCGATCGCGACGGCGCCACTCGCCCGCCGGCCATCCGCAGGTTCATGGAGGCCCTGAGCCGAGAAGGGCGTGGGGATGGGGGCAGCCTGGAGCTCCTTCACAGCTTCACAGCCAACGGCCACCTCGGGGCAGCTGAGCTGATGCTGATGCAGATGCAGATGCTGATGCTGATAGTGATAGTGATACTGCAGGCGGCCACCCGGCCCTGCACCCCCAGCGCGTCCCGGCTCAACGGAATGGGGGTTCTGGAGGCTGGCAGTGTGTCCCGCAGCTCTTATTCCTTTAGGGCGAGGGAGGAGGGGGATTCTATGTCTCTGCGTGGACCTCCCTCTCCCTCTCTCGCTCAAACCTGAAGCCGGCTGGCACCTGGCGCGGCAGTCCCCTTCCCACGCTCCCCATCCCGCCGCGGCAGAGAGAAAGCAGTCGTCCCCTAGAGTCTACCCCGTCCGTCTCCTCGGGCGCTAGAGGGTAGGCAGAAAAAATCATGTACAGAGTGTTTCATCTACATCTCGACCCATTACTGTTGGGGGCGGCAGGTTAAGGGAGAGGCACTGGGGAGGGGGCGAGCCGCGGGCGGGGCTGCGTTCAACTGAGCCTCAGCCCCAGCTGTGTCCTTGGAGGCCTGAAGTCTCTCCTGGCCTCACCCCTCTGGCTCTGCCCTAGGTCCCAGTGCGCTGCACTGGCCAGATCCCCGCCAGGGGTGCACCGAGGGAGGTCTGCAAAGATGAGTTCGAGGGGGAGCCGGTTCCTTCCCCAGATCGGTGCCCCACCCCCAACACCCAAGTACCCGCGAGTGTGCGCGAGTATCAGTTGAAGTGAGGCAGCCGTGGCAAGCGCCCAGAACTAACTCTGCTCCCTGAGATTGGGACTTACCGTTATTTCTCCTGGAAGGGTAGGAAAACGTTTGTGAGATTAAGGTCACATCTCCTGCAAGAGCTGTAAGAGGCAGAATGACCGGCCCTGGGGGGTGGGGGAGAAGTAACAATCTGGCCTGAGGTCACTGCAACCTGCAGGAGCGGTCACTGGGTCCTTGCATCTGCACTTTCCCTCTGGCTCCTTAGAGAACTCAACTGCCTCGCCCCAGACTCTGCTAGGAACCTAGCTCCTTCCTTATCAGGGAGAACATAGAAATAGCCGGGGGTGAGCGCGGAGATAAGAAATGTTGGAGAGCTCGGAATCCAGCCCCTGCCTGGGGATTTCATGCTGAAATGGTCGCTGCCTACAGGGAGGGTAGGGAGCCAGAGTAGACACAGGCTAACATGCATAGGGAGATACTGTCTGTGATTTGCCCTCCCGGGGCAGAGTGGTTTATACAGATGATTTACCTATTTTACACCCTGGGATGGGATTATTGGGAAGAGAGGAGGGGAAAGGCGGCCCTCAACTCGCACCATCGCTAAACACCTATAAGCAATGGCCCTCTCAGCACCTCACAGCTTGAGAACCTCTTCTTTCCTCTTGATCTTATAGCAGACAAGGTATTTAGAAAGTTGTTTTGCCAAGGTACCTTTCTCACACCCTTTACTGGCTCTAGAATGCACTAACCACACTTCAGTAAGCTCATAGTCAGCTCTTTGCAGGAAAGGGTGGAAGTAGCACATTTATAGATGTGAAGAACCAGTGATTCTTTTATTTACTCCAATTCTTCACGTCTCTTGGGCATTGAAAAACGCTACACAGTAGGCCTTCTGCATCCACAGTTCTACATCCTCAGATTCTACCAACCGCGGATGAAAAATAATTTAAAAAAATGAAATGATACAATTAAAATAACAAGTAAAAAATACAGCAAAGTATTTACAAAGCATCTGCCTTATACAGTATGTTACGCCTAATCCAGAGATGAGATAATATGCAGGAGAAGGTTATATGCAAATATTATAACTATTTTGTGTAAGGGACTTGAGCACCCAAGGATCAGTGAGAATACTGGAATTAGTCCCCCTGCGAATACCAAAGGATGATTGCACCACACACACACACACACACACACACACACACACACACACACACAATCACAGAAGGTAGTTAAAAGAATACTACCTGTGTTAAATAGCATCTTCATCCAATCTGCCATCTTTCAATTTGACACTGGGATTGGCCAAGTGCCTGTCACACACACATAGAGGTACACCTGTTAATCAGGTGGAAATATTGACAACTGGATTCTCCTCTGTGTTATTAGAAGTCAGGTTACTTTTGTCTTAGGCAATGGGTTAAACCACGCCAGAGGAAAATGTGACTGGTATCCTGTAAGATAATTTAGATAGTAAGTCTTCTTAGAGTGAGGTTAGGAGGATGGTAGCAATAATCTATCGGACAAGAATGAAATTTTTGATTAGAAGTTTGTATCATAAGACTGTGCCCAAACTCCTGTGTGTGTGTGTGTGTGTGTGTGTGAGAGAGAGAGAGAGAGAGAGAGAGAGAGAGAGACAGAGAGAGAGAAAGAGAGAGAGAAAGAGAGAGAGAGAGAGAGAGAGAGAGAGAGAGAGCATGCACCTGTGCAAGAGAGAGAGAGAGAGAGAGGAAAAGAGAGAGAGAGAGCACACCGTGTGCATGGAAAAGATAAATGGACAAACACTAGGTATTGAAGAATATAAAAGAAAGGTGACACAGCTCTTAATCCAGCCCCTCAATTTGCTAATAGTCACTTGTTGAAGATATCAGGCATAAGCATTCAATTCAATCATATAAATCAGGTTTTAAAAAACGCCACAAGAAAAGTGAAAATGCACTGCTGTTGTAGCAGAAGAGGAGAGGATCTTTTCTGAATAGAGGATTAAGAAAGGATTCATGGAGTTTTGAGGAAAGCGGAGGAATTAGATAGGTAGGGATGTGGGCAGGGCAGAGAAAAACTTAAGCAAAGTCTGGGGGTGTGAAACCACACAGCATGTGTGGAGAGCAGAAAGAAGTCTAATTTGAAAAAAGCACAGAGTGTAAAATACAAGGTGGGAGAGATTTATGCTAACAAACTTGATATTCACAGCCTCTCACGATGTAAGTCCTGGCATGCACAGTCAGAAAAAGTTAGGACCTCCATCCCAGGGCTACAGGCCTGTTTGTGAATCATAGGCCCACATGAGGGTTACAGTTTGAATGTGTTTATCAAAAAGCATGTGTTGGAAACTGAAATTCCAGTGCAGTAATGCTGGGAGTGGGGCCTCATGGGAGGTGTTTAGATCTAGAGGGTTATACCCTCATGAATGGATTTATGCTGATTATAAAAGGGCTTACGGTTGTGGGTTCCATCTCTCAGTCTCTTGAACACACTCTGTTGTTTATATGATTCCTTCTACTATGTAATCATGGCCCTAGAAGGACCTCAGCAGATGTAATCCCTTGACCCTCAGTTTCCCAGGCTCCAGAACTGTGAGCCCAATAAACTTCTATTGTTTGAAAATTACCCAGTCTGCAGTATTCTGATATAGCCACACAAAATGAACTAAGACAATTTGAAAGCTTTGAAGGGTTTTCTCCATCTTTAGCCTTAATTTATGTTGCCAGTAAGGACTCAATAGCAGATTGTCATATACTAGAAAAAAAAAAAAAAAAAAAAAAAAAACCTGTCTTAACTGCTTCTTTGCCAAAAGCAGGAGTACCTCTCCAGGGCTCTATCAGAAGCACATTTATTTCCCATTGCAGTGGTAAAGTAATACGCAGCCTGACATTTGCCTTAGTCAGTTCTTCTTCTTAATAGATTGACCATGTGAGGACACCATGTAGAAAAATGTCCTCTTCTCACTATTCCCCTCCACCATTTGAAAGGAGTGCTTTCTATTTTGTAGACGTTGAATACTTTGATTGAATGTACCAAATCTATGAACATGAGTAAGCCATGTACAGTGTAGAATATAAAATGTTCAGAAATGCATCCTCCCTCATCTATGTAGCTCATAATTTGCATGTAAGACAATTTATCTACTTCTTCATCTAACCAAGGAAATGTTTAAGAGGCATAGTTGGGGTGACAGTTATTTCGTTTATAAAAATAAGAGCCAGTTGAACAGAACTTAGGAATCTATGAAAAGCTGAGTAGTAGGAAATACCAACACGGCTGGATGCATGGTTAACTGAAAGCAGATAAATTTGATTTAAAAGAATCAATAAGATGAACATAAAGGAGTAGCAGAGAGATAGAAAGTGATAAGGTGCATTATATGTGGAAATTTTCTTCTCAGACAGATTCTGCTTCTTTTGCAATCTGTTCTTGCAAAAAGCATGCAGGTTTATAATACACACATAGAGTCTAGGCATGAATGATGTGCTGTGGATAGCATGTAAACATTATTTTTACTTGTGTATTTCTGATGTTATTTTTGTTTAATCTCTCCATTGACAGAATTCAAATGTGTTAAGATCATACTATTAAGAAATAGGACATTCCATGTGATCATTTATATTTTTAACATGTCACAAACCATTATAACTATTCATTTACTTGTCTAGAAAATTGCCTGTTTTGACTTTTCTTATTGCCACAAAGGAAGAAAAATATCCAGTACATATATAGACAGATAACCTAAAACCTGTGTGAATAGATGCTCCGGCTACTGCCTTCCCTCTCCATTAATGCGGCTTTTTCTGATGATCGTGTCTTGGAAAATAATTTCAAACTTTTTGACATAACAACATTTTAGACCCTTTACCAGACTATTTGTGAGCATATATGCTCACAAATGTTATAACAGCAGCTACTTTAACGACAGGCTTTAGATTTTAACACCTTTCTTTTAAAATGTTTTACTTTCCTAGCTGTTCTATTTGAAATTAAGAACCAGAAGAGACAGATTTATGGTACTGAGGCACCCGCATTGTCACAGATTCTTACTTTTTAATTTCTTCAAAGATACATAGGGTCATTTTCCTTCATGGCTACTTCATGTTCCCTCTGGGCAAATAACTGCTCACTTCGCTCTGAAATTATGCAATAACCGCCTATAATTTGCCACTTCCCAGAATAATATTTTCTTAACTCTAAGGGGATATTATATTTTTCTTCACCAAGACATCCCTGGGAAATACAATGATGGACAGATCAGAAAAATTAACAAACCTAGAACACATTGACAAAATAGTGATTGATACAATTTCAAGAACATATTCAAGACAAAGTAAGATAGGGAACAGGAATCAGGCAGCGGACAACAATGATCCTGTTTGATATGACAAGGATCATGATGCAACATTCAGGTTGCCCATTTATTGATCACAGCACTCAGGAATCATATTTTTGTTCACAGTTAATATTGACCCAGGTGACATCTGCACAAATCCTTCTATGTGAAGGGGAGTTATCACATACCAGGTAACAATAAATCCTTCATCACTGGCAACCGATCCCATACAAACATAGGTTTGATTGATTAAGACATAACATTAATCAATTGCATTTTTATAGGGCAATAAAATCAGTAATTTCATTCAAAAATCTCTTATTGCACAAAATCATTTGGTTCTTTCCTTAATGGAGATGTGCTTCCATTAATTTTCACCTTAGATAAGTTCTGTTAGTATTAGGCAAGCTAGTAGTAGCAATAAGATTCTTTTCTATAAAACCAGAAATCATTAATATTCTACCTAATTAACCACCAAGACATATTATTTGGATACACATTTGTTTTTAATTTTAATGTTTAGAGGAAAACATTTTTATACCTTACATCTACATGAAATAATCCTAAGTCATTTTAAAGAAAATAACACATTTCCCTTACCAACATTCTTTATGATTGGTCTTCAATTTTGTTTTTTGTTTTTTTTTTTCTTCTCTTTTTCTTTCAAACGGAGTCTCTCTCTGTTGCCCAGGCTGGAGTGCAATGGTGCGATCTTGGCTCAGTGCAAGCTCCGCCTCACAGATTCAAGCGATTCTCCTGCCTCAGCCTCCCCAGTAGCTGGAACTACAAGCGTGTGACATCACACCTGGCTAATTTTTTTTTGTATTTTTAGTAGAGACGGGGTTTCACTTTGTTAGCCAGGATGGTCTCTGTCTCCTGACCTTATGATCCACCAGTCTCAGCTTCCCAAAGTGTGAGATTACAGTTGTGAGCCACCGTGCCTCGCCTGGTCTTCATATTTAAATAATTATGTACCCAACACCTGTTACTGCATTTCACAGCCTTTCTAAAATTAAGAACCTCAACACCTATGAAAGAAATTTTTTAAAAAAATACCTGGGCTACGTTAAAAAAAAAGAGGGAATAGAAAAACATTTAGTTTTATTGAAAAATAAAATAAAACATTTAGTTTTATTTTATTGAAAAATTAATGTTTACTCTTCTCAAATTCTGCCATGCTAATTACAAAAAAAAAAAAAAAAAAATAGGAAAGCCCGCACACTACCAACCAGACAGAGGCTATCTCTTGAACATTTTGGTATTTTTTTCTCCTCGTCTTTCATGTAAATATATATTTTATTAACATAATGAGATAATATTATTTGACATCTTTAAATTTTGTTCTGTAATGTAAATAAATTTTACATTTTCATTATTATTTTTTTTTTTTGAGATGGAATCTCACTCTTGTTGCCCATGTTGGAGTGCAATGGTGCGATCTTGGCTCACTGCAACCTCTGTCTCCTGGGTTCAAGCCATTCTGCCGCCTAAGTCTCCCAAGTAGCTGGGATTACAGGCATGCTCCACCACACCTAGCTAATTTTGTATTTTTAGGAGAGACAGTGTTTCTTCATGTTGATCAGGCCATTCTCGAACTCCCAATCTCAGGTGATCTGCCCGCCTTGGCCTCCCAAAATGCTGAGATTACAGGCCTGAGCCACTGCCCCCAGCCTATTAATTTTAACAAATATAAATTTAATGAATTAATTTGCTGACATAGAATGAACCCAACATTCTTAATAATTTTCCTACACTAAGACAGTAAGAGTTTATCTGTAATTTTAATTATTATGATGAGTAACACCACAGTGTAAATGTCTCTATCCATAAAGCTTTAAGAATATTACAGATTACATTCTTAGACTACTAGAAATTAAATAGTTTGCAAAAACATATGACCATACATAGGTACTGAACTCATATTGCCTAAATTGTTTTCCAAACTGTATAATTTACCCTATAATCTGGAAGATGTGAGACACTCCATTTCTATCAACATTGTTTACTATATTTTAATTTATATTTTGTTGGTTAATCTAGAAGTTTCCATTCTGTAATATCTACCTTTAATCATCTTTAATTGTCAGTCTGTAGATAAATTTTCAAATTCACATTTGTCAGATTTAAGGTGCAATGAAGGACAGCTACACATTAATATGTTATATTTTAAGGACCTTATTCTTCTGCTTTAGGATCCAGGAATTCCCACTGTACTTTTTAAGAGAAAATGTTGCAAAACTCTATAATTTGGCATAATGAAAACTTCTCAATTATTCTAGCTCACCAGCGTCAATTTTCTGTACTACATCCACACAGATAAAGTCTAAGTATCCCCATCCATTTGCTAGTAGGAATATCTCAGAATGCCTGAGAAATGTTGACATGTTTCACACGCAGGATCAGGAAGATGTTTCTCATTCCAGCCTCATCTTTGCTCTACTCTCTGGCAGTTATTTTTGGCCTTCTTGTAATAGACTTCCCCAGGCTCTATCTTCCTTCTGTATCACTTCACTTGACGGCTGAACACATCTGCCTGCCTTAACTCCTCAGGGCTCAAGCAAAGACATTTAATAAAGCATATGGAAAATTTGAGAACAGAGACAGAGTAACTTATTAGAGGGAAACCCGGTATTGAGTAATGAATACCTACCCGTTTTCTTGAAGACTGTTGGCTACTTCTTTGATTCTCAAAGTGTGGGATTACAGGTGTGAGCCACCGTGCCTGGCCTGGTCTTCATATTTAAAGAATTCTGAAGGGTCCCTTTATGGATCCTTTTCTTGGTCCCATGAATTTTTTTATGCAGCAATTACCTCCCAAAGAAGCGTTTCTCTAACCCAGAACTTCAAGATTGGGTTCCGTGCCCCTTGAAACATGCGACAGTATTTAGAGAATTTGTTGTATTGCCATGACTGAAAGGAGGGTGCTCCTCACATCTTGTGGGAAGAGGCCAGGGGTGTTGCTAAATATCTCATGCACACAGGAGCCCTCCACAACAGTTAATTATCCAGTAGAAAACATCAGATCAAAGGACTCTACTCTAAATTGTTTTTTCTTAGGCTCAGTATAAGAACAATTCCCTGAATCTCTAGAAAATGAACAATTTGTTTGCTTCTTCAAAACCAAAGTCTGTCCCATCCCATAATCTTCTCAGAAATATATATTTACACCTACAAACATATATACAAATATGTTATAAATATATATATTTCCTATGCATATAAAGAAAAAATATATATTTTAAATATATACCTATATGTATATATGTGTATATTTAATGGATGACAGAGCAAGACTCCATCAGAAATATATATATATATACATATTTGTACATATTACATATATATTATACATACATACATATATACATATTCTATACAAATATGTATAAATACATATATACATATATATAAATATTTCTGACAGAGTCTTGTTCTGTTGTCCAGGCTGGAGTGCAAGGGCATGATCCTGACACACTGCAACTTCTGCCTCCTGGGCTCAAGTGATTCTCCTGTCTCAGCCTTCAAAGTATTTGTGACTACACATGCATGCCACCGTGCCCAGCTAAGTTTTGTGTTTTTTGTAGAGGCATGTTGGCCAGGTTGGTCCTCAAGTGATACACCTGCCTTGGCCTCCTAAAGTGCTGGGATTATAGGCATAATTCACTGCACTCAGCCTTCTCAGAAACATTTTGAATAATGTAATCTCTTTTAAGAGCAAACGTTGACTCTATACAGGTTATGTTATGACTTCTCGTGACCTAAATAAAGACAATAATAATGTAGAAATTTAAGTTTTGACAGTTTGTTTTCTCAGAGTATGTTGTCTGGGGGTGCCCAAATGGAAAAATGCCTGGGGTAGAGTACCTCTATTTGTGGGCCTATATTATGAATACAAAATGTCTTGGGTATAAACCTAAACAAATGGCTAGAAGACGAGTATGTTCAGTCCTGCTTACCTGATACTCTCTCTCAATCTTATAAACAAATATTTGTCAATTGCACAGTTTTAGAGCAGTGAGAAGAAAGGAAACTCCAGAGAATGAACTGTAGTTTAAAAACTGCTGAAGTCTTAACTGATTTCTAAAAATAAACAATCATATTTTCCAGAAATGCTTATCTTGCTAATTGTACACTCACTCAGTGTGTCCTCTCTCGGTGGAAGGGACAGGACTGCTCTCGGGGCCTCTTTATAAGAGCAATAATCCCATTCATCAGGGATGTGTTCTCATGACATCATCATCTCCCAAAGACCCCACCTTCTAATATTATCACTTTGGTCATATGGTTTTAACATATAACTTTTGGTTGAGACACAAACGATCAAACCATAGCACTGGGTAAACCAGAATGAAAGCATCCGTGGGAACCTATGATGTCTCCATGAAATTTCTCCAGACTTATCTAAAACCTCATTGTCTTTCCTGGTTTCTCTACTCCATCAATGGCTTTGGATCTTGGTAACTCACCTCCTTTCAGCATGTCATATTTACAGGTAAGTTTTATACTCTCTTTCCCATCTTTGATTTTGACCTTATCCCTTTCTTACCACTTGAAGTCACATATTCTAATAGTTGACAAGGACTCATACCTACTACCATGCTAACTACCCTCTCTCTGGAACTCATGTTAGTTTAAGGCCGATTCCCTTCATTGTTCTGATGGCTATTTCTATTGTACCACTAATGAGTTGCCTTCAATCAGCATCCTAGACGTGTGAACAAAGCAGCGCTCCTAACTCATGTTGCAGACTTTTAATGAAGGGCTAGGATCATTCTGAAATTAATCAGAATTATTTGATTTATCACAGAGTTATCTGTGTTATTTGATTTATCAGAGCTAAAGTAGCATTGTCTTAGAACACTTGAGGTCTGTTTTTTTTTTTTTTAACTTATCTTGAAACAGAGAAGTTCTATTTAAAAATCATAGGGTACTGAGAAAATGGAGTTAATACTGGTTGCAGAGCAGATATAGAAAAAGCTGTAGAGAGAAACCAGGAATATAGCAACTTCAGTGAAGCCTGCTACTCAAATACACTTTTTACTGCTGCCCTTATGAAAAGAATAATTATACCCAATGCACCTTGAAATTAGCAAACGGCAACATTAAAGAGTGGTCAAAAAATGTAACTTCAAAATTCATTGTTCATACAAGAAAGAAAAATCAATGCTCAGAAAATTTGACCTTTAAGTACATCTTCAAATTATAGGTGGCATCTTTAACAAAAAGTATCACAGTAACTTCTAAGTACAGTATAATTAGGCTTATTCAATATTACCAAGGCCAAAGTCTTGTTCAATTCAATGTTTTCCTCTTTACTCCATTTACATGAATACATTATTTAGATTTGTAGAAAGACTGTTTTTCCTTTCAAATTAAAAGTTATAATTTTTTTTATGATTACCTTATGTACAAGTTTTCTTTCACTAAGAATCAAGTATAAGTAGTAAAGTTAAAATTTTGTTCTCTGTACCATTATCATTTGTATTCTATTGTCAATCAGTCATAAGTACAGGATGAGAGATGTTACATATAGCATATAAATTTGACTCCAAATTCACAAATGAAAAAATTAACACAGAAAAAGATTAAATGAACTGCTGAGTTTCAAAGAGCTTCAATAGAAAAACTATAACTTGCATCTAGTGTAATGATTTTTCTGCTACAAAATGCTTAAAAATGAAAGAAAGTTAAATTAATTTCCCAATCACTGCATAACATAATTCTATAATTTATGTCCTAAGTGAAGTGTGAGAATATTGCCTGTAAGACATTTTTTTAAAGTTAAACACTATCATAATAATTTAGAAGAACAGCTTTATTTATTGGTAACCCTAATGCCATTATCATATATATTAATAGATTCCTATGTTCTTAATTCAACTTTCATCTCTAATTACTGGAGTGACTACAGCTACAAATGCCAAAAACTGATTTAAAAGTGTAAAATTAAGCCAAATAATCACAGGTTGACAATTTTTGGCTAAAAATCCCAAAGAGCTAGTTTAATTTTTTCTAAGCGTGTCTGGTCAACAGATAGATGCTCAATAAATAATAGGTAATTGGCTGTAACCAACTCTTTAAGCATATTGCAGAAAGGGAAAAGGGATGATACATGTTTCCTGCTATTAGGTAATTCAGAAAGTAATATACTATAAGTTCTATGAAATAGACCCTAGTTTTGGTTTTGTTTGTAACATGTAATATCACTTTATTGATTGTGAGTGCTTAATAGATACCTATTGAAAGTAAAATTTAAATTTGAATTGCCTGTAATTAAAGTGACTAAACTCTTATTATGATGGCTATAATAAAAATGAGAAAAAAGGACATAGGTAAAAGATAATTACAGAAGGAATGCCTCTATTAAATATATTAATGTTTTATAGTATAATATAATCTATGTGCCATATCTAAACCTAAAGAACTTACTGACTTCCACATTCAGTAACAATTTTGTAAATCTGAATGGGTTACATGTGTTGGGTACTGATTTAAATCTTTTAAACACATCATCCAATTTATTTTTCACAACATTATGATTAACATTGCTACTCCCACTCAGTAGAAGAGATTTTATAAAATCACAGTACCACTGTATGTCAGAGATGTGGTTTGGACCCAGGCATCCTTGAATGTTTTTTCAGTCAGTTCAAAACATCTCTTTTAACTGTAATGTAATCATAAGCTACTTCTTAAGAGGAAAAAAAAGATTTTTTAAAAATAAAAAAGTAGAAAAATTAAAAATTTTTCTCACAGATTACAATTTTGATGTATGACATGGTTTGGCTGTAAAATTTTTCTCACAGATTACAATTTTGATGTATGACATGGTTTGGCTGTGTCCTCACCAAAAATCTCATCTTGAATTGCAATAATCTACATATGTCAACGGTGTGACATGGTGAAGGTAGTTGAATCATGGAGGCAGTTTCCCACATACTGTTCTGGAGATCATGAGTTCTAAGGAGATCTGATGGTTTCATAAGGTGCTTCCTCCTTTGTGCTGCTCTCATTCTCTCTCCTGTAACCACATGACGAAAGATATGTTTGCTTCTCCTTCTGCCATAATTGTGATTTTCCTGAGACCTCATCAGCCATGCAAAACTGTGAGTAATTAAACCTCTTTTCTTTACAAATTTCCCAGTCTCAGGTATGTCTTTATTAGCAGCCTGAGAACACACTAATACAATGTACTTAGAGGCCAAAATGAGAAAAATCATCAACAAAAATTCTAAGTCAATAGCCTAAAATTTTAAAAAGTTCACAATATTAGTTAGCTTATCTCTGACAGTCATAAAGTTTAGAGATATTAATTATGATACACACACACACACACACACACAGCATGCTTGCAAGTTTTCTCAGCAAAGGTAAATACCCACCTTACATGTTTTGTTATCTTTTCATGGCAACATTTATAGCTTTATGTAAAAAACGGAATTCCTAAATTATGTTATGTTAACTGACATAAGTAATAATTTTAGAAAAATATCACTTTTTGCATGTAAACAGTTTAGAAGAATGACAACTTAGAAATAATAATAATAACCAGTATACTATTAAATATTAATGATAGTGTACCTTTATTATTGCATTTTGGATATATTTAGCACATGTTTAATTTCTCTTAAGTCATGACATTTATAATATCTAAAAGTGTATGGCATAATATATTATATTGAACACATTAAAAAATTGTTCCTCGGCAGGGCGCGGTGGCTCAAGCCTGTAATTCCAGCACTTTGGGAGGCCGAGGCGGGTAGATCACGAGGTCCAGAGATCGAGACCATCCTGGTCAACATGTTGAAACCCCGTCTCTACTAAAAATACAAAAAATTAGCTGGGCATGGTGGTGCATGCCTGCAATCCCAGCTACTCAGGAGGCTGAGGAAGGAGAATCGCCTGAACCCAGGAGGCGGAGGTTGCGGTGAGCTGAGATTGCGCCATTGCACTCCAGCCTGGGTAACAAGAGGGAAACTTCGTCTCAAAAAAAAAAAAATTTTGTTTCTCTTTATCAAAAAATGGTGCTCTTATGAACAACTTAAAGGAGAATAGTTAGAAATCTTCAACATAGTCTGTTGGAAACAGGATGAAAGAAGCACTTAACTGAATTTTTTTTGGTCAGGGTGTTTGTAGGAAATTCTCTTCTTGCAACAGTTTGAGTAATTTTCTGAAGTGCTCATAAGCCAAATTGCTGATATTCAACCAATGAGTAATTATCTAAACAGAACACTTCCCTGTGAATACTGCAGACATAATTAAAAAGACACTAACAACTTATGTTACAGTGTCCACCTATATTATTTACAGTATTCACATTCTAAAAAAAATTTTGAAAACATCCTCCAAATATATTATTTGTACTTTGTTCTAATATTCTTTAAAAGCAGTTATAAATAAATTTTGTGGGATAATAAACTGACAGAAGCTGTGCTGGTACAAACCATCACCTTACAAACTTCATTCATGATCAGTAATGATCACTGCATTTGTGAAAGCTGTCAGTGTTCGTGGTGGTTGATTTTACCTGTGCAGTTTGAATGGTAATTATGCTTACTGTGTAGGACATGTGACTGACTTTGTGTTCCGACAGCACCTGGTACACAGTTCAAATTTCACTAAGTGTTGAATAATAATCTTCAGAAATCAATTTAATAATAGTAAAATATGCAGTTCTGCAGTAAAATTATTTATCGTTTCTAGTCATTATTGAAAATATACTAGCTTAACAAAAAATGCTCTGTATTTGAGTCATTCTGTCCTACAGGGAAATTACATATATCTCCTGAGTGCATTTTCTGTTTTTAACATAAAAGAATAAAGTAGTGAATTCCGAAATAAATGAAGTGTAGATCAATGAGCAAAGAATATGGACAACATGCCGTACTGTTTCGGAATGTTTTCTGAAAAAGTTGGTATGGGTGCTCACAAAGCAGATGAAGCTCTCTAGGCAATTCATGTGTCATATACTGTCCTTTTAAACCATGTAACCAATGAAAGTACCCAAAGAACATGCCCTACGATCACAGGATTCCATAGATGCAAGAATTTTCAGGAGAACAAATCCAAGCCCAGAGGCTTCAAATTGAAGCACAGATACTAAGTGTCAGGCCTAAAGTCATGTGTAGATTGAGAGGTGACTTTTTCACTATGCTACCTTGTCCCAAATCAAAAAACATTTTTCTGCCACAGGTATAAACAGAGAGCTCTGTGCCATCAACATGGCTAACTAGAGGCACCCAGCACTTGCCTACTTCACAAAGAAGGATCAAAATAACCACAGGTGAAATAGAGAATGTAAAAAAGAACAACAAAACTCAGCAAAGAAGTGACACAGACCCTCTGAGGTACGGAAACTCACAATGGCAGCATAATGAGGAAAGTGAAGAAGCCAGCTAAGATAGACTCAGAGCCAAGAGCAACACCTCATTGAGAGGAAAAGGTGAGTTGGAGATCCCTAACGGTTTACATTTCTACCACAAATGCCTACAATCCTGGCTAAAGGAGATCCCCTCAGTCTTCATAGACCCTGAGTCTAGTAAAAAGCTGACTGGAGTTCACATGACTACATTTTCCTATACAGGAAAGTCAATCTAGGTTTTCCCAATCGCCAAGACCCAGGCTGCTGCAGCATGGCAACATTTTGAGAGTAGACTCACCAGAGATTACACTCTGTCTCTACTAAAAATACACACACACACACACACACACACACACACACACACACACAATTAGCCAGGCGTGGTTGTGCCTGCCTGTAATCCCTGTTACTTGGGAGCCTGAGGCATGAGAATAGTGTGAAATTGGAAGGTAGACGTTGCAGTAAGCTGAGATTGTGCACAGCACTCCAGACTGGGTGACAGAGCAAGACTCTGTCTCAAAAACAAAACAAAAACAGACCAAAAAACAAAAAGGCACATTATACTTAAGCTTTGAAAAGTAAAACTCAAAGAGAGAATTCTAAAAACAGCAAGAGAATAGCATCAAATCAAACATAAGGGAAACCCTATCAGACTAATAGCAAATTTTTCAATAGAAACCTCATCATCCAGGTGAGAATAGGCTGATATATTCAAAGTTCAAAAAAATTGCCAGTCAATAATTCTATATCTCACAAAACCATCCTTCAGAAATTAAAGGGGAAAAAGTCTTTCCCAGATAAGCAAAAACTAGGGAACTTTATCACCACTAGAACATACCTGTAAGAAATGCTTAGGGGAATCCTACATCTGGAAGTGAAAGAACGATGTCTACCATGATGAAAACACACAAATTATAAAATACATTTGCAGAGCACATGCACAAATGAGAGAGGAAAGAATCAAATGTTATCACTAAAGAAAAACCACCAAACCACAAAGGTAAACAACTAGAGAAGAAGAAAAGAACAAAAGATATACAAAACAATTAACAAACTGACAGGAGTGAGTTCTTGTCTATCAGTAACAATCTTGAAAGTAAACAGTATCTGTTCTCCAATTAAAACACGTTGATTTGCTGAACAATTTTTTTTTAAATCCAACTATATGCTGCCTATAAGAAACACCTGTAAAGACACACATAAACTAAACGTAAAGGGATGGAAAAAATATAATCCATGCAAACAAAAACCAAACATGTGAAGAAGTCAAAAAATATAAATAGACCTAATAAAGTTTATTATAAAATAATAAGTTAATCCATCCAGATAGAGGATATAACAATGGGAAATATATGTACATTCAATACTGGAGCACCCAGATTACACAAAGCAAATATTATTAGAGCTACACAGAAAGATAGAAAGCCATATAGTAACAGTTGAAAACTTCAGTGCTCCTCTTTCAGCATTGGACAGTTCATTTAGATAAAAATCAACAAATAAACATGAGTTAAAGTATACTCTAGACCAAATGGACCTACCAGACATTTGTAGAACACTTCATCGAATAGCTGTGGTATACATTTATTTCTTGTCACATGAAATATTCTCTAGGATAGATCATATGTTAGGCCACAAAACAAATATCAAAATAAGTAAACGATTAAAATTATATCAGGTATATTCTCTGACCACAATGAAATAAAACTAGAAATAAATAACCAGAGTAAGTTTGGGAAGTGTAAGAATATGTGGAAATTAAACAACAAGATCTGAACAACCAATTGGTCTATAAGGAATTTAGAATAAAGTTTTAAAATGTCTTAAAAACAAATGCAAATAAAAAGATAACATTTAAAAACCTATGGGATTCAGCAGAAGCAATAAACAATAATAACTACATCAAAATAGTAGAAAAATTCCAAATAAACAACCTAATGATGCACTGCAATGAGCTAGAAAAGCAAGAACATATGTTTGTTGAATGCATAAGTAACTTCTTTTGAAAAGTTTCTGTTCATATCCTTTGCTCACTTTTTGGTGTTTTTTTTTGTTTTGTTTTTGTAAATTTGTTTAAGTTCTCTGTAGATTCTGGATATTAGTCCTTTGTCAGTGGGTGGATTGCAAAATTTTTTCCTTCTGTTGGTTGCTGGTTCACTCTATTGGTAGTTTCTTTTGCTGTGCAGAAGCTCTTAAGTTTAATTAGATTCCATTTGTCTATTTTGGCTTGTGTTGCCATTGCCTTTGGTGTTTTAGTCATGAAGAAAGCTCATCATCACTGGTTATTAGAGAAATGCAAATCAAAACCACATTGAAATACTACCTTACACAAGTGAATGGCGATTATTTAAAAATATGGAGACAACAGATGCTGGAGAGGATGTGGAGAAATAGGAACACTTTTACACGGTTGGTGGGAATGTAAATTGATTCAACCATTGTCGAAGACAGTGTGGTGATTCCTCAAGGAACTAGAAATAGAAATTCCATTTGACCCAGCAATCCCATTACTGGGTATATACCTAAAGGATTATAAATCATTCTGTTACAAAGACGCATGCACACGTATGTTTATTGCTGCACTGTTCACAATAGCAAAGACTTTTAACCAACCCAAATGCCTGTCAATGATAGACTGGATAAAGAAAATGTGGCACATATACACCATGGAATACTATGCAGCCATAAAAAGGATGAGTTCATGTCCTTTACATGGATGAAGCTGGAAACCATCATTCTCAGCAAACTGAGACAAGAACAGGAACAGAAAACCAAACACCTTATGTTCTCACTCATAAGTGGGTGTTGAACAATGACAATGCAGGGACACAGAGAGGGAACATCACACACCAGGGCCTGGGGTGGGGGACTAGGGGAGGAAGAGGATGCGGAGATTGGGGAGGGATAACACTAGAAGAAATACCTAATGTAGGTAATGGGGTGATGGATGCAACAAACCACCACCATCGCACATTTATACCTATGTAACAAACCTGCACCATCTGCACATGTACTCCAGAACTTAAAGTATAATAAAAATAAAGAAATAAATGTTTGAGATGATGGACATTCTAATTACCTTTATCTGATTACTATATATTGCACATTTTGAAATATGTACCCCATGAATACGTAAAATTATTTGTTAATAAAAATAAAATGTTGAAAGTTAAAAAATAAATGAAAAGTGAAATGAAGAACAAATGAAACCCAAAGTTAGTAGAAAGAAATTAAGAATAAAGCTAAGAGCTGAATTAAAGGAAATAGATATAAAAATCATATAAAGATTAATAACTGCTGGGCAAAGCAGCAAAGAAGAAAGGACTTACAGAGTGCCTACATAACTTGGTTATAAGTAACATATAAACAAGGAACAACAAACTGCGGAAGGCCACAGAAGGCCTCTAAGAAGAAAGACCTCTCAATGTTCTAGTGCAGGGTGACGTAGTCTCTGTTACCATAAACATTGTGCTCAAGGACGTAAAACCCCTTTGTAGCACTAGGATGTAGCCAGACTTGTAGGCTCCTTGTAAGCTGCACATAGGTAACAGGATAAAGGTAACCAAATGTTCTTATTTTGTGAAATGCCCAAACCACCACTGTTATCAGTCTTTAGAATGACACACCAGTTCCAGCTCACTGATTCAGTTCTGGCTCACTGATTCACTCCACCATCACATCACTCTCTCCCCACCATCACTCCACCCCTGCCCTATAGGTCAAACTGATTGTAGTCAATAAATAGAGTGAGAGACCTGACCTTCACTTTCTCCTCCAGAGTAATAAGTGATGGCCTCCTCGTCCTACTCTTTGCACTCTTAATCTGTCTTTTTCTCATTCCTTTGTCAGCACCAAACTCAGGGTACCCATGGGTGAGGTGTGGGGCTAGTTTCCTACATTCCGGTGCCCAACGTGGGGCTCTTGAATCCCTACAAATAACATAATAATAAGCAAAGTGAACAAACAATTATATAGACTAAGAAAAAAAGAGAGATGATCCAAATAAATAAAATCAGAAATGAAAAAGAAGACATTACAGCTGATACCACAGGAATACAGAGGAAAATTAGAGATTATTATGAACAAGTATAATCTAACAATTGGAAAAGCTAGAGGAAATGGAAAAATACCAGTGACAATCTTTTTAGAAACAAAAAAAACTCCTAAAATTTGTATAGAACCACAAAAGACCCTGAATAACCAATAAAAGAACAAAGCTGGAGAGATCACAGTAGCTAAGTTCAAAATATGCTACAAAGCTATAGTAACAAAAACAACATAGCATTGGTATAAAAAATTAGACATATAGACTGATAAAGATAAATAAAAAACTCAAAAATAAATCCACATATTTATACTTACAATTGATTGTCCAAGGTAACAAGAATCTGTGTGGAGGAAAGTACACCCTCTCAATACATGGTACTAAAAAAAGCTAGATATTTATATGCAGAAGAATAAAACTAAATCCCTACCCTTACCAAAATCAAGTTGAAATGGTTTAAAGACTTAAATGATTCTTTAAATGGATCAAAAAACTAAATGAGTAATGAATTAAACACTTAAATGTAACATTCCAAACTACAAAACTACTGGAAGGAAACATAGGGAAACACTTCAGGATGTTAGTGCACACAAAAATTTTATGAGTAAGGCTTCAAAGGTATAGACAACAAAAACAGAAATACAGAAATGGGACTATATCAAACTAAAAAGCCTCTGCACAGCATAGGAAACCATCAACAGCATGAAAAGACAGTTTGTAGAATGGGAGAAGTATTTGTAATATGTATATTTGGCAAGAGACTAATAGCCACAATATGCAAAAAATTCAAACAACTCAACAACATTAAAAAAAAAACAATAATTTGACTTTTACAGTGGGCAAACATCTGGATAGAAACTTCTCAAAAAAGGTATAGAAATGGCAAACAAGTATAAGAAAAAAATTCTTAACAGCACTAATCATCAGGGACATGTAACTGAAAAACCACAATGAGATGTCATCTTCCTTCAGTTAAATGGCTATTAACAATAAGCCAAAAAGAAATAAATGCTGGCAAGGATGCAGAGAAAAGGGAGCTCTTATACACCATTGACAGGAATTTCAATTACTTCCGTTACTATGAAAAATGGTATGGCGTTTTCCAAAAAAACTAAAAATGTAATATACCATATAATTTATCCATCCCACTACTAGCTGTTTGTCCAAAAGAAAGAAAATTAGTATATGGAAGAGATAGCTGCGATCCTGTACTTATGGCTTCACTATTCACAATAGCAAAGATATAGAATCAAGGTAAATATTCATTAACAGACAAATGGATAAAGAAAGTATTATATACAATAGAATACTATTCAGCCATAATAAAAAGTCCTATCATTTATGGCAATATGAATAATCCTTGAGGATATTATGTTAAATAAAATAAGTCAGGTCAGAAAGAGAAATACTTAATCTTCTCACTCATATGTGGCAGCTTAAAAGTGGAGCTTGTAGCAGTAGAGGATAAAATTGTGGTTACTAGAGGCTGGGATAGACAGGAGAGAGACAATAGGGAGAATACAACAGTATAGCTAGATAGGAGAAATAAGTTCTAGGGTCCATAGCCCTGCAGGGAAAATATAGTTAACAATATTCTATTGTGTATTGTAGATTATTCGAAAGCCAGAAGAGAATTTCTTTCATTATTCCCAACACAAAGAAATGATAAATGTTTAAAGTGATGGATATGCTACTAGCCCTAATTTGATCATTATACATTGTATACATGTATCAAAATATCACTCTGTATCTCAGAAATTATTACAGGATTAAGTTATAAATTATTATGTGTCAATTAAAAATAAAAGAAAAAATAAACTTATCTCTGTCTGTATTTATTTAGATAGGTGATAGGCCCAACAAATACTGCTCTCAAGGATGAAAATTAATTTAATGTTATTATTGGTCAGTGGCTACCATTCAGTTATTTGTCAGAAAACTGGATATTTTGTTATCATATTCATACACTGTATTTTCCCCTTTCTTATTTTGAACACTTTTTTTGAAATAATTTATCTCCTGCATTTTTCTCTAGTGGGGATTTTGTTGCTCACCCAAGGCTCAAATTTATTTGATCCTCCACACCATTCACTCATTTCACCATTCACTCATATGTGAAATATGAGAATGACAGCAGCATTAAGTACGTTAACGAGAATTTCAATATTTCTTTCTTTCAATGGTGGATTCACAGTGTAGTACTTGGATCTATGTAATAATAGTGTTGTGTCCAGTGGATCTTATTTTTAATAAAATAATAATACAAATGAAATGTTATAATTGTAAAATCCTGGTGACCATACACCCTCAAAGCTATTCTTCGTGGTTTTATTTTCTTTTTCTTTTTGCTGTGAATGATAAAGCTTCTCCATAATTTGGGCTGAGTCCTAGATTATAAGTAAGTAAAGCCAAACAGTTGTACATGATTTTATGGTTTGACTTTAAGGATTCCATAGAGAAGAGAGCTTACCTACTAAGAAATACGAATGTCTTAAGGCTTACCACTCATTTGCTTGCTACAACATGTTGGACCTTTTCTTATGTCCCTGAAAATAAGAAATAATTAGAATAATAATGATGTTCACATGTTTGTCTCCATACTCTATCCATATTGTGGAGTTATGCTTGTCCTCTTCTAAATGAACATAGTATCACTTGAATAATATCTGAAGATGTTTTGAATTTTAACACACATTATCTCATTCCATTTTGGTAGTTTCTTAAATTAGAGAAAATGTCATGTTAATGTTTATATTGAAATCTTCCACCTAGAAATGTGTTTATCTCTTATAAAAAGAAGTCAGTTTTAGACTAGATAAAAGTACAAAATAAACTGTATGCTAGAAATACATGACATTACTTTCATGACAGACAGAACTACTAAATACGATACAACTAAAATAATGTATTTTTAATTTTATAATATGTACTCTTTCAGGATAACAAAGAATGAGGTCCATATTTATGTCAACATCTAAAAGGATTGAAGAATGGTACAGTCTTTTGCTTTCTGTCCAAATAGTGGTATACTAAAAGTCAGATAAACCTATTTCTGTAAATCCGTCTCTTACTTCTAGAGATGGGGGTAATATTACCTTGATCTCCTTCCTGTCTTTGCTGAAATAACCTTTGGTGATTCAGCATGGTAACCATGAATGAAGGCAAAATGATCTTATCTGCAATCCCTGAAGATGACTTACTTTTCCTTACCTGAGAACTTAATGCCCTATGTAACTCAGCTAGTCAAAAAACATGCAAAACTTGAGTCCAGGTACCTTAAGTCGTTTACTGCAGTATCAGATGGATTTCAAGTTAGCAGAACAATGTATAGAAATTTGAGTTTGCAGCACTAACCATCTAACAGAATGGTTCATAAAAGGGTACAGGTTTTAGAACTAGGCTTTTTATTATTTATTTATTTATTTTTTTAAGTATCATTGCCATTTGGGCTCAACTTCATTCCAAAACTCTTTCTTCAAATATCTCAGTATAATTTCCCTGCCAAGTGGAGCACTTCAGAATTCCTCCTGATGCTAAAAAGAATTCCTCTTTGCCAAATATGTGCTGCTATCCCGATAGAAAGATGGTGGCTGGCATCATTCGAAGAGGGAATAAACTCCAGTTTATTCTTCTCAAAAGACCAATCTGGTGATGAATTTCTCAATGGTTAACCTAAGAAGTAAACACTTCTTACTGTGGAAAACTTCTATTTTTTTTAAATTCAATGATAATATACTGTATTCTCAAAGGAAGAAAAGACATCCCATGTGTTTTTGCCAACTGAGTTTCTTAAAACAAAAATAAACTATAATAATAACATTAACTATAAACCTTCAGAATCCTGTCTTGACCAGGCATACTTTGTAAGGATTAGCACAAGTTCAGATTTTATTTTCTTTTTGCGTTGTTGTTATTGTTTTTTTTTCTTGTTGTTTGTTTTTTAATTTAAAAATTTTCCAAACCTTGGTTAGAGGATTGTGGGTTATTCCTATTTGTTCAAACTTTTGGGTATGTTTGACTTTTTTTTCAAAAAAGTTTTCTACTTTTTTAGTATGATAATGAAGTAAGTTTTCCATTATCATGTTATCTGTTATATAATTATGAAATATTAATAGAATGTATTAACTTATAAGTATACATGTACATACACCTATGAATACATTGCATGTCTCCTCTGATTAATCAAATGTGTATGTATATCTATCTATCAATCTAGTTAGGTAGTTTATGATAGTTTTGCAGAAAGACATTCAGATTACATCTACCAGCAGGACTGAGAAAAGGGGGAAGTACAAATTAAAAGTTCAGTGGGGACAAAATATTTGAATATTTGCAAAGGGCAAGTCAGATAGTAATAGGTGAAAATATTTTATAAACTACTAATATATTGAAATATTCTCCCCATTGCATTTTAATAAAAAACCTGAAATTTGCAATGTATATCTGGTACCCCACATCTGTCAACACCCTTCCCCCTTCCCTTCCCTTCCCTTCCCTTCTGACTTTGGATGTATATCTTTCTGATCAGTCTCCATTCCTAATTACAGAGGAAAATAATGAGCTGCTTTGGCTTACAGTAAAACGGAGGCATTGTCAATAACCAAGTTAACTTGCTGCTTTCTCTACATTAATCTGTGCTCCAATCTCAGTAACTAAATACCATTTTCTTTTTTCACTCAATGCTGTGCACTAATCTACTCTGTCGGCAAGGCTGATTTCTTGCCCCTAAACTAACTCCAAGTCTATTAATATCTGTGAAAAAATGATTATACCTTATTATTAAAATCTCCACAAGTAGCCTACAGCTGTATTTTGGCTCAAGGCTACTACGAAACCTGCAGTTCTTAATGATCCAGCATCACCATTTCTTACCTTTCGGTAGAATGCACACTTGATACCCAACTTTCTGATGTTGGATGCGTGTCATATTTGCCAACTGTGACCTTCCCATTCTTGCCAAATCCTGAATTTGTTCCCATGTCTGTTCTGATCCTGAATTTGTTTTCATATGTGTTTTTACCCAGTTACAGTTCCTGCCTAATTAAGCTTTCCAGATGTAACTACACCAGGCAGAACTAAAGCACTGCTTAAATACCTATACTAACAAATATATTTTAGTTTTGTACATATGTTTCTGATTTTTGTTGTTATTCTTTCTTGAGAAATAAAATGAATGTTCCCTTCCTCCTTCCCATCAGCATGTAATGAATTATATAACATTATAAAATCACATAGCAACAGAAAATATGTGTATTGCATAGTAGATACTCAACACATTTCTTTAAACTGATGGATGAATGAATGAATGAATGAATGAATAAATAAATAAATAAATAAATAAATAAATAAATAAACCATTAAAAAACTTCCCCTATGCTAGCATGTCTTGTTTCTGGATGAAATATTTCAAAATTATTTACTGATTTCTTCATTACGTAATATCTGTTATCTTTTAATTATTATCTTCTCTGTGTTTACTTTTTCCATGTTTTAAATTTACTTTCTACTTTCAAGTTGGCGGATATGTGTGCTAATGATGGCCGAATTCTCACAAGATAATTATATTAGTTCTAGAGAATTATAGTTTGTCTTTCAATAATTAAATCTTTTTCTGTAAAATATTTTGTCTAATTTTATTTACTTTAAAAATAACACTACATAGATATAATTACATAAAAGTAAATTTCAGTGGCTGGTATTGTTTATATATATTGTATATAATTTATACAAATATTTATAATGTATATATCTATATAAATATATGTAATTGTATAAATGTAACTAATTTATTTAAATATATGTGATTTAAATAAGCTTATATTATATGTAATTTATATTTATATATGTATGTATATTTATATATAAGTATATGCAAAGCAGAGACTTCTAATAATGTATACTTTTTAAATATTAATAATAAATATTGATTGAATATTAAACACATAGTGGTATGGTTTATAGAAACAATGAAAGTGATGAAGCTTTATATTCTACTACTTGACACCATGAAAAATAATAAAAATAAATATTGAGTAAAATGTATTTGCATGCCTAAGTCTTAGAGTATAAATTGCTGTTCAAATGTTCAAAACTAATTCTATAGCATAAATATAACAAAGTCATGTAAATTTAAATTTAAACACATTTTTTTGTTTGTAAAGTCTAATAACATTCAGACCATAGAGTTTAATGAAATACACAAGGTAAAGTTTCCAGAAATGGAGTGTTTTCCTTATAAAATGTTATATTTTCTGTAAGTTCTTTAAATCACGTAACAGCCTTTCATACGTTTTATAAACCTTGTAAAACTAGTGATTTTATCTAGCATTTATTCAAATTATCTCTATACTTAAGTGAAAGTTTTATTTATTTGTAAGGTACAAGCATTGGTAGTTAAACATGGTGTGGTTTTTGTGCTAGTATTTTGATTAAATGTAGTCAATAATGATGCTAATTAGCTCATCTTAATATTAATATCAATATAAGCAGTTAATTTTTTGTTTTATATTTTATCTTGTTTTGTTTAGTTTTTTAGCAATAAACATCCTGTTTCTGTGAATTTTACTTACTTTTATGGCAAAATTACTGAAGAACATTTCTAAATTACGTTTATCTAATGTTCTTATTTCTAAGAAAAAACAGTCTCTGGTTATTAAATATCAATCATAAGAATACACATTTCCGTGTTTCAGATTAACTAAAGTCATGCTCATATATTATGAAAGGTAGCATAAAAACGTGTTATTTTTGCTATTTTATGATAGATTTTATTACAGAAGTTGATTTTTTAAAATGGTTATCTTTTCTATTTCTTTTAGCTACTTAAAAAGGGATGAGGCCAACACCAGAGGGAGCCCAAGTTACCTAACCCTGTTCTCACAAGCTAAAGTGACATCATCAGTCATCCTATTCATAAGTAGATTTAATATTCAGAGTCAGCCCAACACAGCGAAGAATGGAAGGAATGAGTGATTTATTGAAGTGTATAAAAATATGCTGCAACATACTTTTCACTATTTAACACTGCAATTTCTTAAATTACTTTTAACACTTTTTATGCAAAGGCATGAGCAATTTCTAAAACAACTTGGAATCTTGAGAGAGAAAATGAATATGAGGGATAATGTGAATCCTTTAAGTTCTGAACTTCAGTGTACTTGGAACACATGGTCTATTTCCCTTCCCCATTACAAGAACATATTAGTTTACAGTATTCGCAGTTTATCATTTTACTTTATTGTTTTATAAATGATAAGCTAGTTCTCTAAGCCCGTTTTCCATTTTTTCTCTTTACCAGCCAGACTTTATTTTTTCCATAAAATTAATATATGTGAAAAAATATCTACAGTTAAGACAATCCACTTTTTCACTTAGGCTTCAGCAATAACAAAATAGAGATTCCAACATTTCACCATACTCATGATTTAGTGATACAAGTTCTCTCTTTGAAACGAGCACATCAGGCAAAAGAAAGGGAGAGCTTGTGTTTGGTGGGGCTTACTGGTTACAGTTCAAACATCGGAGCGTCAGCCTTTGAATAACAAAAGGAATTTCTAAATTCTCTCTTGCAAATTCCTAAAAGTGCTATTGATTGCATGTTTTTCAAATAATTCTAAAGCCAATTCATATAATCATAAGAAAATGATGTTCTATTTGCCATAGATATTTAATGGTCTTTTTTTCATATTTTGCCTTTGAAGTTTTCTTCTTTAGTATATTCTATCCAGGCAGACGGATAATGTGTTTCATAGTGGTGGAAGAAAAATAACTGGTGTATTTACAGCCAGTCCAGATAGGAGACTTTCACCATTTCTTTTCAAAATCATTCTTTCAAATTCCTGAATAAGTTTTAATTTCTGTTGCTAAGTCCTCATTTAAAAAAATTTGCAAGTGATTTTTGAACTTAAAATTATTGGAATATACCTTTCAAGAATGAATTTTGTCCTTTCTTCTCCTATTATAATGCATATCTCTGACGCGTTTCGTTAATTTATTTTTCCTTCTATGCGTTCTGTCCATTGATAAAGTTCATCTTAATTACTGAGAGCCTCATTAACCAGCAGCCCCTTTCCTGCATAATATGGTAATTTTTTGCTAATACCTTCCTCTCAGTCACTAGTTCTTTCCTTTGTCTTCTGAAACAAACTTCTATAAGAAAAGAAATAGACATTCGTAATTGTGCTAAATAGCAAATTAAATCTGTATGTCTAAAATTCAAAGAATCTTTAATTTCTCTAATGGCTACATCTTAAAACTAAATGGAGAATTACTACTAAATGTAGAAAAAGGAGGGGTGAAGATATGACTGCCTGACCGTGCAGTTTAAGCCAAAAATGGCCAACATACCTTATTTTTTTTATTTTTTACTTTTTATTTTTTTTGAGATAGTCTCACTCTTGTTGCCCAGGCTGGAGTGCAGTGGCGCGATCTCGGCTCACTGAAACCTCTGCCTCTCAGGTTCAATCGATACTCTTGTCTCAGCCTCCTGAGTAGCTGGGATTGCAGGCATGCCGCCACCACACCCAGCTAATTTTGTGTTTTTGGTAGAGATGGGGTTTCTTCATGTTGGTCAGGCTGGTCTCAAACTCCCGACCGCAGGCTGATCCTCCTCCCCGCCTCTGCCTCCCAAAGTGCTCGGATTGCAGTCGTGAGCTATGGCACCTGGCCCACACCTTCTTATTGTGTACAAATATTTGTCCATCTGGAAGGAACAATAACTTTATTTTTGTTTAATTTTCATTCACTAAAAAAGATGGCTAGTATGTATAAAAGTGTGTATGTTCTTCTTAGAATCATTCATTTGGAAAATATTTACATGCAAATTTTTCAGAAATTAGCCTTTTTTTTTTTTACAAAATATACAATATACAAGTATTTTGACATTTCATTAGGCTAAAAGTAAGTGGGATGGTGTCCTCAAAGAAACGAGGGGGTAAGAATTTGTAAAAAATAAGAAATCATCAGATATACTGGTACTACCAATTAATCATGTGATTTTGATAACATTTCTTAAGCCCTTTTTATTCTCAATTTTCTTGTTTGTAAATTCTAAAAATGTTAAGTATCTCACGAGACTGTTATCTCAATGTAATGGATGGTTTATATAAAACATTTGGCATACTGTATTTTATAACAGCCACTTGATAAATATTTTTAAAATTTTTACACATGAATACTGTAGTTGTACAGGAAATAATATTCATCTTTACAAATTTTCCCTCCAACACATTGCATTGAACTTTTATTAAAGTTAGATAGATGGATGGCAGATTAGGTGATAGATGGACGGATAGATAGATGGGGCTATTGTACTGAGCTCATTGAATTACTAAAGAAGATATTACTGATCAGTAAGAAATGTGTTTTACATGACCGTCTCCTAAAAACACTCTTACATGTGTACATTTTGACTTGGTAGTAAGGGAATAAGAAGTATGTTTTTGTCAATTACTGTGATATTAAATCCATTTATACTCTGCAACACACATCTGTGTTACCTTAAACCCTAACAAGTTGCTATTTAGATGTGTAGCTACAGTCATTTGCCATGTTCTACTCTTGTCTCTACCCACAACGGCCTTTCCTGTGAAACAGGCCTGCATGGATTCTGGACCTTCTCTTTTCATTATACTGAATTTTTCATTGTAAAAGACAGAAACCAAAACCAAAACTAAAAGTGTATCAACAATGTTTCCCTTTCTAGTCTCCTCACTTGGAGGACAGAAAAGTCCTACCCTGGGATATGAGATTTAGCAAATCGCAATGGCACGTATTGTCGCAGCCATTTTTAGCTCAGCAGCCAGGTTGGCATGTGAGCATTCCTTTCTCCAAGCACATTTCCCAGTATATCCAGTTTAAATTCACAAGCATTTTATGATGTCTTGTTTAGGGTTTAACACTGTATCCATAAAAATATTAAGTGATTGCTCAAAAACATGTCACAGACCTGACAGAAAGAATTACTAGTTTCTGTTGGCGGCATAAGTCTTAGTTTAATTTAAATACTTGATGAATACATATGTACTATGAGTGTTGGAAATATAGCCAAAATGAAATACTGTCATCTTCTTAAATATTAGCTGGAAAAAGCCTGAAGTATAGAGGATGCAATATATAGAGAAAATCACTGACAATAGTTGTAGTATACTGAAAAATGTCATGTTTATTTACATAATTTGGATGCAAGAAAGCAACAATAAAAAGCATGTCTTTTATTTTTAAAAATGAATTAAGCTTCTTTTATATTACCAGTGTGCATACTTAAAGAAACAGAAAAAGTTTCAAAAGCCTCTGAGTTGCCTGTATCAAGCAGTAAGGGTCACCATAATTTGATCATTATTTTTATAATAACTTATTTTTAAAACCTCATTGAAAATTTTATTTGTACATTGTAACCATTTTTCAAAATGAGTAACAAACTCCTAGTGAAGAATTGTTTCTGTGTCTTCCTGGTATTCAAATGGTGCATTTGTTACATACTGGTTTAGAGATGTGGCATTCAACTACAGTGAAGGGACCTGTATGTCCAATTCCCCATGGTCAGACTGTGTGGACGTTTCCCTTTCATGCTTCCGTACTCTCCATCATCCAGACAGAACAGGTGGTTGCCATGGGCAGCAAAACATTAGGGGAAGCGTGCTTGGTTAGTGACTGCTGATTGCATGAGCCACTGCAGTCTATGAAAACTTGAATTTCTGGGTTTTCTTTTATAATGAAACCCTAGAACTATTTATGCCTCTATAACTGAAAAAGGCCTGATTTTGAAATAGATCCCCTTGTCTCCCAACCTTGCAAGAGTTTAGCCAGCTTCTGACATGTAGCGGGGAGAAACACACCAAAAAAAATCTCTCATTGTCATTAACACTGAATTAACTGAGGCATTAACACTGTAAAGCCATGATAGAAACTAAATGTAGTTTTTCGTTCTCTCTTCTATTTTTCTGTGACATTCATTATGCATTCCAAAATGCCTACACAAAGTGATGTGTCAGGAAATGGCTAATTCATCTCTCTATGTAATAGATTACATTCCTTTTCAGTTGTTTTGATTGATAAGCAGTTAATCCAAAATTCAGTATTCAGTAAAAGTTTCTTTAGCTAAAGGGATAGAACATAGCCACAACATAGATAATCCAAAGTGATTAATAATATAAAAATCTTTCTTTCTAAAATCAATTAGCTTCACATTTGCAATTTGAAGAAATTAATCTAGCATAATTTTCCCTTTATTTGTACTTTTCAAATGGAGCTATTTTCAGTAACTATTGTAAGTTTTCTAGATACTAGAAAATTTTATACCACATTTTATGTTTTAGAAATATAAATACACATTTACTTTGTCTTTCTAAAATAGTTTCCCATATCAGAACATGCTTCAATCATTTTCTGTTCCACTTATCCCAACAAGAAAGACAAAGCTAATATTTCTTATTTTCCATATATCAGTATGTAACAATTCTAATTCAGAGGAAAAAATACATAAACATATAATACTAAATTTAAAAAAAATGATAATGAAGGTATACCAAATACAATCTAGACCAATTATTAGAAAACATCAGTATTTTGATTAGTTTAGCTAGGTCAGTTGTTCAGTGGCCTTGATGGGAATTTGAAATCATATTAAATATTCATCTCCAGGTTCTCTCTATCATAGACATATTTGGAATAGGTAGATAATAGTAAAGGTAAGTCTAAAATCTTCCAATACTAGTTACTGAATATCATCTATTTCCTATTGAAGTATTTTTTCCCACTGTAAAATGATGGGCACAGATGTAGGCATTTAACAGAACATCTAACAAAACTGGTGTTTTCTTGAGGTGTTTTATCCTACAATCTAGTGATTGAAGCCAGTTATGAATGGGCCTTTTACATGTCTGAAAAATACAGAGTTATAGAAACAAGATCTGCATTTATATGAGAATGTAATGAAAGCAGAATAACTGATGAGTTAACTTAAAGACAAATATTTATATTTATATATATGTATGTATATACATGTGTGTGTGTGTGTGTGTGCACGCGTATGTATGTCAGTAGTTTAGAAAACATCAAAAAGAGTGATATAAACATAAAAAACTAAAGAGTTTAAAATGATAAAACTGAGTTTGACAGAGCAATCTTTACATACAAAACTCTATGCAAATGAAGCATGCTAATCTCAAAGTCTGAAAAATGAAGTTTATATGGTTTTAATAATATTTTTGTATCTTTTTATGATTATAGTTCTCATACCAAAAGCTCTCACTTCTTTGGTATGCAAATTAATATGGTGATAATTATACTCATTTCTTAATGTTTATTTCTCATGAAAATAAGGACTTTTTAAAATGTATAACATAGTTTTATGTATTTATTTATTGTACTTTATGGTCTGGGGTACATGTGCAGATCATGCAGGATTGTTGCATAGGTACATACATGGCAATGTAGTTTGCTGCCTGCATCACCCCACTACCCACATCTGGCATCTCTCCCTGACCTCCCCACACCCCGCACTGTCCCTCCCCTCCCCCTGCAACAGAACCCAGTATGTGATGCTCCCCTCCTTGTGTCACTGTGTTCTCATTTTTCAACACCCACCCTTGAGTGAGAACATGCGGTGTTTGATTTTCTGTTCTTGTGTCAGTTTGCTGAGAATGATGGTTTCCAGATTCATCCATGCCCCTACAAAGGACACAAACTCATTGAAAGTAAGGAAATCTTAGTTGTTTTTAACTTGCTCAGATACCAGAAGAAAAAGTGTACAGCAAATTTAGGTATATGAGACCACAAGCTCTCAAGATATGTATGAATCAAGTGGTAAATTACCAGCAAAGTTAAGAAAGTAAAGAAATTGAACTTTATTACAACCACATGGCAAATAATAAGATGAATAAGCTAAAAGGAGAAAAGAGCATGTGGGTTGCAAGAAATAAGTGAAAATGAAAACATTTCATTAAGAAGCAAGTATGTGGCCATGAATTATGACTTCCACCTAGAAAATAGACTAAATTCAAAAGAGCAGCAGCATATAAGCAAATATAAAAGCAAAAACAGTTGACTAAAAAGACTATTTTAAGAACGGTTAAAATTCGTTAAAATAACCATCATTCTCAGCAAACTGACACAAGAACAGAAAATCAAACACCACATGTTCTCACTCATAGGCGGGTGTTCAACAATGAGAGCACATGGACACAGGGAGGGGAGCATCACACACTGGGGTCTGTTGTGGGGAACTAGGGGAGGGACAGTGGGGGGTAGGAAGTTAGGTAGGGGTAGGTAGGGATAACATGGGGAGAAATGCCAGATATAGGTGATGGGGATGGAGGCAGCAAACCACATTGCCATGTATGTATCTATGCAACAATCCTGCATGTTCTTCACATGTACCTCAAAACCTAAAGTGCAATAAAATATATAATTAAAAAATCAAATTTGAAAACTCAGAAAAAGTGCATAGAATAATGAAAATTGTAAAGGGCAGACATGAAGACATTTTAAATAAAAGTCAACTAAGATTAAAAGATATCCAAAAGTGTATTTCTCCCTTGTGTGAGAAAGTTTCCCGTGAGTTTCAAATGAATAACAGGATTGCAAATAAAGACTGTTAGTTTAATTCATGGTATTAAAGTCTGATTTCTAAAAGTGTGGACACAGAGCTCATGGGAAACACAAAATACACTGGGCATTATTTGTTAAAAATGCAGTATTACATTGGGTATCAAATATTTGCCGCAGTGAGTATTTTGATAGACCCCCCTAGGACCATCTCTGGTTATTAATCTTGCATATATCTCAAAGGTCCCATGCCCATGGGATCCCCAGGTGATGTTATTACAGATTTATCATAGGTCATCAAACTGCCCAGAAATGTCATTAAAGATTAATCCACAACGACATTCAAGTGCTTAACATTTTATTTGGAAGATGTTTTCACAGTAGGAAACACAGTATAACCTCCTTTTCTGTTTTATTCTTTGACAGTGAGTTTGGGGATCCTTCAGTGTGTCAAAGGCAGATGCTAAAGCAAATGTCTTTCTGAACAATGTTCTATGTCTGACAGTTAATCAGATCCCTTTTCATCATCTTGTAGAAAGAATGGAGGATGAGGGTTTGATAGAGCTCCATCAGATGATTTAGAGGTTACACTGTTGCATTGTTATTTGAGCAAGAGAAAGGGATGTTTGCAAGCCCAGTTTATTTAGCAAATGTCCTCCAGGTTCATCCATGTTGTAGTAAATGGCTGGATTTTCCCTTTTTTAAAAACTGAATAATATTCCATTGTATGCATATATTACGTTTTTTTTTAATCCGCTGATCTGCTGATGGACAGTTGGTTTGTTTCTAAATGTTAACTATAGTGAATAATTCTGAAATGAATGTGAAAGTGCAGATTACCTTTCAGTCCAAATCTTAATTCCTTCAGATACCTAAAAGTGGAATTGCTGGAATATATACTTATTTTAATTTTGATTTTTTGAGGAATTTTCCTAGTGTTTTCTATAGAAACTGTACTATTTTACTATTTCCCACCACCAACATTCTACAAGAGTTCCAATTTCTCTGCAACCTCACCTCACCAATACTTAATAATGCTTGATTTTATTACATGTGGCATTTAAAATAGGCTAATTGAATCAAACAATACCATAGTAGTTGCAGAGGCTTGCAAGTGGGAAAAATGAGTTATTCAAAGGGTATAAAGTCTTCGTTATGCTGGTTAAATGAGTTTTGGAGATCTGCTGTATAAACAGCCCTTATAGTTAAATTTGGTATTGTGCATGTAGTGATTTGTTATGAAATTGGATCTCATATTAAGCGTTCTTAACACACACACACCCCCAAGCAAGGAGATACAAGGAAGCATTGGGAGGTGTTGTATATGTCTGTTACCCTGACTGTGGTAATGATATCATGGGTGTTTGCATATGTTCAAACTCATTAAATTGTACACATTGATAGGTTTGTTTCCTTGTATACCAATTATACCTCCAAGCTGGAGTGTGGTGGCATGAACACAGCTCACTGTAAATTTGAACTCCTGAATTCAAGAGATTCTCCTGCCTCATCTTCCCAAAGTGCTGGGATTACAGGTATGAGACAAACACCCCAGCCAAAACTTTTTAAAGCTCAATCTAAAGATATTAGAAGTTAAGGTATTTCAGAAATTTGTCATTTCCCTCTTCATAAACACTTAGTAGCAATAAGAATTGATCAGTGCCTCTGTTACTTTTTATTATTCTTTATAAACATTTTGATTATTTATTACAGAGTATCTTTTTATTTATAGTGACCACATTACATATCATTATTGTCAAATAGCTGCTCAAACTTTTTTTAATCTTAATGTTGTCAATCTTTGTATCAACTACTCAACTAAGTGTAATGGGGTACCCATTAGAAGAGTTTAAACAGTGTCCTTTCCTAAGAGTCCTTAAAATGTTATCTTCTCCTTCGTGTCCCTGAAGTGGATGAGATTTACAAAATAAGAAAGTAAATGAAATACCTAATTCATGGAGCAAAGAGTTTTTCAAGCTTTACTTTGTGCTTTACATGGATTACTTATTCAATTGTCATAACAAATTTATAAAGCAGGTATTATTTTAATTCTCATTTTACATATGAGAAATCTGTCTTATAAATATTAAATGCTTTGCCCAGGGTCACACAGATATAAATTATAGAAGAAAGATTCTGTCTATATTCTTCACTACAATTCCATAGTATATACTAATAAAAGTAAGACGTTTTCATGACAGATGAAGATACGTATCAGACCCTCATTGATCCAAGAATCAGATTTAATAATGTCACCTGAAGTGTACAAATATCAGTGAAGTGACTTAACAATTCGTATTGACAATAAATATTTTTGAACCATGTAACATATTTGTAATTATATTCACATAATTCATAGCATTTTCCATTTTCTTCTACACCAAGGACATATTTAAATGTTACATGTAACTTGAAGTATTTTCACATTAAACAAACTTTTACAAATCAAAACTTTACAATTAACAAGAAACAATGAGTATGTCATCGCAAGAAATTCATCATCAGGCTAAACTGTATATCAATTAAAACATAGTAGCTTCAAATGCAAGAAGTATTACATATATGAAGGAAGAGACTTCAGGTCACCATTTGTTTTATCCCTTCTATCTTCCCACCTTTATCCCCAACTCCTACCCTCTGTACCTTTAGTTACATACCATACTGCCTAGGCACCTGGGCCCCAACATCTCCCGTCAGCTCCATAGGCCTCTTATTTATAAAGGGTAGAGTCAAGTGATGCAACTAGCTGCTGAAGAGATGCAAGAATTGTGCAAGTTTTAGCCACTGGCACACAATATCACATTTTGGGTTCTCCTGTCATGTGCATGACCTGCAAGATCTGTCAGAAGCAATCTCAGATTTTGTGTCTTTTGAGTCACTCTGATTCCAAAAGTAGATTGCCTGTTATTAGTGGTGACCAGTCTATTGTCTTTGGCTGCCCCCAGGGTCTACCACAGTGTCCTGTAGACTCTGGGGACCAACTCTCGTGGCCCTCCTATTTGTTCATTTGGAACACATCAGGATGCCATAATATATGGTTTGTAACGCTCTTTCCTTGAGCATTTTCTAGACTCACTGTTTACCTGAATTCTGTTAATAATAATAAAATAAAACTTACAGGCTGCTTTATACCTTATGTGGACCTAAAAACTTATGATAAATTTAGTACACTCTATATAAGTAGTTGCTTTGATTAATACCTATATGCCTGTAGCTGAAATTTACTATTATTAACAAGCATTGCTAGTTAATTTATAAAAACTGTAGAACAACATTTTGATTTACAAAAAATGTAGCAAAAAAACTTTTTTGAACAACCTATGGCTTACTCTTATGAGTTGTTTGATTCTAGTCTTTTGTTGTCTTTGAGCTTTCTTATGACTAATTTGTACATAGCTGATTATCATACAAATTCTGCCTATTCTGGCTGAGGTTCAAATTTCGTCTTCCAATTTTTATGTACATATTCATTTCAATATTTCCAATCTATGAATGTTTCTACTTTTTGTTTACTCTTTTGAAATGAATGTGTTTAAGTTAACCAAAATAAAAGAGTGATTCCTTCGTTAAATTTGTTAAATAAAATTTTTAACATGAGGTCATTTTACATATTTTTCCTGAAAATTATTTTGACTTTTCTTGAAAATCATCTTTTAACAAAACTGAAGGCTTCCCTTACTACTGTCTTGTAACCCATATAAAAAGTGTAAATCTCCATGAGACAAGTACTTGAAACTGTGCTATCAACTCTGAAACCCTTTGCCAACATAACACAGAGTAATTCCAATAACAAATTCAAGAGATATGAGAAATACATTATTTGAGAAAAATCTAGTATTTTCACTAAAACATAAATTGAAAGCTTTATTTCCTGTCAGAATTTAGGTGCACCAAAAAATAACAGGAAATGCTGATCAGAGTTAAGAAAACAGATCATTCAGAGTGATAAATTGTTTAAAGAAAATCAGCCTGAATCACAGGAAGACAGGCACATCTGACATGACAAACCTTATAGTGCTTTGGCTGATAAAATAATACAGTTGTCAGAGAAAATTGGGGACATAATTTTCCTACAGTACAAATCGTTTCCTAAATGACCAGATAGAAAACTAAATCTACAAGGTCAACCATTATGGAGGGAAGTGAAAGACAGCTACTTGGATAAAGAACTGTTTTGAAGAATGAAGACAAATGATAACAAGAGAAGAAAAACCTCAGTGTGGATAGAGGTGACAAGGGTGATGCATCAACTACCCACATTATTTCCAATTGTAGAAAGTTAAGATGCCAGTGATGTGAAAGGCAGAACACTCAACAAACCCAACAAGTGTTCCTATGAAAACACTGTGAGTTTAAAGTCAGCAATTCATTCAGCCATTAAGGTCACTATTTGTCAAGGGTTTGTTAAAACCATGTTGAACAATGATTCCAATAGACTAGCGACTTATGTTATTTATTGTAATAACACTAGGATATCTAGGCACTTAAAAGACAGGAAAAGAAAAGGTTAAATTCTCTAAGGTTGTAACATATTAAACAGAAAAAAGGAAAAAAAATATTTTACAAATGTTATGTGTGTGTTTGGGTGCATACACACAACAGGATAATCACTATGGCTTCTCTATTGTCCTTTATGTTTTCATCTAAACCAGAAAAAGTGAAAGCCTGTCATCATCTCAAATATATATATAAATTTTTGCCTATCTACTAGCAGGCCAGGACATACTAATAAAAAATAGTGCTGAAGTCTTCATAAATGTGGCAGTGAGCAGCCAGATTGAAATTACTGCACAACCTTGGTGTCTTGGATTTTGAAAAGAGAATTTCTAATTATAACGTTGTCTTTAGGTAGCTAAATATAATGTTACATCAAGCAGTTTGATAATGGAGTAGACACTAGGTTTAGATAAAATACTAAAACTAATTAAAAAAATCTAATAAGTAAAGAAGGATGTGGTAGGTCAGGAAATCAATTTTAGTAAGAATAATACATAATCCTTTTAAATTGGTCTAAATTATTATTATTATTTTTTCTAACTATAAGCTTAACGTGCAAACAGTATGAAAATATAGCAAATCAGATAGAAGAAAAAAACTTTTATGGAATTATTATTTGATCCTTAAGTCATATATGTAATATTAGTTTTATTGTTTTTTTTTTAATGACATCTTAAGGGCATTTCTAGGACACATGTGCAGAACGTGCAGGTTTGTTACATAGGTATACATGTGCCATGGTGATTTGCTACACCTATCAACTCATCATCTAGGTTTTAAGCTCTGCATGCATTAGGTATGTGTCCTAATGCTCTCCCTCCTCTTGTCCCTGCTCCCACAAAGGCCCCAGTATGTGTTCTTCCCCTCTCTGTGTCCATGAACATTCATTGTTTAACTGCCACTTATGAGTGAGAATATGCAGTGTTTGGTTTTCTGTTCCTGTGTTAGTTTGCTGAGAATGATGGCTTCCAGCTTCACCCATGTTCCTGAAAAGGACATGAACTCATTCGTTTTTATGGTTGCATAGTATTCCATGGTATATATGTGCCATATTTTCTTTATCTAGTCTATCATTGATGGGCATTTTGGTTTGTTTGCTATTGTAAATAGTGCTGCAATGAACATATGTGTACATGTGTCTTTATAGTAGAATGGATTATAATCCTTTGTCACAAATAACTCTTATTACTTTGATATACACCCAGTTATGGGATTGCTGGGTCAAATGGTATTTCTGGATCTAGATCCTTGAGGAATTGCCACACTGTCTTCCAAAATGGTTCAACTAATTTATACTTACATCAACAGTATAAGAGCATTCCTGTTTCTCCCCAACCTCACCAACATCTGTTGTTTCCTGACTTTTAAATAATCACCATTTTAAATGGTGTGAGATGGTATCTCATTGTGGTTTTGATTTGCATTTCTCTAATGAGCGGTGATAATGACCTTTTTTTTATATGTTTGTTAGTCACATAAATGTCTTCTTTTGAGAGGTGTCTGTTCATATCCTTTGCCCACTTTTTGAGGTGGTTGTTTTTTTTTCTTGTAAATTTGTTCAAGTTCTTTATAGATTCTGGATATTAGCCCTTTGTCAGATGATTACCTTGCAAAACATTTCTCCCATTCTGTAGGTTGCCTGTTCAATCTGATGATAGTTTATTTTGCTGTGCAGAAGCTCTTTAGTTTGATTAGATCTCATTTGTCAATTTTGGCTTCTGTTGCAATTGCTTTTGGTGTTTTAGACATGAAGTCTTTGCCCATGCCTATGTCTTGAATGGTATTGCTTATGTTTTCTTCTAGGGCTTTTATGGTTTTAGGTCTTATCTTTAAGTCTTTAATCCATCTTGAGTTAATTTTTTTAGTAAAGTGTAAAAAGGGATCCAGTTTCTGTTTTCTACATGTGGCTAGCCAGTTTTCCTAGCCCCATTTATCAAATAGGAACTCCTTTTTCCACTGCTTGTTTTTGTCAGGTTTGTTGAAGATCAGATGATTGTAGATCTGAATGTTATTTCCGAGGTTTTCTGAGGTCTCTATATCTGTTTTGGTATCAGTACCATGATGTTTTGTTTACTGTAGCCTTGCAGTATAGTTTGAAGTCAGGTTGCATGATACTTCCAGCTTTGTTCTTTTTGCTGAGGATTGTCTTGGCTATAGAGGCCATATAGCTTTTTTGGTTCCATATGAAATTTAAATTAGTTTTTTTTTTTTATAATTTCATGAAGAAAGTCAATGGCAGCTTGATGGGAATAGTATTAAATCTATAAATTATTTTGGGCTGTTTGGCCATTTTCACAATATTGACTCTTACTATCCATGAGCATGGAATGTTTTTCCATGTCTTCGTGTCCTTTCTTATTTCCTTGAGCAGTGGTTTAGAGTTCTCCTTGAAGAGGCCCTTCACGTCCCTTGTATTCCTATGTATTTTATTTTCTGTGTAGCTATTGTGAATAAGACTTCACTCATGATTTGGCTTCCTGCTTGTCTATGATTGGTACATAGGAATGCTTGTGATTTTGCATATTAATTTTGTATCTTGAGGCTTTGTGGAAGTTGTTTATCAGTAAGGAGTTTTGGGGCTGAGATGATTGGGTTTTCTAAATATACAGTCATGTCATCTGCAGAGACAATCTGACTTCCTCTCTCTTCCTATTTCAACATCCTGTATTTCTTTCTCTTGCCTTATTGCCCTGGCCAAAACTTACAATACTAGGTTGAACAATCTTGCCTGATTGCCCTGGCCAGATCTTCCAATACTATGTTAAACAATATCCTCAGTTTTGGGGCTGAGACAATTGGGTTTTCTAAATATACAATCATGTCATCTGCAAACAGAGACAATATGACTTCCTCTCTTTCTATTTGAATGCACTTTGTTTTTTTTTCTTGCCTGCTTTCCCTGGCGAGAACTTCCAATACTATGTTAAACAGGAGTGGTCTTGTGCTGGTTTTCAAAGGGAATGCGTTCATCTTTTGCCCATTCTGTATGATATTGTCTATGGCTTGTCTTGAATAGATCTTATTATTTTGAGATATGTTACATCAATACCTAGTTTATTGAGAGATTTTAGCATGAGTGGAAATTGATTTTCATCAAAGGCCTTTTCTGCATCTATTGAGATAATCATGAGGTTTGCCATTGGTTCTGTTTAGGTGATGGATTACATTTACTGGTATTTTTGTTCATTCTAAAAATTAGAGACAGAAGTGTTTATTAAATAACTATTGTTCTAACCAGTTCTCTAGACATCTTTTAACAAAACCATAAATTTTTAGAACACTTTTTTAGTAATCCCGATATATAACAAATACTTTATTTCAAGCAGATAAAGATGAATGGAGGTTATGGGATTTAAATATCATAACATAGCTATATCCCACTTTTCCTTTTCTCCAATGCAGTGTGCAATGTATATTATAAATGAATGAGTAGAAATTTCACACTTTGGGAGGCCGAGGTGGGTGGATCACAAGGTCCAGAGATCGAGACCATCCTGGTCAACATGGTGAAACCCCGTCTCTACTAAAAATACAAAAAATTAGCTGGGCATGGTGGCACGTGCCTGTAATCCCAGCTACTCAGGAGGCTGAGGCAGGAGAATTGCCTGAACCCAGGAGGCGGAGGTTGTGGTGAGCTGAGATCGCGCCATTGCACTCCAGCCTGAGTAAACGAGCGAAACTCTGGCTAAAAAAAAAAAAAAAAAAAAAAAAAAAAAAAAAGTAATTTCAATGATAAAGATTTTAAAACTGTTTCTGTACTAGAATATTCGGATCTACCACTTGATTACTGAATGGAAATGATGTACTTTTTTTATAACAAGACCAGCGCTACCTAACAGAACTTTTTGTAGTGACAGAACTGTTCTATAATTGATGTTCCTCAATACAGTAGCCACTAGCCATATACAGCTGTCAAGCACTTGAGACATCATTTGTGCAACTGAGAGATTGATTTTTACATTTTAGTTAATTTTCAATAATTTAAATTTAAAAAATCACACATAACTACTTATTGAACCATGCATAGCATAGACAATTTTATTTTTCCCTGAGGTAAAATATATATTATTTGTATTTGAATAAATCTATCTACATGGAGATGATACTTTATGACTCCCCAAAAGTGATCAGATCCTTAATATCTATGATTTCGGCTGGCACTGTGGCTCATGCCCGTAATGCTAGTACTTTGGGAGGTGGAGGTGAGTGGATCACTTTGGCCATATATCGTATATCATATTTTACATATATATATATCAAAAACTCTCTTGGTCCTCACATACTAATTATCACACTTGTATATATGTAACTCCTTTAAAATGACAAAGATTCTATAAATGCCTTTATAATGTTTTATACTCCTTTGATGAAACCCATATAAGTGAAAAAAGAACAGGTAACCTAAACTTAAAAGAATGTAGGAAATATTAGAAAGAAAAGGCTGTCACTAAAATTGTTAGTTTTACTGTATTTTCAAAACTTGTTATCTACATTCTTTCTATAGCCTAGTTCAACAGAAATTCACTAGCACTTATGGATGCTGTTACCTTTGGTTTCAGGTGGACACACAAATGTTAATGGGAAATTGTTCTTTTAAAGTATGTGTCCTGGAAAATGTGCTTTAATCACTCTTCTTTTTTCATTTCTAACTCAGTTTTACTGGTATTTTTAGTATCCCATTATATTCTGACAATAAATATGGGATTAGCTTGCTCCAAAATGTCAGAGTTTCTCTCAAGGTATTCCCAGAACATGGAAGGGTCATGAGTGCATAAAATTATAATGAAAATGCCAACTTATGTTTGTAGAGTATTTGGAGAATTAGGAAGAAGTTGTATGTATCAAATTTGTCTGATACTCATTAGTTTGTAAAGCATTAACCAATGATAGACCCTAAGTGATTAATTGATGCTTGACTAAGCAAGGACTTGAACCACAATGTCCTGATTTTAAATTTAAGATATATTCCACTGCACCAAAAATCTAGTTAAGCCAAAGGTAATGTCACCTTCAGCACACTAGAGGGGCTGTATTTAAGTGATGTTGAATTATTACACCATGATCTGAGAGACACCCAAAAGTACTCAGATAGCTGTGCCATGTGAAAATAAACTGTATATACTAATGGTTCAAATAGAAAATACATTTCAAAAAATCAGTGAAGATTAGTTTTATGGCTCGGCTGGGAGGTTCTACACATTTATAAGTCCCCATAGACTTGCTTTAAAATGTTGCCTCTAAATATAATATACAAATCAAAACACATGTGCTTTAAGCCTCACTTGTTAAATAATTTCAAGATGGTACATCTTATTCACAATAAATTACATGAATATTTGCAATAAAATTATTTCATTTAAATGTCTAGGGCCCTAATACTCTCGTTTATGGGTTCAAGAAAATCTCCAAATTTGAAAGAAAATCATTATCAAGTCTGGAAGTCAGAGCAATGATAACTGTCTGTTAATCTGAGTGCCTGTTTGGTTCTCACAAATCATGGGAAATTGACAGAAAACTGCATCTCCTCAAAGCACATTTTTTAATAGATGAATGTCTAGGTTATTCATTCAATATTTGTATGAACATAAACAAAAATGTTTTAATTATAATAACCAAGGAATTATAACAATTTGAATGGTTTTATTTACCTCAGATGTCTCTGCTCCCTTAACACGCTAAAGGCACACTGTGGAGAGGAATACTTGTGTTTTCTAAACATTTTAGAATCCAAAGCTACTGTTGTAGTTTTCCATTAAGCCTCTCATAGGACCTGCTGTTATTTGGAACATAGTTTGAGATATGACTGATATTGTTTCATTTCAGTCTGTACTTCTTGAACGTAGATTGTTGTTTTAGCACTGAGGGCAATGAATGGTTGGCTTAATGGCTTTTGCTGCGAGTGTCATGATGCAGCAGAAAAAGGAGACAACATATTAAGAGATCCGAGTTACAGACCTGGCTCCGCTTTTATCTACTGTTATTAATCTGTGCAAACAACTTAAGTACTAAACATCAGTAAAGTACAGGTGGAAATTTTGATATTAAATTAATCTTCTCCAGGGCTTAGTATCTGACACTTTTATACTCATTTTTAAAATTTTTCTTTTATGAAGGCATAACCCCTAATATTACTTTGAAAACTATTAACCCCCCTTACTTCTTCTTCCCTATGATTTTAATTCTTTGCACACTCCCTACAGTATAGAATAAAGGTAACTAGATCCTTTTAATTCTTCTTTTAATCACTATTCTAATATTTTTTAAAATGGGGTAAACATATTCTAGCAACAAACTGATCTTTAATTTCAAAATGCTGTTGTAAAGGGTTAAATAATATCTTGCTATTTAGAGACTTAAATTGATGTCTTCTCAAATTAATCGGAAAATGTGTCATTCATTATAGAATGTATCTAGATTCTATGTCTTTGAATATGAAAACTTTACTGCAAAACATTTGTCTAAAATTTTTGAGTATCCTCTCTTTCTGTATTTTAAAGCACTTCACTACAATTTTGGCAACATATAACATAGGTATAACACATTTTCTGTGATTAAAACACAGGACAAGGAAGTTAAGGATGAATCTATTATTCACTAACCAGTTCTTGTTTATAGGTATCATGTAGAAACAATAAATTGAACATATCCTTCTTCACAGCGATCTTGTATGTTGTGTCCTGTGTTTGGGTTTCACAGATGAGAAAATGAAAGTCAGATCTTTCTCTAGAACACTTATCTAATAATTTGTAGAGTGAGGACTCAAACAAGGTCTCTCTAGGGCCTGTAAACTTTAAATGGAAAACTTTATATTATCCTACACTGGAAAATAAAAACAAGAAGAGACAAATTAGAGGAAGAGAGAGGAAAGAGAAAGAGAGAGATTGGAATTGTGATGAACTTTAATACTCAGGAAAGTAAGGTTACTGACTGAAAATAAAACCCCACATTTTGGATAAGTCTCTCCAGAAGTAGCATCAGAAAGACACTTGAAGTGTTTTCTATATGAAATAAGTTATCCCAGAAAAGACATAGGTGATAATCCTAGTTTGGAGAAATGAAGCCCCAGTTCCCCTATTTTACTCTGAATTTCTATGTTTAAAAGACAAACATCCAGAATTAGATGCAAATTCCACCTTGAGATTCCAATCAGAGATTCATTGAAATGGAAGGAATTAAAATCATACTGTTAAAGACAATTGTTATTTTTCAGTATTTCTGGGGAGTATCAAAACATCTTGCCACAAATTGAATGAAATTTAAGACAAACAGCATAATTTGTCTAGGCGGAAAATTAAGACAATTGGTGAATTGAGGCCTCAGGATAAAAGTAAAGTAAGTATATGCAGAATTTCCTACACCTTATAAATAGCATTTATGTCACAGATTTAAATGATGGAAACAATTTCTCTTGCTAATATGTAGCCTGTCCTAATGTCTTTATCACGAGAATAACAATCCAATGCTACCTTTATAGTTTTACCTAAAGCATTAAAGCAGATTTTTTTCTTGTTTGTTTGTTTGTTTGTTTGTTTGTTTTTTAAGGACATGTGTTAGATTTAACCTGCTATTCTTTATATTGCGCACATGGGGAAGTATGGTGTAGTAGGAAATAATGAAAAAAGTCAGGCAGATCTTTACCAGGATATGTAATACTCTTCTAGTAAAAATACCCCCTTTAAAATAATAGTTATTTTTAAAGTTTTTTTTTTTTTAATATAAGTTGTTGGTCTCATAAAATGCAATATTTGGCCATTTCAGTGGTATGTTACATATTTAAATATAGTATTTGATTATGTCAGTGGAGTGGTATGAATTTTAATTCTCATTTTGACTAATAATTCATATTTAGAGAAGTTATAAAAAACTTGAGCCAATACTTACAGAGAAAAACTAAATACATTTTTTGAAACATGATAATTTATTAATGTTGAAAGAAACTGAGGCTTTACATATAAATATTTTGCTAAAATGTGCATATTCTTTAAAGTCCTCATGGTCTTTTCAAGATTAATATCTTCATTTTAACACCTTTAGTTAAATAAAATAAAATAAATTAAGTAATAAATCTCCTGTGAAAGCAAATCTAATTATTTCACAGTCAATACAACTTTCAATTTTTTTGCTATATTGTATTTATATCATGTTTCCATGGGAACCCATTTTTTATTTATAATAGGAAAGAAATAAATGCTTTGATTCGCCTGCTTTCATATGTCAATTACAGATATTACTATCCTTTAACCCCAACTTACAAAAGATGCAAAATGCACACAATTTTATTTTTTAAAATTACAAGAATTTTGTATTATCTGAATGTATTAGGCAATTTTTCTATAGATCTATAATAAGTACAAAAGAGATCACCAGCATAGTCAGGGACAAGAGTATATAGCACAGATTGCAATTATATAAAGTTCAAAAATAGTCAAAATCCTTTGTGATATTAAGCAGGATTATTATTAATATGTCTAAGGGGTGTAGCAACTAGACAAGGGAAAGAGAAGGTCTCCTGTATTACTGAAACTCTCAGGTGGTTTGATCTGAGTGTATGTTACATGTGTGTTATATTTGTCTTTTCCTGCTGTGTAACAATACCCCATTAACTAAGTGGTGCGATCTCACATAGATTTCTTATCATCCAGTTTCCTTAGACCAGCAGGTCAGACACAGCTTAGCCCAGTCACTTCCTCAGCGTCCTTTTTCCAGGTCTTGCTGCAGTCAAGGTGTTGGTTGGACTATGTTCATTTCTGGAGTTCAAGGTCCTCTTCCCAGGTTACATGGATGTTGCCAGCACCCAGTTCCTTGCAGATGTAGCATTCAGGTTTCCACTTTCTTGTTAAGGGTCAGTTGGAGGTTGCTGTCAGCAACAAAAAGCTACCCACAATTTGCAAAGGCCCTTTGAACATTGGTTCCTTGAATTGTTAGGGCAGTAGGAAAATCTCCCTGACCTCAAAGCTCTCCCTTTGGGAAAGGTCTGGGCTCTCTTTCAAGGCTAATGTGATTAGGTTGCCTCACCTGAAATAATCTCCTTTGGACTCATATTCAACAAATTTTGGAACTTATTATCAGCTTTATTATCAGCTTTGTCATTTAAAATAATGTAATCACAGGAGTGAATCTCTTCAAGTTGACAAGTTCTGCTTACACTCAAGAGAAGGTACACAGTCGTGGGGTCTTGGGGAACATCTTTTATTCTGCCTGCCACGTTCATCAAGCTGTACATTTATGATTTATGCACATTTATGTCTATAATATTCAGCTAAAAAATAATCCCCAAAAAGTAAAAAATAAACTATTCAGGAAAGACAAAAAAGATGAAGAGAAAAGAAAACGTGTCAGGATAATCATGAGTGTATATTTATAAGACTAAACAAAAGACACTAGACGCCAGCATTTAGAGACCAGGAGGTGAATTATTAGGAAAGATAAAGTTCCATAATGACAAAAATTTGAGGCAATGTTTTATTATGACAAGAATCATAGTGTTTGCTTTCCTTTAACATAGAAGGTGACCCTAGAGTTTGTGTTGAAAGGAAGTTGTTGCCTCTGTATCTGCTTAAACGAAGTATGCATGCCTAGATCAAATATTAACCGCTGAAAATGAAAGAGTTGGAAGACTCAAGAAGGCAAATTCACTGAGTGGAATCAATTCTTCTGAGAAGTCAGTGACTATGGGATTTCAAAACTGGTGTTGAATTTGCCTAAATTAAATTGACAATCTTTGAAATGACAGATTCAATGAAGTGGAAAAAATATACTAATTTAAAAGAAATCCTATAGGTAACGTTTGCAAAGGCAGATGAAGATTTAGTCTCTTAGGTGTTCATTCATAATTGTACTATTTTAAAAGGGCAACAATAAGAAAGTAAAAGAAAAAACCCTCCAACAGAGAAGTGATACCTGAACCAATGGTGTATCTAAAAAAGAGAATGTTATAGTAAATTTTAGAAAGGTTATTTTTACAATCATATAATACTTGTCATGGAAGCATGGTGTACGGAGTTCATAGATTTAATATTTTTAATTATAAAAAATGTATTGTGGAGAATGAGGAAAATAATTTTGTATTTGTATTTTTTTTAATGTTGCAAAATAGTAGGTAAGTATAATGTAAGGGAAAAATAAGTAACTGTATAAAACAGTAAATTTCAGTCATCAGAAGGTAGATTATAGAGAGAGCCTTCAGGAATTAAAAGAAGAGTTAGAATGAATGTGATTCTCAGAGCAGGCTCAACAAACATTGCCAATAGCCAATGAGGGTACTTCTCTAGTCTAGAAAAGAATAGCACAAGCAATAAGATTCCAACTCCATCATTTAATCATTGAGAATGTATCTGTCTATATAACACTTAGAATGGAGGTATGTGTAGAGTAGGTAAAATTCTTCCCATTTGTACATATATTTTTAAATCAAAAGTGTATTCTTTGCAAATATCTGGTATTCTCTCAACAGCCTTAAAAAATAAGAAAAGTAATAGAATGATTTGAGCACCTCATGTTTATAAGTGACATTTTTCATATTACACAGAATATTCTATTTAAAAAGTTCAAATAAACTTGATGCCTCTTCACGTCTTATGCCTGATTTGCAACAATTTGTTTCATGTTACAATTTCTTGAAAGTGATCCAGTATGGGCCATTGTCACTCTAATTTTCTACATTGATCTTTCTTGCTAGTATTAGGTCACATTTCCACATATTCTGTAATATCAGTAACTTGCACATACGATAAATTCACTCTTCACCAAAGAATTTTTCACAATATTTAAAAGAATGGCTTAAGAATTCCTTTGAAAAATAATGCAGTCTTTGATTATTTTTTACTTTTCCTCAGCTTTGCTTTATTCCCCTTTCTCTTAATATTTCAATACTTTGAGAATGAACTGAATCTGAATGTGTAAAAGTAATCAGATGCAGAATTTTGTTTAAATTAGGAGTGATATTGTGGATTAAGCAGTAAATAGGGATAAGAATGATTAAGTATCTAGTTAATCAAAGAATATATTAAATACCACATGGGCTTATATATGGCCTAGGAAATTGCTGTATCCTTGAATACTTCTGCATCCATAAGTATTAAAAACAAGGAACTTCCATCAAATGCATTTAATAAAGAACTATCAGGAAAAGGAATTTTAACTCTAACAGCCTGTGCCAGCATAATTTTCAATGTTTCCTTAATTTGCTAAGAATAATACTGATTTTAATTGAGCCAATTATTTATGTAGGGAAAAAAACAGATCAAAGTGAAAACTGGGTTTTCTTTATCCTTCATTTTGTGGCTAAAATCAACTAAGGAATTAACTTAGAAATTGACTGAAAATAAAAAAAAATGAAGCTTCTTTTCTCAAATCAGCATCACTTGATTGATTGGAGATTTGTAATGAGTTATAAAACCTTTCTTCTTTAGGTCACGATCACAATAAAACATGACTAAAAGTTGCTGTAATTTGATAGATATTCGGTGACCCATGAGAATTTGCTAGTGGTCTGATTTCAATTTCTGGAAGAAAAATTGCCATATCTTAAACTCGTGCTTGTGACAGATATAATTTAAGCATTAGCCTTTAATAAGTAGCCCTTTGGACTGAACTATCTGCCTCTAATACAGTAAGCCCCACAAAAATTATATTAGGGATTTATGTACTTGCACATCTTATTGCATGAATAGATATATCACTCTATGATTTGTCCTAATTTGAATAGTATTTAAATGGGTTTTTGTCATTAAAAAAATAATACAATAAAATGGGGCTATACATTAATTAGTAAAGCAATAGAGGAATACTTTTGCTATGTTTTTCACATGGTAGGGTTAAAATATAGCCTAGTTGGAAGTTTGTCACCATTTATTCTTCAGCTAAAAGTATCAGGGCAAGCTAAGCATCTTGACATATTCGTTTAACCTCTGCTTTGTATCTAAAAGCTGAACATTTATCAACCTCCAGGGCCTCGGCTCTTTGAATTGCTTTGAGTGAGCATCTGTATTCAAACATATGCTGTGGATAAGGAAGGTATTTTAGCCAGTTTGGTTTAGCAGCTGTTCTGTAAAAGTGAGATGAGTAATTTAATAAGCAACTCTCCTTGACTCTGATACTCTTCCCCCAGTGTATGCCAACCTCAGCCAGAAATGCAGCCTAAAAAGGGTTCACTGCTTGTGAGACATAAAGACAGGATAATGATTTATGCAGAGGACCATCTTCCAAGCGCTGACAAGTGCTTACTGTCCTACACAAGTCATCAATGCTGCTCTAAAGAGAACAGATGGCTTTGCACACATCACTAACAAAGAAGGAATTCTGCACAGATAGCATGAAACTTCACCACTTTTCTGAACACATCTTGTCATAACGAAGCAATAAAATGAACATGCCAAACACACATTGCCAAAATGCCACAAATGTGGACCTTGGCCTTGTTCCTAGGAAAACATCATATAGGGCAAAAAATATTTTAAGAAATAAATGAGAGTCAACTACCACATTTGTTATTGTCTGTCTTATACCAAATAGATATTCCCACAACATGAAATCAAAGCAAACCCTTGATGGAATTGGAAGATGGTTACTGTAAAGCTATCAATGCAAGAAAAAAATTCTAGATTTGATGTGATTCCTACTGATTTCTTCATTCATAAAATGTTTCAGAATTTACTTAGAAAAGTATAGCAGTTGTATGTTTTGGAAAATACAAACAAAAATAATAGACAACATCTTGATTAGCAATGATTTTTTAAATGTTTTATGTGGTAATTTTATGTAATAATTGTTCAGGGAGTATACTCACAAACAGCTACCCAAAAGACTGTGCTCTTAATATATCAATTAATTTTTGTTATATTTTACCTTACAGCATATTTAGTATAATGGGCTTTATAAAATATTTGTACATTTATAGGTAGACATATAACTGATTCAGAATGCATATTTATTAACAACTGGATCATGGGAAAAATTAGTGTAGGTAGCATAACCAACTGAAGGCCAGTTTGGCAATGCATCATACATCTCCACTGGAAAAAACAAACAACCAAAATATACATCTATTTGCAATTGTAAATGTTGAAGTTTCTGTATTACATTATTAAAAAGAATATCAGACAGTACAGCTGTGGTTTAAAGTGTGGCATTTTGCTGAGCTTTCAATTATTGCTGCCATATCTTTTGATCCCTACTGTACAACACATAGTATATGGAACAGTGATTTTGGCATCACCAAGGAACTTTGTAGAAATTCCTTTGGTGAACCAACCAGTACCTACTAAATCAGAATCTGCATTTTATCAATATATTTGGCTGGTTTGCATGCACATTAAAAATTTGGAAGCACTGCTCTAACCTTTGGTTTCATCCATGACTTTAAGAAGAATCTGAGGAAAACTGAGAAGTAACTGTGCCTGAGAATCATTCCCTGGCTGATACATCAGTCTGTAAAATAAGTGTGAACGATAGAGTTGAGATCTCTGCTCCTTTAAAAAATACAGTCTAGTAATTCAGCCCTCAGGTACATGTGAGTCCGTATGTGTGTCAAGACCAACAATAATCACCAATAGACATTACAAATAATTATATTTAATGCTTACATTTTAAAAGCCAAGTGGCTTTGTTGAAAATATGAGACCTTGTTTGATTTGGATTATGATCCCTTTTATTGAACAAAAATTCTGAAATAGCTCTCTTATTCTTGGCCTGCTTAACAGTAAAAAGAAACATTTAAGGTATCTAAGCCACAAATTGATCTGTATGCCATTATTTCTCCAGTTTTTATTTTTGTCAATATGTAAAAACATCCTTTGGTGGATATTTAAAACATTTTATCTCTTTTTGTCATTGCTCAGCTGTATGTCAATACAAAGTAAATATATGGAAGTCTTCATGAAATTGAATAAGTAAGCTGGCCAGAAAAACAATACAGAACAGAATAGAACAAAGCAAAACCTCATAAACATCAAAAAACCAGGGAGGAGTCTTGAAGTACATTTGAAAAAAATCTGAAATAACTGTTGATGTGTAACTGCAGATACCTTGTTCACATTCATAGCAGTCTGAACTGTGATGCTTAATAAAACAAAAATGTCATCTGCCATGAAAACAATGCCATCATCTTTGAAATTCAACTATTATTTTTCATGTTGAATTAACTAGATTATAAATCCATCAAGTGATTGACATTCTGAGATACTGGTGCTAGTAACATTATTTTTTAAATATTTGAATTGACACATATGAATGTAAAGGTATAATGTACCTGTACGTGTATATGTGAACCTTAAAACAAAAACCATGATCAATATTTTATCTGTAACTGGAAATATAAATTATAAAATCTAAGCAGTTGTCTGTGCATTACCCCTCAATGTTTGTAGACAGAGTTGCAGTCGATTCTTTTTCCATTTCAGTCACTGGCATACATAACCTAAAAATCACTTTAGGCAGATGCTAATGCTAGTTGGAACTCTTCCTATGAAATGAAGGAGCTGGTTTTGAAGCTTCTCTGTACTGCTTAAATATTCTGGAGAGGGGGCTAATTTTAGTCCTAACAACTGCAATGGTCCCTATGGTCCTGCTGTGACTTCTTCAATGTAACCATAGAGTGCCTCGTCACCTATAGCCTTCATTGACCCACTCTGCATTTCATACTCACGCCACTATTCCACAGATGTCATTTCTCCATTTCTAGATCCTATACAATAGTTGGTAATTTAATTTCTGGTTGTAAATATAACCTTTCCTGGTATGATTGTTCCCATCTCTCAGATAAGCTGAGGAAGTATCATCACATTTCAGTGGATCAGGTCAGACAAATTGCTGACAAATTTCTCCTAGTCCCCGCTGCAGCTAAAGTCATGTAGAAGCTGACAAAGCTTCCCAACTCCAGAATTTATTTATTCCCCTGTCAGGAAGTGTTGATTTAGCACAGGGCCAAACTTTCTCATGTGTTGTTAAACAGGATTGAGTCACAAGATGGAGAGATGATGGATACTTAACTCCCAACACTAGGGTTTGTGTGATGTATTGGTGACAGGAAAGGTACTCTGTCTTTAGAATTAAGTAACCTGTAAGTGGTAGGCAAAAGTATAGTGATCAAGTTCAAAGGATTTAAGAGGACATAAGATTTGCTGCTATTCCCCTGATATAGAAGTAAAGACTGTTTGAATTAGGATTTTTTTTAAACCTGACATTGTAAAAAATAATAACTGGTCAAATATTATTTGACCTTGGTGCCTTATGTACAACTGTCAGCTCATTAGAACATAATGATGGTTGTTGTATTTTGCATCTTAATTAAACTTATTTCATTACAGAAAATGTGTGGCAAGACTCCTATCTCCTCAAAGCCATTTTCTACTTTGGGCTGTCCTATGTCTGGATCCTAGAATTATGGTTGGAACATAATAGGCAGTCACTAAATATTTACTGAACAATGTGTCTGTTGGTGGTAATAATTATTATGGATTCTATGTATGCTTCAGACAGTTTCTTCAAATAAAAGCCTCATACTTAAGGCTTAATTATACTTAAAGTGTATATATAAGCCTTATACTTATATTTAAGGCTTTTATTCCTTCATCTCCCAGATGTGAGGAGAACACAGGGAACTTAACCTTTGGAATTCTGTTACAACTCCAGAGTTAAACTGTACCAGGGTGATAACATTGTACTTCATCTCATGATAAATGAAGCTAGTTCTCAATTTATCCACCATAGGGAGAAGAAGGTGCTTGACTTCAAAAACACCACTTAATCAACTGTCAGGCTGACAGGCTTCCCTTGAAAACTTTAATTTTAATATTCAACGTTCTCTCAGACAAATGTAAGTATTTTTATATGAGTAATTGTGATACTTAAGTTTGTCACCTTGATTAGGTTGTAGACTGCCCAGATATTTGGTTAAATGTCTGGATGTTTCTGTGAGGCTGTTTCTGGATGAGATCAATATTTGAATCAGTAGACACAGTTAGGCACATTGCCTTTCCCAATACAGGTGGGCCTCTTACAATGCACTGAAGGCTTGAATACAATAAAAGACTGAATTATAAAAATTATTTCTGTCCATCTGGCTGCCTTTGATCTTGGATATTAGCCTTCTTCTTTCACACTCAGACTCAGATTGGAACTACCTCATTGGTTTACTGGTTCTCATATCTTCAGACCAAGGACAGTTATATCCTCAACTCTTCTGAGTCTGAACTCCTCAGACTCCATAACCATGTGAGCCAATTCCTTATAATAAATACATACATATATACAAAAAAGATGGACTTATGGGCAATTTGATTGAATTATTTTCAACTCTATAATGATACAAAAGCAATATACTTTCAGTAGAAATCATACTGGGAGTACCCATATGATATAGTTTGGCTCTATGTCCCCACCCAAATCTCGTGTTGAATTACGATCTTCAGTGTTGGAGCAGAGTCTGGTGGGAGGTGACTGGATCATGGGGGCAGACTTCTCCCTTTCTGTTTTCAGGATAGTGAGTGAGTTCTCATGAGATTTGTTTTTTTAAAAATATGTGTAGCACCTCCCTCTTTGCTATCTCTCTCTCCTGCTCTGCCATGGTAAGTCCTGCTTTCTTCCCCTTACCTTCCACCATGACTGTAAGTTTCCTGAGGCTTCCCATCCATGCCTCATGTACAGTCTGAGAACTGTGAATCAATTAAACTTCTTTTCTTCATGTATTACCCAGTCTCAGGTAGCTCTTTATAGCAGTGAGAATAGACTAACACACCATAAAATCATCTTGTTTTTCACTTTTAGTACAGTTTTCAACAAATTACATGAGATTCAGCACTTTAATAAACAATAGGCTTTGTGTGACATGATTTTGCCCAACTGTAGGCTAAGTGTCTGAACACATTTATGTAGGCTATGCTAAGCTATGATGTTCCATAGGTTAGGTGTATTAAATGTATTTATGATGTGATACTATCTATTCACGATGAATTTGACAGAACATAACTTCTTAGTAAGTTAGGTAGTGTATTCATAAATTCAAATGTTTCTGCTCCTCTGGGGAAACCCGATTAATACCATAATCAGAGATAAATCTCCCTACTTTTCTAAAGAGAAATGAAAATACCTGCTCAAAGTGAATTATGGAAACTAATAACAAACAGAGGAAACTAGCAAAATGAGAGAATAAAACAAAAGGACATAGAGTTCTTAAAAAGTTTTTTGTTATTTACTGTACTTTAAAATTGCCATCAGTTAAAAAGCATAACTTCAAGTAATAGTTATTTTTAAAACTCTTATAATGTTTGTTATTCTACACACACTGATACAAAATATAGCTCTTGGAAAAAATGTTTAAAATCTGTCAGAATCAGTGTTTTTTTTTTAATCACAGATATATTTCCGTTTTTTTTTTTAAGCATAGCAGTAGCCCAAGAAAAACACATTCTTTTTTACATGAAAGCTCATTTTACATTGTTTGAGGAAACAGTACTATTAGAATTTTAGGTGAAATCTTAGTCCCTACAGCAGTCTGAAGAGAACAATAAATAATATATTACACTTGGCTTTACACTTGCCAAATTCAAGTTTCTGGGTTTAATATTGTGAACAATAGAATACAAAATGTTCTGCCTTTAGGGCAATAGCTTTTATTTATTATTATTATTACTTTTGAGATGGAGTTTTGCTGTAGTTGCCCAGGCTGGAGTGCAATGGCACGATCTTGGCTCACTGCAACCTCTGCCTCCTGAACTCAAGGAATTATCCTGCAGGGTAATATCTTTTAAAAATCAGGATGTCTCATTTCGTAAACGCCATTCATCCTGTGTGTGTGTGTGTGTGTGTGTGTGTGTGTGTGTGTGTTTGTGTGTGTGTGTGTGTAAAATAAACACTCTGGCATGTACTGTGATGTATATCAGTGGCTCCTTGATGAAGTGTACACTGTGTTAAATTGTTAGGTGTCTCTGTTATTCTATTATTTTGATATGCTTTAAAGAATATCTGCCATGTGTTGCCAATTAATAGAGAGGCAACTCACACACAAGCACTGCTATCAGGAGCAAGTTTTCATGCCATTTTCTATTAAAATATTTTCTTACTTGAGATCTTTGCTGAAGTATTTGGTGAGTATAAAAAAACTAAATAAGGCCCGGCGCCATGGCTCACACCTGTAATCCCAGCACCTTGGAAGGCTGAGGTGGGTGGATCACCTGAGGTCAGGAGTTAAAGATCAACCTGGCCAACAGTCTCTACTCTACTAAAAATAGAAAATTAGCCAGGTGTGGTGGCCCATGCCTGTAATCCCAGCTACTTGGCAGGCTAAGGCAGGAGAATCATTTGAACGTGGGAGACAGAGGTTGCAGTGAGCTGAGATCGCGCCATTGCAGTCCAGCCTGGGCGATAAGAACAAAAGTCTATTTCAAATAAAATACTTTTTTAAAAATTAAATGGATGAATTAAATGAATTTATCATCCTTTGGGTATACAGGCAGTAATGGCATTGCTGGGTCAAATGGTATTTCTAGTTCTAGATCCTTAAGGAATCGCCACACTGTCTTCCACAGTGGTTTAACTAATTTACACTCCCACCAACAGTGTAAAAGCGTTCCTATTTCTCCACATCCTCTCCAGCATCTGTGGTTTCCTGACTGTTTAATGATCCCTATTGTAACTGGCATGAGATGCTATCTCATTGTGGCTTTGATTTGCATTTCTCTAATGACCAGTGATAAGGAGCTTTTCTTCATTTGTTTTTTGGCCACATAAATGTCTTTTGAAAAGTGTCTGTTCATATCCTTCAGCCACTTTTTGATGGGGTTGTTTTCTTCTTGTAAATTTGATTAAGTTCCTTGTAGATTCTGAATAGTAGGCCTTTGTCAGATGGATAGAGTGCAAAAATTTTCTCCCATTCTGTAGGTTGTCTGTTTATTCTGATGATAGTTTATTTTGCTGTGTAGAAGCTCTTTAGTTTGGCTAAATCCCATTTGTCAATTTTGGCTTTTGCTGCAATTGCTTTTGGTTTTTCAGTCATGAAGTCTTTGCCCATGGTTATGTCCAGAATAATATTGCCTATGTTTTCTTTGAGGGTTTTTATGGTGTGAAGTCTTATGTTTAAATCTTTAATACATCTGGAGTTAATTTTTGTATAAGGTGTAAGGAAGGGGTCCAGTTTCATTTTTCTACTTGTGGCTAGCCAGTTTTCCCAACACCATTTACTAAACAGAGTATCCTTTCCCCATTGCTTGCTTTTTTCAGGTTTGTCAAAGAGCAGATGATTGTAGATGTGGGACATTATTTTTGAGGTCTCTGTTTTGTTCCGTTGGTCTATATATCTGTTTTTGTACCAGTACCATGCTGTTTTGTTTATTGTAGCCTTCTAGTATAATTTGAAGGCAGATAATGTGATGCCTCCAGCTTTGTTCTTTTTGCTTAGTATTTTCTTGGCTATAGAGGCCCTTTTTTGACTCCATATGAAATTTAAAATAGATTTTTTTTCTCATTCTGCAAAGAAAGTCAATGGCATCTTGATGGGAATCGCATTGAATCTGTAAATTACTTTGGAGAGTATGAACATTTTCACAATATTGATTATTCCTATCCATGAGCATGAAATGATTTTTCCATCTGTTTGTGTCCTCTCTTACTTCCTTGAGCAATGGTTTGTAGTTCTCCTGGAAGAGGTCCTTCACATTCCTTGTAAGTTGTATTTCTAGGTATTTTATTCTCTTTGTAGCAATTGTGAATGGAAGTTTGCTCATGATTTCACTCTCTGTTTGTCTATTATTCATGTCTAGGAAGGCTTAAGATTTTTGCACATTGAGTTTGTATCCTGAGACTGCCATACTTGCTTATCAGCTTATGGAGTTTTGGGGATGAGATGTTGGGGTTTTCTAAATATACAATCATATAATCTGCAAACAGAGGTAATTTGACTTCCCCTCTTCCTATTTGAATACGCTTTATTTCTTTCTCTTGCCTGATTGCTCTGGTCAGAATTTCCAATTCTATGTTGAATGGGAATGGTGAGAGAGGGCAATGACACATATGTTTATTGCAGCACTATTCACAATAGCAAAGACGTAGAACCAACCCAAATGCCCATCAGTGATAGACTGGATAAAGAAAATGTGGCACATGTGCACCATGCAAATTATGCAGTCATAAAAAGCATGAGTTCATGTGCTTTCCAGGGATATGGATGAAGATGGAAGCTAACTAGCACAGGAACAGAAAACCAAACATCATGTGTTCTCTCCCATAAGTGGTAGATAAACAATGAGAACATATGGGTACAGGGAGGGGAACATCACACACCAGGGCCTGTTAGGGGGCTGGGGAGCAAGGGGAGGAATAGAATTAGGAGAAATACCTAATGTAGATCTCAGGTTGATGGGTGCAGCAAACCACCATGGCATGTGTATACCTATGTAACAAACCTGCACGTTCTGCACATGTATCCCAGAACTTAAAATAGGGAAAAAAAATAATTAAGAAGATTTCAAAGTCAATATATTGGGCAGAATAAATAATAACAAATATTTTCATCAAAAAAATTAAAAGATGAGTTTAAGTTTGTTACAATGCACCCTTCATTCTCAGATTTATAAAAGATAAATCTGATAATGTGCTTTCTCTAATAGAAGGTCACTTTTACTAGAAAATTGAAAAGTACTATGATAATTGGTTAAGTCAGTTCACAAGTTTTGGAAGAAAATAGATTGACATCAACAGTAATTATTCTTCAGATAATTGTATCTATATATCTGTGCATACATAGACTTTCTTAGAACTAACTCAGTTCTATGTTCTTTCATATCACAGTGTGGCAGTATTTTTACAGAGTTTTTGTTAATTTGTGTGTTTATTTCAGGTCCCATGTTGCTGAGATGACTTATAACTTTTCACTCCTACTGACAAACTTAGTTTTCAGAATTTTTTTCCACTTTATCATTGCTAGGTTTTAACAACTGCAGTTATGTTCATCTCTGTGTGGGAATGTCTAATGTTCATTCAGCACTGTTTTCACTCCCTCCTACACTCTTCTCTGGGGAATGCAGGATAATTCCTTTTAGTTGTGCTGTAGGCTAAGCTTTGGTGATGAAAGACATTGAAAACCATTATTCCTGTGGGGCATGGTGGCTCACACCTGTAATCCCAGCAATTTGGGATCCCAAGGATGGTTAATCACGTGAGGTTGAGAGTTGGAGACCTCCCTGACCAACATGGTGAAACCCCATCTCTACTAAAAATACAAAAAATAGCTGGGCATGGTGGTGAGCACCTGTAATCCCAGCTACTCAGAAAGCTGAGGCAGGAAAATTGCTTGAACCCGGGAGGCAGAGGTTGCAGTGAGCTGAGATTGTATCATTGCACCCTGGGTGACAGAGCAAGACTCTGTCTCAAAAATAAAAAAGAAAAAAGAAAATGGAAAGTCATTATTGTTTAGTGGGTCTCCAGGTAGGTAGGTACTAGATCTATAGACATTAGATGCAAGGTGTTGCTCTCTGTTTTCAGATGAACAAACTGCTCATTTTGGCTAGATAATATGCTACATGTTTCTCGGGACTTGGATTCCCCAGCTCTTCCTAAATACCATGTAAGCTTCTAATTCTTTGTATTATATTTCTTCCTATTAAATACATCCAGAATGTTATTTGTTTGGTTGGCCTATGTATTGCCTGTTTTAATATTTACATATAGGCTTGAGATCTAATATCTTATTATCCTTCACATTAGCATGAATCAGGCTTCAGATATGTTTACTTCTTGCTTTTTCTACTTATGATCCATGTTTTTGATGGCTAGCTATGATATCTTGACAAATGGTAAAATTATCAAATACCTGTAACAGAATGGTTAAATTTAACTCTTGTGGTCTGAATTTCAATTGAGGTGCCAATATTCTTCATGAGAGTTCAAAACAGACAAATCAATATGCATAGTTAACAACAACAAACCACATCCAAACTTATTTCATGACTCTTAAGCATTTGTTTCTCTTTCAGCTAACATTTAAAAAATCAGAAAAACTGAGTGGTTTGGGGAGGCTGTTTTGCAGAAAGAAATAGTGTTATTTCCATCTCATCTCCCAGAAAGGAGAAGGGAGTGCTGCTCCCACCTTCAGTTAAAGGGCTGTGGGATTCTCTAGAGCTTCAGTGGCTCTATCTGCATTTGGAATCATTCTGGTCTGTAGGCTCCTAGTATAGCAGGGTCAAGAAAATCTTAGCACCCTGGACTGCCCTGATATTCCAGAGATGTGAGACAAAGGGCATATTTTTCTCATTATTCAGATACATGTCATGTAGGAGGGAGTAATCTGGGGACGAGTTGCCTCCTGTCCTGTGCAATAAGGCTGCCTAGATATAACATTAGGAGAAATACCTAATGTAGATGACAGGGGAGTGGATGCAGCAAACTACCATGGCATGTGTATACCTATGCAAAAATCCTGCACGATCTGCACATGTGCCCCAGAACTTACAGTATAATAATAGGAATAGGCCGGGTGCAGTGGCTCATGCCTGTAATCCCAGCACTTTGGGAGGCCGAGGCGGGTGGATCACGAGGTCAAGAGATCTAGACCATCCTGGTCAACATGGTGAAACCCCGTCTCTACTAAAAATACAAAAAATTAGCTGGGCATAGTGGCACGTGCCTGTAATCCCAGCTACTCAGGAGGCTGAGGCAGGAGAATTGCCTGAACCCAGGAGGCGGAGGTTGCGGTGAGACGAGATCGCGCCATTGCACTCCAGCCTGGGTAACGAAGTGGAACTCCATCTCAGTAATAATAATAAAAAAAATAGGAAAAAGAACAATAATAAGAAAAAGAAGCTGCAGGTGACTACCAGATGCCTAGGGCTAAGGAGCATTGTATGGATCCACTTTTAGTAAAGATGCAGAGATGTTTTCATTCAAAATGAGATAACTGCTGGAGAGAGGAGCCTGAGAAATTTCAAAAGATATGTTTGCCAGATTCTGAAAGAGTGCAGCCAATTCATAATGGCACCCAATCAAATAAAATGTTCCCTGACCCCTTCCCTGTAGCTGTTCCCACTCAACAAACACTGGTCCACACATATACTAGCTAGTTAATTTTGAGGGAGGGAGTGGACAAAGGAAAATAAATGCAAGCCGTTGAAATCAAGAGTCTGACCCTTAAATTTTCTTGTCTTACTCAATAGTCTTTCAAATTCAATCAAGTACTTATCTTAAAAGGGAGGAAAATTTTATATTAAGGAAGATTCATACTATTGATTAACATCTTGGATTGGATATTTAATGTCCTGAAATCAGATGTGTTAAGACAATGAGGATAATATATTTGTTTATTTCCTATAAGAGAGCAGAAAGAACAATCAATCTGTAGCAGTTTCTATGAAGGAGCAAGTCAGATTATATTCACCAAATACTGTTTAAAGAGATGATGGGAGACAAAGTTTAGTTGAAGTTTAGATCACAATTTTTATCTAAGTACAATTGAGTTATGTATTTTACATCCATAATAACAGATATAATCATTCTATTAAAGATTGAACAAGTAAAAAATGCAAATAGTTATGAGAATTCTCTGTTGAATCTTGGTTTAATGCCTTTTTGGTCTTCAAAAGAGAAAAAATCATCAGTTATATTTCAGAAGAGTTACCCTCTGAAAGCAGGTTATATTATTTTCTTTTATGTCATCCTGTAAGAAGGAGCTCCCAATGGAGAGGTTTGCATAGATGGGTCTCCTTATTTTCTTAAATAAAGAAAAATAAACCAGTGATTTGGAATCAGGCAGACAAAACTCTGAGTAATTATTTACATAATGAAGTTTTCACCTTTCAGTTTCTTAAACTAAAATTGGGCAAGGAAGACAGTGAGAAAGCGAGAGAACCATTATTATCTTGAGAGTTAAATTAGCCACTCTCTTATAAAATTCTCAAAATAAAAATGAATTTTAAGTTCTTTCTACTTTATCTTTCAATCACACATAAACGGACAATGAAGTTTCTTTGAATTTGAATTGTACATGTCACATTCTGGTGCAGCTTATCATTTAGATAGGGAGTAGATCCCCATCCATCTTTAATGCATGGAAAATAAAATACCATAAGTAGCTCTTGCTGAATTAACTGGAGGAGAATTGGGCTACAGATATTTCATAAATTGTAAAATTTAAAGAGACTCTATATAAAACTAAAGCTAGACTTAAAACTAAATTGAACATATGTTAATAACTTTGGTGTGTCAAAAGAAACTGAATTTTTGATCTGAAAGACACAATTACGCATATGTCAGTCTAACAATAATAATTAATGGTAAATAGAATATTAATCAATAGCAAATACTAGATGTATATCAGTGCAAATGATTTTGGGGTTCTCAGTTCCTGAAGATGCATTTCTTCTCTTCTTTTTCCCTAAATAAGTGAAACTGGAAAAATCATACATTCTACTTCCCCCAGCCAAATCTTAGCATAGGAAGCCACTAAATGTTAAATGTATTAAAAAGTTGCATTGAATTACAACCTTTACTTATAAACCTCAAATTCCATTCTTAAAACATTAATGGGATGAGGAATTCTGCTTAAATATCAGTTGAATGACTGAGAAACTTTTATTTCTCCTTTGAAAGTTATTGATTAACTCAGACAACACAGTGTTCTTTTAATTTTGAAGTTCCTACTGAGATAACCCTTTCTCCTAGCCAGACTGAGGTAGCATTTTGAGATTGGATAGGTATGAACATTAATTTTTGGAGGTGGAAACTGACATATGTTTTTATTTTTTCTTACTTTGGTCTCTTACTGTTAGAATACATCCATAAGGTTGACATTGAGTAGTGGAGATTGCTAAGCATTGGGATACTTTATCAGTCAGTTTGTGGTTGCTCCAGTACAAACTTAAAACAAGTTCCAAGAGAGCATTTGAGTTTCAGTTTCCTCAATTAAGGAGGAAAAGTAAATTGAATCATTATAGGGCATAGAGTTCGCATTTACTGAAGATGCAAGAAAAAAAATACAATAAAAGCCCCAGGAAATAAATACAAGTAACATACCAGGGAGTTATGGGCATGCAGAATAGGAGTAGGATCAGAGGACATGAAAGAAATCCTTGTTTATTTAGTTCTTTGCCCATTTAGCTCTTCAGATAATTTCTTTCTGATGTTTACTGTTTAACAGACACTGGATTAAGCATTGAAGCTACCCTGATGAATACAGTCAAGCTGTTCTTTATAAGGCTGTCTCAGAATAACGACCACTTGGCTTTGTTTCTTAACCTGTAAAATAGAACTGATTGAAATTCTCAGTTTTGAGGTTGGCTGTTAGGGGCAAACTGGATAATCTATGGAAAATGTTCTCTGCAGTGCCCAGCACTGTGTAAATATTAGTTATGTATTGTGTGAATGTGGTAAAAGACCTTAAATTGCTCTCTGAAGGGTCCATGTGTGAGGAACTTGGCAACCATCAACCTCTACAGATTAAACTTTGTTAAAAATAAAAACTCTGGGAGAAAACCTAGGCAAAACTATTCAGGACATAGGCATAGGCAAGGACTTCATGACTAAAACACCAAAAGTATTGGCAACAAAAGCCAAAATAGACAAATGGGATCTAATTAAACTCCAGAGTTTCTGTACAGCAAAAGAAACAATCATTAGAGTGAACCAGCAACCAACAGACTGGGAAAATTTTTTTGCAATTTACTCAGCTGACAAAGGGCTGATATCCAGAATCTACAAAGAACTAAAACAGATTTACAAGAAAAAAAAAATCCATACAAAAGTGGGTGAAAGATATGAACAGACACTTTTCAAAAGAAGACATATATGAGGCCAAGAAACAAACGAAAAAATGCTTATCATCACTGGTCATTAGAGAAATGCAAATCAAAACCACGTTGAAATACCATCTCACCCCAGTTAGAATAGGAATCATTAAAAAATCTGGAGATGACAGATGCTGGAGAGGATGTGGAGAAACAGGAACACTTTTACACTGTTAAATTAGTTCAGTCATTGTGTAAGACAGTGTGAATTCCTCAACGATCTAGAAACAGAAATACCATTTGACCCAGCAATCCCATTACTGGGTATGTACCCAAAGGATTCTACATAGTTCTATTATAAAGACACATGCACACATATGTTCATTGCAGCACTGTTTACAATAGCAGAGACCTGGAACCAACCCAAATGCCCACTGATTAGACTGGACAAAGAAAATGTGGCTTCTATACACCATGGAATACTGTGCAGCCATAAAAAATGATGAAGTCGTGTCCTTTGTAGGGACATTGATGAATCTGGAAACCATTATTCTCAGCAAACTGACACAAGAGCAGAAAATCAAACACCTCATGTTCTCACTCCTAGGCGGGTGTTGAAGAGTGAGAACACATGGACACAGGGAGGGGAGCATCACACACTTGGGTCTGTTGCAGGGGCTAGGAGAGGGACAGCAGGGGGTGGGGAGGTTGGGGAGAGATAACATTGGGAGAAATGCCAGATATAGGCAATGGGGAGGATGGAGGCAGCAAACCACCTTGCCATGTAGGTACCTATGAAACAGTCCTGCATGATCTGCACAGGTACCCTAGAACCTAAAGCAGAACAAAAAAAAAAAAACTTTATGTATTTGTGGATACTAATATCTAAAGAAAATATTTGGTACATTAGAGCTAATATTTTCATAATTTGGTTCTCAGATAATGTCTTGGTCCTAGGGTTAAGCATCTTTTATGCTCTTAAGGCTATCTTTATGGATATCAGTGAGCATTGATTGCATGCTACTGCAGATATAGATGGTTAGAAACATTGGCCAAATCTGTATTGATTCAAATTCCTTTTAGAAATAAATCAACATTACAAATTTTTGTTTCTAATGTGTATCATTTCTACAAAATAACCTGCAAAAATGGGAGGGAAAATGTTACTCTATGCTTGACAATTAATGGAAAATGCATACAAAGAATTTTATTCTTAATTTATATTCTCTAAATAGCATTTCACCTACACTTAATCTTGAAAACAAGATTTTTATACCTGAACTCAGGTGTTTTCATACAACCAATATAATCTCATTTTGTTTTACTGAAATAAAAAAAATACAGCTACAAAGAAAACCTCTTTTCAACCATAATGAACGTGAATAAACATAACATTCAGAAGGTTTACTGGTGATTTCTTTTCCTGAAATGGTGAATAAAATACATTTCATTGTGATCTGAGTAAAATTTCATGGAGCAAACTTGTTGTACAATAAATACATTTAAATTTCATTGAGTGTTTTGAAACTGTTATATATCTCTATACCTGAGACACTCCATAAAAAGGTGATATTACAATCACTTATAATTTCACAAGTATTTTAAAGTTGATGAGTAATCAACCACTGGACATGTGTGATTAAGATCATTTACATCAGATTAGTGCAAAAATAATTGCAGTTTTTGCAATTACAGTAATATTTGGGACAAGCGGTGATTTTAAGTTTGTGTTAGAAATCTCTCTTGTCTAAACGTCATAATCAGAACAACGATACTTTGAATCATATTATCTTACTCAGATTCGGCTGCAAATGTGATGCAATCAAATGTTAGAAAATGTCATGATAGTTACATGGTGGAATCTAATAATTTTAAATAAAAAATAATCAAATATATTTCATGTGCAATAGACACACGATTGGAGAACATTGTGATGCAGATGAGTAATTCATTTTCAAAAATCTGGAAGAAACATTTAATACATTTTCCTTTGGATTGTCAACATTGTGGTTAATCACAGAATAATTCTAACTCTCCCCAGTTAGTATATCTGTATTTCAGTCAAGAAATTGGAACACTTACTTTATGTAAGAAAATAAGCATGCCTAACAAAGGATTGAAGAATAAATAAATCTCAGTCCTGAATTTTTATGACAATTTTATTATATTAGTGTATCCTTCAATAGGCTAGGAGTCACTTGATATATTAGTAGCAATATCAATTCAATGTTTTTTGTGTGTTGATGTAATTTCAAACTTTCTGAGAAGTTGCAAGCACAGTACAAAGTAGTCCCACAAAACTCCTTGCCAAGACATTCCATTCAAATTTGCCAAATGTACCAATAATATCTTTTAAAAAGTCTAATCTTGTATCATTCCTTGCATTGATTGTCATGTTTCTTTAGCTTTCCTTATTCTGAAATGATCCCTCAATGCTTCTTTGATTCTTATGACCTTAAAATTTTAAGAATGTAGGCCAGTTATTTTGTAAAATACTTTTCTTTTTCTTTCTTTCTTTCTTTCTTTCTTTCTTTTTTTTTTTTTGAAACGGAGTCTCGCTCTGTCGCCAGGCTGGAGTACAGTGGCGCTATCTCAGCTCACTGCAACCTCTGACTCCCTGGTTCAAGCGATTCTTCTGCCTCAGCCTCCTGAGTAGCTAGGATTACAGGCACATGCCACCAAGCCCGGGTAATTTTGTATTTTTATTAGAGATGGAGTTTGACCATGTTGGCCAGGATGATCTCAATCTCCTGATCTCCTGATCCACCCACCTCGACTTCCCAAAGTGCTGGGATTACAGGCGTGAGCCATCGTGCCTGGCCTGTAAAATATTTTTCAATTTGGGTTCATCTGATGTTTTTTTCACAATGAGATTCATGTTATGCATTTTTGGCAGGACTCTCACTAAAGTAATTCTGGTTTTATCATTGCATGTCAATCTATCACATTCCTGGGAATATTGACTTTGATCACTCAGCTGTACTACTGTGCTAGCTATCTTTGCTGTGATGTTACCCTTTCCCTTTTTATAATTGAGAAGAATTCTGGAGGAAGGTACTTTAAAGCTATGCCAGTACTTCAGTGTTCATCCAACTTTTGTATACTAGTGATAGTTTCCGTAGATGTTTTAGTTAATTGTTACTAACATGGTGGACAAATGTAAATTTCCTATTTCAATGATTCCTTCTACACCTAGTATGCATTCTCTTTTGAATATATTTTCTTTCTCTCTTTCCATTTATAATTAATTTATTTTATTTGGTTATATATAATTATATATATAATATATAATATTATAAATAATAATAATGTCAGTTCAACTTGTTAAACTATACCTGATAAATCTGCGTAGACTCATTAAAGTAGCTAATATTCATATGTTTGTCCCCATGATCCAGATATGTCTCCCTGTATTCCCCACACACACCACTGTATATTTCATATAGTTCCACATGGGTATAACTATTTGGAAAAATTTTAGCCGTGACACAGATAATTTTCCTAAACATATGCGCCTAACAAGGTTGATGGTAACCATGCTGCAAGAATACCTCTTTTTGACTTAATCAAATTTTGCATAAATGAAGCACTCTAGAACCAACCAGGATTTCTACTTTGATTAATTAAGAGGTAATCATCTGTAAATGACTAAATCAGAACAGATTGCTCAGTATCCACAAAATGATGTTTAAAACATAGCCCTTGAAGACAAAGCTAAAATCATTCATAGAATAAGCATCTAAACTGTTTATTTTGCAACCTTCTTCATTTTGGCAATTGAAGTTACTAAATTTATTTAAAGAAGTTTTTTTGTAAATAGTTTTAAGTTCTTTCCAGCTGAAATATAATACTCAGCATCTCTGAATCACAGAGATTTTAGAGACTATATTAAGCAAAAAGAAAAGTGAACTGTTAAGTAAACTGAGAAACTAAAGTTTATTTCTAAATTATATAACACTGCATTTTTAAAGGTTACATGAAGTTATAATATTATATATTTTATAACAAAAACTATGGATGAATTAGAAGTGTCTTTTTGACTATGATTCATTATATTATCATAAATAAATAGATTAGAAATGTTTGTGCTAAAGAACGCCTTTCCCTTTCATTAGATTCTTCAGAAGAGAAAGAAAACCTGGGACATTGCAAATGCCGTGCTAGACATTCAACTAGCCTTCTATGGCTAGACTACTTTCCATAAAGAAAACCTCACAAAAAAACAAGAGGCTTGAGAAAAGTAGGGGTGACTTGGTAAAGGCTGAAGAATATGAGTGAAAAAGAAGCAAAAAACAATAACACTTACCTTGTTCCAGAATAAACATTCTATTAGAGAAATTTCTTTTTTTCATCTCCTCGAAATTCAGTCTTGAAAATCACACAATGGATATTGAAGTGTAATATTTATGGTAATGAATATACACTTGTGTAAAGAATCACAGATGTACATTTCATTGTTATTTCATTACACAGGTAGAGATCTCAGTTATGTATACTCCAGTTTGAAAATGTTCATTGATTATAACCACAGAAGGAAGCTTTCCAAGAGCTCAATCTGAAAGAATTTCTACTTAAATTTACATCAAGATAGTAGTTTTAACCTGTATTTCAGAAACTGAAACTGTAATTATCTATTACAGATAACACATATATTGTGCTATGCTATTTTGTCAAAATATGTAGATTAGACAAAATATTTGTTAACATTTAATGAAGGATATACAAGAAGGCTTCCAAACACACAAACACACACTCATGATTATGCACACATCACAGTATACCAGTGATTTGTTTATATATCTTCACTATATAAAACAGTCCAAAATATATAACATGTAAATTTTAATGTTTACTATGTACTATTTATTGTTTTGTTAAGGTTATTAAATATAATGACTATTTAAAATTTGTTCCACCATTAAGCTTAACTTACCGTGTGGTAAAGAAAATTGTTTATAATTTACTTTATACTCTTAGCTATATTTTATTTAAGTAATGGGAATTCCCAATTTCCCATGCTAAAATTCTGTGAGTGTGGTTAGTAGCTTACTTGCTATTGATAAATGTTCATGTATATTAAAACTGCTATTGTGTTAAAGATATTTATACATAATATATATGTATGTATATATATAATATATATGTATGTATATATATTCAGCAGATACTCTGCTGAAGTATCGTTGTGAAAATAAAGCCCCCAAAATTTTACACACTTAAGTTTAAATGCAGAAAAAGCCCACATGTTGAAATGAAACCACTGTTTTCTAAGAAAGTGGTGTATATGCAAAAAAGGTTGGTACTCAATTTATAAAATGAATAAGAGAAGTAAAATTCATGAGAATTTTCTCCTGTTTTTTTGTATGTCCTTGAAACAATTTATTTATTAAATGCTGTTTTTCACCTTAACTGGATCCAGTTGATTCTCATTTGATATGGATTTTGAATTCTTCTTTATCTTTACGCTACAAATAAATCAGTGATGTGAAGAGAATCCAATCATAAGAGAAAAATATTTTCACAGCTGTCTGCCTTTCCATAATTAACATTTACTTCTTATTATACAAAATACTGGGCTCATGCATGCACATGTTTATAAAATACTTCTCAGGTGAATAGTAAATATAATTTTTGTAATGTTACATTTAGTTTGGTATATTTTATATTAATTCATGTAATATAGAAAGCAGAAAACGTAGCTTTCAAACACATTTCCCCTGAGTAGTTTGCTTAACATAGAACAATATATTATATCAAAATAAAAAATAAATGGTGAAAAAACACATGTATTGAAGGAAAAGTCGTGGGATGTAAGGAAGATGTAGTGATTTTCTTTAAAATACTAAAGAATAATATCAATTTAGAGAATTTGTAGTTAAAATGGGGAATCTTTTGGAGAATCAACTCTGAAAAGTCATGCAATGCTAAGCTATAAAAGAGACTTTAAAAAGATAATACACAACATATACATACACATACATATAATTATAATTATATATGTAATTATATTTTATTGCTACTTAAGAGAAAAAACATATATATGTCATATATATAAAACATATATATATATACATATATATATATATACACACACACATACATATATATATGTTTTTTAACCATGAAATGGCCAAGACAAAGATTATCTGGCACCCAGTTATTTGCTTAAAAGATGGGTAAATGAATTGTTGGTCACTAAAAAATTATTCCTTAGGAATTTGACTTTTACACCTGATTATTATTGTCTGTCAGTTAATGAAGAGTTTCACATTGTTTCTCCAACTATCCAATTTCTCATGCTTAAATTTGCGCTGCCTAATGGATTCCTGAATTTTCACATTCAGCTCTTTCCTGCTCTTCTCTGCCTCGTCAGTGGATCTGACTGCTATAACTCATTGGGATACTGCTCAGCCTCTCTACAAACTCGACACTGATTTGAGTGTGTGTGTGTGGGAGGGGTTGGCGCCGGGGGACATACATGGTATAATCTCCATTATTGGATAGAGATCTGAAGTTGATGGAGAGGACACGTGACTAGGATTGAATCACACAATCACACTTCCTCTGCTTGATGAGTCAACCCTGATATCTAGAGGCCTGCAGGCTCACCCTCAGCTTCACATGTCTCAAAGTGACTCTGGGTCTCCCTATCTCTGATTCCACATCTGCACGTGCTGCTTTCCTATTTCTATATTTAATTCTAGGAATAAAGCATGTGAAATATGAGAAAAATATTCTTGGCAGAATTGGATGCACAACTACCATCAAGCAATAATCTTTAATGTCATTGAAAGAGAAATCATCTGTATTACATTTCATTTGCAATCAGTCTGGAAAAAAATTATAGAAAAAGTTTTGATTAAATTGTATTGCTCTTCCTAATTTTAATGAGGTGACACATTAAAATTTAAAAGGTAAATAAAGATATATTCTTTTATTTTTTTTTCAGAGATATTTTATTGGCATTCATGAATAGATAGATAGATTATAGGTACAAATATATATGTATATTTGTATTTTTATATAAAAAGAAGCATAGTATACACAATAGTCATTATCCTTCCAATTTCCTTTAGCGATATTTTGGAGCTTATTTTTTCTAATTTTCTTATTATTTCCCTGTCTTTTCTGGAGTTATATGCACCTTATCCCTAAATCCCTGCTACTCTGCCTTTACTTCTGTCGAAAAGCTCGTGTATAATTTCAAAACTGTAAATATAATTTAACTACACACTCCACAATGGGTTTTGCCTGAGTCAAAGAGTGTATTTGTTGTTTTTAAAGATTTTTCTTGAAGATCAAGTAATTTTAGGTGTGTGAATTTTTTCTGGTTTCTCTATCCTGTTCCATTGGTCTATGTGTCTTCCATTGCTTTGGTGGTGTAGGCTCTTTTTTGGTTCCATATGAATTTTAGAATAGGATTTTCTAGTTGTCTCAAAAATGACATTGGTAGTTTGGTGGGAATAACAATGAGTCTATAAAATGCTTTGGGCAGTATAGCCATTTTAATGATATTGATTCTTTCTGTGAGCATGGAATGTTTCTCCATTTGTCTGTGTTTTCTCTGATTTCTTTCAACAGTATTTTGTAGCTTCCCTTGCAGATATCTTTCACCTCTTTGGGTAGCTGTAGTCCTAGGTATTTCATTTTCTTCGTGGTTATTATAAATGGCACTGTATTCTTGATTTGGCTCTAAGCTTATATGTTGTTGGTGTATAGAAATGCTACTGATTTGTGTACATTGATTTTGTATCTTGAAACTTTGCTGAAGTTGTTTACAAGTTTTACAAGCCTTATGGTGGGGTCTATGATGTATTCTAGGTATAGACTCATATCGTCTGCAAATAGAGATAGTTCAGCTACCTCTTTTCCTATCAGAATTTCTTTTATTTCTTTCTCTTGCCTGATTGCTCTGGGTAGGACTTCCAATAGTATCTTGAATAGGGGTGATGAAACTGGGCATTTTTGTTTTGTTCCAGATCTCAAAGGGGGTGCTTCCAGCTTTTCTCCGTTTCATGTAGTGTTGAATGTGGGTTTGTGATAGATGGCTTTTATTATTTTGAGGTATGTTCCCTTAATGTCTGATTTGTTGAAGGTTATTAACATGAAGGGATATTAAATTTTATTGAAGGCCTTCTCTGTGTTTATTGGAATGATCATGAGGTTTTTGTTGCTAATCTTACTTATACGGTAAATAACATTTATTGATTTACATATATTGAACCAACCTTGCATCTCAAGAATTAAGCCTATTGATCCTGGTTAATTAAATTTTGATGTGCTACTGGATCCTCAATTTTTTTGAGAATTTTTGTGTTTATCTTTAGCAGGTATATTGGCTTGAAGTTTTCTTTGTTCAATTGTGTCTTTGCCATGCTTTGTTATTAGAATGATGCTGGCTTCATAGAATGTTTTACAGAAGATCCCCTATGCTTTGTTTTTTTGGGATAATTTCAGTATGATTGGTACTAGCTTTTCTTTATATACTTGGTAGAATTTGGCTGTGAATCCTCTGGTCCAGGTTTTTGTTGTTGTTGTTGTTGTTGTTTGTCTGTTTGTTTGTTTTTGCTTGGCTGGCTGGCTTTTTATTATTGATTCCATTTTGGAGCAAGCTATTGGTCTGTAATTTCTTTCTGGTTCAACGTTGGGAGGCTGTGTGTTTCCAGGAATTTATTCATTACTTCTAGGTGGATAATAACAGTGAGGAAAGGACTTTCTAGTCAATAAATGGTGCCGGAGTAACTGACTAGCCGTATGCAGAAGACTGAAATTGTACCCCTACCTCTCATCATATACAAAAATTAAATCAAAATGGATTAAAGATTTAAATGTAAGATCTAAAATGATAAAAACCCTAGAAGAAAACCTAGGAAATACGATGCTGAAAATTGGCCTTGGCAAAGAATTTATGACTAAGTTCCCATAAGCAATCACAACAAAAACAAAAATTGACAAGCGGAACCTAACTAAACTAAAGAGCTTCTACACAAGAAAAGAAACTATTAACCAAACAAGGAGACAACTTACAAAATGGGAGAAAATATTCAACAAAGATCTAACATCCAGAATCTATAAATAATTTAAATCAGCAAGCAAAAAACACAAATGACCCCAATTGAAAAATGAGCAAAGTACATGAACAAACACTTCTGAAAAAAAGATGTACATGTGGCCCACAAATGTATGAAAAAATGCTCATCCTCACTAATCATTAGAGAAATGCAAATCAAAATTATCCCACAATGGCTGTTATCAAGAAATCAAAAACGGCAGATGCTTGCAAGGCTGCAGAGAAAAGGAAACACTTATACACTTCTGGTGGGAATGTAAATTAGTCTAGCTACTGTGGAAAGCAGTGTGAAGATTTCTTGAAGAACTTAAAACAACTACCACTTGACCCAGCAATCTCACTACTGGGTGTATGCCAAAGGAAAACAGATTGTTCTATCAAAAAGACACATGCACGTGTACGTTCATCCCAGTGCTATTCACAGTAGTAAAGACGTGAATTCAACCAAGATGCTCATCAACGTTAGGCTGGGTAAAGAAAATGTGGTACATTTACACCATGGGACACCTATGCAACCACAAAATATAATAAAATCACGTTCTTTGCAGCAACATGGATGCATGAAGGGCCTTATCCTAAGTAAATTAATGCAGGAACAGAAATCAAATACCATACCACATGTTCTCACCTATAATTGGGAGCTAAACATTGAATACACATGGCCACAAATACGGGAACAAATGGCATTGCAGACTGTTTAAAGAGAGGGGGCATGAGTTGGAATGCTACTTATGGGCTCTTAGGTTCACTACCTTGGTGACAGGACCATTCATATAGCAAGCCTCAGCAACCTGCAATTTACCCATGTAATGAAACTGTACATGTACCCCCTGAACCTAAAATAAAGGTGGAAACAAAAGGAATAAAAATAATTTGCCATCAATGTGTTTGCAGCATTTTGTAATTCCATCACCAGTATATGAGAGTGAATCTTCTACTACATACTGTCAGCAAAGTAATATCCAACACTGGTGTTTCTGCCTATCTGATAGGTGGAAAATCGTATCAGTTTTTTCCATTTATTTTTTATTATTAGGAGGTTGAATATGTTTTCTTTGTTTAAGATCTGTTGTGTCTGCACTTCTGTAAACTATTTACCCTTTTGCCTATTTTCATCTGTTGAGTTGCTTTTTCTTTTTCTTAATAATTTGAAGGAGGTTTTATAAATTATATAATTGTCTCAGTTATGTTACAAATAATTTTACCATTTTACAAATTGTCCTTGCTTTTGATGGCTTGAATTCTCATGTAGAATAGTTTGATTTCTGTATGGTCGAAAACAATTTGATTTGCATGTAGGCAAAAGTGTCATTTTTAGCTTTGCACAATTTGATTATAGTTAAGAAGGTCTCATCCACTATGTGATTATGAAGCAATTCTCATTATTTCTTCTGTCACCTTTATAACTCTATTTTCCACATTTAAAGTTTTTCTCTACTTGAAGTGGATAGAGAATTCAAGTTTGTTTGTTTGTTTTTCCAGAAAACTATCCTTGATTTATAACTATCTACTTCCTGACCTTTACAATATACTAAATTCCTATAGCTATTTAGATGCATTCTGGATGTACCACTTTTTTTCTCATTTACTTGTCTGTTCATACACACTATCATATTTTCTAATTATTTAGTTTCATTATAGAACTATTTACTCATATGTGATTAATCTTTTGTTATGAATGGATGTTAAATTTTATTAAAATTAGAGAGACAAATATGTAAATTTATATATTTTCTTAGCCAAATATTGAGCTACTTTGCATTTCTGAAGAGAAAAAAGTTGTTCCTTTTCATTATTGTTTTAATATGTTTCTGGTTTATGTTTGTTAATTGGCATTTCTCTGACATATTAACAAATTGGATTGGTTTATTGTTTTCTATTTTTTTACAATTTGAAGAATGTGGGCATCTATGCTATGCAAGCTTCAGCAAAAAAAAAAAAATGAAAAAAGAAATCATTATTTTTCTTTTCTGAAACAGTTTTAAAAGCTGTAGAAATTTATGTTTCTTAAAATGTGAATTGCTTATTAATACTATCTGCTCCTTGAGGGTTTTGTGGAATTAAAAAGTCTCTCTTTTTTCAATGAATGATTTAACTAGTTATTATTTTTATTGTACTAGGAGTTCTTAGAGAAATATATCTTCATGCAAAATTGTCTGTTTTATTCAGGATATCAATTTATTTTCATAGTTTTCAGCAAAGTTTTTGCTAAGCTTCTTTAAACATCTAAAATACCAGTGGTTACTTCTCCTTATAATTGTGTATTTCTGTTATATGTTCTTTCTAATTTCTGATTATTATAGCTGTTTAATTATTTTAGTGTTTTATTCAAATAACTGGCTTTAATATTAGAGTACTAAATGTAACACTCTTTTGTTGCTGATCCATTAATTTCTCCTTTTTTCCATCTTCAATTTGTATTTTTCTAAGCTTTTGAATTACATGTTAATTTTTATTTTTAATTTAATATAACCTTTTATAAATATCAATTGTCCTTGTGATAATTACTTTAGTTGTATCCCAGATGAAATTGCAGTTTTGATTTCCTTTTGACCTAAGATATTTGAAAAACAATTTCAAACAATTTTCAAGTGTGGAGGGCTTTTAAATTTCTTATTTGTTATTCATGTTGATATGGTTTGGATCTGTGATCTGTGTCCCTACCAAAATCTCATGTTAGGTAGTAAATCCCCAGTATTGGAGATGGGGCCTGATGGAAGGTGATTGGGTCATGGGAGTGGATTGTTCCCTTAGTGCTGTTCTGGTTATAGTAAATAGTTCTTGTGAGATGTTGTCCTTTAAAAGTACGTGGCACCAAGCCCCTTTCTCACTCTTGCTCCTGCTTCAGCCACCAAAGACAAGCCTGCTTCCTCTGTGCCTTTGGCCATGACTGTAAGTTTCTGGAAGCCTCCTCAGAATCTGAGCAGATGCCAGCTCCATGCTTCCTGTACAGCCTGTAGAACTGGGAGCCAATTAAACCTCTTTTCTTAATAAACTACCCAATCTCAGGGATATCTTTATAGCAGTGCAAGGATAGACTAATATAATCTCTAGTTTTATTCCACTGAGATTAGAGAATGCCTTATGTACTATTTTTTTTTTTCTTTTTGAAATGTATTGTTTTGGAGATGGAGTTTCGCTCTTGTTGCCTAGGTTGGAGTGCAGTGTCATGATCTCTGCTCACTGCAACCTCCGCCTCCCAGGTTCAAGGGATTCTCCTATCTCAGCCTCCTGAGTACTGGGATCACAGGTGTCTGCCACCACACCCAGCTAGTTTTCTTGTATTTTTAGTGGAGATGGGGTTTCACCATGTTGGCCAGGTTGGTTTCGAGCTCCTGACCTCAGATAATCTGCCTGCCTCAGCCTCCCAAAGTGCTTGGATTATAGGCAAGAGCCACTGAGCCTAGCCAAAATGTATTGATTTTTTTAAAGAAAAATATATAATCAGTTTTTAAAATGTTTCATGTACATGTGGAAAGAATGTCTAATCTCTATTTCCAATAAGTATAATACAATATATCTTAATTAGATCTGATTCACTGTTAAGTCTTTATATCTATTTTTATCTCATTGAGTTTGTCATAGAATGGTGAAGGTTAAAGTTTTTTTTTTTTTTATTCCCTCTGGTTTTATTTTTTCTTGTCCCAGGGAGTTGTTATGGATACAAGTGCTATGTTATTTGATGCAAAATCATTTGTATGATACATTTACATAATTTTTAAACTCTCTCTTTTTTTAGCTATTTCAAATATTGCTCAGCCACTCACATCTCTGCCTAATGTTAATGTTATCGGACTATTTCTTTTTTGGTAGTAAGCTGGAATCATACTGATATTTTATTGTGAATTTTATTTATATTTCCTTAAGCATCAAGAAAATTGACTTACCATTGACATCATATATTAATTAGCTATTTGTTTTTGCTATTTGTGATTTTTCATATAATTTTCCCATTTATATGCTGGGTTGGATTTAATTGCACATGCTTTTTATACAGTAGACATACTAACCTTTTATTTGATTCCTAAGTTTCAATATTGTTTCTATTTATTTGTACATCCTGGCTTTAAATGTTATATCTTTTGTCTTACAAAATTTTACATACCTAAATATGCCTGTTTTTCTATTGTAGCTTCTATGTTTCCTGTGTTGATTAGAAAGTTAAACCCTAGGCCTGGCCCAGTGGCTCATGCCTGTAATCCTAGCACTTTGAGAGGCTATGGTGGGAGGATCATTTGAGCCCAGGAGTTCAAGACCAGCCAAGGCAACATGGTGAGACCTCATTTCTACCAAAAAAAAAAAAAAAAAATTAGCCAGTTGTGGTGGCATGTGCCTGTAGTCCCAGCTACTCGGGAAGCTGAGGTGAGAGGATCTCTTATGCCTGGGAGGTGGAGGTTGTTGCAGTGAGTTGAAATTGCACCTCTGCATACCAGCCCGGGTAAAAGAGTGAGAGCTATCTCAAAGAAAATTAAAAAAAAAAAAAAGAAAGAAAGAAAAAGGAAAAGCAAAACAAGTTAAACCCTAGATTATACATATGAGTTTTTGATTGTCCTCTAAGAAACCCGACCTCTATTTCCACAATAAACCAATATATTTTAAAGCAAGCCAACTATTTTATTTCTAGCCCTTCAAAAGTACTTGGTGTATTTATTGTCTTTTGTTGTAGTTGTTTTATAAACATTTTAGAATTTTATCATATGCCATAATGTGATATTAGAATTAACATCATATACTATGATGAACCAAGTGTAATTTCTAACAAATTTGAATTGAATTTTTATTTCTTAGTTGAGAATTTGGTGTATCTAACCATTGACTTAGATCCTCTTTTAACGTGATTGTACTTTATATGTTTTTGTATCTATTTTAAAGACTTTTTTTTAAAAAACTGTTAACATATAGCTTTTAAAAATAAATATTGTAATTGTGCTGGAGAAAATATGTACTATCAAATTGTTTGATGTAGTATTCTACATTTATTCACCAGATAATTTCTACTTTTTTATTGTGTTGGTTTTATTATATGTGTCTTTATTTTTGTATATGCTTAATAAGAGAGACATATGTTTTAAAAAGTAAAGTTAGGGCTGGGTGTGATGGTTCACGTCTGTGATCCCAGCACTTTGGGAGGTCAAGGAGGGTGAATCACTTGAGTCTAGAAGTTCCAGACAAGCCTGGCCAACATGGCAAAACCCCATCTTCATTAAAAATACAAAAATTAGCTGGGCATGGTGGCGCAAGTCTGTAATGCCAGCTATTTCGGAGGCTAGGCCATGAGACTTTGCTTGAGGCTGGGAGGCAGAGGTTGCAGTGGGCTGAGATAGTGCCACTACACTCCAGCCTGGCCAACAGAGTGAGGCTTACTCTCAAATAAAAAGAAAAAAAAAAAAAGATTATCTGTTTTTTTTTTTTTTTCCATTTTCTATCAAATTTTTACCCATGCATTTTGGAGCTAAGTGATCCTTTGCAGAGAGATTTTGAATCTTTATCTCATTGCTGTGAATTTAATGACAGTATTATTTTAAGTAATATTTTCCACTTATAAAAATCATTTTTTGTTATGTTACTGAAGCTAAACAGGCTTTCCTTTGTTATTTTTCTAGCATGCACTTTTTATCCTTTACCTTTCAGTATTTCTCTTTTATATTATCAGTGTATCTTTATACACAGCATGCAACTGGATTTTGTTTTTCTATTCAGCCTCATTGTATTAGACTGTTAGTAAGAAATTTTATTTCATGTAATATATACTGTGAATTCTTATTTAGTTGGATAATTTGAACCATCTTATTTTATGTTCTTCTTCGTCCCATTTTTTCAGTCTCATTTTGGCTCAATTCTTTTATTGTGTGTGTTTAATTGACTTTTTTCATCCTAATTGTTATATACCCTCTTCTACCAGTTTGCTGGTTCCTTACTCATTTTAAAATATATAATTAACAGTTATAAAATTACTTTATGTAATTGCATACATCTCAAATAACACAGGACCATATAATTCCCTTCCAACTTAGATACTATATTTTTTACCAGTAATATTTTTGACTGGTGATGTTATTATTTTGCCTTCTCAGTAAGGCTCAGAAATAGCTGGTGGGAATAACAGAAGTACCGTGTTCAGAAGTACAACAGTCTCTTGCAATTGGGTTAGTTAGGCAGTGGTATTTTTAGAATCTTTTCTCCACCCTATCTGCTCAATTAACAATGTGGGCAAAAGCTCCATTCCCAAGCTGCACTGAGCAGAGTGGAATCAACTACCTCTAATTTTCTCATTCTCAAAATACACACACCTATGCTAAGTCTACAAATCTTGGCAGACAAGATCTCATAACAATCGACTGCTTAATATTCAACCCTCTCTCAAACTTTTTTTTCCTGTAATTTTCTCCTCTTTGATTCTTCAGCAGTGCCTAAATATTTTTAAATTCTAAAGGTGCAGAAGACATAAAGCATATATAAAATGGTTGGGAGCAGCAGAAACATTTTTTGTTTAAAACGTATCCAGAAACTATTTTATTTCATTGATCTCCTGAAAGGGTCTTCATTATATTTGTATAGTGTAAATACTACAATTTATCTATAAAGGGTAAGTCCTCTGGTAGAAGTTATTTAAACCCCTCATCTGGTATTTACTGTCTCCTTGACCTTGGGCACTTCCATCATATCTTTATCTCTTCATTCCTCAGTGAGATGGGAATAAGTGTCAGCTTTACAGGACTGTTAAAAAGATTCAATACAATAAGGTATTCAGAGTACTGAACTCAAAAGCAGACACCAGATGAGTTCAATAAATTGTAGATAACTGTCATTCTTCAATATTCCTGTTTGCAACTTTATATTGTTTACACATTTTAAAAATGCATTCTAAGAAGTACATTTCTACCATGGAGTTTATTATTATTTTACCTTCTTGAAGTAAATGCATTTCTTATTTTACATTTTTTGTTTGTTTGTTTTTTTGAGACAGAGTTTGGCTCTTGTTGCCCAGACTGGAGTGCAATGGCACATCTCAGCTCACCGCAACCTCCACCTCCCGGGCTCAAGCGATTCTTCTGCCTCAGCCTTCTGAGTAGCTGGGATTATACACATGTGCCACAATGCCCAGCTGATTTTGTACTTTTAATAGAGATGGGGCTTCTCCATGTTGGTCAGCCTGGTCTCAAACTCCCTACTTCAGGTGATCTGCCCACCTGGGCCTCCTAAAGTGCTGGGATTACAGGCATAAGGCACCACTTCTGGCCCTTATTTTTCCTTTTTAAACTTTAGGAATAAAAGACTTCAAGGGAATGGCTTTTCTTTTTAACATGGGTTGGGTTACAACACTAATTTTTGATTAGTAATTTTTTCACTTCTGCTATTTTTAAAAATTACTCATAATTGTTATTTTTGCATAGAATTGCACACACACACAATTGCTTAATCTTTACCAAATCTACTCAAAGTTATAATCCTAAATATAGTGAAGAACTCAGCTTTCAGATTCTCAGCAGCTTTATTATAGCATAAGCTAAAAAGTTAACTACACCACAAATGATTCTGATTAGGACACTTAAAATATACATAAAATGTCCTGTTTCCAAACTTACTTGAAATTATATTGTAATATTCAAACCTTTATAATCATTTTACTATTTTTCATAATAATTTTTGCTTAAAACACTGGATACTTGTGTGTGCCTATACATGTATGTATGTGCTTATAATATTCAGATTAAGCCAATTCAAAGCTGGAGATGTAGCATGCAGAACTGGCCATTTCATTTTCCACAGGAATTCTAGAGTTGCCCCTATGGCACCTTTAAAGTATTATTGGACTATGTGGAATCACTATTGTACCAACTATTTGCAGAAATATAATAAAGATTCTTGGTGCCTTGTCTATATTACAAACAGTAAGCAGAAATATTTTAAAATTATATATAAAAGATACAGATTAGTTTTTAGATGATTTTACAGTTATTCCAACAGCGTTGGGAAACTTTTGTAAGTAAGCTAATAGTACTCTCTCTCCAACCCAGGCCCTTGAGAACTGTGGTGTGACTTCTGGGTTCTGGATATCGTTTGTTGAAAACCACATTTTTTCTGTAAAATAGCCCCAATATTGTCCCTCCCTATAGATTCTTCCATATGTTGTTCATTTAGGTTTCAAGGTGTAAGAAATCCTAGAATGTGATATATAGACCTTTATGAAACAAAATATTGTGTGGACAGTATTTTTGTTTTCAGAAGAGCTTTTGCATCTATCTTTATTTACTGAATCATAATGTATATAATACACAACATGCATAAAATGCAAGCACAATATATAAAATATAACAATCAAAATATTGCTCAAGAGAAATTTACATGGATGTCTGAAACTAGGGAAAATTTATCTGCAACTTTCTTTTAGGAAAATGAACAGATGCTGCATTTCAGCGTAAACACCTAACTTGCTGTGAAGTAAATTCCATTAGAAAAAATTGGTTTTTGCCTTTTTCTGGCAGTAAGAGCAGCTAATTGGGAATCGCAATAATAACAAATATAGAATGCATTAACATGTCTTATGAGCCAATTAGAAAGCATAAATATGACAAAATAAATGCCATGCATTGAATATTTCTTCTGTCATAAATTGAACTGAATTTGACTCTTTCTGGGTATGGTAATCAAATGCTACTTCTGCTACAAAGCAGTTTAATCTAAAAAGCGTATGGAACATTCCAAAATTGTCAGTACTTTTTTTGCCATTATTAATGTATGCCTAAACCATATCTGACACACAACAGATAACTAAATTATAAATGAATGAATTCATTAGTGAATAAATGAATGGGCAATAGAAAAATATTCAATATGTCCACAATGCATATTAGAAATTCTTCCTCTCCTTCTCTCCTTAAAAAAAAAAAGAAATTATTAGACATAGCATTGTTTCTTAGATTCTGTTGGGCACGTATGAAATATATTACTCTACTTCCTCTCTCTCTTTCTTTCACATACAAATATGTAAACCCCCATGGCCCTGAACACATCCTTATGCAACCCTCAATAAAAACAAATATTGCTTTGACTGCAGAACTTTAATAACTATTACCATACTCATTTTCTTTTCTTTTCTTTTCTTTTCTTTTCTTTCTTTCTTTCTTTCTTTCTTTCTTTCTTTCTTTCTTTCTTTCTTTCTTTCTTTCTTTCTTTCTCTTTCTTTCTCTTTCTTCCTTCCTTCCTTCCTTCCTTCCTTCCTTCCTTCCTTCCTTCCTTCCTTCCTTCCTTCCTTCCTTCCTTCCTTCCTTTCTTTCTTTCTTTCTTTCTTTCTTTCTTTCTTTCTTTCTTTCTTTCTTTCTTTCTTTCTTTCTTTCTTTCTTTCTTTCTTTTTTTTTTTGAGACAGAGTCTCGTGTTGCCAAGCTGGAGTGCAGTGACACGATCTCCACTCCCTGCAACCTCTGCCTCCTGGGTTCAAGCGATTCTCCTGCCTTGGCCTCCTGAGTAGCTGGGATTACAGGCACCCACCACTATGCCTAGCTAATTTTGTATTTTGGTAGAGACAGTTTCACCATTTTGGTCGAGACAGTTTCACCATTTTAGTCACGCTGGTCTCAAACTCTTGAAATCAGGTGATCTGCCCGCTTCGGACTCCTAAAGTGCTAAGATTACAGGTCTGAGCCAGTGTGCCCAGCCTCAAATGCCTTTTTTTCCCCCCATAGGACTCAAACACATTTTCGAAGTTTGGGGGTGGGAGTGCAAGTAGACTAGAAGAACTAATGACACTCTAGCTTCTAAATCTCTCAACTCTCCTAGAATTCATCATTATTACCACCCATTTGATACTGCAGATATAGACTTCTTTATGCTGATCTAAGTTGTTTTGTTTCTGTAGCCATATTTACCCTTCTAAATAAAAACCCATCTGCAAGCGTTCAAATACCATATCAAAATTAGTAGATACATAATTTTGATTGCTTAGAAGACTTTCAGGATGCAACAAAAACAAATTTCTGCTAAGTTAAAAGCAAGAAATGGCTAGAACGAATCTTATTCCTAGAATTGGAACATTCTCATCATATGTCCTATAGCTATGTATGTATCTTCTGGTGACATACAGGTGCTACTTAAAGTTCAACTACTCTCTAATCTTGTGTTGAAAAGGTGTTTGAAACTATTTAGTAAACGGCAACCACGTTTCTCACTTCAGGTGGGAATTATATATATTTATATAACATAGTATATAAATATATGATGTATAATACTATAATAATATAGTATATTATATAAGTATATAATATATAGTATACATTTTAAATATATAATATATATTTTAAATATATAATAAAATTTTATATATTATTTAAATATATGATATATATTATAAATTTAATATAATTTATATGTAATAAATTTATATTTATATGTAATATAATATATAATATATATTTAACATGTAATAGATTTATAATTATTACACAATTTATACTATATGTAATAAAATATATAATATATATTTAATAAACTCCCCTTTATATATAAATACACACACACAAACACACACACACACATAAAGTTTATTAGAGTTCATTAAGTATTAACTCACTTAATCACAAGTCCCAGTAGGCTGTCTACAAGCTGAGGAGCAAGAGGACCCAGTCCCAGGCTCAAAACTGAGGAACTTGGAGTCTGATGTTCAAGGGCAGGAAGCATCCAGCATGGGATAAAGATGTAGGCTGGGTAACTAGGCCAGTCTTGTCTTTTCACACTTTTCTTTCTGCCTTATATTCTAGCCTCAGTGGCAGCTGATTAGATGGTACCCACCCAGATTAATGGTGGGTCTGCCTTTCCCAGCCCACTGACTCAGATGTTAATCTCCTTTGGCAACACCCTCATAGACCCACCCAAGATCAATACTTTTCAGACTTCAATCCCATCAAGTTGACACTCAGTATTAACCATCACAGGTATGTAATGTAATGGTGGGGATTGGGCATCTAGTGTATTCATCACCCAAATATTAAATAGAGTATCCAATGGGTAATATTGAATATAGTATCGAATGGGCAATATTAAGTACAGTATCCAATGGGTAATTTTCAACCCTCACCTCCCTCCCACTCTCCTACCTTGTGGAGCCCCAGGCATATATTTTTTCTGTCTTTATGTTCATGTGTTCCATTGCTTAGCTTCCAATTATAAGTGAGACTATGTAATATTTGATTTTCTGTTTCTGAGTTATTTCACTCAGAATAACAGCCTCCAGCTCCAACCACGTTGCTGCAAAGGACATGGTTTCAGTTTTTTAATTGCTTCCTATAAAGAATCTTGTTTTAATGGGATGGATGTAGAGCTAACTACAATGGTGCCCATCTGCTACGAACAGAACTCAGACCCTTCCTTTCGGGTTCTTCTCCACCAGTGTCTGTTCACGAGAGGAAAGACAGCTCTTCACTGTCCTTTCTCACAAATATTACCCATAGGACTGGATATATAAATGTATAGGGCCTAGTGAAAAATAAAAATGCATGGCTCTTTGTTCAAATATCATTAATGATTTCAAGACAATGTCAACACAATAGTAAACTGAGTACAGAGTCCCATGGGACTGCACAGGTCATACATGAATTGGGCACGAATTGCCCCTTGATGCCCTATCAGCAGAAAGAGGCTAACTTACAAGAAGTTAAAACACACTCAGAAGGTTTAATGATGGATTATTTTTGATTCTACAGTAGGTGGTATTATTCAGAAAGACAACTTTAAAACATTCTGCTAATTGGGTCAACATTACCATTTATATTATTTTTTGATTTAAAAAAGATCTAAAACATGTTGAAAAATGAAAAGCGCTAATGTGAGCTTTCTTTTTATTTTAAAAAGAAGAAAACCCATAAGAATAAAGTAAAAGATACCTAACATACACATGGACGCTTGTTTCATTATCTCATCTTATCCATCAAGGTGAAAACCCTCATACAGACCCGTAAGCATGTCCGTTGACATTATTTGCATGAATGCTCCATTGACAGTGGTTAGAATACTGATAGTGAGAATTAATTGATCTATTTCTTCCCTCCACATCCCCTAGCCTATTGATACTAGCCAGGAGATTTTAATCTTTTCATCTCTTAGAACATCAAAGCTTATGACGTTAAATTCTGGCTCTATAGTCTTATTTTAGCTTCACAGTGTTTCCAGATAGGGCATTTTTGCTGAGCATGGTTGCTATCATTGTCATTCATTTTAAAATACTAGGATGTACCTTGCAAATTTAATGTTTTGATTACTTTTTTCTTCTCCCTCATACATTATACCCATCCTACCTATGGAATCATAAACAGTTGCCTATTTACAAATAAACTTTTTTTTTTTTTTTACATTTGGCTGACAGCAGTAATTCAGAATTTTTAAATCTTACCAATAAATTATAATTTGATCACAGAACAAAGAGCCATATAATTGTTTTCTCAACACAGATCCATAGAGATTTGATAGAGGTACAGTTTCGAATTAGAGATTATAAAGACATCTGAGCACAATGACAACAAAGTTTTCAAGGGGAGACATGGCTTCACATTCCATGAAACATTTCTTTCTGAAAGGGCTTCTCAGCCTCCACATGATGGACATCTTTGACTGAATAATTATGACAGGGCTTTGTACATTTGAGGGTTTTGACCAGCATCATAGGTTGCTACCCACTAGATGACAAAAACCCCTTCCCAGTTCTGAAAAAAAAATATATATTTCCAGGCATTGCAAAATGTCCCCTGGAGGGCAAAAAAATCCTTAATTGAAAACCACTGCTTTGCAACAACTCTAAAACAAATACATCAGATTTTCAGGTTGAATTTTTATTTATATTTCCCAAAGGAGCTCAGTGAATTTTTATGCAATTATCTATAAATATATCTGGACAAAGCACATTAGACGAATAAAGTAGAGATTTTACTTTTTGTTATAATAACAAGCTTTCCCAAAACTATGGATATGTTTATTCTTTATATTACATTTAAAAAGAGTTACTTTGAAAATGACGTGGCCTGGAGTCGTGCATTAGCATGTTAACTCAAACATTACTTTCATTGCCATTGTCATATCCAAACAGTACTAGGTCAAAATGTTCTCTTTTTATGCCAAAATTGGGTAAGAAAGGCAGCATTGTCTTCAGAGCTGAATGCCTGTTTACTTCACACACATATTCATACAATCATGTCATCTCAGGCTGTATCTACTTAACAATACCACCATTTGAACAAAAGAAAAAAATCAAACAGCTGCATAAAATTGAAGAATAACCGTTTTTACTGATTTTTTTTTTACTGCCTACTTGCTCAGATTCTGAATCTTTTATGTTTATGATGGACTTTACCTTCAAAGGGTGAAGCAATCACAGAATTATTCTTGAAGAGTAAGGGATAAATTAAGTGGTCATTTGGAAGGATTCCATTCTATTGTGTGACCTAGAAATGTGCTTAGATATATGTTCAGTGAAGGTTAAATTACATACATCTTTTATAAATGTAGTTATATTTTCTATTTTTGAGTATCCTTATGATTAGCCTTTATTTAATATATCCCTATTTTCTGTCATTCAAGATAAATTCATTCAGAAACAAATTTCAGAAAACTCAAAGGAAACACATTTGCACTGGGAAATGCAGGTTAGAGTAGGAAAGTCACCTAAGAATTTCACACTGTTTCTTTCTACACATTGTTTATCAGTAGAAACACAGATAATGAATAATAAGAAATAGTTGTTTCAACCACATACAAGTAGGCTTAGATTATTCAACTAGTAAAATTAGCTTACAAAAAAACCTCAAGTTCATTTTTAAAGAATCAAGTACTTTGAAAATCATTCTACTTATGTTTATAGGTTGATTGCTTTGTTTTGATTTTTCCCTCTCTAAAGTGAAAACGAAGAGGGAGGTATGCTTTAAATATCAATGAAAACATTATTTCTTTATCTTGACATCTATTGCATGAAGATATATTTGCATTGCACTGTAATTGCAATTTTGGGAGAAATAACAATAGTTTATAATAAGCATTATAAAGGCTTTGCTAAAAATGATTTTTTTTCTTCAACATTTAAGTTTCAGGGAACATGTGCCGATGTGTAGGTTTGTTACTAGGTAAACGTGTACCGTGGAGGTTTGCTGCACAGATCAAACTATCATCTAGGTATTAAGCCTAGCATCTATTAACTATTCTTCCTGATGCCCTTACTCTTGCTAACACCCAGCAAGGCCTCTCGGCAGACCCCAGTGTTTTTCTGGGGAGGGTCTAAAGCAAGATTTGATAAAAGCATTGGTTATCATCATTCTCAGCAAACTGACATAAGAACAGAAAACCAAACACTGCCTGTTCTCACTCATAAGTGGAGAACACATAAACACAGGGAGGGCAACATCACACACCAGGGCCTGTTGGGGTGTTGAAGGGCCAGGAAAGGGATAGTAGGGGGTGGGGAGATTGGGAGGGATAACAGTAGGAGAAAGACCTAAGGTAGGTGACAGGGGGATGGATGCAGCAAACCACCATGACATGTGTATACCTATGTAACAGTCCTGCATGATCTGCACATGTACCCCAGAACTTAAAGTATAATAATAATAATAAAAAGCATTGGTTTCCTAGTATCACTGAAAGATGATCATGGAGCTCTATCCAAAAGGGATCTTTCTTAATATCTTATAAATCATATAGCATCTAGTATTGCCTCAGCTTTGAAACCTGAAATGAAAACGGATTAGAGTATACAAATATCAAAAACCACTAGTATATATCTTTCTGACTTAGTCATAGTATTATAGTCTTACCACTTAAAAGTGAATTATCTCAGAAAAATATTGCAATCAGGGCATGAAATATAATAGACAATCAATATGCATAGTACCAGCAAAACGTCATATAAACTATGCATTTTTCCTTGTTAAAGTCTTATGTGAGACATGAATTATGCAAAACAACCAAGAGATTCTATTAAAAAGGTGATACATCTTCAGGATCCTAAGACATGAAAGACCATTTGAGCTTTCCTCTCAAGGTTATTATGGAGTTATCAGAATTCTTCAGAGTCTGAAAGTTTTAAATGAAAGTAAGATAGTGAGGATATATTGCAAATTATATGCTGGTAGAAGAGAAATGCTCCGGAAAAAAAACATATTTGATGAAGAAATCAAAATTATTTATACAGTAGACCACTCATTTGTTCAAAAACACTATTTATAAAGTACTTTTGAACAATTTATAAAGTACCTGACTGCACAAATGATGTCATTGGATAGAGCATGTACTTTGAAAACATATTCATTAATAGGCACAACATATTACCCAATAAGAATTTGTATTTATTTTATCTGGCAGAAATCAGTGCATTTATTAGATGTCTCATTAATGCTTTTAAAGTATGAATTCCAAATTATTGGAATTATTAGCAATAAAACTGCCACTCAAGCATGAATTAGGAGACCCTGATGAATTATGACAAATCGTGGAAGAGTAGGTTCAGATGGTCTGTTACGGGCAAAATTATAGATTTAACACTAAAGACTGATGCCCTGTCTATCAGCCACTCATAATCTTGGATCATATGTTTAAAAAGTTGGATAATCCTCAGCAGTTTATAAGTTTCCTTCCCAATTAACCAATTATTTTGGCAAAACTAAGTATGACTAATTTCAGCCAGATGTGTGTAGAGAAGTTAAAGGATCAGTAATCTGATTAGACAATGAAAGTAATAATAAAATGTTCTTGAGCACAATTTAAACAATATAATTTTTATCTCACAGGACATCTGATTTTAATAGTCTTGTTTTATGCTGCTACTAAATTCTCAGGTGCACACACACAAACACACACACTCACTCACTCACAATTAAAATAAATGCATAATACATAGCACTTAACAAAGTAAAAGATTAGAAACAAGGACTTTGGGAGGCAAAGGTGGGAGGATTAGCTGGATGCGGTTGTGTGCAACCGTAGTTCCATCTACTCAGGAGGCTGGGGTGGGAGGATCACTTGACTCTATAAGGTCAAGATTGCAATGAGCCATGATGGCACCTCTGCACTCCAGCCTGGGAAACAGAATGAGACCCTGTCTGAAAAAAAAAAATTAACTCGTGATAATAAACTCACTGATTTAAACACAGAAAATAAATAAACAACATAATATTTAAAATGTTAACCATTTTAAACATTTGGTAACATTTTACTAAGTGGAATCAGTTTGGCAAAACATTCTAGAGAGTTCACATATTATACACAACACACACACATTTTGATGCTGTATATTACATTAGCATTCTGAGATTACTCAAATTAAATATTTTTTACCAAGAATGGTGAAAGGGATAGCAAACGAAAGGTGTAACCTCATCGACTTGTAACAAACCTGGAGCTTATTAACCCTGAGAGTCAGCATAGATATTGATAAGGCATGGACTTTGGAGCCATAACTAGCTGTGATTCCACGTGAGTAGCTTGACCTATCTGAACCTCACAGTTGCTTCTTTTTAAAACAGACATAAGACGGTAGCACAGTATGTAAGGTTGTTATGATATCTGCCTTCCCAATGCTTTTAGCTGTTCTACTTCATCTCACATAGGGGATCTCCTCCTGCAGACTACTCCTTCCAGGGTCCAGGTCAACTGTTGTGTTTGCCAATGGGAGGCAAAGATCTGGGGTTGTCAGGCTAGAGGAAAGCAGAAGCCAGGGTATAGCTCTAGCTTCTTTCTGTTATGTTGCTAGAGCTGCCATAACAAAATACCTATTAATAACAGATTAATTCTCTCACAAATCTGGAGGCTAAAAGTCCAAGATCAAAGTGTCAGCAAGGTGGGTTTTATTTTCATTACAGTAATAATTATTATTTTCCTCCAAGTCCTCTCCTACCGTCTTGCAGATAGTGGCCCCTTAAACTATGCCTCCTGAGTACCTGGGATTATGGGTATGCACCACCACTCCTGGCTACTTTTTTTTTGTATTTTCAGTAGAGATGGGGTTTCTCCATGTTGATCAGGCTGGTCTTGAACTCCCAACCTCAGGTGATCCACCCTCCTCAGCCTCCCAAAGTGCTTGGATTACAGGTGTGAGCCCCTGCACTGGCTAATTTCTCCTTATAAAGACACCAGTCCTACTGGATTACGTCTTGCCCATATAACCTCATTTTATCATATTTACCTCCTGAAAGACTCTATCTCCAAATACAGTCACATTCTAACACATACTGGGTGTTAGGACTTCAACATATGAATTTTGAGGGACCACAATTGAGCCCTTAACACTCTCTCTTCCTTTGGTGGCTTCTCTAACAACTGTGCATCCTTCATGGCTGCATCTCCCCACTGGACAATGGCTGCACTCCCAGGGCCGTGGCTTTAGCTATTGCTGGATAGTACCTCTGTTCTTCCAGCTTCTCTTGGATGACTTGGGCCCTAAGCGCTGGCAATCTCTGCTCCTCTTGTTTTTGTCTTCACTCAAAAACTAGTTCAGGTTTCTGCTGCTGCTCACTGGGATACCTCATCTTCCCTCCTTAAGTTTCTTAGCTCTTTCATTTGTAATCACTTCCCCTGGATTAAATTATCTTTGTTTATAATACTGAATTGAGTTTCTTTTCCCATAAAAGAAAGAGCCAGTAGGCACAGATACCTGAAACAATAAATGAATTAATGTTTGCATTTCAGGAGAACATAGTGAAGTAAGCATGATGTGTTTAAGCAAACATTTCTTTATTCTGTGAATGCTTTCTGAACAACGTCTTTGTCTCAGAGGAAATTACAAACAGCTTCAAAGTGGTTCTATTCAATCTCTTTGTTATTACTCCTCTCTTTCAATAAATCATCGTTCCTGAAAAGTAACATTTTGAAGTAAAACTTGGGAATTTTGATAGATACGTAAAGATTCATTTTACCTTTTTTAAGAACATAAAAGAGAATAAGTTTTCCGTACCAGTTACAGCCTCCATTATGCCATTTCTAAGTGTAATTTTTCTCTGTCTTACAGGAGTGAATGGGTTAAAATGAGAATGTTTTAATTTTATTTTTTAAAACATTGTTTTCTAATCCTGGCTATGCCCCTTAATAACTATGCTAGTCACCATTTTCTCATTTATGGTTTAGAGAGGTTCAAACCTACCTGAAATTTGGTGAGATGATTCAATGAGAAAATGGCTTCCTCAGTTTTTACCTTTTCCCATCTTTTTACCATTATCATGTTGCTATAATTTGAAAAAGCTTGCCCATCCCTTGAGTAATGTCATTATAATATGCCTCTGAAATATGAATAAAATTTCCCCCCCAAATACTGAAAAATTTGGCAAAAGGGGGTTTACATTGCAATTTTATTATTTCTGATGTATTAATATTCACTTTTAATATTTCACAATTTCTACTGTATTAACTGGCTGCTGCCCCTAGCCCCTAAAATGTTAAAAATGGAGGCACCATCTCATTCTCTCTTACTTATTCCTTAATCCATCTAATGGTTTGTCTTACTCAATCTATTCCCTAATGAAAATCAACTGTTATGGCTGGGCACAGTGGCTCACAGCTGTAATCCCAGCACTTTGGGAGCTTGAGACGGACTGATCACTTGAAGTCGGGAGTTCAAGACCAGCCTGACCAACATGGAGAAACTCCTTCTCTACTAAAAATACAAAATTATCCAGGCATGGTGGCACATGCCTGTAATCCCAGCTACTAGGGAGGTTGAGGCAGGAGAAACGTTTGAATCTGGGAGGCGGATGCTGTGGTGAGCTGAGATGGAGCCATTGCGTGCCAGCCTGGGCAACAAGAGCAAAACTCTGTCTCAAAATTAAAAAAAAGAAAAGAAGAGAAATTAAACTATTCTGATTTTCCTCCTCCTGATTATTTTGTGATTATCCCAAACACAAACCTAGAAAAAGCAAGACCAGCTCAACAAGGCAAACCATGAATCTATAGATTTTAATATTTATGTTTCTATTGTGTAAATATGTACATTATCTCCCATCATAACGAAGAAATCAACAAAGCAATTAAACACACACATCCATCTACATGCATACAGACACACACATGCATTCACATGCATATATACATACACACATACACACACAGCCCTTGTGGTTTTGCTTCTATGATTCTGGACATTTAACTCGCTATTACCAAGTATTTCTTTTGCTTTAGGGTGAAACATTTTGGGAAAATTATTTTTAGTGTTTTCCCTTATTAATCATTCCATCCACAATTCCAACCATGAATTCAGGTTTCTCCTTTTGTCATTTTGTGCTAACTACTCTTGCCAATGTTTGCAATAGCATAGTGTTTATCCCTATAAATGTTTTCCAAAATTATTTTCTCTGACTTTTCTGTAACTTTTAGTGTTCTCTGCTACTGCAGTGGTGTTTTCCTTTTACTTCCCCTCACATCTTTTCAGTCTTTTTGGAGGCTCGACTTTTCTGAACTGAATAGCAGGTTTTCTGGAGGGTTTCATCCCCTGGTTTGTTCCTTCTGTACAGCTTCATATGTAAAACTTTACATACACTCATAGCATAATTTTCGGCTTATGTACAAGATTCACAAATACCTAAGTTCACTTCAGTTATTCCCCTTGTCCACTGGTTGTTGCCTATATAATAAAATGTACGTAAAGTATCTTCTCATGAAAGACCTTCAGGGAGGTAAATATATTAAATATAAGGAAATCAAATCATCTTGTTCCCCCCAACCCATCCCACTAGGTATGAATGTTTCCACTGTCGAAAAATTCTTATAACCTTGAAATTATCAACTTCCAATACACTACCCATCAAAGTACTTAACTGTTATAAAACCACAGCTCCCTAAATGTACAAAATCTCCTATCCCCATTACCATTGTATACTTTTCACTGATATTTTCATCATTTTTTTTAAATTCAGAGATTTGTAAATACTCACCTAATCTTCTTGCCCCTTGTCTTGCTACCTTCTGCGTGGGAAACTCTCCTCTCACCCCAAATCATGCTTCCTACAGCCATGGAGTGTTATTTCATGAATGCAAATATAATTAGTTATTCTCTACCTCAAATAATTCTAGAAGCTCCCTAATGACTACAGGAGCAAATTTATATTCTTACTATGGCTACAGGCTTTGCTATGCCTTGGCTTATTTACACAGTTCCAAACTTCATTCACCACTTCATTCTCAAATTCTGCTCCCTAGCCATACAAATACAACTAGCTTGGAAATAAACAAATACACCACAAGATATCGATTCAGCAATTTTATTCCCGCTTTTCTCTTTGTCTGGGGATCCCTAACAGTTTTTCTCTACCCTAGTAACTGAAGATGGAGTTTTTTATTATTTTTGTGTTTTAAAAAATTCATTTTACATGCATCCACTGCTAGCAGACCTCTTTGATTATCGAATCTATATACATTTTAAATATTAAAAAAGAAGATAGAAGGGTACCATATACTATAGTAGAATGGGGTACCAAACACCTGTAGCAAAACTTTTTCTCTCTTCCTGCGTTATAAAGTCTGGGAAGCTAAATTTCATTCCCTAGACTCCCCTGTGACTGGGATTATGGGTGTTACTAAGGATCTGCTAATCAGATGCAATTTCCCAATATCTGAATCTGAGTCTATTTAAGAGAAGAGAGAATGCCAATACTTTGTACTACATGACTCACTCACTTGTGTATTAGTCTGTTCTCTCATTGCTCTAAAGTAATACCTAAAACCGGGCAATTCATACAGAAAAAAGGTTTAATTGGCTCATGGTTGTGCAGACTGTGCAGAAAGCATGCCAGCATCTCCTTTGAGGAGGCCTCAGGGAGCTTTTCCTCATAGCAGATGGCAAGTAGCAGGTGTCTTACATGGTAGGAGCAGGACAAAGATAGAGAGAAGGGAGGTGCTACACATTTTTAAACAAACAGACCTCAGGAGAACTCACTATCACCGCAACACCACCAAGGGGGAAGGTGTTAAAACATGAGAAACTGCCCCTTGAACTGATCACCTCCCACCATGCGCCACCTAAAACATTGGGGATAACAACTGGGCATGAGATTTGGGCAGCGACAAAGATCCAAACTGTATCAATTTACAATTAATGATCCAACAGAGAGGGTGTGGTTCTAGAACCAAATACTGAAGCAGTTGCTCTCTGATCCATAGGAAGAAGTGACAATGGTGTATTTCTGGACACAACAGCTGCAACAATGGCTTATTGATTCCCTAGCTTTCTGATTGAGGCACAGGGAGGCTCAGTCTTCCAAGTTTTCAAAAGTCATAACTAGACTTTAGAACATATTGCTCTGCTTGGTAATTCTGTAAGCACAGTTTTCTGTTTTAAAATAGATGAATAACTTGACAAGAATGATAGAAGGTAAATAACATACTCCCCTCCCCTTACATGAATGAAGAAACAGAGAAAAAGAAAGCAAATCTTTCAAGGTGACACAGAGCATAAGCTGTTAACCCAGGAAATGAACTTAAGCACTCTCTACCAAATTCTACCTAAATCTCAGCCATTTAGGATCTCTTTTATGTTGTCAAATTCGCCAAAGTCTTTGCATTTTCCATTACTGCAACTTGATTCCTTTAAAACGTTTTGGACCTATCTATTTCTAATGGCAGCTTTTTATTAAACTAGCTCACATCAGAACATCATCTGTCAATACAAAGAGAAGTGTAACTTCCATTGAAATATGAATATTTATCTTGGCCTAACCAGCACTACTTTTTGCTCTCTAGGAGACCTAGAAGCCACATAATAATTAAAGTTTGCTTGGTTAGGCCAGGCACAATGGCTCATACCGGTAACCCCATTACTTCGGAGGCTGAGGAGGTGGAAGGATCACTTATGCCTAACCTGGGTAACCTAGTGATACCCTGCCTCTACCAAAAAGAAAAAAAAAAAAAAAAAAACAACAAAAAAAAAAACGAAGAAAGAAACAAAGAAAGGAAAAGAAAAAAATATGAATATGAGCTGATCATGGTGGCACATGAATGTAGTCTTAGCTACTTGGGAAGCTGAGGTGGAAGAATTGCTTGAGCCCAGGAGCTAGAGTTTACAATGAAATGTGACTGCCTCATTACACCCTAGTCTGAGCAACAGAGAGATCCTGTCTCCAATGTCTTCAAAATAAAATAAAATAAAATGAAATAAAACTTTGCTTGGTCAGCATGAAACAATAGTGAAAATAACTGAAAAAATAACTTGCATAATGGTTTCTATCTTTACAAAGTGTGTGGTCTTAAAATTTTTTGGCTTTAACTTCTTGTATAACTTTTAATGTTATAATTAACACCCATTGAGCTAGAATATCTAAAACAATTTTACTAAAATCCTCATTCCCCTAAATGGCCATCTCTTTGATTTAAACTATCTATATGGGCTTCTATGATCACCTTTTTTCACTGACCAACCTCTGTTCTAAGTAGCCACTTCTTTAAATATGATGTCTACATTCAGTAACTTGTTGCTTATATATTCAGATTTTGGACCATTGTTTCTTTGTGAATTTGTCACCCAAAGACAATGTTATTTGCCTTATCTCAAAAAATTTTAGGAAAACCCTCAGTGTCACTGTCCTTAACCCTAACAAGCACTTGGTGCTCATAATTCTCATCATCCTAATTCTTACATATCTCCCTAATTAGAATGAAACATCCAGGAGAGTAGAAACTATATCACATTTTTATTTGTAGCCTCAGTTCCTAGCACAGCACAAAGATCCACAAATACTAAAAATATTATTCTGAATGAAATACCATATTTGAAGAGAATTTATCAGTTGCAAAAGCGTACTGACATAAAATATTAATAGTATAAAGCTGTTGTTCCAAATATATATTTAGGATTTAAAGATAATTTAAACTTTGTTTGCCAAAGAACAAATTATTACAAAAAGTTTTATGTTTTTAATTTTTATGCATTTCTATAGTGTTAGATCCTACAAACTCAATATAATAAATTATCATTTTGAGCTCTGAGATAAGAGGAAAAAGGTAAATGCATATTATTTCAACACTTCACACTTCAAAACTGCTTCTAAAATGCATTCTGAAAAAAAGTGAATGCTCAATTGCCTTATCTGGCATATCTAAAGTTGAAGAAACTAGAGAAAATATAAGATTAATTTGAAATATATCTGCAGGGGTAATAACTTATTTCCACAACTGTTATCATAAATATGCCATGGCAATCTTATTAACTCATTCAATCTAATTAGTGTCAAAGTCAAGGTGTATGTCCTGAATGAATGATTGCACTCAGCCATAACCCTTAGAGCCAATATACACATAACAAGACACATTTTTCAAAGAAGTGTTTTCATAGTGAACACTGAAAAGATTTTATGGGACACCAGCTTAGTTTACTCCAACAACGTTTTCTGAATATCCATCATTTACACAGTGTACTAAGTTCTAAGCAGGCACAAGTGAATTAAAAGCAAACCCATCAGAGTTTGCAGTAGGAAAATTAGATATCCAAAGAGAAAACTCTAGTTACACGTGACAAGTGAAATGAATGAAGGCTCAATGGGCTTTAGGGAAGACAAGAGGAGGATATTTAAACGTGCCTTGAGGTTGGACTTGGAGTAATGACAAGAGATATTGGGGCTTCCTGATTGTGATGACATCTAAGCTAAATGCTAATGAATAAGAAATCTAAATCCAAGAGAATGAGAGGGACACAACATTTTCTTAGGCCAAGAGACATGGAAAATTCTACCAATGTGAAACTACTTGGTGGGTCACAAGAACAAAAATAGCTTACCAAAGTTGGAGTATAAACTGTGAGGTGGGGACTAGTGAAAGATTACATAATTTTTTAGTAATAGAAAGCATCTATGTCATGAAAGCCCTTTTCTGCAAGGATTAAGAGTGGGTGGTGGAAACTGCCCAAAATACCACTGCAGATACACTGTTTTGCACCAAGGAGGTGTTCTTTCCATGCTATTGCCTTCTAAGTCATGCATGCATTTAGTGATAAAAACATGAAGATAATGGTAGCACCCATCTAGTTTATTTTTAACTGGCTAATGTAAATCTCCTTTAATATTTAAACAGTATCAAATTTAGTAAAGCACCATAGATGATACTTGAACCTGAAGTGTATAGAGTCTGTGGAAGTTTCTGCATCAGCCATTAGGCAAACTTTCACTGGTGGGCTACATTTACATTTGCCTACTATCATTTTACAAAGTGTGCCCCTCTAAACCTTGTCAAAAATGTATCTGTTCTAGCAACCAGGCAACCAGACAGTCTGAAAAGTAAAGCTGGGAAAGTGAGGCTATAAGCTGTATGCTGAAGTTGCAAGATCTTGCTATCTCACTCTAGTTGAAACAAATCTCACACAGAATGTTTAAGTTGCCTCTTTGCCTTTCTCATTAACTTTTGCATGCTTCTCTCAAAAAAATCTATTTTTATTTTCCCAATTACAACTAATGCACTCTTTTCGATATATTAATTTAATCCTCAGTTTCTACCCTCAGTTCAGAACCCTTTGCTGGATTTGCACTCCATTTAAGATTAAAAAAAATGAATATTTAACATGGTCCATTGTGCCCTTTATATTTTTCTGCTCTCTGTGAAAATCTCAGTCCTCACATTGTTCCCATAAGAAACCCTTTCTCGGCCGGGCGCAGTGGCTCAAGCCTGTAATCCCAGCACTTTGGGAGGCCAAGGTGGGTGGATCACAAGGTCAAGAGATTGAGACCATCCTGGTCAACATAGTGAAACCCCGTCTCTACTAAAAATACAAAAAATTGGCTGGGCATGGTGGCGTGTGCCTGTAATCCTAGCTACTCGGGAGGCTGAGGCAGGAGAATTGCCTGAACCCAGGAGGTGGAGGTTGCGGTGAGCTGAGATCGCGCCATTGCACTCCAGCCTGGGTAACAAGAGCGAAACTCCGTCTCAAGAAAAAAAAAAAAAGAAAGAAAAGAAAAAAGAAACCCTTTATCTCTCAATCAAGACGCATAGACCTTTTCTCCCTGTCTGTCACAATCTGAAACATTACAGAGAAGTTTCTTCTGCCTAAGATGTTATTCATAACTCTCCCTAAGCCCTACATTTTCTTTTATGAAATTAATTTGTACTCAACATTCAAATCTCAAAGAAGTGTTTCCTTACCTAGAGAAGGCTCCACTTATCCTTCTACTCATCCAACCACCTTTAGAATATGTCTCGCAACAAAGTTCACTTCCCTTGCCAGGCACTTACCATATTTATGCACTTTGTTATTATTATTTAAATAATGCCTAATTTCCCTTCAATTGATAGATACTAAGCTCCATGAGCACAGAGATGATAATTCTTTGTGTTCAGAATTGCATCTCTATGACAATGTCTAATATCTATCACCTATAACAAAAAGCTAAACTCAAAACTCTTAGCTGAACTATCAAAGTACAAAATTTGTTTTATCTCAAAAGATTTGCTAGTCTATATGAAAATTTAAAGCTGTTGACTGATAAATGATTCCCTGGTCCATATCTATGATATAAAATATTTGAGGGTATGGATAGAAAATAATGAGTTTAAACCACATTTTCAGGAAGTGCTGTGAGTCTTTACCTATTCACCACTGAAAAAAGGTAGAGAGGAGGTGACAGGATTCTTTTTCTAACTTCAAGCTTAGTCAGAGGGCTGTTATCTTGGCTGGTTCATGCTGCTATAACAAAATGTTATAAACTTCGTAGCTTGGTAGCTTATAAACAACAGAAAATTATTTTCAAAGTTCTAGAAGCTAAGAACCCCAAGAACAAAGTGCCAATAAGTTTGGTGTCTGAAGAGGGCCTGCTTTCTGATTATAGACGATGCCTTCCAGCTGTGTCCTCACATAGCTCAAAGGAGTAATGAGTTCCCTTGGCTCCATTTTATAAGAATGCTAATCTCATTAATGAGGGCTCTATAGCCATCAACTAATCACCTCTTAACATCATCACGTTGGTGATTAGGTTTCAACATACAACTTTTGGGGAACACAAATATTCAGACCATATAAGGTTTTAACTAGATCATTCATTCCTATACCTTACCTTGTACTTTATGTACTTAGAAGAGCACAGAGAATGAAGCTCTAATTCACACTTCCAGAGAGTAGTGACCAATGGAATCAGAAAGAAGGCCTGAAACCCTGAAAGCAACTACACTACTCTCAAACAGTGGACCAAAGATGTGTGGTTTCTGAAATCAGTAGCAACCACCATAGGAAAGTCAGCCCAACAGATAGTCTGCCATGGTTGTAGGACCCCAGCAATAGTAGGACTCTTATGGAGCAGACACTGAAGAATAAAAATGGTTACTGACTTTTCCCGTTTTTGTTGCTGTAACAATATACCTGCAATCAGTAACTTATTAAAAAAGAGGGTTTTTTTTTCACTCATGGTTCTGGAGGCTGGGAAATCCAAAAGCATGGCAGCAGCTTCTGACCAGGTCTTTCATAATTCATTGTAACATGGCAGAGAACAGGAAGAATGAAGTAGGTATGTATGAAAGGGACAAAACACAAAGGGTGACCTTACTTTATAATAACCCTCTCTCAAGGTAACTAATCTGGTTTCTGGAGAAGGTAACTATTCTGATCTCATTCACTCCTGTGAGAAATTACTCAGTTCCAAGAGAGTGGAATTAATTCCTTTTAATGACCTAATCAATTCTTAAAGACCCAACCTCCCAAAATGACCACACCAGGAACCAAATTTTCAACATATGAAACCTGGGGTACATACTCAAACCTTATCAGCTGGCTAAAGCAAAAGTGGAGGCCATGTCTTAACAATTGAGAAATTCAGCAAAGGACTCATAAAAACATCTGTGAAAGAATAAGCTTTAAACATTTAATAATGAGAAGAATGCAAAGCTATCTTACATAGCACCATTGAAATAAATTCTTTGTCATTTCCTCACCTCTCTTCTCACCAATCTCTTTGTTCCCTTGGGGTTAAAATAGTAGATAAATAAAAAATTAACAAGTGGTGAGTGAACACCAAAACATGATGCCTCCTCTAGCTTAAGGCAGCTGACAACCCATTACAGCTGGATTTAGCTAAAAAAGGAAATCTAATCATTGAATGATCATTGCAGTGCCGATTAATATGATGGTTGCTTTTTTTTCACTACTGAATTGAAACTGTATTTCTATTATTAAATAGCTGTTGGACTTTTTGTTATTTAATTGTGATCAGAAATGTCATGGGGTCATTCTACCTTTTCAAGTTTGTTTAAAGGTGGAGGGGGTAGGGTATCCAGACGTAGAGATTTAAGATGGAAGACAGAAATACAGTTAATTTTATTATTATATTCCATGAGTACCACCAACTAAATGTATATATTGCATGGTGCTTAATGTACATTTGTTGTGTGATTGAGCTATATTTTAGCTTGTCTTCTAATTATAAGCCATATAACCATGAAAACTTCCTGATAAAATTAGTGTCATATATAAGTAAGAAATTCACTTAAATTTTATAATCCTCTCTAACCTTGAATGACTACTATTCTCTAGTAATCATATTTACTTGGAAATCAGCCTCCAGAAAAGTATAGAACAGTTTAATTGAATGATAATAATTGTTTTGCATTTTTAACATAGAAAATGATACTAAATAGACATTGAGAGAGGAACATTTAGCTCAGTAGATAGAAATAGATAATGGTGATATATTTCATAAACGTAATAATAGAGCCTGAAATCTAAGGATATCATATGAGACACATTTAACCCCTTTAAAAAATAGGTCTTGGCTTTTTAAAATAAATAACCAATGTTAAAATTACAATAATGCCAATATATCTAAAACTTTAAAGTCAAGCTAAGTTTGAAAGTAAACCTACTGTTTAAAACTGAGAACATCGTTTTTAACTTGAAGTTTCTAGATAATAACTGGCTTTATTTGTTTGTTTTCCTGAATTTCTTTGTGTGGGCAATAGTAGCTTAATAACATGTTTTTCTATACATCATCCAATGCTTGACCCAATATCCAATTAAATCTCTTAGTACATAGATTAATCCCACAAAGAAAGGTCATGGTATAACATGTTTAATTAGTTGTATAGAGCAGTGTTGTATTGAATACATAGAGAATCATATAAAGTTCAGACCTTGAATTTGCTTTGAATAATGGAAATGTTTGTCCTCTTTCTTGTTGTTTCAAGTCACATATTTGAATAGTTTTATTCTGGGGGCATTTTATCACATTTTAATTAATCAGTTATGAGACAGACCACATAAAACCTTAACTATAAGGATAGAGGTAAACTGTTATGTAGTTTTATAAGATGAGTAACTTTTATTAAAAAATAACTATGAGAGAAAAACAAGATTGAACTTTGAAAAATGAAATATCGTTGCTATCTGGGAAGAATAATATGAGAACAGATTTTCAGTGGGAGGTAACAACCTGGAATATTATAGTGCCAGAAGATACCTAATAGTCACAGACAGTGAATTAGACATCAGATATAGTGTGATTTTTTTAAAAGGCTTAAACATTTCGGTTTTTAATTTTCCTTTCAAATTTATTTAGAATCATGTAAAATTTTTAAATTCAACTATATTATCTCGAAAAATATAAAAGGTTTAAGTCCCAAATATCTTCTATATAAAATTAGCAATTTACATAGGTAATTGGCCCATGTGAAGGTATCCATTCAAATAGAGAAAAAACAAACAGTCAGATAATGTTATATTTTAAGACAGCTAATGTTTTAAATATTAGAAACACAATCACTGTACTTTTAACAGTGGCAATTAAATACTTTCAAATATTTTAAAAATATGTACAATATTTTAGAACATTTACTCTTAATTACCTTAAGACATAAGTGAGAATGCCTCTGTAAACAAAGCTAGAAGCATCACGCTACCCAACTTCAAACTATACTGTAAAGCTACAGTAACCAGAACAACTTAGAACTGGTGCAAAAACAGATACGTAGACCAACGGAGCAAAACAGAAAACTTAGAAATAGAGCCACACACCTTCAACTATTTGAACTTCGACAAGGCAGACAAAAACAGACAATAGAAAAAGCACTCTGTAGTCAATAAATGATGCTGGGATAACTGGCTGGCCATATGCAGATTGAAGATGGACCTCTACTTTTCACTGTATACAACGATTAACTCAAAATAGATTAAAGATTTGTATATTAAACCTCCAGTTAGGCACAGTGGCTCAGACCTGTAATCCCAACACTGGGAGGCTGAGGGTGGGGGATCACCTGAGGTCAGGAGTTTGAGACCAGCCTGGCCAACATGGTGAAACCCTGTCTCTACTAGAAATATAAAAATTGGCCAGGTATGGTGGCAGATGCCTGTAATTTAAGCTACTCAGGAGGCTGAGGCAGAAGAATCTTTTGAACACAGGAAGCCAAGGTTGCAGTGAGCTGTGATTATGCCACTGCACTCCAGCCTAGGTGACAAGAGCTAGATTTCAACTTAAAAAAGACAAAACAAAAAAAAAGAAAAAGAAAAAAAGAAAGAAAGAAACTGTAAAAATCCTGGATGACAACCTAGGAAATACTCTTTTTGACATCAGCCTTGGCAAAGAATTTTTGGCTAAGTCACCAAAAGCAATTCCAACAAAAGCAAAAATAAACAAGTGGCACCTAATTAAATAAAGAGCTTCTACACAGCAAAAGAGCCTATCAACAGAACAAACAGGAAACCTACAGAATAGGAGAAGATATGTGCAAATTATGCATTCAACAAAGGCCTAATACCCAGAATCTATAAGGAACTCAAATAACAAACAAAAGACAAACAGCCACATTAAAAAATAGGCAAAGGACATGAACAGATGCTTCTCAAAGGAAGACATACTTGTGGCCAACAAACGCATAAAAAAATACTCAGCATCACTAATCATTAAATAAATGCAAATCAGAACCACGATAACATGTCATCTCATATCAGTCATATGGTTATTATTAGAAATTTAGAAAACAACAGATGCTGGAGAGGCTGCAGAGAAAAGGAAACACTCATACACTGTTGATGTGAATGTAAATTAGTCCAGCCACTGTGGATACCAGTTTGGAGGTTTCTCAAAGAACTTTCAATAGAGCTACCATTTGATCCAGCAATCCCATTATGTGGATTTTATATATCTATATTTATATCTGTATCTACATCTGTCTATTTAATAAAAATGTTACCAAAAACAACCACATGCACTCATATGTTAATTTATGCTTTATTCACAATAGCAAAGCTATGCAATGAACCCAGGTGCCCATCAATGGTAAATTGGCTAAAGAAAATGTAGTACATATATACCATGAAATACCACGCAACAGTAAAAAGGAATAAAATCATGTTTTTTTGTAGCAACAATAGATTGAAATGGAGGCCATAATTATAAGCAATTAAGGCAGAAACAGAAAATCAAATGACACATTTTTTCACTTATAAATGAGAACTAAACTTTGAGCACCCATATACATGAACATGAGAACAAAAGATGCTGTGGGCTACTAGAGGTGGGTGGGTTAAAAACTAAATATCAGATACCATGCTTGTTATCTGGGTGAGGGATCTATACTCCACACCTCAGTATCATGCAGTATTCACATGTAACAAATCTGCACATGTACCCACTGTACCTAAAGTAAAATTTGAAGTTAAATAAATAAATATATGTATATTAGGTATAAGTTTAGGTGAAATTTTTAATTTTGATTAACTATGTAGAGCAATATTCTCACTAAAATTTCAGAATGCTATTAATGATTGGAGGTTTCAAGAAGTTTGACAACAGCATCAGAAGAAAATACTAAGGGGCTTTTGTGATAGATTCAGTTGGCCCTGGGTACAGTTGGAAAAATAGGGCTAAGTAACAAAGTAAGAAAAATGGAGCTCAAGCAACAGTTTATACAAGAGATCAAATTTGAAGATAAATATTGTGAGACAGAAGGTTATCCAAAACAAATCATTCTCTACCCAGATACTCTTTCTTCAGAGACTTTATAGAAATTGAGGGGAAAAAAAATCTTTGGAACATACCATAAATTATACAATGCACTTTTAAGTTCTCTTTTCTACATGCTTTAGGAGAGTCTATGTAACTCTTCTGATATTGATCAAAATGTAAATACAAGATGGCTGCTCCTAATCAATGGTCATGTATTAGTTTTCACTATGATTATTTTAATGAAAACATCTGCCAGGGATTAGAATTAGTAAATAAGTAACATGAGCACTTACTGTATATGAGGAAGTCTGGAGTTTTCGGTCAGTTTATTATACACATAATTTGCCAACATCCAAAACATTTGGCATGTATATAGTGCTAATCCAATCTCCATGTCAATTAAATTCTCTCTGCTGGGAATTGTGTGGATAAGAGGCATTCTTGATGATGAAAATAATTAATACTATGTACATACTACGACTGTGTTACTTGTCAAGTCTTTCAACACATGTTCAGTTTGATTATTTTAACAGCTCTTTTAAGTAGAAATAAAAGATAAATAATGCCTGGAGAAATTTAAAAAATCTCACATAATATTGCAAAACTAAACCTACTAGTCTCAATATTTGGCCTGTCCTTGTCATTCTCTTTGCCAATTAATAAAAACAGGCTTTACAGAGCCTGTAAGATCTATGCTTTCCATACTAGAGGTGGGACTTCTAAGACTGGCATTATTAGTAAGCAGCCTCCACTATTGCCCCTCCATTCTCACCTTGTGGTGGTCAGGCCCTGGTTAGGTCCCTTCCAATGTGGAATCAGGCTAACTGGTGTAACCTATAGAATACTGTGGAAATTATGGAAAGCGACTCCAAGGCTAGGTCATAGATGACATTTTGGCATTGTGTTGTTCTATCAGATCATCCTTTGGGGGAACTCAGCTACTATGATTAAGTCCATTCCAACACTGCAATGGATAGGTCAATGTGATGAGAAACTTAGTACTCCTGCCAACAGGCAGATTAATTTGTTAGTTATGGTAGTGAGCCTATTGTGAAAACAAATCCTCTAGCCACAGCGAAGCCTTCAAATGACAGCAACGAAATCATGACAACAACCGCATGAGATATTTGGAGTCAGAACTGTGCTAAGCCACTTCAGGAGTCCTCAACCACAAAATCTGTGTAAGATAATCGAGTGTTTACTGTTTTAAGATAGTAAGTTTTTGAATAATCTATGAACAGCTAGATAACTAATACAACTGCTAGTCATACTGCCAATTTACAATTAAAATTGTATATGCTCCCTAAATTATGATATTTTACTCTGTATAATCACATTTCTACTTACTCTTTCGATATTTGAGGGAAAAAAATTTATAGATGCTAAAATAGCTATATACACAATAGATAATTTCCTCAATAAAATATTAAAGGTCAATAAGAGTTTTCTCCAAATTCCTGATATTTACTTCCTCAGAAATATTTTTGAGAGTCTATCATGTATTGACAGAGGGATATACAATCCCTTCCTTTATGTAGACTGCATTCCAGTGTGGAATATAGAAACTATACAATGAAGTAAACAAGACTGCAGTAGGTATTATTGGGAATAACAAATTATTTTCATGGTAGAGAAGAGCTTAGGAGTGACATGAACTGACTCATGTTTACTAGAATCCCCAGAGCCGACAATGCCCATAGGCACAGTGTGGGCAGATTGCACTGAAGTCATAACTGCCCATGGATACTGGAAAACTCAACCAATGTGTTTATATCAATATTTCCAGTTGAAAACAGGGCAAGCGTTGCCAATTGTTGAATTCAAAGTCATATGACAATACATTGGCCATAAAATATGAAGTCTAAGACTGTGAAAGATCCATGATTTTACTGTATTGTAAAGTACCAGTCAGCCTGCCACAGAAAACATAGACCATGCTGCCATGCTGAATCTGTTCTGTTAAGTGTTATGACAGTAGCTGCTGTGTTGAATATATAACCTTAGCAGGCTAATATAATACATATGACTCCTTAGTCAGAGACAAAGACCATTTATCTCTCTTATGTTGGCTCCCTGTACATCAGTTCACACAGGGCAACACAATGAGAGCCAGATGTTATGTGTACATTCAGTGGAATACACCACAGAAAAAAAAAATCCTCAAAATTAGGAAACTCTTATTTTAGGTAGGGTCACTGATGTCTTGCCAATCCTCCCCTCCAAAGAGAAAAAGAGAGACACAAATTATATTTCTGTTTAATCTGAAATATAAACAAATATCTTTGGGGGAAAAGGGAAAGGGGTTTCTATGTTTGTTATCCTGAGATGTAAAAAAATAAAAAAATCTATTCCAAAAGAAAATCCACTTTACTGTCTTGGAATGTTCCCATATACAAAGATTGGTCAGAAATGCTTTTATTCAGAGTACTGAGACTATGCAACAATGCAAGAAATCCATGGAGAAATGACTTCCAACATGAGTAGGGGTAGGAAAGTGAATACAAGGCATTTCAGATGTCGTAATGAACTTCAGGCTGCTTTTCAAAAAGCAGAAGATTCTGTAAACATGGAAAGCAATTCAGATTCTGGATGGACAAAATAAATGTAAGATGACTGCTGAAATTGACATCTAACACTGGCTGATTCATTGATATTACAAAGTGAACAGAAACAGACTTTCTTCTTATGTTTCTATTTTCCATCCCTTGTTAATTGTAATCTCAAGCTGTTATAACTATGGTAATAGCAGATGCAGAACTATGTAAAATAAAACAATATAAAACAACATCAACAACAACAGCAACAGTGATAATAATAGTGCATTTTGGAAAATAGAAGAGATACTATAGTTTCCTGAGATCCCATTTTATGAATAAGAAAACTTTTCTTAAGAGACTTCCTGTAGAATTTGTTTCTGGTTCTATTTGTTAGAATCGCATCAGTTGCCTTTTTCTGAACCAACCTGCCACTAGTGTAGAACTAAGGAATGAACCAAAATTGGCTTAATTAACTAAGATGGATATGGAAATGGCCACCAGAGGGTGCAATGGGAATGGGAACCGACCCAGATTTGACGGCTCAATAAACTGATCCTGAAATACCAGACTAATAGGGTAAGAACTAAATAGTTGAAGGGAATCAAAAAAGTGTGCTAGGCAGAACACAGTGTAGGAAAAGGGTGAGCAGGTGTAGAGTTTTTCAGGAACAGACAATAGGTAAAATTAAATGGACCACGATAAAGAGTTTAGTTACCAGAAATAAGACCAGAATGGCAAACAGTGTTTAGTCAGCAGGAGCCAAGAGCAAGAATATTTAATTTTTTTTCTCAGGTCTATATATTTGTCTATATAACAATTCCAGAATAGTTGATTCTATAACTTTATACACAGATCCTACACTAATATTACTATCAAAAATTAAATCTTTTTTCTTTTTGTTTATATTTATTTCTTGCAATATTAGTCTTCTGTTTTCCTTAGCTGAGAATTGTTTTACTCTTGCATCCTATCTTATAAAAGACTAAAATTCGACATGGGACCAATATAGGTCATGATGGAATTGCATACATTACTCATCACAGAAGAGAAATGCTGAAATGAATGACTTGGTTCTTCAGTGAATTTGAAACTTCATTGTTACAAATGTCTTTTTTCACTTTTTTATTGTGAGTTTGGGGAAGACGATGAAAACTGTGGACCATGAACTTTGAGAAAGAAGAAAGGATATAAATATCAAAAAAAAAATAGTTTTATGGGTTCTGGGTAAATTTTTAATCTTGAAAAGTTCTGCTTTGCAAACACCTTAGTATGGAGTAATTAGATTAACTCCCAAGGAAGGGAAACATGAGTTGAATTTCTTTGGTTTAAGGAAGGAACATGATATGTACTTGAGGTTTCCCTGGGGTGGCTTGTCTTGCTTACTAGAGTAATATTTAAGTTAAATATTCAAGAGAGACACTCCAAGTAGGAGTGAAAATTATGCTTTAAAAATGGATCATTCAAAATTTAGCTCTAGGAAAATTAGAAGGTAAGATACACAGCAGACACAGGAACTATAAAGAAAACCACGGTTATAATGTCATCACTTCTTTCTTTTTCATTTTCCCTCAGTGATGACTGTTGAGGACAACTGGAAAGAGAGAGAGAGCATGTGCAGAAACAGCTCTCAGAGAGTCTTTTTAAGGCATTAGAACAAAACAAAGTTGTAAACAAGGTATTGAGAACATTTAACTAACATATTTCTCCAAAATCGAGGTTCTTTTTTTTCCCACTCATTATGAGGATCAAACTTCCAATAATAACTAGATTATTACGTATATATTTGAAAGTGAAAATAAGCAATTCTGTTTCCTTATTTTGTGGTTTTTGTTCCTTTGATAACTTCAAAGTACTATCACTACTTCCACATTTTTCTCTTTTCTTATACCTTCACTTCTGAAATGAAACTTCAAAAGTTCTAGGTGGCAACAGGGTGGAAAGGCAAAGCTGGATTTGGAGGTGTAGAGTGCATTCGTGGCTAGTAAAGAACACAATTAATTTTATTTCCTAACTATTCCTATCTCACTTTCAATTTCCCAGAAAAATAATGCTGAAGATTGCATTTGTGCTTAAGCATTTATAACATATCAACTTCAACTCCTCTTGACATAGAAGAAATGTATAAAATGGGTATAGCAAGATCCAACTTTTCCAATATATGTGAATTAGAATAATTCATAGATGCATAGAAGAATCACTGAAGAAAGATGTCATAAAAATTTTGAAAGCATTGGATTTTTATTATCTCTAATTTCCCTCCCTTGAGAAGTTCCATCCATTCATTAAAACATTCCTTTATTCTCAGCACATATGTTCTCAATTTGTACTGTATCAATTTGCATTTATTGGTAGCTTGCTGTTGATAAATATTTCTTAATGCTGTATGAATGAACATTTATATTCCTATCTCCAGAACTGGCTTGAAATTGCATGCTGGACCAGGACTTAGTTCACTTGCTGTGTTCCTAAGCTGTGATAAGCGCTCAATAAAAAATTATCAAAAATAAAAACTCTTGTTTTAAAACCCATCTTTACCAACAAATACAAAAATCATAAAAGAAAAGGTTGACTGATTTAACCAAACAAATATTTTAACTTTGAGCATTAGATAACAAGAAGTAAGCAAACTTAAAAGGTATATAAAAATTGAGAAAAACAGAGACACATTTATGCCATACAAAGCTTTACTCAATAATGCAGGAGGTAATTTACATCAATAGTAAAAAAAAGTACTGTAAGAAACAAGTGAATGGGAAACATTATCATGCACTTTGCAATGAAGACTAGATAGATGATAGATGAAAATTGATAGATGGATAGATGCAGACACATAGATAGACAAGTATAATCATATACAGATAATATGGATATAAATTCTAATCAAAGAAAATATAATTTAACCAAATGTAAAACATGTTTATCTCTTAATTTGGAATCTAATTGAAGAATAATAATGCAAAATATCAGTATATTTGTGGAGGAATCAGGAGCTCTTTAGACCTCTGGAAAGTGTATCAATTGCTAAAGGTTTTATGGAAAGATTCTTGACCATGTGAGCTAAATATTTAAATATACAATCAAATTTTGAATGACAGTTGTATTTCTAAGAATTTTCCTAAGACATATTAAGTGTATTTAACAGTATAAACTTGTAGACTATTTAATTTATAATCTGAAAGTGGTTTAGTTTTCAGAAAATTCAGTAATAAATATAAAGAGATAGTGAATTTCTCCATGGATTGGTACATTATATGTAAATGTATTGCATATGATGGATGTGGATTTTATTCACAAAGTGAAGTATAGATAGTATCAAAAATGGCTACTTTTCATCCTTGAAATTTTTATTCAAATTATTACATCACAATTTATTATTAGTAATTTATACCTTGCTAACCTTAGACCTTGCTTCCTAACATATAATTATTATCCAAAGGCAATCAAAATGATATAGACAAAACCTTTTCCCCTAATAATATTATAGTATATAAAATTGTTCATATAACTTGTGGCTAATTTTACAGGTTTGTTAGAAAATAATATTTGAAATTATTATTTTAAACTCAACCAATTTCAGAAAATAGGCAATATCAAATGCAATGTACGCATTTTTCTTGGAAAATAATTGATGATAATGTTTGGAGTAACTCAATTCAAATTACATATTGCATGTTATTACAAATATATGACTTCAGAAAGTCAGACTTTGATACAAAACTCCTGATTTTTTGGGATTTCAGTATTACAAGAGAAAATTAATTTTTTTTATCATAAGTCATCAGTTAGTAACTGCCCTAGGAATATAGGAGTAGCATAAACAAGTCCCTTCTTGGATAACTGCCTTTAGTGGATTAGAGAAAATGGTGCTAACTGCACAGTGTGTTTGCTGTTGCCTTCTTGGTCTTGCATATTTGCAAAATGCTTTTGTGATAAAAACATCTGTTTTATTTGCTTGTGATTATAATGCTAATGAAAAAAAGCTAGAAAGAGGTACACAGCTTATTGGTTATACTTTTCCAAATGTGAAAGTAAAGTAACAATAAAAATAGTAATTATATATTAAAGTAACACAACAACAAAAAAAAAACCTTAAAAAATGAAAGTACTTTACATGTAGCAGAATGACCATGGACAATTCAGCTGGGCAGCTACAGGGCATATTGGAGAACAGCCCTAAGAAAGATGGATGAAGCATGTCTTTTAGAAAAAATATTACAATAAAAAATTTAACTTACATATTTATGAAAAGGAGAAATTTTAAATCACTATTTGAAGCAAAGCTAAAGGCCTGTTTGGTTTCCATTTAGTGGATTCTATTCCTATTCCCTAACCATGACTCTTAATTATAATTTTTTCTACTTATAATTTTGAGATTTGTAGATACACGTACACAGGTATATATATATATTCAATATCTGTTCCCATGGAGACAAGCTGCTCAGATTGTCAACTGCTGTTGAAATATTAAAGACTAATAAAACCAGTTAATAAGTTATGAACAACTTACTTGCAAGAGATTAAAAAAAAGATTCTCCCAGTTTTCTACAACTGCTCATACCAAGCCTCCAAAGACTAGCCATGATGAGCCAACTCTACAACCCAAGATAAATGGCGGCACCGCTGTAGTCCCTGAACTCATTGTGATAGTCGCCTCAGCAGATAAAATAAGGAAATAGTGGGCCCAACAATATGGCATTCTGGAAAAAGCACAAGACATAATGAGAAGATCTGTGGTTGCCAAGAGTTCAGTGGACAGAATTGGATAGTCAGAGCAAGGGAGATTTTTAGAACAGTGAAACTACTCTGTATAACACTGTAATGGTGGATATATGTCAGCATACATTTATCATTACCCATGGACTATACAACACAAAGATTGAACCCTAATATAAACTATAAACTTTATTTATTGTAATCGATAAACCAATATTTATACATTATTATTAATCATTAATAACTAATAATTATAACTAATAATACTTCTTTGTTTTTAACTAATAATATATTAAGATTGGTTCATCAATTGTAATGACTATACTGCACTAATGGTAGGGTGTTGGGCATCCCTTATAACCGCCCTCATATCCACTGGGTGGACTACGCTTCTGTGCTGACTACGCTTCTTTGTGAGAGTGGAAAGGCATAATTTCTAAGGGGAAAAAAAAGGGAGAAGCAGGCCAATCTATAGTAACCACTGCTGCAATTAGTACTAAGGCTATCAACAATACTCAATGTATTCTTCCTCTACACTTGATCAGGTCTGGGTTCCTCATCTCATAAAACAACCCAGATTTTTATTCTTAAGGAATTGAGAACTTGGTTATCAAGCCCTTGTCACACTATGGCTGCTTATGGTTTTTCCCAGATATAGACATGCCAAGGTTACCAAAGAGTCACCTCAGTTCCAACAATACTCTCTCCTGACCGTATTGTATGTCACAACGACTCACTGTTCTCTTGATAACCAGAGTCAATTACATTGGTAAGAATGAAAACTTTTTTTGGTGTTTGCTGTTTCACTATAAGATTGAGGCCAAATGACCAGGCAGCACCATTCAAGTTATATTTAGTGAAATTCTACACAAGGTTTAGTTGACCTGGGATGGGGTTGGCTAGGCTCTAATCTTAGAGGTTGGGATCAAGTCTTTATTTGTTTTTCGACTGATACATCTTAAGAGCCTAAGAAGTATGCTAAAACATACAAGTAAATTGAAGATCTCTGCTCAGGTCAATGGGTTTTACTTGCTAAGGCAAGTCTTAAATCCAAGCCCAGTTTCAGTTGGGTGGGATCATATACTCATTCACAATGGGTGGAGAAGGGAGGGAATATTTGCTAAGCAAAATTAATCTGAATTATTCCAGAGACTTCTAGGGTTTTTAGATGATTACATGAATTAGTGTTTTAGTCTAGTAGGGCAGTACCTAACCCAAAACTTGGTATGTAAGAATTTTCTGGCCAGGTTCAGTGGCTCATGGCTGTAATCCCAGCACTTTAGGAGGCCAAGGGAAGAGGATTACTGGAGCCCAGGAGTTTGAGACCAGCTTGGGCAACAAAGTGAGACCCATGTCTCTATTTTTGAAAAATATTTTTTACATTAAAATGCATAAATGAGTAAACCAGTGACACTTGTGAAATAAATAATGTTTCCAGTAAACTACATTCATAGTATTAAGATAAATAATGAATCTACTGCTGTAACTTTTTCTTAAAACCATCAGAAGTAACTAGCTATATGATAAATTGGTAAAAGTAGAAAATGAAAACCTTATATATGTATGGTGTGAAAATTACACTGTGGTAGGAAGAAACTCCAGAATATTAAATGCTTAAATATATTTTCCTTAAACATAAATTCTTAAAGCTAAAATCATACTCCAAGTTCATTTCATCCTGCCTAAAAGAAATCAGTGTACATAAAAATCAGGAGACAACAGATGCTGTAGAGGATGTGGAGAACTAGGAACGCTTTTACACTGTTGGTGGGAGTATAAATTATTTCAACCATTGTGGAAGACAGTGTGGTGATTCCTCAAGCATTGAGAAATAGAAATACCACCTGGCCCAGCAATTTTATTACTGTGTATATACCCAAAAGATTATAAATCATTCTATTATAAAAATACATGCACATGTGTGTTCATTGTGGCACTGTTTACAATAGCAAAGACTTGGAACCAGTCCATGTGTCCACCAAGAATAGACTGGATAAAGAAAATGTGGCACATATACACCATGGAATACTATGCAGACATAAAAATGGATGAGTTCATGTACGTTGCAGGGACATGGATGAAGCTGGAATCCATCATTCTCAGCGAACTGACACAAGAACAGAAAAGCAAACATCACATGTTCTCACTCATAAGTGGGTGTTGAACAATGAGAACACATGGACACAGGGAGGGAAACATCATACTCCAGGCCCTGTTGGAGACTGGGGGTGCTAAGGGAGGGATAGCAGGGGGTGGGGGGATTGAGGGGGCTAACATTAGGAGAAATACCTAATGTAGGTGACGGGGGGATGGATCCTGCAAACCATCATGGCACGTGTTTACCTATGTAAAAATCCTGCACGATCTGCACATGTACCCCAGAACTTAAAGTATAATAATAATAATAATAATAATACAAAGAAATAAATGTTCATTATTGAAGAATATTGATGAAGCAAAATGTTGGAATCTAACAAGATGAATATCCAAATTAAAAATTTTAAAGCTATTGATTTTTTATAAGAATATTGGCAAGGAATACAAATCAGAGGGCAGTCACTCTTTACATTGAGAGGTACTTTATCAAAAGGTAACGATTATGTTTTTAGATAATTTGTATAGTTTATGTTTGGAACGCAAAGTCAATATGCTGAAAATAATGGAAAAGAGAATAAAGTTATGAGTAATTCCCCCAAATCTTGTACTAGTGATAACCACCTTTAAATCGTAAAGTATATCCTTTAAATACAAATACATATGATAAAGTGTATTTTGTTTGTAATCATTTCTATAAAGTCTGTTTTTCCTTCCACATTCAGCTGTTTCATATCTCTCAACAAAGTAACTACTCTGAGGCGGCAGTCATAAATGGTTTTCTGACGTACAACTATCCACAAGTTGGTTTCCATGTTTGGCACAAACAATGAAATGGTGGAAATCTTGAATGGACAGATGTTTTTTTCTCTAGGTACCTAATAAAAATTAAAATACTAAAGAAATCTGCTTTCAAGATCTTTTGATCATCTCTTTTTTCTTTCAATGTAATCCAACAGTCCTATTCAAAACCACTCCCTGGAATGATGTTTTAAAAAAACCAAATGGTAGAAATCCAAGCAACGGAAAAAATGAGAGGGGGACTTTGCAGCCAGTAGATGCTGCTGTTAAACAACGTGACAGAGAACCACCTGCCAGGAGGGAGAATTGCAGATTGGCACTTTGATTTTAATAGACTATGAGGTAAGTAAATATGTTTGGAATTTAAACTAAGTTTCCAGCAAGTAGGACTTCCACTATATCCTATCACAGTAAATCCTATCTATCTATCACAGTAAATCCCATGGTAACCCAAATGTTATTTAAAATACTTTTCACAGATGTATTAGACAAATATATTTTTCTGCTTAAGAGATTTAGAACTTGATGCTCCATTTTGCACTGTTTTCCCATGTGCACCATTGGTAAGAGTAATAGAAAGGTCTTAATTGAATATGCTGTTTCTCTACTGTATTTTTAACTGAGACATATATGTAAGTTGATGGTCTCTCCTTTTTTCAAATATTAAGCTATATACAAGTAAAATGAGAAATGACTTATTTTAACTGGAAAATATCTGGATTCAGTCACACTCAAGAATGAATTATTTTCTTTCAAGTTGAGTCATGCAAACAAGCTTGTGTTTTCTGTTGGATGTTATTGGATCTATACAAACATTAGCAGACATGTCACATCAGTGCTCCAGCATCATGATGATAATGGATTGCTCTTTTTGCTCCACTTTAATATCTGCTACAAGACTGAAAAGATTTTGATATTATTATTATTATAAAATGAAGTCATACAGACTGAGTTCAAAAATTAGTTGATCAAGGCCAGGCACAATGGCTCACACCTGTAATCCCAGCACTTAGGGACACTGAGGTGGGCAGATCACAAAGGCAAGAGATCAAAACCATCCTGGCCAACAAGATGAAAGCCCATCTCTACTAAAAATACAAAAATTAGCTGAGTGTGGTGGCATGTGCCTGTAGTCCCAACTATTCTGGAGGCTGAGGCAGAGTTGCTTGAAACCAGGAGACAGAGGTTGCAGTGAGCTGAGATTAAGCCACTGCACTCCAGCTTGGTGACAGAGTGAGACTTCATCTTAAAATAAATAAATAAATAAAAACATAACTTGATCAGTTAAGATACTATGTCCTGATTAACTACCTGAAATTACCAACTGATGGTTTTTGCCAAAGCAAGAATTTTATGGACACTAGAAAGTTTACAAGTTTGCACTATCACACACACACACACACACACAAAACCCTCGTCATATATGTGTGCATACATATGGACATCATGCATTTAGAACAGCTATGTATGTATGATAATATATGATAAATATGATATATTACATATAATATTGTATTATATCTGCCATTTTGATTAGAAATCACTAATACAAATGCTTTTGGTTTTGGGTTGAATAGTGTCTTTCTTACCTACAATATCCAAATGCTAAATATCTCAGAATGAGATATTTTTTGGAAATAAGGTCTTTACAGAGATAATCATGTTAAAATGAGATTATTAAAATAAGCCCCAATCCACTATGAGGAGTATCCTTATAAAGAGGCAAAACTGGGACACGCGATGACACACACAGAGAGAAAATGACATGAAGCCACACAGGGAAAAGATGACGGCCATGTAAGTGGACTCATGTATCTATGAGCTAAGAAAAGGCAAGGATTGCAGATAAACAGCAGAAGGTAGGAGGAGCAAGGAAGAATTCCCCCCAAGAGTAGTCAGATTGATCATGGCCCTGTTGGTACCTTGTTTTCAGACTTCTAGCCTCCAAACTGTGAGCAAATAAATTTGTTATTTCAAGCCACTCAGCTTTTGGTATTTTGTTATGACAACCCCAGGAAATTAATACACCTTCATAGATATTTTTTAAAATGCCTGTACTGGTTAATGAAAATGCTTATGTGGATCTCATTTAGTCCTTGAGACTTTGTTTTGCATCCTTAAGCAAAGATGTATTTTAGTCAAGCTTGTGGTTAACACAAATCTGAAATTGCTACTTAATATCGTAGATGTCAGAATCAAGATTTAGAATTATCTCAGTACCCTGGAAACATGGATTGGAACTAACAGCTATCATCTTAATGGGGATAAATGAAGTGTGAAAATGCACAAACTCCAAATGATGTTAAAAACTGTAGCCTGATTGCTAGTCACAAGCATGTGGCAACAAGGACATAAATTGCTAAAAGAAAAGTGACAAAATTTTAGAAGACTGTATCAAAAATATTGCAATCATAGTAGCAATTATTATTTCAGGCTGCATGAAATGATGGATATGGAATTACATGGATTTATTTATTTTTGAGATGGAGTCTCACTCTGTCATCCAGGTTGGAGTCTAGTGGCACAATCTTGGCTCACTGTAACCTCCACATTCCTGGTTCAAGCGATTCTCCTGAATCAGCCTCTTGAGTAGCTGGGATTACAGACGCGTGCCACCACACCTGCCTAAGTCTTGTATTTTTAGTAGAGATGGGGTTTCACCATGTTGGCCAGGCTGGTCTTGAGCTCCTGACCTCGTGATCTGCCCACCCAGACTCCCAAAGTGCTGAGATTATAGGCGTGAGCCACCGCACCTGGCCTATAAACATCATATTTTAACTGAGCTTTTCTAGCTTCCAGTTATCATGGGAGAGGCTATGCAGAAGAAAGGCAAGAAGCACTAGAATGAGTTAACTGGCTTAAATTTTAGTACAAACCTGGCTGCAAACTACCTAAGTGGTTTAAAAATACTTCACTATCCTCTTCTGGCTCAGTATCACATATCAAATAAGAGTTTTATATTAAGTGCATGGTGACCTAAGAACATTTGGAGCTACAGGTTACATCTGTTTATCATCTGTTTATTTGTTCATTTCACAGCTATTTCCTGAATATCTACTATATGCCAAGAATTGTTGTGTATTCTAGGGGTCAGTCATGAAGACAGCAGATGATTTTCATTTTGTAGAGAACTTACTTCAATGTATGAAATGAGAAAATAAGTAATAGAAAAATAATGCATATAGTTCAAGATACTGTACAGAGAGGAAACACTATTTTGGCAATAAGGATTTAACATGGTATAATGGTTCACTAATTTGCTGAACTCATAGGGAATCATTTTGTGAAAATAGTTTACTGAATTGTGAATATCAGCTTAAAAGAAAATGTTAATATAAGAAATAACAGTACATTTCAAATATTTGAACAGATACTTTTCAGACAAAATCTTGTTTTGTATGTTTTATTAGGGAACAAATATTACTGTGTGAGTAGGTTGAAAATAATAGTACTAAGTTTTTATTTGGAATAAAAGAGTTATGCAAATGGAAATTTAAAAGAGACTGAGTGCAGTGGCTCATGCCTGTAAACCCAGCACTTGGGGAAGCTGAGATGGGAAGATTTCTTAGCTCAGGAGTTAAGAGACCAGCCTGGGAAACAAAGCGAGACCTCATCTTTACTAAAAATTAAAACAAAAATCAGCTGGGTGTGAATTTGTGCCTGTAGTATCAGCTACTCAGGAGGCTGAGGTGGGAGGATCGCTTGAGCCTGGGAGGTCAAGGCTCCAGTGAGCCGTGATTGCACCTCTGCACTCCAGCCTGGACAACTGAGAGAGACCTGGTCTCTTAAAATAATAATAATAATAGTAAAGAAATAAAAATTGAATAGACTGTCTTGCTACCATCAGTTCTCCGAGAAATATTTGATAGGATATTATATTTGGTATTACATCATTGACTAAGTAAGGCATCTTCAATGTCTAACATTTAGTATGATTACAATAACATAAATAATTTTGATTCCTAAATGTGAATGATGTGCTAACCACTTTAGGAAAAAAAATTGAAACCAACAAAGATTTTTATTTTACTTTTAAAACCTAAGAGAATAACATAGTTTCTCTAAATGTTGTTTGTTTTTCCTAAGGGTGTTGGGGTATGTGTGTGTGTCTGTATATGTGAATGTGCTGCTCTTGCAGCTATATCTAGTTGTTCAAACATATATTTGTGGGTAGATAATTAAGTAAAAAGTGGGAAGCGAATTGGGGAAGTATCAGCTTTGTTTTAGAATGAAGATATTATGAGCAGAGAAATTAGGCGTGGAGGGTGCCTGGAGGATGGGACACAGAATGTCAAGAGTCTATTAATGTTGTGTTGAAAGTAGGCACTCTTTCTTCTGTATTTGTGCTTCTGCAGGATATTCATGAACTCTCTCCCTCCAGAAATGTCAGACTCAGAGATTTAAGGGTACAATAGTAAAATTATGGAGAAAAAAGTCCAGATAATAGTATGTCTGCTGGCAGGGCTCACACCTGTAATCCCAGCAGTTTGGGAGTCCTAGGCAGGCAGATCATTATGTCAGGAGTTCCAGACCATCCTGGACAACATGGTGGAACCCTGTCTCTACTAAAAATGATGGTGGTGCACACCTGTAATCCCAGGACACTGAGGCAGGAGAATCACTTGAACCTGGGAGGTAGAGGTTGCAGTGAGCCAAGATTGCATCACTGCACTCCAGCTTGAGTAACAGAGTGAGACTCCATCTCAAAAAAAAAAAAAAAAAAAGTATATCTGCTACATGCTTACTTTAAGTTAACTCAAAATATGGGTTCATAACAACTGCAAAGACCAATTTTGCAGGTTTCATTCAAAATCTCCTAAACATTTTTTTCTCACACAAAATTTTGAAATTATTTTGAGGTACTACATCTTATTTTTCAACCAAAGCTGCTGAGTTTTATTCTTGGTTTTATTTCTAAATGCCTGGGCGGCCATTTCTTATTTTCCCATCAGCTCAGCAGCCCATTTATAAATGGATATAATGTTTAAAGTAGACTCAAAGAGCCATGCTAAAATTAATTCATTTTACATGGTTCACTGAGATTTTTGCTTACTGCTTCATTTAAGCAAAAGAAAACCTCAGCTTAAGAATATCTTCATAGTATCATGGTATTGTTCAAAAAAATTTAAGTGCCAACTCTGTGACAGTAATTTTTCAAAACTAAGTAGATATCTGAATTTGGACCAGACATTTAAAACCAGGTGTATCCAATATTTTTATAGTTATCATCAGGAGATAAGCAATTGCTTACACTGGTTTAGCTGGTGTGAGTAGTGAGATGTTCTTTCTTGGTTTCTAGAGAAAACCCAGGTTCATGTATATCTTTACACTGGGAGGGTGTGCAACACATCAACAAAAAGGTGAGAGAGAGGAAGAGACTATTGAATTACTGTACTTCAGAGTCTGCTGGGAACTCAGTGAGGTGTGGAAGATGGTGGTAGCCCACAGGCATGGAAAACTAGGTGGTACAAATTCACATGAGCCTATCTCGATGATGCAGTGGAGAGTTACAAACAATTATCCTGCACGACTGTGATAAAAGGAATTGAAATAGCGTGAAACATCCAAGTATGATTAAGATAGTTTCCTACTTTCTTGTATATTACCCTCAAAGATAGGCTTACATAAAGGATTTGTATTCCACATTTTTCTAGTTGCATTTAACAAAAGGGGCAAGCATTTACAGAAATTACCGAACAGTTACTACATTGAAAGAATACATGAATTTACAAAAGCAGTATGTCCATGCATTGCCATTGATCCACATTAGGGAGATGGCACTGAGTTAACCAAGTGAAAAATGGTTATAAATTAAATCACACACGCCAAGTTTATGGATACTGGAATTAAGTTAATTCAATGCAGTGTTAGGTTATATCAATGAGTATTAATCTATTAACAAACCAGATTCAAGTCTTGATATACATTAAGTGTTTTATGACTTAATCATAAATAAAATGATAAAAAACAATGATTAGTTGGACAGAGAGTGAGTTTTCAATGTGCTTGTTAAATTAAAAATAAATCATGAGTAGAATTTAATGTTGATCTTAATATGCACATATCTCATCATATATCTGGTTAAGCCCCCCAAATTCTAAACCTGTTTGTACATTCCTAGAGATCCCTCAATAAAAAGGTATTAAAATACATTTATTTTAATCTAAAAATATCGTGTGGTTTTTAAAGGAAAAAGAAAAAAAAATACTGCTTTGTTTAAAATTGGGAGTCAGTATAATTTTAATCCTTCCCAAGCCATTTTATGTCCAGATCTATACTTGTTTCCAATAATGGCAATGATTAGTTTAAAATCTAGCAACTATTGAAAAATATGGCAGACTTATGAAGAAAAGAATGAAGTTCTCCATATGTATCTTTAAGAAAAGAGCATGAAAGCATAATTACAACACAATGATCTCCAAAAGAGAACAATATTGAGAGTAATTAAAAAAATAATGTGTTGATTTCTTGTCATTTAATTCTTACTCAAAAATACTTATATAAAAATGATATTTAAACAAAAACATGAAGAACGGTCAGGGTTTAGCCAAGAGATCGTCATGGGGAAAAAAAAAAGTGAGCCAAGAGAACATCATCAGGGCTTGGCCAAGAGAATATCATGGACCCCATCACAGGGGTCATCTTGTAAGACCTTAACGTTGGGACATGTCTGTTCAAACAGAAGCAAGGAGGCCCATGCTGCTGGAGTGGAGTGAGAATAGCAAGAATGAAGATACAAAGAAACAGAGCGCCTTGTAGGTAATTGTAATGATTTGGGTTTATACTGAGTAAAGTGGGTAATGACTCATGGGTTTTCAGCACAAAATCACACAACATTAATTTTTATTTATTTATTGTTTATTTTTTGAGATGGAGTTTCACTCATTTTGCTCAGGCTAGAGTGTATTTGGGTGATCTTGGCTCACTGCAACCTCTGCCTCCCGAGTTCAAGTGATTCTCCTGCCTCAGTCCCCCAAGTAGCTGGGATTACAGGTGCCCATCACCACACTCAGTTAATTTTTGTATGTTTAGTAGAGATGGGGTTTCACCACGTTGGCTAGTCTGGTGTTGAACTCCTGATCTCAAGTGATCCACCCGCCTCAGCCTCCCAAAGTGCTGGGATTACAGGCATGAACCACCATGCCCAACTTTTTTTTTTTTGAGGGCCCTCCTTACCCTACCAAATGCAGATCTTTTGTGAAGAGAAATGGTCAGTAAAATACAGCCATTCTCAGCAGAGCAAGAAAATGAGTGTGTAGGTTGAAGGATAAATGAATACAAGGTCTTTGGAGGTTGTTTGAAAGGAGACCACACTGCCTATCTTTATTTAACTCCTTTTTTTTTTTTTTTGAAAAAAAGGAGAGAAGGAGAGGAAGAAAGAGGAAGAAAAAGAGGGAGAGAGAGCAGGAATATTGCTTTATTCTATGAATGGGTATTAATAATGGCTGATCAATATTTTGTATATTTAAAGTGGAGAATGTATATTTTGTGTATTTAAAATGGAGGGCTCTATAAATACTTATTAAGTTTACTTGTTCCGGATCTGAGTTCAAGTTCTGGATATCCTTATTAATTTTCTTATTAATTTCCAACTTTTAAGTAATATCTAATATACTAGGTGTTTAAAATAAATTTAACAGTTTAAGAAAACTTAAGTCAGGTGCAAAAAATAGCAAAATTGGAGAAAGTGCTCTGCTCCAATAAAAACAAATTAAGTCTACTATGATGTTATTGTGACTTCGTGATTCACTTCAGTGACTATATTGACAAGTGACTGAAAGGCATGGGTAGCAGCTGTAGCACTCGTTAAAAAGAATTTCTTTTTGAGTTTTTAGAGATGAAGTCTGGATCTCACTATGTTACCCAGGCTGATCTTGAACTCTTGGCCTCAAACAATTGACCTCAGCCTCCTAAGTTACTGGTCCAAGCCACCATTCTCTTGTACACAAACAGAGGAATATTGGAGATTGGAGTCAGTGCAAGTGGCAAGAAACAATTAAATTCTTCTATATTTTGAATGTGGAAAGAATATAATTCACTGGGAAATGATAGATGGAGTGTAAAAGAGAGACATCAAAGATGACCTCAGGTTTCTTATCTACAGCAGCTGGAAGCATGGAGCTACTATTGACTTAGATGGGGATTCCATGGCTGTGGTGTAGCAGGATTGGAAGATGAGAATAAAGAGCAAAGGTTTAGATTTCCCCGCCTCCCAGTAATGAATATATGTTGATAAACCTTAAAAAATGAACATTAAACAATGATAATAACTGTGGTATCCATACATTGCTCATCTAACACCTTCCCATTAGCCTATTTAGAGCTCTCTGTTATTTTTAAATAATATACAAAACTTTGAACAATAGGATTTGTACTCAAGCTAGTCCCTTTGATTGGAAAACCCTTTCTCAATGTGTTCCCAATGCCCTTCATAAGAAATTATGTAATACTTTTAATGAGCTATACAAGTCTATTTAAGTTCTTACTCATAAAGGCAACACAGAATGTTCTCTTAGCACTCCCTGTATATGTTGTATTCTGTTTGTCTGTGAAATACTACATCTTCCAATAGCTCAACCTCTCTCTGTTCGTCACTTGTATGCTTTTGTACACTGTGTTCTAGATGCCCATTATGTCCTTCTGTTCTACACTGTCCCTCAACACATTAGCATGTACATGTATGTATGAGTGTGCATGTGCATGCATGAACTCATACTGATTTATGTTGGGATTTCTCAGAAGCAGATACTGAGAAAAAGATATGAGTGCAAGTGGTTTATTTATGTCCCCAAGAGGTAACTCAATGCATGCAATATAGTAGATATGGTACACCATGTATTTATGAACCAAGAATGATATTGTTCAAGACTTTTTTGCTTTTACATGTACCATATCAAATAAACCAGTTGGGGTCAAAGTTCCATCCTTTTATTTAAGCAAAATTAATACAAACAAAAATGTAGGCATTATTTTGGAAATTTCCAGCTCTGCGGCTCTGTTTCAAGAAAGCAGAATTTGCTTGGCAAGCTTGTAGAATAATAGGATATTTCGCATCAGTTTTTATATTATTTAGGCTTGGTTTTACAAAACCAATAGACTCCTAGCTCCATGTCGGCCCAAGTCAACTAATTGAGAAGATAATCTCCATAAGACTCTGCATTGTCTCCCCTCAGTTGCTAGTTTAAGTGTTGATATTGTGTCAGGAAAAATAGCTAATGGATGCTGGGCTTAAGACGTACGTGATGGGAGGATATGTGCAACCAATCACCATGGAGCATGTCTGCTGTGTAACAAAACTGCATTTCTGACACATGCACCCCTGAACCTGAAATAAAAGTTGTAAATAAAAAAATGCAATAAAACGGCTTCCATTTAAAAAAAAAAAAAGACTTGATATTGTACCTTCTTAAACCACTAGTTTTGTTAGAATATTCTGAAAACTTTACTCTCTGGCATCCTTATTCTGCATCATGACTCCTCTTCACTGTACTTAAGTCCTAAATGATAGATTGTGATGACTGAAAGAGACTTTGGAGACTCTACAGTTCAAATGTCATTTCACAGTTGAAAACCTGAAGTTGAGAGATAACTGGTTTGCCCAATATCACCTAGCAGAGGAGAGGTGATATTTCAAAATATTTGCCAACTTGTAAAGCAAGGCATCATCCAATCAAAATGAACATTATTCATTCAGAATGTGCATGGGTCACTCAGAACACAGGCATGTCAGTGCATGGAGCCTAAATACGGGCCCTCCCATAGAGGTGGAACCATATGTATGTAGCTCATAATGCTGCTGATTATTATGCTTCACCACAGCATGTTCTCTGCCTACCCCAGTTGTACATACTTGTATAATAAATAAGACTGATATATTTAATACAAGTTGTTTACTAATTTAAATTTATTTTATTTTTATTCAAACATAATCCAAGAGCAGGATCAACTTATACCGTTATGTGCATACATGTTGGTAGTGGTATAGTAAGGGTAGTGGCAAGATACGTGTTTTTCACAGTTGACTCATTTCCAAACTGCACAGAATATTCCTTACAAAACTTAATAAGGCCTTAAAAGTCTAAATAAAATCAGAAATAATGAAAGAAAGGAAGGAAGAAAGGAAGGAAAGAAGGAGGGAAGGAGGGAGAGAGAGAGGGAAGGAAGGAAGGGAAAGAAGAAGGGAGGGAGAAAGAGAGGGAGGAGGGAGGTTTCTGAGACACGAAAGTAATTTGACATATGATGGCTCAGGTGTAATCAAACTGAGTACCATAATAGCATGAAACTCTCATCAAGAAACTTATTATAGAATGAATGACAGTGAAAAGGTTTGTCTTGTATCAATAATGGTAATTTAATAATATTTCTGAAATTTTTCATTGTATTTTCTTGAAATACCTCTGAGTGTTTCTAATAAATGAGCCTCACTACATTCTTAATCTTTGTAGAGACTAATTTCTATAAGCATCCCCAACACTCTAAAAAGTGTTTAAAAGGAAAAAATTAAGTAACTACATCATAGCCTATTTTTGCATTAATGCTATGAGAGTTTTAACTCTGATCTTACTGTGTAATTCTTTATTTTAATGTACCAATATTATTTTTTGAGAACATTATTTTAGGAGCTCTCATTGGAACATTAATTTTCATAGAATCATATATTATTACATTTTTTAGCAGGAAATTCAGCCCAATGTAGCTTGGAAATAGTCATTGCTTTCTGACTAAAAATGAAGGTGGTGGTATTTAGAAATTATTCCTTCCCTCTAAGTAATTCTTTAGCCTAACAACCCCAATTATAAAAACTGAATGCTTGTGCCTTGTTTTAGCTAAGAAAGATTAACTTCACTTTGATATTGAATCTGATGAAATTCTCATTTTTCTCTTAGATTAATATAGTTCCATTTATTGATTCTAATAAGAGTAATAAATGTAATTATTTTTTAAGTTTGTGTACGAATTCACACACACTCTTACAGATCAAGTAAACTGCTTTTATTTTGACAGTTAAGAATAAATTAGGTAGCAGACTATGAAAATATTTCAGTCATCATGAGAGAGAAGCCTTGAATTGTTAGATACCTTGTTTGTTTGCCATCTATCTCCTTAGTTGCATGACAGTCTTTTTGAGGTCAGAAGGCTCTAAAATTACTTTCTTACTCTTTAGTTTCTCTTGCACATGGCAAAACATTGCATATTGATGGGTTTAAAGCAATAGTATCCTGATTGAAATTACTGTCTGTTTAGCCAACGATATTTCTCTATGAGAATTTGAGATTACATGTGCTAAATGCTCACACAGTGATTGATGTGATTTATAGTACAGAGTATTATTAATAATAACAATGGTATGAGTTCTGTATCACAGAATCTCATAATTACTCCAACATCTGTAAAATATTAAAAAGAGAGAAAACACCTAATAATTTGAAATATATTGTGATGGAGAACTATACTTGAAATAGTAGATCATTTTACAAACTCTTTCCTTTAAGAGTTTACATAGTGTATGAATTTCGTACAGCATATATCCTAGCATTTTCAGAGGAATGGCGTGTTTATTACTGAAGAATTCTTAGCATATTTATTTTGCATTACTATGCATATTAAAGTGTAACCATGTAGAACAATAATCAATGGTATGTTGGCATTCATATTTTTAATTCATGCCAGGCTGCCTGGAAGTGGTTTATATTTAATATTGTACAGAAGTTAATAATGGATGATATGCATAAATATGCTCATCTGGGAATTATATTTAGTTAGTATTTGAATTTCAACATAATCAGTAGCTTAACTTTGCAAAATATGGTTTCTGTAAGAATGTTGCATAAAAAAATCTCTTGCTCTTTCCAACATCCCGTTTATAGAGGCTGGGACATACAATAAATGTAAAAATGTCTAGGAAAACCTGCTCAGCCTGTTCTTGCTTTTTCTTGTTTTATCCATATCAATTTTACCACTAAAGTTTATATTTTTAATTTTCTATACATTTCTTGTTTTACTTTAAAAAAAAGTGAAACAAAGGACAATAATTAAAAGCACACACATGAAGAAAAAATTGGGACTAACAATTTCTCTGAATGAATTACACATAAGCATGATTTATGGTTGATTAATCCAATGTCTGCTGTAGTCAGCCTTTGTGGATGATTTTCACCTTTAAAATATTAAAAAATAATTACAATTGAACATTTAAACTCAAAAATCCCCTTTAAGGAAAAGTGAGACAAGAAATAAGTAAATAGAAAACTTTGTAAAAGCATGACTATAAATCATGTATGATAAATTTCTTTAAATGTTTAAGGAAAGCGGTAACACAGAAAAGAAAGTGTTCTGGTGAAAAACAAAACAAAATGAACAAAAGCAAAATTTGGCAAATGGGACCTAATTGAACTCGAGAGCTTCTGCATAGCTAAAGAAACTATCAACAGAGTAAATAGACAACCTACAGAATGGGAGAAAATACATTGCAAATTATGAATCTGACAAAGTCTAATATCCACCATCTACAAGAAACTTAAACAAATTTACAAGAAAAAAAGCCATTAAAAAGTGTACAAAGAACATGGACAGACACCTTTCTAAAAAAGACATACATGCTGCCAAGAAGATATAGAAAAAGGCCCAATATCACTTTTTATAAGAGAAGTGCAATTCAAAGCCACATAAAGGTACCATCTTGTGCCAATTAAAATGGCTATTACTAAAAACTCAAAAAATATCAGATGCAGATGAGGTTGTGGAGAAAAGGGAAGACTTAATTATTGTTGGTGAGAGGACAAATTAGTTCAACCACTATGGAAAGCAATATGGCAATTCCTCAAATCGCTAAAAACAAAATTACCATTCAACCCAGCAATCCCATTACTGAGTATATACCCAGAGGAATATAAATTATTCTGCCATAAAGACACATGCATGTAATGTTCACTGCAACCGTATTCACAATAGCGAAGACATGGAATCAACCTAGATGCCCACCAATGACAGATTGGATAAAGAAAAACATGCTATATACACGTTTATATAGCATGTTTATATAGCTCTCTAGTTTAATTATGGAATGCTATGCAGCCACAAAATACAATGAGATCATATCTTTTGAAGAAACATGGATAGAGCTGGAGGCTATTATTCTTAGCAAACTAATGCAGGAATGGAAAACCAAATATCACATGTTCTCACTTATAAATGGGAGCTAAATGATGAGAACTCAAGGACACAAAGAAAGAAACTATAGACAGTAGGGACTATTTGAGGGTGGAAGGTGGGAGGAGGGCAAGGAAGAGGAAAAATAAGTATTGGGTACTAGGCTTAGTACTTGGTTGATGAAATAATCTCTACAACTAACTAACCTCTGTGACACGAGTTTACCTATATCACAAACCTGCACATGTACCCCCAAAGTCAAATTAAAAGTGGAAAAAAAAGAATCAGTAGCTCATAAACACAATGTTGACTACTGAATAACAGACTAAACTTTTTAAAAGAATTATTCTTATTTCACATTATATGTAAACATGTATATAGAAATACACACGCACACACGCACACACACACACAGATACACAAACCTACATACATAGAGATTGTACAATTTTATCCAATGTATTCACTTAGAAAGTAAAATTTCTTATTCTTCAGCTGTGCCCTAAATTTCAGCTTTGAGGCAAGGTATATGGCTGAGTATGAAAGTATGAATTTCATAATAAGGAACTTGACAGAACTTTAATTATCCTGGTGTCATTTGAGTGCTACTGTAGTTAATTCTCTTATATACTGATAACAAAAGCAACAGTCACTTGTAACCTGCAGCTAACATGTTTTTATTTACTTCTGCATTTTTGATATTTTATTATAGATTTTGACATCTTATTTTGTTGATTCCCTTTCTGTAGTCAGTGTTGATTTATTTCAATATATTGAGAAAGGATGTTTTCTATTTAATTGTATTACTTTATCCTCCCTTCTTCTCTTAGAGGAGCATTCCATTTTCAGTTACCTCAATGCATGATACTTATTCAATGAGTGATGTCTTTAGATAGGACCCTCGACTCTATGCAGTAGGTTGTGTTTTATTATAAAATTACAACTTAGAATACTGTGAGATAACCATATATCTCGAGACATTTCTTCTTGATATTGCCATTTCTCTTCCCTCCCTCCCTCCCTGCCTCCCTCCCCCACCTCCTTTCTTTCTTTCTTGATGGAGTCTCTCTCTGTCATCCAGGCTGGGGTGCAGTGGCACAATCTCAGCTCACTGCAACCTCTGCCTCCCGGGTTCAAGCTATTCTCCTGCCTCAGCCTCCCAAGTAGCTTGGACTACAAGTGAAGGCCACCATGGCTGGCAAATCTTTTTGTATATTTAGTGGAGATGGGGTTTCACCAGGTTAGCCAGGATGGTCTTGATCTTCTGACCTCATAGTCAAACCACCTCAGCCTCCCAAAGGGCTGGGGTTTCTATAGTCTTTTACAGTGAATCTTTAAAGTCATCAAAGTATTAACTAAATACCAAATGTTGACAAGTGTTCTATTAAAAATATATCTTAAATTAGTTTTAAACATACAAATTTACAGAAGTACATGTCATATCTCTAAAACAATCTGAATCACAGTTGGACTCAATTCTGACAAAAAGAGGACCATGCCCTATTTTAGTATGCCTGGATCTAGTTCAGATCTGTTTTGTTAAAAGAAACATAGGAACGAGAGTTCATGTGAATTTTGCAATGACCTATGGAGCGGGGCGGTGGTGGGGGGGGGGCGGGGGTAGTAGATATTGTGCTTTAGTTATTGAAGTTATGTATTGTAAGGGCATTTCAATTAATCACTACCATTCTCTCTCTCCATGTATTGTTATCTCGTTAACCTCCTGCAACTAAGACCATATCATTTCATCATTCAGTTGTTTTCCTGTTACTTCAGAATAGTGTTTGATTCACCAAGCATTACTCCAAGACTTGGCTCCTTTTTGTTTTTAGGTTCTATTTCTAACTAAGCCAGTTAAACTCATTCAAAGTTCACCTTTGATTTTTTTTTTCCTTCATGCTTTTACTAAACATGTTAAATTTACTTGTTAAGAAAAAGCATAGAGTAATTAAAACACTTGTAAAAATTGAACAGAGTAAAGCTCAGATGCCACCTCCTCTAAGACATCTTCCTCCCCCTGTCAAAGAGAGACTTTCTGCTGCTTTTTATGCAGTTCACCGAGATGGCATAATGAATCTGTGCTGCAGGGATTTGCATCATGCCTTCCTCGGGTACCAGCTGTGGGGCACTGAGCATGGTACTTTACTCTCTGTCTCAGTTTCTTCCTCATAAATCTGGGTTATGAAGATATTGCAGATCTATAAACCCTTATCCAATTCTGAAATCCAAAACTCTCAGGAAAACAAAAACTTTTGCAACTCAAACAGCTGCAAATTCTGCCCAACCTGAGCTCTTTCAGAAGAAAAGCTGACTTGAACTGTGCATAGTTATGGTCAATATTCATGTTTTAATGCAGAAATACTCATTGTCTTACATGTTCCTCTCCCAGATTCCCCTGAACATGTTTAAAAAATGCTATTTTGCATCCTCAATAGTGATATGTAAACGAATGTTTAGAAATGAATGAACTGCAGCCCTAACCGTTTGGTGGTGACAGTATCAGCCCAGCTGAATGTACACCAAGCATGTCTTCCCACCTGCTCTGGCCCCGTGTTTCTCAGAACTTGTACATCAAATTTAAAATGAGTGCCTAGATTAGGTACTCACTATCTCGGTAAATATGCCTTAATAACAAAATTGATGGAGAGCAAATCTGACATAGCTCTAAGGGAATTTAACCTGAGGTTCTCTGTTTATTTAAGGACAAAAATGGCATATGAAAAATGATGTTTTTCATCAAAAAGGCTTTACAATTAGAAGAGGAAAAACTGAATAGAAGTAGGTCCATTAGAACAAACCTGAGGAAGATCCAAGCTGGGGTTATGTTTAAAAATCATCTCTCTTTCAAATTTGGACCATGAAGTTTACTATAATTCTGATTGAATCTTTCCCTTTTAAGCCCTCTTCAATATTCTTTCATCTTTTATTAAAAGCTTCTCTGTTTTTCCCTTGTATAAGCCAGAGAGATTTTATATTGAGCCCATCCAAGTTACCACACATCATTCAACCCATAAGTGGGGCATAGGGGAAGTCTAAAGTGGTTCACAATTATCCAAGAATATGCACGTACCATATGGCATTTAAAAAGCCTGGGGACTGTGTGGCATTCAGTCTCTTCATTCAAGGAGTTGAGAGGTTAGCTCCATAATTAGAAAAACAGAGAATTCTAAACACAGAGGCAGATGGAGTGAAAAGAAAAAAAAATTGTAAAGCTCATGTTTCTCCCAAGCACTCACAACTGAAACCACCAGCATGTCAGGTAAGTGCCTATAAATGCCTGTATACTCTATGTAGTAGTCTGATAGGGCTGTCATAATATTGTACTACAGACTGGATGCCTTAACCAACAGAAATTTATTTTCTTACAGTCTGGAGGCTGGAAGTCCAAGATCAAGGTGCCTGCAGGGTTGGTTTCTGGTGAGGCCTCTCTTTGTGGCTTGCAGACAGCTGCCTTCTCGCTATGTCCTTACATGGCCTCTTCTCTGTAAACATGGAGAAAGAAAAAGCTTAGATTCTCTTTCTTTTCTTATAAAGACACAGTCCTATTGGATTAAGATCTTACCTTCATGACCTCCCTTCACCCTTATTACATCCCCATAGGCCCTATTTCAAAATGCAGTCACATTGGAGGTCAGGCTTCAACATGTGAATTTGGGAGGAAATTCAGGAAAAGATTCCATGTATGACATTTCCAATTTGTTACAGACATCATTTTTTTCTCCTTCATAAAGAACGTTGATTTCTTTCAGCTCTTATCCCTTCATCTTGCACACATGCCCCCAAAACGGCTGATGACATCTTGTATTTCAGGCTTTGATTATATTGATGTCAGGTGGAATAGTGGTATAATTTATTGTTTAGACTGGGACAATATAAAAAGTGAAAGAAGGTATTATTGAACTGTAACAGAATAACAGGTAACAACACTTTTAGGCAAATTGGGATGTAAGGTCACTATTTGTCATGTTTGGTTCAAAAATGAACCTATGGTCCAATTCGTGACAGTGGATTGTAAAGGTATTTGCAACCATCCAAAGCAAGTCCAAACAATTTACAGTGCTTTTTGCTTTGACAGAAAATCCTTCTCAAACTAACTTAAATCATAAGGAACTTTTTCATGCGGATGTATGTGTGCCAGAATATTTTTGAGATTGAGAACTGATTTGTTTTAGCGCCTCTAGCTCTGTTTTCCTCATTTTCTCCAAGTGCCCACTTCACCTTCAGGTGGTAACAAAATGATAACAGCTGTTAACATTTTCCATAGGGCTAGAGGGAGAAAATGTCCAGAGGAGAATAAGAAGAAAAAAACTTTCCTAAAGTCTCCAGCAAATACCTTTACAATCCACTGTCAGGAATTGGACCATAGGATCATTTTTGAACCAAACATAACAAGTGTAGATTAGGTCTTTTCATCATAATCCCATAGTTCTTGGAGGCTTTGGTCATTTTTTTCACTCTTTTTTTCTCTAATCTTGCTTTCTCATTTTATTTCATTGATTTGGTCTTCAATCTCTGACATCCTTTCTTCTGCTTGATTGATTTGGTTTGATCGGCATACCAGAATGTGACGGGGAGAATGAATCCAAGTTGGAAAATACTCTTCAAGATATTATCCAAGATAACTTTCCCAACTTAATAAGGCAGACCAACATTCAAATCCAGGAAATACAGAGAACACCACAGAGATATTTCTCAAGAAGGGCAACCCCAAAGCACGTAGTTGTCAGATTCACCAGAGTTGAAATGAAGGAAAAAGTCCTAAGGACAGCCAGAGAGAAAGGTCAAGTCACCCACAAAGGAAAGACCATCAGACTCACAGAAGATCTCTTAGCAGAAACCCTACAAGCTAGAATGGAGTGGGGGCCACCCTATTCAAAATCTTTAAAGAAAAGAACTTTCAACCCAGAATTTCATATCTAGCCAAACTAAGCTTCATAAGTGAAGGGGAAACAAAATCCTTTATGGACAAGCAATTGCTGAGATACTTTGTCACTACAAGACCTGACTTACAAGAGCTACTGAAGGAAGTACTAAAAGGGGAAAGGAACAACAAACATATGAAAAAATGCTCATCATCACTGGTTATTAGAGAAACGCAAATCAAAACCACATTGAGATACCATTGAATGGTATCATCACACCAGTTAGAATGGTGATCATCAAAAAATCTGGAGACAACAGATGATGGAGAAGATGTGGAGAAAAAGGAACACTTTTACAGGGTTGATGGGAGTATAAATTAGTTCAACCCTTATGGAAGACAGTGTGGTGATTCCTCAAGGACCTAGAAATAGAAATTTCATTTGACCTAGCAATCCCATTACTGAGTATATACCCAAAGGATTATAAATTTTTCTATTATAAGGACACATGCACACGTATGTTCATTGTGACACTGTTTACAATAGCAATGACCTGGAACCAAACCGAATGCCCATCAATGACAGACTGGACAAAAAAAATATGGCACATATACACCATGGAATACTATGCAGCAGTAAAAAATGATGAGTTTGTGAACTTTATAGAGACATGGATGAATCTAGAAAACATCATTATCATACAACTGACACAAGAACAGAAAACCAAACACCACATGTTTTTACTCATAGGCGGGTGATGAATAATGAGAATACTTGGGCACAGGGAGGGGAACAACACTCACAGGGTTGAGTTGCGGGGTGTTGGAGGGGAGGGGAGGGGAGGGACAGCAAGGTGGGGTGGGGAGGATGGGGAGGGATAACACCGGGAGAAATGCCTGACGTAGGCAATCAGGGGAGTGGGGATGGAGACAGCAAACCACCATGGCATGTTTGTACCTATGTAACAATCCTGCAGGATGCAGGATGTGCACATGTACCCCAGAGCCCAAATACAATAAAAACAGAAAGACTTACTTTAAACGTTTATTTCTAGGCTAGGCTTTCTGAAATCCAATTATAATGAAGTTTTGAAAATCGTTTAACCTTCTCAAAGCATCTGAAAATAAGTGCTTATGAGAATGAAAAGCTTGGCACCCTCTAGAGGTATTATTTCAACCCACACTCATTCCCCCTGTTTTCATGTTCACATAAAATCTCTGATAATAATGTAGTAAACAAAATCTTCAATTATTAATGAACAACAGTGACGTATGCATGCTAAAACTTGATCAAGCTACACTTAATCAAAACTTGAATCTCAATGTCTGTGTTAAGTTAAAAAAGCATTAGATTGTAAAGGGAATTTTTTTCTGTTTCATTAATTTTATAGTGAATGGCAATTTCCCACACATCTCATCCTACTGAATAAATTTGTTCACTAGCAGAAAAATAATAATTCATGTGCTCATCTAGGTGAATATTCAATTTTTATGTGCAGTATGGTACATTTCTAAAATTTATTTAATATTTTAAAAATGAGTTCCAATCATACTTTTGATTTCTTTTGTCAAGTACATTCAAAGATCAAGCATAAGCTAGATATTCTGAATTTCTTCAAGGTATTTCATTGCTATGTCATAGTTGTACATAGTTGTACACATAGGGGTACATGTGTTATATTTTAATGTATGTATACAATGTGTAATGATCAAAGCAGGGTAATTGAGGTCTCTATCACCTCAAACATTTATTTTTTTCTTGTGTTGGCAACATCACAATCCTTCTAGCTATAGATATTCTGATTTAACATGAACAAAAAAGAAATATTGAGCACAGAAGAAAGCCTACTTAATACATAATTTTATATGTGCACACATAGACATATATATGCATTTACTGATATATGCGTGTAGCTATACATGCCTATGCATATATATGTGCATATACAAATTGGTGTCTATGTAGACAGATATACATTGATACATCTATCTACATGGACACCTATTTGCATATTATTAAATGTCTGGGCAATGCAACAACATTGAAGGCAAAAAATAAAAATGTCATTATTAATCCTAAATTTCCAAGCATCAACTATTAGGATAGACTGCTAATGATTCTAATAAACATAAACAGTATTCATCTTCAAGAAGATTATTTTAATTTTAAAATGTACTTAATTTTATTTCCAATACTTTAAACAATTATTTATAATAGTTTATAAATAAATATTTACTTATAGCACAGTGTAATTACCATTATCATACAGGTAAATACTGGTGTTTTAAAATTTCCTGTAATGGTCATTTAACAGGTCCGATGTGGGAGAAAGTGGAAGAGGTAATATTTCTGAAGTGGATGCTGTTGAGATGGCCTTTAATTGCAAACAGGAGATATGGAAACACACACAACAGATATTTCAACATGTAAAACGAACATCTCTGCAAAGACAGAGCAATCAGGAGCTGCATGGGGATTGCGACATTTGGAGAGTACTGTGCAAATAAGATAACAGTCATTCTTGGAAGCAGATGCTTTACTCCACCTCCAGCATCTCTCGGTTTTCATCTTACCAACAAAAATTTTGATAATACACGCCACCATCTTAAAGAAGAGGATTATTTTCTATTAAAATAAAAGCGTGAACATTAAGACTTGGAACTAACAACCAGTATGATTCAGAATGAGATGGGAAGAATGAGATAAAATTTTTCAATAAGAATTATTTTTCCTTAAAAAAAAGAATTATTTTTCCTTGTCAGTTATTAAGACACTGTGCTTATTGAATTTATCAAAATTATTAAATAATTGTAACCAGTATACAGAAAGAAATATGTCTTTTACTTTGAAGGGATGATTCCATACCAAGAAAGTTGCACTGACGAATTTCCTGTGATTTCTTAAACTGAAGTTTCTTCTCCACACTTTGGTGTTTAAAACATAAGGATATGACTGCTGTTTATGTTTATGCTGAGAGTATTTGAAATCCACTGAGGTCTACACTGTAAACTATAAATGTATTTTCTATTTTAAATTGCAGAGTATTTTTCTTAAGAAATAGTTTTTCTCAAGTCTGTTTTCCCATTTACTTTTCTAAATTTTGCCTTCAAATTGGACTCTGGGCAATTGCCCCTTCACCCTAAAATTTGGTTGCACTTTAAATACAATTTAAGTTTTATATTTATAGATTGAATGTCATGTGGCTGAATATTAGAAATGAGTGGTTTTCAATTTACTTGCTCATATTTGTAAATATTATGTGCCTTGCAATTCAACCCACATGTAGCAAATTGCCTTTTAATGGTCTACCTTTACAAACAAGAGTAGGATGTGCAGAGTTACAGAGATTTTTAATAGCTTTTGCTTATGGCATATTTTTGCAAGAGATGAATGCAGCTTCTGCCTCATTAAAATAAATAAAATGTTAGGTATATCAGGTACCTGGGTTTTCTGTGAGCCTAAAATAATTAAAGATGAGAATCACTTATAATTACTTCTATTAAAGACACAACAGGTATGCTATGCTTTAAAAAAATTATATAGAGTCAAGTGTCAAAATAAAGTCACAGGTAGGAAGGAATCCACAGCGAGCTTAAGTGACCGGGTTGCTTGGATACATGTCAGTACATTCTGCTACTTTTCTTTACTCTACTTCCTTCAAGAGCAATACTTGATTATCAGTCGATTGCTCCGGCCAGTAGGGTGAAACAGTAACATCCATGTTCCAAAAGTCTTAGTGCAGATTTAAGTTTGAATATCTTCAGAAGTATAAATACTATAACCTTAAGAAAACTGAAAGTTGTTATTTAATGTCCATTCCCCTATATATATTTTGAATAACAAAAGTTTATTATTATTATTTTTGTTTCCTTAGATTGAAAATGGCAACAGTGGCTAAAATACACAGATTTTAAACATACATATTTTAAAATCCAAAACTCTCTCTTCTTATCTTTCACAAGCTATTGACCTGGATTGCTATCTTACTTCTGTGGGTATTCAGAGAAAAGATTAGTTACCTCAGATGAGAAACTGAACCAAACATGGGCTTTTTCTTCTCTGTTTTTGTATTTCCAATGGTCTAGAATAATGTAAATCAATAACAGAAATGTTGTTGGTTAATTTAATTGATGAACTTTTTTTATATGTCTAGATTCTTTACTCTCTTATCTGTTCAAAATGTAAATATTCATTACTGAAGATCTCAGCTTTTAACATTGTAAGATAATGGCAAAGGATATAAAATCCTAATGTCTTCTCTTGTCCTGCCAACAGAAAGTCAGCAGCACAGAGATATATTTTTCTGTTTCATGTTGTATCTCCTTACCTCTTGGGAGCAAGAGCATGTGTAGAGCTTCTCAGAATTAATTTAAAAAATAATGTCTTTCACTTAGGTTTGTTGTTTTAAAAAATGAGGCTGGGGGGAAAATGGAAGAGGCATGTTGATGCATTCTTTTTTGTTTTGTTTTGAGATTGAGTCTTGCTCTGTCACCCAGGCTGGAGTGCAGTGGCATGGTCTCGGCTCACTGCAACCTCCACCTCCTGGATTCAAGCCATTCTCTTGCCTCATCCCCACCAGTAGCTGGGATTACAGGTGCACACCACCACGCCCAGCTCATTTTTGTATCTTTTGTAGAGATGGGGTTTCATCATGTTGGCCAGGCTGGTCTCAAACTCCTGGTCTTGTGATCCACCCAGCTTGGCCTCCTAAAGTTCTAGGATTACAGACATGAGCCACAGTGCCTGGCCTTATACATTCTTAAACACAGTGCTAGGTGCATGGTAAGTTCTCAATAAAAAACACTAGGCACATATACACCATGGAATACTATGCAGCCATAAAAAATGATGAGTTCGTGTCCTTTGTAGGGACATGGAGTAGGAACATGAGTTCGTGTCCTTTGTAGGGACATCATTCTCAGCAAACTGACACAAGAACAGAAAATCAAACACCACATGTTCTCACTCATAGGTGGGTGTTGAACAGTGAGAACACATGGACACAGGGAGGGAAGCATCACACACTGGGGTCTATGGGGGAGAACTAGAGAAGAGAGTGCAGGGTGGGGAGTTGGGGAGGGATAACATGGGGAGAAATGCCAGATATAGGTGATGGGGATGGAGGCAGCAAACCACATTGCCATGTATGTACCAATGCAACCATCTTGAATGTTCTTCACATGTACCACAAAACCTAAAATGCAATAAAATATATATATATATTTTTTTTTACATATGTATAAATATATATATGTGTATATATATATATATAAAGACTTTCCAATAAAACATAGGGTTCCATACATACATTACTGTCCTTTTTAATTTACACATGCAGGAATCTGTTTGATATTTGACATCCTGAGTTAGCACTCATTTTGTAGATAAGGGAACTGAGATTGTAAGGGTTAATTAATCTGTCCATGGACACACAGCTTGTTGGGGTCAAACTAGGGTATTCTGGCAACGACTAATAATATGAGTTTGTAAATGCTCAGTCTCAATCTGTTATTTATTATGTCAGAGACCTGAAACCATTCATACAGTGGCAGCGAACCACAATTAGAGGAGCAAAGATTTCTCAACTACTTCCTGGAGTCAATTTTGGATGACAGTAAACTACAGGGTTACTTTTAATAAAACATTTAAAAAGTATTAGCATGGAAAGCTTACCATCTCCTAGCCCCATACATGTAGAAAGTTTCTCCATTTTTATCTTGATTTTTTCCTTTCTTTCACTTCAGACTTCAAAACTAAATGGTTATCGATGTGAAGAAACACATTTACACAGAGAATACTGGGTTTAGTTTAAAGAATAAGATATCTCCTCATCTCTTCACATGCTTTAAGAAGGTTCCCTTTGGCCAGGATAACTATTTGTTATCAGGGGCTTTTCAGTGTGTTGAACGATGTTTAGAAAGATTCCTGGCCTCTATTCACTAGGTACCAATAGCATGTTCCCATTCGAGAGAGCAAAAATTATCTCCAAAAAATGTTGGCAAATGTTCTCTGGAAAAAATATTGTGAACAGCTGCTTTAGATTAGGAATCAATACATAACCCTAGAGTGACAATCAAAATTTGGTATGTATCAGAATAAACATGAAAACCTTGCTACAACACCCCTGTCTGGGCCCCATATTGGGAGATTATGAATGTTCTGAATGAGTAGCTGTGCTATGGGTCCAGACTGTCACTTTCATACTAAGTTCCCCAGGTGATTTGGGCACACACAGAAGGCTGAAAAGGCCACCACAGAGAAGAGGAAACAGGCAGCTCTGCTATTAGAGGAACACAAAGTAGATTCTCAGCAATAAAGGTTTCACAGGATGTTGGCCTTCCTTACTGCACATTATCAAGGACACCTGAGCCAGGGAGATGTTTGTATCAGCCAAGGAGCCTGGGACAACTGACACAGACATGATTAACATTACCACTGACGCACACACTAGTGAGGGTCACAGGTCACCCCCACCTCGGGAGTCCATTTCAGGCTGGGCTCAAGGGCCACACTAGATAATCCAAGATTTTATATTTGGTGCTTTTATTCCCCTCCCACTAACGTAAAGGCAGAATGATATAGTGGCCGAGGGTAGAAGACTCACTGTATTTGATTTCAGGCTCCACTGTTCACTAGCTGTATAATCTTAAACAAGTTATTTGATCTTTTTCTGAACCTCAGTTTTCTCACTTATAAAATGAGAATAATAATTATCTGTGACAGACAGAATAACAGTGCCCCAAAGATGTCTACATCAGAATCCCTAGAATCTGTTAATATGTTACCTTGCATGGTAAAAGGGACTTTCCAGATGTGATTAAATTAAGGTTCTTGAGATAGGGAAGTTATACTGGATTATCTGGATGGGCTTATTGCAACAACAGTGTCCTTATAAGAGGGAGACAGAGGGAGACTGCACTACAAAAGAGGAGAAGGCAACGTGACAGTAGCAGAGGAGTATTGGGTATGTGGCCAGAAGCCAAGGAATGTTGGCAGTGTCTGGAAACTGGAAGAGGCCTGCCACAGATTCTCTAGAGAAGCCTCCAGAAACAAAGCATCCTTATCAACACTCTGATTTTAGCCCCATAAGAATCATTTTAGACTTCTGACCTCCCAAAAGTATAAGAAAATCAATTTGTGTTATTTTGGGCCATCAATATTATGTTAATTGGTTACAGCAACAACAGGAACTAACACTTTATCTCACAGGGTTGCTGTGGGCGTTACAGGAGTTATGCATGTAATGCATTTGGAAGAATAGTTGTCACACAGGAAGAATCGATATGTGTTAGCTCTTATTATCCAAAATATGTTGTATGTCTTTAAATCACAATTTTAAGTAATTTATTATTATTAACACTTTCCCTAAAGGTTTCTCAAAAAAAATAAATATCAGTAATTTGCTTGGAGGAATACATAAAGGGTACACAATTCTATGTTTCATGATACAGTAGCCTCAGAACTTCCAAGATTGGGGAAAAAGTTGATCCAAACTATATTAAGCTCTCTTTTCATTTGAATGAAAATAAAGTTTTCATGTGAAGAATTGGGAAGCTATTGTATAAGTCAGAGATGTAGGACCTTACCTCATCAAGAGCACATAGTTATTAATAAAACATGCCATTTATAATATTGGGCTCTGGATTTCAAACAAGATTGAGCTCTATATGTAGATTCATATTATCTTTGCTTAAAAAAAAAATCCTGACTAGAAGTTATTTTTGTGAATGTTCTCTTTTTAAAAATGTACGTTTTGTCTTTCAAAAAATAGAGATGGTCATGAAATCGCCTTTGCGAAAATTATAACAGTGAAAAATGATGACAGTGAAAAAGCTCTTCCCTAACCAACTCCATCTTACTTCTAACCTCCAAGCTGTCCTTGTTCATTGCTGGGCCTACGGAACTAACTTTGGGAGGAACTTAATTTATAGTTTAACTTTGAAACAAAGATGGTGACAGTCCTTTCCTGAAACAACCCCCATTCTGGCCTGGGGACAAGACTGCCTTTGTAGGACTACCAAATTAGTTACCAGAGTAGATATTATGGTTTAGGAGTCATGCAGCTAGAGGCCACAAGATTCAAAACCTCCCCAATGGCTCCTAGGGGAAACGTCACTATTGCAAAACCTAGAATTGGTGCTTGAGATATTTTTCGGATACTACACTTTAAACTGGCTCATGTGGTCTCGGGGCCCCACCCAGCAACTGATTTGGTGCTAGAGGACCGCTTTGACTTCCTGTGATTTTATTTCCAGCCCCATCAATTAGCACTCCCCACTCATTCCCTGGCCCCATAACCACCAAATTATTCTTTAAATCTCCACTCTCTAAATTTTGAGGGAGACTGACATGAGAAATAGTAAAATTCTGGTCTCCTGTTCAGTTGGCTCTATGTGAATTAAACTCTCCATTGCAATTTCTCTGTCTTGATAAATCAGCTGTATCTGGGCAGTGACAAAATGAACCTATAAGAAGGTTACGGTAATATAAACAAATCAAACATATTACAAATATTATAATTGCTCATATTATAAATTACGGTGGCTAACAATGATGGCCACAACACAGGAGTGAAAACCATATAAGTCCACTTTGCCCAAACAGAGCAAGCTCTTAGCATGAAAACACCTGTACTTCACTCTGATCAGATCGTTGCTATATTACAGCATGCCGTCGACTCATGCTGCATAAATACTTTTGTTCTTAAATCAAGGAAAAGTGAGAAATATATTATTCTGTCATATGACATATATGATTTGTCATTTTAAAAATGATTAAGCAGTTTTTTTAAAAAAGTTTTTATATAATAGAAGCTAAATGAACTTTAAAAAATAGGGTGGAAATACTCTTGGGATTCCACAGAGATCGAATTTCATACATAACCTTGCTGACTTTTTAATAACTATGTCATGTCTACTGCTGGTAATTATCAAGTAAAGCGATGACCTTATTTAACCTGCTTAAAATAATCATAGAAACAAAGTGATGCCTATGACAGCAGTGAGCTCTTATATGATAGCTCACACACATTTTTAAAAGCAATCATCAAATGGAAATTTGATATTCCTTTCTCAGTTGTTGTTCTTACTTATTGGTTTAACCATATCAATGTACATCAGAAGGATTTTGCATTTTTCAAGAGAAAAATTAAATATTCATTGAGAGGCTTTTCTTTCTTTGTGAAGGATTACTCAATTCACTGTCATGACAATTTCACAGGATGAAAGACACTTTTAACTAATAGAACATACACACATTAAGCATGAGCAGTTTATAATTTGCTCTCCTTTATCTCATCAACTCTTACTCATTCTTCTTTTCTTCATTATTACTCTTTTGAAAATATAATCCAGAATCCTAGGTTCTTGATGCTATGCCTACGCTGGGAAATTCTGTCATCAATTACTCTTTTTTTTAAAATTTTTGATACCTCATCCATTGCCTTATTCTAAATTGAAGAAAAAAAAAAATCACAACGTGGCTTTACCGTTTCCTCAAGAGACACATTTCCAACATTATTTGTAGAATTGTGAGTAAAGTCTTCAGCTACAGTGAGACCACTGACTAAACCTTATAAATATCACTAATTATTTCTTCATGCTTGCATTTCATTTGAGGGATGATTCACTTTATTTTTACTTTAAAGGTAACATTTACTTTGATCTGTATTTAATTTTGTTTTAAATTGTCCTTGGAATGCCTCCCATATTCTCTGAGCATTTGGATTTTCTACTCTAAAGTAAGTTATTTTTCACCGGATGTATAGTTAAATTTATAAAATCATGCATTATCAAATTATACTTTGATCCTGAGATATGTTTATGTAGGCTGAAAACTCTGAACTTCCTTTTCTTAAATCCACGCGTTAGAGACAGTACAGCTAAGTAATTAAGAGGACAGACATCAGGTAGATACCTGGACTTACATCCTCGCTGTGATGATGTGCTAGTTGCATGACCTTGAACAAGTGACTTGCAACCTCAGAAGTAACATTTGTATCTCAGAGGTAATATCTGCAGTTTAACTAAGCAAATATACTTTAAAAGAGAAGCACAAATATAACTCTAATTAAATAAATACCATCAGCATAAGTAAGGTTGGTTATCTAGTTTGGAAACTTGCCCCCTCCAATCTCATGTTGAAATCTGATTTCCAATGTTAAAAGTGGGACAGCGGGGAGGTATATAGGTCGTGGGGGTGAATTTCTAATGAATGACTTGGTGCTTGTACTTGTGGTAATGAGTGAGTTATCGCTCTATTTGTTCCCACGAGAACTGATTGTTAAAAAGATGCTGACACCTCCCTTCACTCTCTTGCTTCTGCTCTTGCCACATAATCTCTGCATACCAGCTCCCCTTTCCCTTTACCATGGGTGGAAGAAGTCTGACACCCTCACCAGATGCAGATGTCGGCGCCATGCTTCTTGTACAACCTGCAGGACCACAAGTCAAATAAACCGTTCTTCTTTAGAAATTACCCAGTATGGGTATTCCTTTATAGCAACACAAATGAACTCTGGCTTTAGTGGAAACTTTAGATTTAAGGAGTTTGGGTGCAAATTATCAAGTGAATTTCCAGTGGGACTTCTCAATGTTTTAAAGTCCAAATTCACAGAAAATATTATGGACTATAAATGTCATAAATAATGTAACAAAATTAGCAGTTATTCTCCATTTCAATAAAGTTAACATTTGGCATCCCTTTTTATTTGAAATATATCTTTGCAATCAGGTATTTTTAAAGCACCATTTATACGAGTAGTTACAGGCTTCAGTATTCCACCCTCAGTTTGCTTTCAACTAAAAGAGGTTTCAAAATTATTTAATACATTTTTTGTCAATAAGGACCTAAAATATAAATCTACCAAACATTCTTTCAACTCTATAGTATTCAACATTGTCACAAAAAAAGTACCTTGAAATACCTTTTGTCTCTTTTCTTTGCTAATGATTTATTGGAGGGCTACTTTTCCATGGATACTTGAAGATACACATAAGTTACTCAGAATCTGCTGAATTACAGATAAATTTGTGTCTTTCTGTCTTCTTATTTCAAACAAAACATAATGCATATCTATAAGAAAGGAGAGTTAACAATTTTCAGCACTTCCAATAAAGACTCAATATCATGAGATTTATTAGGTGAGAGCATTCTTAGAATTTTAGACTTCTTGAATTGGAAGAAACTTTGCTTATTATCAGATCTAATTCTTAGTTCTTTGGTTCTTAGTTCTTAGTTCAAATACTAAAGGTTAGAAAATTCAATAGAATTTTCTATTGAATAGAATTCAATAAAATTCCCATATTCAAAGTTCATTCTAGACCCACTGTAAAGTTCGAATGCGTCATCATTGTTTATTTTTAAAACAGTTTTGCTCCAATATTTTTACATGTTCTTCTTACCTAATTAGTTCATTTTCTCTGTAGAATAATAGTTTCTGCTGTTTGAGTATGTTGCAATTATCCATTTTGAAAATCCATTAAGAGAACTCTGTTCTCAACAAAACTATTTAACGAATGCAGTCTTTCAAGTGACTTCAACACTAGCCGCCCAAAACTGACATCAACCAGATTTACTGTTAGGCAAAAAGAAGGGGAATATCCTCTCATATTTAAAGTGCTGTTCTTATAGATTTTAGAAATGCTGTCTCTGCTGCCAAGAAGTTTTAGATGTCAGGTGATTTACCTTTGAGAATGGTCAGCATCAATATGAGAGTCGAAGGAGTAAGAAATGAACGAAATGGGGAAAATATATCTGAAAGAAACATTACAGAAAAACAAAAACATCTGTAATATTTAAAAAGAAGGCCGGATGCAGTGGCTCACACCTGCAATCCCAGCAGGTTGGAAGACCGAGGCAGGGGCGCATCACCTGAGGTTGGGAGTTTGAGACCAGCCTGACCAACATGGAGAAACCCCGTCTCTACTAAAAATACAAAATTAGCCAGGCAAGATGGTGCATGCCTGTAATCCCAGCTACTCAGGAGCCTGAGGCAGGAGAATTGCTTGAACCTGGGAGGCAGAGGTTGAGGTGAGCCGAGAGCCATTGCACTCCAGCCTGGGCAACAAGAGTGAAACTCCATCTCAAAAAACAAACAAAAAAATTGTGGACTAATAAAACAGAGAGGGTTTAAATACCAAATGATGGGCCTATTGTTTAGATTTTTTAAAAAGGGAAAGATAAAGGGAACAATTCTTTCCTTCACCATAGAAACACCAATAAACAAAAAAAAGCAAGCCATGACGTATTCAGGCAGATTAACAGGTGAACACAGACTTTGTATGATATCAGAACATTACGAGTCCTGCTGAAACTTCTCCAGGCCCAAGATGCTCATATCTCAATGCAAACATGAGATTTAATCTCACCTATTATGTGTATTTGTTTTGCCCAGTCTCTAGTTAGTGGCAAGGCCTTGTTACATTTACACGTACACAACTTGGGTCAAAATCATGTTTGATTCTCTATTCAGACAAACCTCTAAGATATTGCTGTTCTTTCAATGGAATTCTCTACCTCCAGCTTTTGCTTGTAGTGAGATTAAATATTGAATTTTCCATAGTGATTTTTTTGCCCAACAGCTCTCAAGATCTTAGGACCCATTATTTCTTTATAAAATGCTTTACATAAACAATGATGTCCAAAATTCAGTGATCACAGTTGTAACTAGCTAAAAAGCGTAATTATCTAAAATTCATATAGAATGAGCCTTAAGTATAATGGCTGAGAATTTTCAATTATTCTATATCCTGCATGGTACTAATTGAACAAAATTAAAAGTTCATTATTATTGAAATGATATAGTATAAAATCTCAAAACCTAGAGCATATAATATTATCCCGTATTGTAGCTATGTTGTAGTGTACATTTTATAATATAAGCATTTGTAAATATTCATCAATTCTGGATTTTATGGCCACCCTGAACTCATCATGTTAGGTTCATCTGATATATGGAAATATTTCTAAGAATGTTGGTGACTTCAAAACCGTACTAATGTGGAATTAGAAGGAATTTTGGAGCTACTATGATTTGCTTTCCCTTCAAATATGGGAACTCTTCCGTAAAGATTCCTGACCCAAAAAAAAAAATTATCCAATGTTTACTTGAATAAGTCCCATGCAAAGGAGATAAAGAATATTTAAGCCAGCTTATTAAATTGCTCAAAAACCCAAATTGCTAAAATCATTTTTTGTTTTACTAATTTAAAATCTGGAAGCCAGAAATGGGACAGAATAGAAATAGCTGTGGAGAAGACGAAAAAAGTTTGGATTCAGGAGGAGCTGTAAAGGGGACAACTGGCAACAAGCCCCTGTTATTTTCCTAGAAGTATTTTTCATGAAATCCATTTCCTAGATAAAGTGTGACTGGATAAAGACAAAGCAATACAACTGTCCTTTCTTTCCTCTTAAACAGAAAACAAAAAACAAACAAACAAAAAAAACTATTTACATTACTTAATTGGTAAACTTACTTTAGTCTGCAACCAAATTTAATTTGAGGCAACACATTGATAGAGGTTTTGTTGTTTTTAAAAGAAAAACGGGGCTGGGCTCAGTGGCTCCTGCCTGTAATCCCTGCACTTTGGGAGGCCAACTTGGGTGGATCACAAGGTCAAGAGATCGAGACCATCATGGCCAACATGGTGAAATCGCTTCTCTACTAAAAATACAAAAATTAGCCAGGTGTGGTGGCACACTCCTGTAATCCTAGACACTCAGGAGGCTGAGGCAGGAGAATCACTTGAACATGAAGGCTGGGGTTGAAGTGAGCCAAGATCACGCTACTCCATTCCAGCATGGTGACAGAGTGAGATTAATCTCAAAAAGAAAAAAAGAAAGAAACAGAAGAAATACAATAATAAATAGTATCCCAGCAAATTTAGCATTTACGTCTGTAATCTTAAAGGTAATTTACTACCTGCAGTCATTGTCTCCACATATGCACAAATTAAAACTATGTATTTTTAACTAGAGACTACTAATTCATAGGCCAGACAACAAGTTTAAAACACAAACAGCCATAGATAAAGAGGCAATATATAAGTGAATTCCAGATCAGTAATTTGAGGAGATTCACAAATTGTGTGCTGATATAGCCACTTGCTGGTATAGCCATTAGACCCACTAATCTCCCACAGAATTATTAATGACTGACCTATGTAATGGGCATGAAAACACACTATATCCAGCTCTTAAAAAATTTGTGTCTCCAATTTCTGTAATACCATCAACATTTGACTGAAACAAGGGCATTCAAAAGCATACCGTGGCCAGGCGTGGTGACTCACTCCTGTAATCCTAGCACTTTGGGAGGCCAAGTTAAGGAGTTCAAGACCAGTCTGGTTAACATGGCAAAACCTGTCTCTACTAAAAATAGAAAAGTTAGCCAGGCAGGGTGGCAGGTGCCTGTAATCCCAGCTACTTGGGAGGCTGTGGCAGGAGAATCACTTGTACCTGGGAGCTGGAGGTTGCAGTGAGCCGACATTGTACCACTGCACTCCAGCCTGAGCCACAGACCAAGGTTCCATCTTAAAAAAAAAAAAAAAAAAAAAAAAAAAATTAAAAATTAAAAAAATCAAAATGAAAAGCATACTACTTGAAAACTTCACCTATTTTATCATGAAATTGGATTATGTTAATAATAAATGAAGCTTTTCTTTTCTTTTCTTTTTCTTTTTCTTTTTTTTTTTACTAAAACTCTAGTAAAGATGAACATATTCTATGAAGTTTAGCTAAATATATTTTTCTGTCATTACATTTTAAGGAACCTAACATTCTGGCTAAATGATGGCCAAGCTATCTTTGAATAGTAGAGAAAAATGTGTTTACAGTAAATGGCAAATATATTCCTATACTACATGTGTATTTTTTCTTTCATTATTTTATATCATATGATATTTCAAGTTAGTCAACATAATCAATGTTTCATTTCTTCCAACTACTACTACACAGTGCACGACAAATGTGAAACAAACTGAGAGGTGGTTAAAACAACGTTTTTCAAATTTAACCCACAAATACAGCGACATTAATATTTTTAAAGTGTTTTTATGACATTAATGCATGCATAATTTAAAGAGTAAAATAACTCCTGAAGGCTTCTCATGAAAACAGTGGTGGCTGGGTGCGGTGGCTCACGCCTGTGATCACATCACTTTGGGAGGCCAAGGTGGGTGGATCACTTGAAGTCAGGAGTTCAATATCACCCTGATCAACACGGTGAAACCCCATCTCTACTAAATCTACGAAAAGTAGCCAGGCATGGTGTCGGATGCCTGTAATCCCAGCTACTTGGGAGGCTGAGACAGGAGAATGGCTTGAACCTAGGAGGCGGAGGTTGCAGTGAGCTGAGATCGCGCCACTGCACTCCAGCCTGAGTGACAAGAGTGAAATTCTGTCTCGGGGGGAAAAAAAAAAAAACCCACAGTGGTTTCTGTTTCTCCACTTCTTTTTTCTTTCCCCTTCTCTTCTATGGTTCCTTCTCCATCAGCTCAGTCTTTCAATTTACTTCTTCCCTGCTAAATGTTATAATTGGGTTGGTAACTTTTGATTTTTTAGGTTTTAACCACTGTTAATTTTTGACATAGAAGAATATATATATTTTTGTTTTGTTTTGTTTTCCTCACCTATTATTTATTTAAATACTCCCAACCTACTTATTCTGTTACATGGCAATTTTGGTTGTGAGGGAAGGTATTCTCTTCCCGGATCCACAACAGGGCGTAGTTTCAAAGGCAAGAACTTCCCAGCTCCTCCCACCCCATCCCACCTCACCATCCAGGACCTTGAAAGTCTTTGTTCAACTTTCATGTGAGGGAAAGAATCAAAGATACCCCAGAGGACATTTAAAGGAATTTATTTCACAGGCCCAGAAGACCCGAAGGGGGCAGAAATTTCTCCCAGGTTAAAAGTCCCCTTCTTCCCCTCCTCTTTGGACTTCATATCTGGATCGCCTTTCGCAACATTGTGAAGCTACTCTCTCTCATCTTTATCGTTCTCCTTTTTCTCTTTCTCTGCCTAAATAAATCACTTCCTGCAAAACCCTTTGTGGCTCAGTATTTACTTGCGGGCGCACTACATCCTGTGGGGTCCTCCTGCACATTCCTGGGTGAGTGAGAGACCAAGAGCCTGGAGGAACATTCTGTAACCTGGTCACAGTTGGACCAATGTTTATATTATGAAAACAATGCAAACACTATTCATGACTAGTGATGAAGTAAATTATGAATAATTTTATTTTTCCCTACATTTTTTCTATTATTACTGTAATTCATAGTTGTCTTTTGTGTTGTTATTGGTGGTGATTTGCTTAGTTTGTAATGTACATGTTCCACTGCACAAGACCTTAAATCTCTTCTTACAACATTCCTACCCATCAGATATTTCATCAGGTTCATCGTTCTAAAGATGTCTCTTGCAACACTTGGGGCTGATGGATTCTGAATTAGTTGCTCTCCATGTTTGTTGCACAGAGGAAATCTTGAGATTTTCTTTAAGGATTGACCTGGGGACTTAATGTCTAGTTCATATACCCCAAGAATTCCTCTTTCCTCTTTAGCTGCTTTGTTTTATTGAATCACATACACCAGAACCATCTAAAAGAACAAATGGGGGAAAAATATTTAGAAATGTGAAATAAACAAGTAATGAGTTTTTTCCTGAGTGTTTAGTTTTGGAGTAATATTTAAAACTGAAAGCAAATTTGATGCAACATTTTGAAGGCATTGTCTCTTTGCTTGTAGCTTCCAGTGTCACCACTGAGGAGTCCGAGGGCATTATGTTCCTTTATCATTGGTACCTGACTACTTTTCCCCTCATCTCTTATGGCATTTTCTCTTTCTCTTTGTCCAAAATGTCCTAGAATTTCATGTGCCTTGGTGTAGTTCTACTTTCAAATATTATGCAGGATATATCAAATTATGTTCTTATATTATGGAGATAATCTGTTTTAATTATTTTATTATATTATTCTCCCTTCTCTATTCTCTTTCTGAAATGGCACATGCTTAAATACTGGGTTGCCTGGAGCAGACTTCTGATATCAAATCTTTTCTCCCCTATTTTCGTTATTTAATTTTTTTTTTCTCTTTCAAGGAGATTTTGTCAACTCTATATTCCAATCTGTTCATTTAATTTATCAATTATTTCACTCTTGCTTTATGGTTTTATGATTCAATTACCAAAATGTTCTTTGATGTCTTAGATAGCAACATTTTTTCATGGTTGCAATCTATTATTATCTCTCAAAGTATTCATGTTAGTTTACTTTTAACTTTTCTCCTTTTTACGTAATTTTCACTTCATTCGAATTGTTTTCTCTTGTTTTGTTCTTTTTTTTTTTTTCCAGAAGTTTTCCTAGGTCATCCTTTGGTAATCCTTTGTTGTCTGTTTATATTTAAAGTGAAGAATGAAAAGCTGAGTTTAAACCCTGGGCTTGCGGATGTAATTTGTCTCCTGTGTGCCTCACTATAGGGTAATGTTCAACTATTTATTTGGAGAAACTTAGCTCTCAGTGTCACCGGGCTGATTAGATATCCCAGCAGAGCTTTCAGATATTTCCTGTCCTTAGAGAATAGTTATGGCTGCTGCCAATTAGCAAACCCTGTAGAATTATATGTGAGTATCTTAGAGAACATCCACTTAATCCTATTGTTTCAATAAGGGTCTAATTAGGAGACAGAAACCACATGGTAATTTGAGCAGGGAATGTGTATATAAAAAATACTAGCTATAACACATTGTTAAGTATAAAGAGGCAAAGAAAATTCTAAATAATATATTGTGGTGGTAAATTCTAAAGAATACACCTTGGTGGAAACTTCTAAATAATGTATCTTGTCCCCAAGAAAGGAACAAACTTGGAAGAGAGGCCTGCGTATCAAGGTTGGAGTTCCAATATCACTGGAGAAGCTGGGTTTTCCTAGGCCAGAGCTAGTTTAACAGTTGCTGGGCAAACAGAAAACACACCTGTGGGGTATAGGTGGTTGAGGCTGGTGGGCAGGGAACCACCGGCCAAACTAGCAAGAATACCCATTCGGGGTAGAGATGGGAGGATACTGAGGCTTAGACAAGCAAGAAAGAAGTACCCCTTTCATGTGCAGGAGGGTGAAGCAGCAAAAATGATTATTGGGGACCACTGTGGTTGATTCACTGGAAATTCACATAAGGAGGTGATACTGAAACTTCCTAAGAAGCCATCCACCATGATGCTGCTAAGATTTGATTGAGGGTGAGTATCACTAGATGTCTCCCTTCTGAGTTGCTTACAGCTATGGGGAAAAAGAAAATCAAACTGAAGCTCATCAGAACCACAAAAGAAAACTCTTTTTTAGCTCCAGTGTAACCTCTAGCAGCCTCTATTGCTAAAGTCTAATGTTGTGCCTACTACAAAGAACAAATGTGTAGGATTCAGCTCCACTATCACAGAATAGGTCAGGAAGTGTAAATTTCGAGCTGAAGGCAATAAATGGATAACCGACATACCCGCACTTGGAATATGATACTGCTACCTTCCACCCACTAACTTGCTAGTTTTCTCAGTCTTCAAACCTCATTTTTACTCTCCAGAAAATAACACACAATCATATCCTATGTTAGAAAGAGGCAATCTATGGAAGTGGCTCTCTGCATTGGGTGGAAGAGGGAAATCAGGGTTAGGGGGCCTCTTTAACACACTTTCTACACATTTTTATCACCTTATACCAACCAACCACCAAGCTGGGGTCTCTGTTGACCCTAATGCCTCAACCTTTGGGGTTATACAAAATTTATCTGTGTGTTTCTCACAGTCTGCACTTTTGATATATGATTCAATTTTCCAGATTTGCCAAATTATATGGTAAGTTACAATTTCATAATTGTCAGGCCACAATGCAAAGTGAAAATGTGGCACTCTTATTCAAAAATCATCAAGAATGTTAAGACAGCAACAACAGACCAGTAAGCCAACTACTAGGCACGTTTACGTGTGGGATGCTGGTGACTGAGCTGGTTGCACACTCGTGAATGCTGCATGCTCTGACTTTACTAACCCTCCATCTCTTTTCAAAGTTCAAGATTATACCTTGTTCTTTCTAATGTTGACTGTGCTTAAGATGTTATGTTTTTAAAATAAGTACATCCCTAAACTCTCTTTTTCTTTAAGATCCAAAAGGATATGAGAATAAATAGATTTGCTTACTGTGCCATCTTTACCTGAAATTGTGGCATTTGCCTACCTAATATAGTGAAGATAATTTGCTATTTCTCATTTCAACTGAATCTCTCAAGTTCTGATTTCATATATAGAGGCAATGAAGACTATAAACTAAAATTTTATATTTAAAAAGTCAGAAAAATTCAAACATTTACTATAAGCAATCTGAGAATGAAGACTTAATTAATTTATTTTCCCATAGAAATCATGATTAGAAGAATGAAGGATATATAAAGTTCTGGTTTCTCTTAATTTCACAATCTTCCTTCTTTTATTCATTCTCTTTTCCTTCTCTCTTTTTTCTTACTAACTCTGTTTCCCTCCCTTTCTCTCCTTTCCTTCCTCTCTTCCTGTCTTGCTTCTCTTTCTTCTTTGATATTGACCCAGAGTAGAACACACTCAAAAGTAAGGAAGAGTATTGCTCTAGAAAGTGAATTCAATAAATCCATTTCCTCAAACTCATGTCCAGTAACACTTCAGTTCTAACATTTTAACTAAATTTTCATTTTAAAGTTACCTATTGCATTATTCCATTTTTACATTGCTATAAAGAAATGCCTGAGGCTGGGTAATTTAAAAGAAAAGGGTTTAATTGACTCACAGTTCTGCAGGCTGTACAGGAATCATGGTTTGGGAAGTTTCAGGAAAATTTTACTCATGCCAGAAAGCAAAGCCAGAGCAGGCATCTTCACATGGCCAGAGCAAGAGGAAGAGAGGGACTGAGGTGCCACACATTTTTCACATTTTTCTTTTTTTCAGAGCTAGCTGAGGTTTTGTTTTAGAAAAAAAATGGGAAAAAAGCAATTAAATTGCTTTGCATCTGGAGTGGAGGCATGGACAAGAGGAGGTCCCTAGATAGCAAACTTCCCCACGGGTGGGCTGGGGGCTAGGGCCGAGCCTCAAGTGAGTCTGCCATTCCCGGTGCTCCCCTGGATAGCAGCCTCCCTCCCAGGTTCCGGAACAGTTGCAGTGGAGGGAGGCTGGGAGGCATTGCTGCAGCTGTTCACTTGGGCAGGACCTCAGAGGACTCAGATACCAGTTTCCCATCACGGGTCTCAATCTTTCTCACAACCCCTGCCCTAGTGGAGCTGGTGCGCCTGAAGGAGCTAGAGCCTGTACCAGAGCCAAAGCTAGAGCTTGGGCCCCAGCTGAGGTGGAGGTTTGTGAGGCCATAGGCAGAGCTCAGACCACCTGTATAGCCGCTGGTGGTCTTCATATGAATACTTATGTTCTGCATCCCAGACTCCAGCTAGCTCTCCTCACCCTCCAGCCGCTAACTGTAGGTGGCGATCTCAATGTCCAGGGCCAGCGTGACATTGATCAGATCCCCAGAGCAGGGGAACAATGCTGCCAGGTTCTTTGCTAATGCATAACAAAAATGACCTTTCTCCAGTTCCCAACAATGATCTTATTTCCATATAAGACCTCCTCCCCAGCCTGGCCTTCATTGTCCATATCACAGAATTTTCATCACAACAATTTAACAATTCTCTAGGAACTTCCAAGTGTTTCCTCATTTTCCTATCTTCTTCTGAGCCCTCCACACTCTTCCCACCTCTGCCTGCTACCAAACTCTAAAGCTGCTTCCACATTTTCAAGTATCTTTAGAGCAATACCCCACTCTTGGTAGCAATTTTCTGTTCTTGTGTTGCCCCATGATCCAGTCCCTTCCCACCAGGCCTCACTTCCAACATTGGAGATTACAATTCAACATGAGATTTGGACAGGGGCACAAATTCAAACCATATCACCTATTTTCTAGGTTGATGGAAGATGCAACTTCACTAACCCTTAAAATTTGTCTCCATTTTTCTGCCTTACCATGGTCTGAATGTACCCCCTTAAATTTAATGTAAAATTTAATCACCAATGTAATAGTCTTAAGAGGTTCAAGTATCTTTATAGTAATGCCCCACTCTTGGTACCATTTTCTGTATTAGTCTGTTCTTATGTTGCTATAAAGAAAGTCTTTAGACCTGGTACCTGATAAAAAAATGAAGAGGTTTAATTGGCTCACAGCTCCACAGGCTATACAGGAAGCATGACTGAGGGTGTCTCAGAGAGATTTTATTCATGGAAGAAGACAGAGCAGGAGCAGGCCTCTTCACAGGAGTGAAGCTCTCATGAATGGGATTAACAACTTTATACAAGAGAAACTAAGGAACTGTTCATCGCTTCTATAAAGTGAGGATGCAGCAAGAGGTGTCATCTATGAAGCAGGGATCAAGACCTCACCAGACACCATGTCAATATATTTCTATTATTGACAAATCATCCTATATAAGATATTTTGTTAAAGCAGCCTAAATATATTAAGACAGCTTTTCTAATTACTCCTTCTAAGCATTTTAATTAAGGTTAAACTGGCTGTTTTAACACACAACATGCAAAATCCCAATAGTTTAAAACAATGTAAACTCTCACTCATGGAGAGCTCAAAATTAATAAGCATCATTGACAGGCAGATTGACTTCAAGTGGCAAGTTAAGGCTTGTGCTAACCCTCTGTATTTTTGGCCCTCTTATCTTTAAAACCTGGCTTCCAAGGTCACTAAGTGGCAGTGGAGATGGATTACGATTTGTGGGAAGTTTTTTGGTGTGTGTCACATTACATTTTATTCCAGGTGCAGGGTGCAAGCTGCTGGTGAATCTATCATTCTGGAGTCTGGAGGACCATGACCGCCTTCTCATAGCTCCACTAGGGAGTGCCTCAGTGGCAACTTTGTGTGGGGGCCCGAACCACATATTTCCCCTCTGTACTGCCCTAATTGATGTTCTCCAGGATTCTTCCTGGACATTCAGGCTTTTCTATACATCCTCTGAAATCTAGGTGGAGGCTTCCAAACCTCAATTCTTGCAGTCTGCATTGAAAGGTTTACACCACATGGAAGTTGCCAATGCCAGAACTAATTGGTTAGAACTTAAATATATTGTTCCTCTTAACTATAAGAGAAGATGAAAAATACAGCCTGGGTGCCCATAATGAAGAAAATGGGTTTAAAAGTTAGCTAGCAGTCTTTGCCACACCAGAAAGAATTGTGTCAAAGCTTTTGGTTCTTATTTGATATTAAATGAATCCCCTACAACAGTTCAATTTTTTATTATTTCTAATGGCTTTTTAATATTTATTGATTCAAGTTGATAATGTGTTACTATCTATAAATAAATAAATATTCTTACTATTTTTCTCAAACATAAAGTTAACATCTAAGCACATTATTACATCATCAATAAAACTTTGCCTCTGAGTACACATATTCAAAGTTATGAAAAACACAATTTTATATTGAAAACTGTCTTTCAATAATGACACATACTTTTAAAAAAAGCACTGGGCTAAATGAGAAACATAAATTGCAATCTCATTCCATTGCCTTTCATAGCCACTTTGTTACCAAATCCATTAGTTTTTCACGAAAAGAAAATTGATGCTGAATATCTGATTACAACAGTTCTGATGAATTGATTTATTTCCATGAGCTTTCATCAATACTCATGTGGTATGAAATTTCAAGTGGCTAACACCAAGAGCAAGTCAAAGAGAGAGTAGTATTGGCAAAAGAAGCAGAGGCTCCAGTGCCTAGGAACCCGTCCAATAAAAATGAGAATTAATGAGACAGCAAATTGAGATGTCCTGAAAATCATATCTCTATGATTTCTTATTAGGGCAAGAAAAGTTAGGGTCAATCATAGCTACTTCAGTAAGAAAAGGGGGATCTGTTCATTAATCCAGCTCAAACCAGAGTGGTTGAAGTTCTTCCTCTCATTAGAGGAAGAGCACAGTAGTTTCTTTTAATGTTCTAGTTGACTGAATATTTCAATCTATAATGAGAAAGAGGTTACTGAAATCATCCCAAAATTCTATCTCTGCAGATTGAATTTTGTAGAGGCAAAATTGGATTAGAAAACTATTCTTCTCAAAATCTGCATTATCAAGTTTTACATATTTTTATCTGCATAAACAAATCAGCATAAAGGTACTAAAATCTCAGTTTGGGTATTAAATTTCAACAGTGTTTTATGTTTACAATGAGATATTGGAATATTAAGGGGGCTGACAAATACGTATTTAGTGCTTTTCTATAATTATACTCTTAGAATAATCCTTGGGTTTTTAACTGAAAGTTTTAATATGATAAATATACAAGATAATCTCAAGACATGATCTTTTCTAATCATTCTTCAATGTGTATTTTAAAGACATCCAGTTTACTGTTTTATATGCATATTGTGGATCCACTTGAACTTTACCAACTCTTTTTTCTTTTCACTATCTTTAGGAATTTTTATTTATTTATTTTTAATTTGTGTGTGTGTGTGTGTGTGCGTGTGTGTGTGTGTGTGTGTGTGTTGGTGTGTGTTTGTTCTGAGATGGAGTCTCATTCTGGACTGGAGTATAGTTCTGTCATCTTGGCTCACTGTAACCTCCACCTCCTGGGTTCAAGCTATTCTCCTTCCTTAGCCGCCCAAGTAACTGGGATTACAGGTGTATGCTACCACATCCTGTTAATTTTTATATTTTTAGTAGAGACAGGGTTTTGCCATGTTGGCCAGGTTGGTCTTGAACTTCTGAGCTCTGGTGATCCACCCTGTTCAGGCTCCCAAAGTGCTAAGATTACAGGCATGAGCCACACGCCCAGCCAATTTTTTAATTAAGGTAAAATACGCATATAACATTTACCACCTTTACAATTTTTAAGTATAAAATTAAGTGATATAGTACATTATTTATTTTAAAATTATTTTTTTAAGAGATTGAGTCTCACTATGTTGCCCAGGCTGGACTTCAAGCAATTCTCCTGCCTCAGCCTGCCGAGTAGCTGGGACTACACGCATGTACCCCAACATCTGGTTCTTTAACAATTCTTTTAACAAGATAGTTTATGATACATTATTTTATCTGGTGTCTCTATTTCCTATTTCACCTTTTTTCAATACAAATCATACTGATATCCCAGGTTAGTTTTGGAGAACATCCTTTGAAACACCCTTCTCCCGCATAATTCAAGAATCTCCAATGACCTTCCATTGCCTAAAACATTAATCTATTCAAGGTCTTCAGAATTCATTATCATTCATCAATATTTTTAATAGATACCTGACTGGTCTTCTCGCTAGTACAACATACTTATTCCTACAGTCATGATTTTTCTTATGCTATTCTTAAAACAAAAATGCTCTAAATACTTTTATTTTCCCATTTAAACCTTATTTCTTTCAAGTTGTGTTTGAATTCTTACTGTTTCCACAGTGTCTTCTAAGGCTTTTGCAGGCCACAAACCTCTATTTATTCTCCCTGTTTCTGTTGTATTGAGTTGTTCTGCAATGATATTTATTTTTTAGTACCACTTTATTGTAATAGTAAGCAGTCTATTAAATTGTCAAATATTTCTGATATTATTAATTAGGGCTTCAAAACATCAGTCTGGGGAAATATTTTATGACTAAGACCTCAAAAGCACAGGCAACAAAAGCAAAATTAAATGAATGGGAGTATATCAAACTAACAAGCTTCTGCAAAGCATGGAAAACAATCAACAGTAAAATGACAACTTGCAGAATGGGATAAAATATTTGCAGACTATTAATCTGATAAATTTAATATCCAGAACATACAAGGAATTCAATCATCTCAAAGAAGAAAATACAAACAAACGAGACACCCAATTAAAAAATAGGTAAATGATCTGAACAGACATGTCTCAAAAGAAGACATATGAATGGCCAAAAAATATATTACAAAGTGTTCAACTTCACTAGTCTTCAGAGACGTGGAAATCAGAACCACAATGAGCTATAAACCCATCCCAATTAAGATTGATATTATGAAAAAGAAAAAGAAAACAACATATGCTAGTGAGGATGTGGCGAATAGGGAACTCTTATACACTGTGCTCAGAAATATAAACTAATATAGACAGCCACTGTGGTGAAAAGCATGGAGTTTCCTCTGACAGCTACAAATAGAACTGCCATATCATCCACTACCAAAGTACTAAACATTGGTTCAAAGGAAAGGAAATCTGTTTAACAAAGACATTCCTGCACCTCAGTGTTTACTGCAGCACTATTCACAATAGTCAAGACACAGAATCAACCTAGGTGTCCAACAACAGATGAAATATATGTGGTTTATACAACACATTTGAAGGCCATGTAGCCATAAAAACAAAATTCTATCATTTGAGATAACAGAAATGGAATTGGAGAACATTGTGATAAACACAAAAGCCAGGAACATAATGAACACTGCATGTTCTCACTCATGGAGAAGCTAAATAAAGTTGATTTTGTAGAAATAAAAAGTAAAACACAATATGTTAGAGTCTGGAAAGATAGGGAAAAATGGGATTAGGGAAAGATATGTTATAGTTAGATAGGAGAAATAAGTTCTAATTTTCATAGCACCATAGTTAACAATGAGGTATATAGTTTTAAATAGCTAGAAGGAGGATATTAAATGTTCCTAACACAAACAAATGATAAATGTTTGAGATGATAAATATAATAATTACTCTGATCTAATCTGTATGCGTATATACATAGTATGAAAATACCATTATGTATCCCATAAATATGGAGAATTATTATGTGTCAATTAAAAAACAAAATTCTAAAAATTAGTGCATGGAAAATAGTATGAGATAATTTTTAGAATCATGCAAATTGCTTGAGATAATGTAAACTGATAAAACTTTCTATATTACAAATTTGAAAATTTCTCCCCTGAGCTGAATAATAACTGTTTACCAATCAATTTGTGAAAATCCATGCTCTTTTTCTGCAGTCTTAAACACCTAAAACACTTGAATGAAGCTAGTTAACTATAATTCCTCTTATGTCATAAGTATTTTATTCAATATGGGAGGAACTTGTAAAAATTGTAAGGAACAGACCACCGATCCTGTTTTTAAAATTGTCACATATGGGAGCAGGACAGTTCATAGAAAAGCAAAGTGACTCAGACTTAAAAACAAAAACATAGCTTGATCACAACCTTAATGAAATTACTGAAAATTGAAATTAAAATAAAAGAATATTTGTTTTAGTTATTAGATTAACAAATATCAAAAAATGTATCAAATTTCTATGGTTGGAAAATAAATGGAAAGAATCACACATTGCTGGTGGGAGTACATATGATCATTTGCAAAACCAAAAATGGACATACCCCACCCCTGTAAAAAGAAATATCAATAAGGATAATGTAGATGATAGTTTCAATGACGCTATTTATATTCTCTCCGCATCTTCACAAGAAGAAGGCTACTTCATGTAAGTGTCTGCATTTTATGTCTGAGGATTTTTTTCTGGCTATGAGAGCATGCTCAGACCATAAACAAAAACAAATAATAATTTGTATATGGTCTGAGCATGCTCTCATAATCCTAAACTACTAGAGAGCAAACCTTCTATAGGCAGCCTTTTATTAATGATGGACCAGATGGGGAATCACTGGATAAATGCTTAGCTTTTTGGTCATGGAGCTGAAATAACTCTAAGACATGTTCTACCTTGTCTGCCAGAGTCCTGCAGCAAGACAGAGCTCCAGTTTCCCACAGTAGTAAATGTCCTGAAACTGCACTCTTTATTAGATTCTCTCATTTCCCTGTGTCTCTTCCTCAATCCCTTTCCTGTATTCTGAGGTGACTACCAAGTATATTATTTGTACCCTAGTCCTTTTATCAGGTTCTGGTAGAACCCAAGATAATGTAGAGCTTGCAATTATCCATTGCAATGTTGTCTGTAAAAGGAAAACTTTGGCAAAAATATTTCATGTTATTTAATTTTATTTATAAATGGGGATCTTTCTGTGTTGCTCAGGCTGGTCTCAAAGTTCTGGGCTCAGGCAATTCTCCTGCCTCAGCCTCCTGAGGGAAAAAATATTTAGGTATTTATTTATAAAGATTGATGGGCCGGGCATGATGGCTCATGACTGTAATCCCAGCACTTTAGGAGGTGGAGGTTTGCAGATCACGAGGTCAGGAGTTCCAGAGCAGCCTGACCAACATGGTGAAATCCCATCTCTATTAAAAATACACACACAAAAAAATATTAGCAAGGCGTGGTGGCATGTGCCTATAATCCCAGCTACTCAGGAGGCTGAGGAAGGAGAATCGCTTGAACCTGGCAGGCAGAGGTTGCAGTGAGCTGAGATCGCTCCACTGCACTCTAGCCTGGGCAACAGAGAGAGACTCCATTTCAAAAAAAAAAAAAAAAAAGAAATTGATGAACACATTAAAGTTGATTCTTTCAATGAAATAGTGTGCTCCCTTTAAAATAAATGACAGAGCTTTCTACATACTGATAATATATTATATCTTAGCTATGATACTTAAAAAGCATTAAATATTATAGTACTTATGCATATGTTTGTAAAAGTGTACTGTATCTCAGGAAAAATAGAGAAGATTGATAATAAAAGTTATCTGTAATACTAGAATTGAGAAGCTGTCGGATACTGATGAAGAGACCCCAGCATGTTGATATAGCCCTGCTTGTGTCTTTTGATATTTATTCCGTGTGCATTTCTATCTGTTCAAATATTGAATAATGAAATGTCATGGAAAAGGACAGATAACTTTCTGTCTATGCAATTGTAGGTTGAATCTCCCTTGTTAGCAAGGCCTTGAGAAAACTGACCTTGATAGAAAAGTAAACATGTATTCCAAGCCTATTGTGCGGAGATTCTATTATTTCTTAGTAAGCCTCAATTTATAAGAGATATTTCCTACACAGAATACTCTACATGACTGGCCATCAAACCAAAACAAAACAAATAAACGAAATAATCACTTTCTAACGTGTGTAAACTCAAAGTATAAATCTATATGGCAACGTCAAAGGATTTTAAGACTTTTCGTTTTTAAATGGGATGTAAGTTGGGCAAAAATATGAAGAATATTCAATGAGAAGCTATAAAAGCTAGATTAGCTTTTATGCAATGTGTGTGTGTATATATATATACATATACACACACGCGCACGCACACACACATATACATATATATTTAGACAGAGTTCCTTTCTTATTGCCCAGGCTGGAGTGCAATGGCATAATCTCGGCTAACTGCAACCTCCACCTCCTGGGTTCAAGCAATTCTCCTGCCTCAGCCTCTGGAGTAGCTAAGACTATTGGGACCCGTCATCAGGCCTGGCTAATTTTTGTATTTTTAATAGAGATGGGATTTCACCACTTTGGTCAGGCTGGTCTCAAACTTCTGACCTCAGGTGATCCACCCGCCTTAGCCACCCAAAGTGCTGAGATGACAGGTGTGAGCTACCATGTCCAACTTTGTAGTATGTTTTTAAAATCCCTGTATGTACAAAATTCTCAAATCTGCTTGTGAAATGGGAGTGTATATTTTCAGGTGTTCTTAATTTTTATGTAATTATTAGGTCCGTGTTTCCCAGTCAAGTAAGAACAACCAAAACAAGTACTATAAGGGAAGAATTATTGTAATAAAATTATTTGCTAATTGAAAATGCTGGCCTGTCGTTTGTTGCTTTCAAATTAAAACCGCAGGTTAGAGTCTTCTATTTAGAGTTCTATTTTTTTTTCTTTTTCTCTCTCTTCTTGCCATAAATTTCTAGGTGGTGTTCGCTTTGTTTAATAATTAAGAAGTTTTTATCCAAAAGATAATGAATCTTTACCCTTTTGGCCTCGCCGACAGTCTCCAAGCACATCAAATAAAAAAACTTTGTGAAATGTACTTGAAGTTTAATTTCAGTCAGCGTTTCTTAGACCACTGCTGTTAACAGCTCTCTCACTTTCCCAAGGTAACAACCGGGTATGGTGTTGAGAAACTAAGATGGAGTAACATGCTTTGTAATGCAGGATATTTTTTACACGTTCTTCTTTAGTGTAAGAGAAAACATTTTGCTATCAGGCCGGAGGATATGGAGAACAAAAATTATTTTTAAAGTGGCAATGCAAAGTAAAACAGAGAGAAAATTATAAAAAGATTCCGTTTAGGTCTAATCATAATTAATGCCAGTAACTATTTGCATATACTTTAAAACAAGATGTTTTAATCTTAATTTCGATAAAATAAACCTGCTCATTGTTCTCACTTAAAAGTGGGAGCTAAATGATAAGAACGTATGAACATAAAGCCACAGACACTGGAGTCTCCTTGAGTACTTGAGGGTGGAGGGTAGGAGGAGGGAGAGGAGCAGAAAATATAAATATTGGGTACTGGGCTTAATTCCTGTGTGATGAAATAATCTGTACAACAAACTCCCACGACATGAGTTTACCTAGGTAACAAACCTTCACATGCTCCCTTGAACCTAAAAGTTAAATGTATGTGTGTCTGTGTCTGTGTGTGTATAACATATAATTGCTTGATATTTCTCTAGATGTATGGAACTAATGAGGTCTGGTTGGTTTAAACTGGTAGAGAGGATAGTATAAATATTCTTAAAAGTCTGTTTAATTAAGGCCGGGCGCGGTGGCTCACGCCTGTAATCCCAGCACTTTGGGAGACCGAGGCGGGTGGATCACGAGGTCCAGAGATCTAGACCATCCTGGTCAACATGGTGAAACCCCGTCTCTACTAAAAATACAAAAAATTAGCTGGGCATGGTGGCGCGTGCCTGTAATCCCAGCTACTCAGGAGGCTGAGGCAGGAGAATTGCCTGAACCCAGGAGGCGGAGGTTGCGTTGAGCCGAGATCGCGCCATTGCACTCCAGCCTGGGTAACAAGAGCGAAACTCCATCTCAAAGAAAACAAGTCTGTTTAATTAGAGTGAGATAAATAATAACATAACAAATCAGCATTTGGAATGTGGTTTTCTAAGATTTGCAGATTGTTTCACTAAAAGGAAAATCATCAGCTTTTTATCAAACCATTTTGACTAAAGGTATATTTCTTTGCCTTTTCAAACTGTGCTTTCTTGAAAATAAAACTCCACTTCGGAGAGGTTAGCCTTAATATGGTGCATCAAAATGTGTACCTTTAGAATACCTGTAACATCCACAAAAGAGACTTAATAGATAATGTGAAAGGAAATGTTATTACTTCCCTTTAAGATACAAAAGTATTTCTAGCTAGTAGGGAAGATACAATTCAAAACACATCTGTTATGGATCTCTTCTAATATGAGAAAACTAACATAAGCCAGCATGAGAGAACCTAGCCTGCAACAATTCTGAAAAGAAGAAAAAATCTCTAATAAATTCTCATGGTAACTCCTTTACCAAAATTATACAAGACAGCAACAACTAAAACTAAAACTAAAACTGAAACAAAAATGTGTTGGATCAAGTTAAAAACTTATCTGCTGAATAAATCACTGTAGATAGGATATCTGCATATTTTGAGAGTGGATTCCAAAAGATTTAAAGAAAAATGGTAAGTGACAAGTGGCACAACCACAACATTCATTGGGTCATTGATGATATTCTAGTCTGAGTGAAATACGCCTATGCTTTGGCTCAAATTTTCAGTCCAGAAAATGTATATATATATATTTTTTGAGTCAGAGTCTCACTCTGTCACCTAGACTGGAGTGTAGTGGTGCAATCTCTAATCACTGCAACCTCTGCCTCCTGGGTTCAAGCAATTCTTCTGCCTCAGCCTTCCGAGTAGCTGGGACTAAAAGTACATACTGTCATACCCAGCTAATTTTTGTATTTTAAGTACAGATGGGATTTCACCATATTGGCCAGGCTAGTCTCAAACTCCTGACTTTGTGATCCACCCACCTCGGCCTCTCAAAGTGCTGGGATTCCAGGCATGAATCACTGCACCCGGCCCAGTAAATGTATGTAGTGCCACTGTGTTAGGTGCTACATATTAAAAATGCTTTTAAAAATAAAAATAATAGCTCAATCTATTACGTTAAATGCAAAGATAGAAGAATGTCAAATGTCTGTATGTTTGTGTTGTGGTGTATGTTGTGTGTGTGTGTGTGTGTGTGTCTTCGTGTGAGAAGAGTGTTAGGAAGAATCTCCTTAAACTTTTTACAATAGCATGTTTCATAGAATTCAGCAAGTGAATTCTTGCTTTTCCTTACGAGAGGAAATTCTTAAAGATTATTTCAGACACACACACACAAGCGTGGTTGTATACCAAATTAAGAACTTTTAAGAACTCTTGGAAAAGAAACAGAAGTATGGTAAAAATTTTGCTTTACCTGAGATCGATATTCTGTCAACAAGTAATAATAATAAATGGAAAATCTAGGAGATGTCTTCTTGGACTACGAATGACCTTGGACAAAGTACATATCTTTTCTCCCTTTTTCATCTGTAAATCTCATGTAGCCTTTAAAAAGTATTAAATAAAAATTTTATAAAAATACTTTAGGGAAAGCATTTAGAAAAAGGTCCAGCACACAATTAGTGCTAATCACATGTTAGCTTTTACTATTCCCAGAACTATTATTAGTCTTGATGTTAGTATTATTGTTAGTTAACTAGTATAATGCTTACCAAATGTAAATGTCCCATAATCGCTTGCCACCATTCATTGTTACCAAGCATTATCTTTATTATCTCCCCATCAGTGAGTTTTTTGAAGAAAAGCCCATTTTCTTAAAGTATCTTCTGAATGAAATGATTAAGAGCAAGGGCTCTGGAGTCAGACTGTCCAGTTTGATAATTTGATTATATTTTATTTATTAGAATATTTTAGTGTGTACTTTCCTTGACATTTTCTCATTAATAGTTTATTCCAATTCCTTCCTGGGTTTCTTTGGAAGATATTATACTTATATTTGAAATAATAATACATTGATTTCTTTAGAAAATATACACTGACTTGCCAAAAACTCAAAAAGTCATATTGTTTTTCAATATAACCATAAGCATAACATATTGAATTATTTTGTAAAAATAATGTGCAGATCAAAGGATGCAGTGTAGTTTAGAGAAAATTATTTTTATAGCACTTTGGACTAAATTATAATTTAATATTCTGATAGTGCCAGGAGTTATGGACACCACTAAAAGTAAAATAAATAAGCAAATGCAAAACCAGCCACACATTGATTGAAGATTCTTCCTCATCTACCCTGGGGCCACCATTTGCAGAGTGAATAGAGCCAAAGCCTTCATTAGTATTAATATCAGAATACAACATGTCTTTCACTTAAACATAGAAAAATAAATCTCAGTTGTAAGCCTATTTTATAAACACTGTAGAGAGTAAGGCAGGGGGAACATGTCCACACAGAGTATGCTGGTTTGTTGAAAGGAAATATTAGACATGTCTCTAACTTCAAAAATAATTAGAATACAGGTGTCCTATTATCAACAACATAGTGCAGAGCAAAACTGCAGAGATCAGTTAATAAAAGTTACAGCTGGACATTCTATTTGATGTGCATCTTCATTGTTGTAGCTCCCATTTCAACACTTATAAAGGATCCTCTGAGAGCTTAATACAGATAATTTCTATTAATTGGCAAATTTATTATTTTCTGGCTCTTTTCCATTATTCTTTATTGCATTTTTCTCAGTCTCTATCTTTTAATGCCAACAATTAATACAACTTCCAATTATCTGTCAAAGTGAATTAAAATTATTCCAAAGAAGTCACCATTGGTCATATTTGTTGAAGTGATCACAGGAAAGGCTTCACTCAAATTCTCATATTGTACATCCTTGTTCAAGAATTGCATGCAACATGTGTGGTAATACCATTGCCTTCACTCATGGTTGTCAAGGAGAATTCCATCAGACAATGTTAAACAGGCAATTATATTTTATTCAAGACTATAGCAATGGGGAGAGAGGCAATAACTAAGTCTGAACTTATCTCTGCTTTAAGGAAGAATGGTAGGGTTTTTAAGGGCTGTGATGAGTTAGTGGAAAAGTAAAGAAGGATGTTGCAGGGAGATTGATCAATGGGGTATGTCAAGTACATTAAATTATATACTAAGTTTGTGATTAGGGCCTCTTGCTTGGAATGTTTCCCTCTTTGATTTGGCAACTTGGATTCTGTAAGGGATAGGGAGAGGAAAAATCAGGATCCTTTGTGGTTTGCCCATTTGGTGCAGAGTGAAAGGGAGGTCAGTTACCTAGAGACAGAAAAGAACCTGTATAAAGTTCAGTCAAGCTAAGCGGAATTTTAAAGCCATCTTAGTCAATGTCATTCACCCTAAGCCACTCTCAGAGAGAACAGCAAAGCTATCCTAGATTAAAATAAAGAATATCTAGGACTCCTTGTAATGTACTATTCCAAAAGCTCCTAGGTTCAAGAAAGCTTCAAGAAAACCCTATCTTTCCATCTGGCCTAAGATATTCTACAAACTCATAGCAATTACAGCTCTTGGAAATAAGTGTCAATTTCATGTTTTCATGTCTTTCTTGGATTAGCCTTGAGTTTTCAAAGGCAGAATGGAATATCTGGCCAAGGGATGGATTTAATAGCTCATGTCACTTGCACCAAGGTAAATTTTCATAAAATAGTCTTCACATAAATGCCATTATAGCCTCTTTTGAAAGAAAAATTCAAAAGAAATAATAGCTTGAAGCTTTGCAACACAAGGACTGCTAAGGAATGATACATGTTGAGAGAAACACAAGAGTCGATGATTGGTTGGCTACTTTGGAGTTGTGACATATGCACGAGCTTACCCATTGCCTTCTGAGAACAAAGGAGAAAAGAAAAAGCAGGGTTGGGGATAGTGATATCAATTGTGTTTGGGATATTTGAGTTCCCTTTATCTCCTAAGATGATGCAATGAAAGAGAGAAGTAACAAATTAGCAAATAGGGTAATGTAGACTTTAAATGACATATGATGTTTGAGAAGTTTAAGAATTTTATGCTTTTAAAGATGATACCAGCTGACATTTACTATAGACAAAATCGTTGCCTTGGAAAATTTGCAATGAAGCGTTAAGAAATCACCAAGACTATCATCCAGAATTCTAATGGGTTCAGCTTTAGGAGGAGATTACTTCAATCTGAAATATAAAACATTCTTATTCTCAGACTGATTTCACCACTAAGAACACATACAGGCAGTAAATACTGTAGCTTTGTTGCAATGTGAAAACTATTTAGATGAGGAAGGAGGGCATTAGCATCTTTCATATAAACTAGGAGGCCTTTTTCCACTTTACAAGGTCTAGAAAATATTTATTCAAATTTGATAGTGGTAAAACTGCCAAGAATAAAGTCATAAAGACTGGTCAGTACTGAAGTTACTGCTTGTTTGTTTTGTTCTTATTTCTTCTCAAATCTTCGTAGCTGGAGATGACATCAGTAAATAACCTCTGAAGAGAGCTGAGTATGTGAACATCAGACAGAAGGTATCTGTTAACACAGATAAGGCCTTCTATGGCAAATGTACTCTACTTGCAGAAAGAATGTAAAAAGTTTAATTAAGATACTAATTTTGGTATACCTAAACAATTAACATGTGTTACCAACTAAAAGTAATATTTTGAAGTTGGAAACAATTTGGATTTGCCTGTGTTTCTGAAGCAAGTTTCAATGTGATCTCTGAAATTAATTAATTTTAAATTGTTTTTTAAATTCACAATTTAGTTGATTACAAGATTGCTCTTATAGTTTATAATATGAAAAGACTTACTAGAGAATGATCACCACACTGCTGAAGAGCAAAGGACTTCAAGCTTGGAGAGACACGAATTCAACATAACAGTGTCGTATGCCATACCTTTAGAAAATGGGTGGTAGTCTTTGTTGTTGGTTTTATAAATTTTACATATGTTTAATTCATGGAATGTAAAAAATGTTTGTTTAGAAATTCATGATAGGTCATTGCTTCTATATTTTCACGTTTCTTGTTTTTAAATTTAACAGCTAAAATAAAAATGAATGAACATATTTTAACAGTTCTGCCACTTCATGGCATCTGATAAGCAAGCATGTGTTAATTCATGTGACCTGTTATCCTCAGCATCTTTCTGTTTGTGGTACCCTCTTTCAGAAGAATTCACATTCATTGTAACAGTAGAAATCATTTAAAATGTCAGTTGAAACTTTTACTGCCTGAAACAGCTCATCTTTCAATAATTAAGTCAATAAACTAACTTAATTTAAACAGTGATGCTTTCTTTTTAGGCTGGGAGTCATCACAATTAGTAATTCATAATTAGAATTTTATTAATGTCCATGCACCGTGTTGCCAAGCATCATCAAGAAACTGTGATGATTGGTGGTAATTTGATAAACATTCATAACCATTGCATTAATTATGTGCCTTCCAACTACATCTGAAGTTAATGAATGTATGCAGATATTGTGGAGATGAATTCAAAGGACAGCTCAACCTGAATTTTAAGACCATATTAAGCAATATTCTAATAATAACTTGCCTACTTATCAGCTTATAGACAAAACGAGGCTTATCTAAAGTATTAAATGTGAATATTGTTCATACAACAATCTGTTTTCTAAAACCTTGGTGATTAATTTGAAACAGCAGTCAATGTAATTTCTGTATAATATTATGAATAAAAAACCTACAAAGCATATTTTAGACTGAATTAACAGCAAAACAATCCATAAATATGGTGGCTAGAAAATCTTTAAAAATTAAAATAAATGACCTTCCTAACTTTGCTTCTGTTTTCTCCTATAAAACAGAAGTGATGTCAAGTTTACCTCTACTTCATTATTGCTGACAAATTAAAACATTTGCTCTGGCTTTGCAGATGCTACCGCTGTCAGTAGCCCTGTATGATCAGCCACAGTCAACCCCCAGGATGTTCTTAGACGTCGCTGTCAATGGCGAGCCCTCTGGCTGGGTCTCCTTCGAGCTGTTTGCAGACAAGATTCCGAAGACAGCAGAAAACTTTCCTGCTTTGAGCACCAGAGAGAAAGGATTTGGTTATGAGGGTTTGTGCTTTCCCAGAATTATTCCAGGGTTTGTTTATGTGTGAGGGTGGTGACTTCCCACGCCATAATGGCACTGATGGCTAGTCCAGCTATAGGAAGAAATTTGATGACGAGAACTTCATTCTGAAGCATACAGGTCCTGGCATCTTGTCCATAGCAAATGCTGGAGCCAATACAAATGGTTCCCAGTTTTTAATCTGCACTGCCAAGACTGAGTGGTTGAATGGCAAACATGATCTTTGGCAAGATAAAAGAACAAGGAGGGCTTTGGATCCAGGAATGGCAAGACTAGCAAGAATATCACTACTGTGAACTGTGGAAAACTCCAATAAGTTTAACTTGTGTCTTACTTAAGACTCTTACTTGTGTCAACCTTAACCACCAGACCCTTCCTTCTGAAGCTCAGGAGAGCACCCCTCCACCCCCATTTTGCTCACAGTAGTCTATAATCTTTATGTTCTCACTGCAGTTCCCTTTGGGTTCCATGTTTTCCTTGTTCCCTTCTATGCCTAGATGGATTACAGAGTTAAGTTTGTGATTGTGACATAAAAACTAAATAAAAACACAAAAGAATTACTACAAGAAGAATGCTTATTCTCATAGATAAAAATACATAAAAGTTAATGCCAGTCAGGACCATCAATATCTTTCCTTTTCTTTAATGATAGGGTTGAGGGAGGAGGGCAGAATCACATTTGGTTGGGCCCATTTAAACTTAATTAGCAGAGTGTATTGTGTGTAGCCATTACAATAAACAATTCTCTAGAAAATTGATATATCCATGTTTTCAGTTTGAGTGTGATATGGTTTGCCTGTGTCCTCACCTAAGTCTCCTCTTGAACTGCATGTGTTGTGGGAGGGACCCAGTGAGAGATAATTGACTCACGGGGGAGGGTTCCTACATACTGTTCTTAAGGTAGTAAGTCTCATGACTTCTGATGGTTTTGTAAGTAGAAACCCATTTCTCTTTCCTCTCATTCTCTCTTGCCTGCTCCCATGTAAGACATGCCTTTCTCCTTCCACCATGATTGTAAGGCCTCCCCAGCCATGTGGAACTGTGAGGCATTAAACCTTTTTTATTTTTATATATAAATTACCAGCCTCAGGTATGCCTTTATTAGCAGCACGAGAACAGACTGGTATAGAGTGAGAATGGAAACCAAATATAAAGCCCATAGTATTTTGTCTCTAGAACTGAGATGTTGTGCCCCTTCAGACTACTGTCTATGAGGTTGCAAAACATCTAGTGTAGTTCAGACTCCATGCTCATCGGTAGCCATCTAATCTGTTGTTGTGCCTGTAATTTTACTATCTCCTGCTGTTGCTTTATTCTCCCTAAATCTCTTTGATTAAGGGCCCACTGAGCAGGCAAACTAACATAATAATCTCAGCAGTCCTAAAAAAATATGAAAAATGCTTTTCCTGTGAAGTAAAAAGAAAAATTTTTTAAATAGAAGAGAGAAAGAAGGAAAGGGAGAGAGAGAGGAAACAAAACAAAACAAAACAGAAAAAGCAACAAAACATTGTGATATAATTGAGCTGTGTCCCCACCCAAATCTTATCTTTGAATTGTAGTTCCCATAATCCCCATATGTTGTGGGAGGGACCCACTGGGAGGTAATTGAATCATGGGGGTGGTTACCTCCATCTTTTTCTTGTGATATTGAGTTCTCACAAAATCTGATGGTTTTATAAGGGGCTTCTCTCCACCCCTCTTCACCCTGCACTTTTCCTTGCTGATGCCATGTGAAGAAGGATGTGTTTGTTTCCCCTTCTATCATGAGTATACATTTCCTGAGGCTTTCCATGAGTATAAGTTTCCATTTAAATTTCTTTTCTTTATGAATTACTCAGTCTCAGGTATGTCTTTATTAACAGCATGAGAATGGACTAATACACATGGAAATTTAAAAATATCCAATGGATCTTATTTTTCCCAAAGTAAAAAAAAATAAATGTTCTTCCTTAGTATATAAACAGAACCAGAACCACAGTTATTAGTTACTAGCTAGACTTTAATAATTTTTCAGGCTTATTTTAATTGATGATATGGTTATGGGACTGGAAATTGAGGGTAAGAATTTATAATCAGGTACTATAACTGCCTAGATGCGTGATTTTAAAATAAGTCACAGAATTTTCTCCAAAATATGAATTGAGGATAACTACAAAATATCTTATTACTCAAAAATTCTATGAACCTATGAAAACATATAAACAAACATCATAGTTTATGCTTGGAATAACATATAATTTTTGCACTTAAAAACCTTAATTAAGAAATATAATTCTAGTGTTGAATATTTAAAAATATAAATAAACAAAACATTACTGCATTACTGAATGATGGATTTTGATGTTCCTTATAGACTGCTCTATTTTTGTAATATTTAAATTTATTTCTTTATATTTGCCTGGGTTCTTTAATTTGTTCTTGATATGGTTTGGCTGTGTCCCCATCCAAAACTCATCTTGAATGGTAGTTCTAATAATCCCTGTATGTCAAGGGCAGGACTAGGTGGAGATAATTGTATCAGAATTATCAGAATCTCCCATGCTGTTCTTGTGACACCAAGTTCTCAAGAGATCCGATGGCTTTAAAAGAGGCTTTCCCTTTCCCTCAATCCTCACTCCATCCTGCCACCCTATGAAGAAGGTGCCGGCTTCTCGTATGCCTTTGGCCATGACTGTAAGTTTCCTGAGGCCTCCTGGCAATGTGGAACTGTGAATCAATTAAACATCTTTTCTTTATAAATTATCCAGCCTTGGGCAGTTCTTTATAGCAGCATGAGAACTGACTAATATAGTTTTTATTAGCATTCATTTTACTTACATGATGTATTAGTTTCCTAAGGCTTCCATCAAAACATTACCACAAACTAGATGACTTAAGAAAGAGGAAATGCATTTTGTCACAGTTCAGAAGGTGGAATTCTGAAGGTAACTGTTGGCAAGGTTGGTTCCTTCTGGAGTCTCCGAGGGAGAAATTGTTCCAAGCTTCTCTCTCTCCTGGCATCTGGTAGTTGAAAGTAACTTCTGACTGCAGGGATAACCCTAAATCCAGTATGATATCATCTTGAGATCCTTAACTAATTATATCTGAAGAGGAAAGCAAAGATCTTATTTTCAAATAAGTTCCATTTTTAGTGTTGAGGCTCAAAAACAATACCCCAAAGTAGAATTATTTAACATTCTCAACTGAAAAACATTCAGGATCTCTCTGACCACACCCCACTTCCTGGTTCTCAATTCTCTGTGTCTCCCAAATCACAGGATCAAATTGTTCTCTGAAGTTTCCTTATCTGCCTAAAATTTGGACTTCTAAATGAGGAAACAATTACCTTTGGTCTCTTCCCTGAATTTTCATTAACTGAAATCATACGGAGGGAAGAAAGACCGAAGTCTGTCAATACAACTGGATGGACTTTTGTTACAAATCATTTTCTACTCATGGGGCTCAACAGACTTTATCCCACACCACTGTATATTGTTTAAGCCCATTGAATTTCCCTGAAAATTATTTACTACCCCCTAAAATTACCCATACTGCTCCACCTCTTAGTCTCTAAGAAGGAGGCTATATAACTATATATTCCTTATTGCATGGTGGGGTAATCACTCTGTAATTCCCTCCCACACCATCCCAGGCAAACGAACACATTTGATTGCCTTTTCTTCTATTAATCTGCCTTTGTGAATTGATTTTACATATTTTTAATTCATGGAATGTAAAAAATGTTTGTTTAGAAATTCATGATAGGTCATTGCTTCTATATTTTCACGTGAATTGATTTTTCAGCAAAGCTTCCAAAGGTGAAAGAGATGTTTACCCTTGGCAACTACCAGGGAGGGTCGAGGCTGCAGTGAGTTGTGCTTGTGCCACGGTACTCCAGCCACAGAGAAAAACCATTCTCAAAAAAAAAAAAAAAAAAAAAAAAGTTGCCACAGCTTATGACAACCAAAAACTCATTCTCTGCATCAATTAATTCCCAATTATGTCACATTTAAATCATATCCAATAGCCAAAATACATGAATTATTATTTTTAAATTTTTATTTTGTATTGTATCCATTCATAAACACTAACTCATTCATTCTAGGTGATGAGTGACTTCTTCACTTTTGTGCATTATTTTTCTGTAGTGACTGTATCCATAAAGTTTTCCAGTTTGATAGATTGTTGAAATGGTTCTGTGGTTTTTTAAATAGAAGTACCTTAGTATATAAAATATTTATACAATACTAGAATTACAGGCACTCTTCTCATCTCTTGCTAGTCTTAGAAAAGCCTTATATTTGCTGCAGAAAACAAGCCCCAGAACTTCCAGAACTGTTTTTGATTTTCTTTCAGATTAAAAAAAAATCAAGTAAATTAATCTGTAAGGTGGACTTGTGTAAAAGGGTTTAGCCTTTACCTGCTATAGGGAGATTGACTATGTATTGTAATTCAAGGTTATACTTTCAATCTTGAATCAAAGATATGATGAGTTTCCAGGCAATTGGCTTATGTGGCAAGAAGGTAGCAGAAACCATTGCCTTGGAGACTTAGGTTTATGTAAAAGATTGTAATGTTGAAGAGTGACTGCAAAATGTTTAAATGAAAGCATTTACCATGTCCATAGAAAGCTACATTATTGATAAATTTGTGAATATGTGTTGGAATGTAGTTCTTTAAAAGCAGTGCCTGTATTTGTATAATACAAAAATGTGAACACAATATAACAACTTGAAAATAATTATTACCCTAATTGCCATTTGTGATATAAACATAAATGTTTATGAGAAGTAGTGCATCTTTTCTGCTGTTGTATTTGGATTAAAAATATCTGTTTTTCACCAAACTGATGCTTTTGAAAAGGAAAAAACAAACTAAATATTTCAGCTTCAAGGGCTTGGGAAATAGTTTTGATTTTTCTATGGTTGTAATAGTCTCTGTAGGAAAATCTAAATTAAGAGTCATATTTTAGCACAAAAACAATAATTTCATTTTTTTAGGACTCAGAGTATTTTTTTAAATGTCCAGAACAGAAATGTCAATGACTGTTTTTTTAACCTCAAAATACAGCCTTATGATAATCACTGGGACAAAAGCCTGCAAAATATACAAATATCGTATGTGCAAGTGAACCAGGATTCCTCAAGTAGCTCAATTGTAGTCTGACATAATGGGTGCAGGGAGCTTTCCCCACAGAGTTATCCCCTGGAGGAAGGCTTATTATTCAGCCCAATGATGAAAGTGTTTGTGTCATCCCTGCTGCCAGTGAAAGATGTTGCCCACACAGAGTGGGAGCTTTGAAGTCTTAGTATTTCAGTCCTCAAGTTTCCATGTGTCAGTTCCGAAAACAAAATGTAGAAAAAAGACAGCTGCACAAGAATCTCCAGGAATAGCCTGAGTCAGTGGCAAATGAGCAGGCATTCTGTTGGACATATTGATTTAGTTTGTAATTTTCCCACTGCTTGTTAAAAACCAGAATGTACTTAGATCCTTCTTCTCTGTACAGCATAATGGAACATTGATCTTTTCATAAAAAGTATTTGTTGGGGAATGTCTGTCCACTTGAGATTCTGCAGGGGACAACTGGTTTCAAATACAAAGCTTAATAGAGAAGTATGCATAACTGTATTGAGTGAACATGCTAATGAAGGGAAAGAAACGAATAGTAACTTATTCTTACCAAATTTCCACAGTCATGTAATGAAAATGCAAATCTGAACAAGATAAGTTGGAAACTGCTGGTTGTAATCTCAGCCCTGTTTGATAAGGGGAATGTACTCCCATCACTTCGCTGCTTCTGAAACTTTCACATTAATAATTAGTACTCTTGCTTCTTAGAGCCTCTATGTTATTTGCATTCCTTAAATATGGCATTTATATTAAAAATATTAATTACTGTGATAGAATAAGAGAAAGGAAAAGAAAACAGCACATGAAAAAGAGACAATGAAAATGAACTGTTATTTACTCTATAAATGGAAACAAATATTTACCAAATATTGAATACGTGCACTGTATGTTTGGAGATATAGGAATGGGGATTGGGTGGGAGTATAAAGATAAGTAAAATATTCCCAGGCCTAGAATAACTTAAACAACATATTTAAATAAATAATAAAAAGTTAAATTGGAAATTCAGATTGTAGAAGATTATACAAAATGCAACATGGAGAGTTAAGATTCACAAACATAATCATAATTAAGAGACCTTTTAGCAAATGTAAGCATAAGCCATTCCAAGTGGCCAGGTATGTGCAAAAATGCTCAATATTACTAACAATCGAGAAACGCAAATAAAAAATGCAATGTGATATCAACTTCTCCATTTTAAAATGGCTTTATCCAGAAGACCGGCAATAACGAATGCTGGTGAGGATGTGGGAAAGGGAATCCTCATAGACTACTGGTGGAAATGTAAATTATTATGGCCACTATGGTGAATAGCATGGAGGTTCCTCAAGAAAACTAAAAACAGATCTACCCTATGATCCAGTAATTTCACTACTGGGTATATATCAAGAAAAAAGTAAATCAATGTATCAAAGAGATGTGTGCCCTCCCATGTTGATTGCAGCACTATTCAAATAACCAAGATATACAATCAACCTAAGTGTCTATCAACAGACAAAAGGGTAAAGAACATGCTGTACACATCCACAATGAAATATTATTCAGCCATAGAAAAGAAAATCCTGCCATTTGTAGCAACATTAATAGAACTGGAAGACATGTTAAGTGAAATAATCCAGGCACGGGAAGACAAATATTGCATGTTCTCACTCATATGTGGAAGCCAAAAAAAAAAAAGTCAAACTCATGGAGATAGAGAATAAAATGACAGCTATCAGAGGCTGGGAAAGGGAATGGGAAAGCAGTTGGTCAATGGGTAGAAAAACACAGTTAGAAGAAATGAGGTGTGGTGTTCAGTAGCACAATAGAATGACTATTGCTAACAACAACTTATTGTGTATTTTAAAAACAGTAAAAAGAATAGAATTGCAATGTTTCAACCACAAAGAAACGATAAATGCTTGAGATTACAGATATCCCAATTACCCTGATTTTATCACGACACATTGTGTGCTTGTTTGTGCCAATATATCACATGTACTCTATAACTCCATAAATATGTATAACTATTTTTTTATTCATATGAATTAAAAAGTTTCTAAAAAGGCCAGGGAAGAAGGATGAGACACAAAATAGAAAATGTCAGAAGGAAAGTGAGATTTTTAGGAGATGTAGTATTTCAGACAGAAGGAACATGGTAAACAAGAAAATAGAAGAATAAAATAAGTAGATACATTTGAGAAATATTTGGCTAGAAAAAAATTGAGGAACATCAGAGGTTGGGTAGTAATAATACTGTAATGTATGAATTCTCCTTTTAATTAAGAGAAAATAGAGTTTCAAAGTAATACTCCTTCACAGATATGTTGGTCCTTTGCCCACCAAGCCAAAGTAACGTCTTATGATTACTGCTACTATCCTTTTCTTTCTAAACTTTCTAAAATAAAAATTTTCATGACTCATTTTTGTTTGGCAAAAAACCCATTTTCAGAGAAAATGGTAAAGTTCAGAGAAAATTATTACTTCTGATAAACTGAAAACTATACTTGTATTTGCGCAGCGTCGGTTTTTGATTTTGAACACCAGGAAAGATGGTAGAGTTTCTTCAGGGGCAATGACACTCCCTGCTTTTCCATTGTTCACACACAATGAACATCATCTAGTCAAATCCTCTGAGATTTCTCTCACCTTCTGAGAGACGTTACCAGAGAGAGGACATGGCTTTGAACTTTTACTGCAAACTTTTCAAATTTGTTCTCAAATGAGGCTTAATTTTTGCACATTTAAATATTTTTAACCTTAAAGAACTACTGTCTTATTTTAGATAAATGTGTTCTCAATAATTGTGTATATTTAAGAAGGTAGGTTTAAGAATCCTATTAAAGATTTAGAACTGGTAAAAATTTGAGCTGAGATATTATACATATGTCAAAGCTACCCAGTGAGTATTTTTAAGATTAGGCAAATCTGTACAATTTCAGTTCTTTCTAAGATCCATGTGAGAGAGCTATATTAACTGTACATCCGATGACTAAGTGTTCTAGATATATATTTAGAAATGACATTATTGTAAAATTATATGTGTTTTAAAACTCTATATAAAGAAAATCTTTTTTTTTTTAGGTCAAATGTGTCATTTAAAAATCTAAGAAAAAGTGAGACCCTGTGAGTTTTCACTAAATTAATATCCGTGAAGCATTATATTAAAATATCTCCTCTGATGGGGCATGTTGACTATATATATCTGTCAGGAGCCAAAATTTGTATCTGTATTAAAAACATATGAAAAAATTAATATTACACAAAAAGATGAGGTAAATATTGAGGTGTTAAACAAAAAAGCAAATAAAAATTGAAAGTAGAGAAACTATTTTTTTTATTTTTAGAGTGTAAGCTGAATCCACATAAAATGTGAAAATATGTGCAAGACATTCAGTGTGTACATATCTGTATGATTTAGTCAGTCTAATTTATCATAGCCAGTTTCTATGTTTTTTTGGACAGCGAAAATGTAAATACCCCAAAACTTCCATGATGAAGTAGTATGAGACTTTGTAAATGGACCAAATTTTGTAATCCTATGCTATTCGTCTCCTAAGTAGGGATGCTAACTTTTTCAACATGGAGAAGTTACCCATTAGGATTAGATACGGGTTTCCTCCATCCACACCATCATGTAGATTTTCAGGATTGAGCAAAGAGTCAACATACCAGAGATGTTCATGAATCTGAGATGGCTATGCTGGATTTTATGAAGTTTTCAACGTGTATGTGTTAGAATCAGGACATTCAGAATATCTGGAGAGAACTTTAGGAAAGCATCTAGAGAGATGCTTCAGGAAAGGTTGGTCTTCCTGAGACAAGTCTGACTGTCATTCTATGATCTAAGCATGTCTGTGTAGTCAGTATATTCAGAGCGGACAGCCTCTTTGAGTTGTTAGTCTTCCCAGAGATGTCTCTCTACTCGGATAGTAGTGGAATAGAGGACTCAGAACATACATGTTATTCAGGGGGTGAGAAATCTCTTTATGCTTTTCCTGTGCTTTCTTCTTGGCCTGTAAACAAATCTCCTGTTTACACTTTGATTTGATCAGATCTTGAATGTATATGAGCATGATTAGTGAGAGGCTTTAAAAAGTCCCCCAAAACCCAGTAGAAGGTGAAACTGTTCTTATTCCATTTCTGACAAATATCAATATCTGCCTCTTCTTAAGTGGGGATGTTCCTCAGACAGGGTTAGGAGTAGTGGCAAGAAATGGGGTGTGCTTGGTTGAAGGGAAAATTGTGCTTAGGTTCTAGGTGATTTGGGTTCTATCTCCCACAAAAGCTTCACTCACAAATCTTTGTTTGTATATTAAGTGTTCCCAGAGCCTCGTTCTTCTCTCCTAGATCTTTGCAAGTGAAGGCTGATAGGCAGCAAAGAGCCCATTGATTTTGGCTATACTGGTTGTGTTTCCTCTCTTACCTTAGTGTCTATGTGAACTTAAACAATTTAATTACCCAAACTAACCATATTTTCTAACCAGGAAAAAAGGGTTAATGAGAAAATGTACCTATGTAATAATTTCCTATGAAAATTATATAAGAAAAATCCATTTAAAGTGTCTGCCACACAAATTTTTGCGACCTATGCATCCAACAAAATGCTAATATCAAGAATCCACAAGGAACTGAAACAACTCTACAAATAAAAGCAAACCCCATTAGAAAGAGGATAAAGGACATGAGCAGACATTTCTCAAAAGAAAACATAAAAGTGTTTAACAAACATATGAAAAAATGATCAACTTCACTAATCATCACAAAATGCAAATAAAACCACAGTGAGATACTATTTCACATCAATCAGAATGGCTATTATTAAAAAGTCAAAAAACAACAGGCGTTGATGAAGATGTAGAGAAAAGAGAAAACATACACACACTTGGTGGGAATGTAAATTAGTACAAACTCTATGAAAAACAATATGGAACTTTCTCAAAAACTAAAAATAGAATTATTCTTCAATTCAGTAATTCTGTTACTAGGTATCCCCCATGCCCCACCAAAAAGGAAACCATTATACCAAAAAGACATCTGCATTCATATGTTTATTTCATCACATTTCATGATAGCAAAGTCATGGAATCAACCTGTCTATCAACAGATGACTGGACGAAAAATACATGGTATATATACATATACATTATGGAATACTATACAGTCATAAAAATGACTGAAATTATGTCTTGTGCAGCCACACAGTTGGAGCTGGAGGCAGTTATTCTAAGTAAAATAACTCTACATAGAAAATATAATAGTGTATGTTCTCACTTCTAAGTGGGTGCTGAATAATAGGTACATATGGACATGCAGAAGAGAATAATAGACACTGTGGACTCTTAAAAAGGGAGGAAGAAAAAGAAATGAGTGTTGAAAGGCTTCCTATTGGGTATAATGTTCTCTATTAGGATCAGAGGTACACTAGAAGTGCAAACTAGAACCTCACCTTTATACAATATGTTCATGTAACAAACCTGCACGAGCATCCCCTACACACAAAAAAAATTTAAAAAAAAATTATGGCAATCCATACTATAAAAAATAAATAAAACGATAAAATATTAGTTATGTTCTTAACAACAACACATTCTTAGACATATTTATAAAGGTTGGCGAGGCAGGACTTCCAAGTGATTCTTGTATATCATTCATTGACTGACATGTTATTTTAATTTAAAAAATTCTAAAATTTGAGAATCAGTGAAATGATATCCACCCTGAACACAGAAAAATGGATTTACTTTTATGCTATAGATACATTTATTGTGCATATACTATGTGTCAGCCACTGTGCTAATGTTTCAGGAAAGTACCAGTTAGCTAAAGTGTTTAATGGTTTTAGATGCCATAAAAATTACTCTTTAGGAGGTTAGATTGGCAGTAAGCAAATAATCAAACAACTAAGTAAAAGTTTGACTTTCTTTAGTGCTACAAATCAAAAGTGTATAGCATCATAAGGATGTATATGATGGAAATCTGTCCTGAACTGGAGTATTAGGAAGACTTCTCAAAAAAAATCATCCTTTGGACAACATAGCATAATTATTGCAAATTTGGAATCAGAGACCAGAATTCCTGTGTTCAGGAATCTGGATCTGACCCATATGAGTCTAGTGACCTTGGTAGTTTTTTGATTTTACTAATATTCAGGTAACTCATTCAACAAATGTGGAGAATAACAGTACCTGCCCATAAAGTTATTGTGAGGATCGAATGAGTTAATATTTGTAAATATTTAGCATTGGCATGTATTATAATAGTATATGCTCTATAAATATATTATTACTATTAATAATCTAATTTTGCTAATTATTAGTTTATGTTATTTGAGTGTTAGTAGAAGTTAAGCAATGAAATAGAGGACTTGTGGTGGAAGAAGAGCATGTGCAGGAAGGGCACAGAGTCGTAAGTTCTGGAAAGCAGGGGCAATGTAGTAAGAAAAGAGATTAAAAGGGAGAAAACCTAGGGGGAATCACAGGCCAGTGTTAAAGTTTCCAAACCTTCATACCCTTTGGAGGAGGTATTGGAGAGAGGAAAGATATGAGAAGTGGAGTATGGTGAGGAAGGTGTTGAAGTGACCTAGATGAGAAATACCTTACACTATAAATATAGTGGTAGGAACAGACACACAACTAATCTACTTACGTTAGCCTCACATGAAATTAAGTGTGGGGAATGGACTATGAATGAAGTGTGACATTTGCAGGCCTAGATCACAAAAGCTTCCCTCACTCAATCTGTATTCTAATGTCTAATTAAGTGATTAGATGAAAAATAATTAAAGGAATCCAAGGAGGGAAAAAAACCACACATACAAAATGGAAGAATCCTGGATTCCTGAATGACCATATGGAGCAAACTTTTTTTTTTTTTTTGAGATGGAGTTTCACTCTTGTTACCCAGGCTGGAGTGCAATGGTGTGATCTCGGCTCACCGCAACCTCCGCCTCCTGGGTTCAGGCAATTCTCCTGCCTCAGCCTCCTGAGTAGCTGGGATTACAGGCACGTGCCACCATGCCCAGCTATTTTTATTTATTTATTTATTTTTGTATTTTTAGTAGAGATGGGGTTTCACCATGTTGACCAGGATGGTCTCGATCTCTTGACCTCGTGATCCACCCGCCTCGGCCTCCCAAAGTGCTGGGATTACAGGCGTGAGCCACCGCGCCCGGCCCAAACTCTTATTACATCTCTCTTTTGATGCTTATGAGTACATGAGGGAGTGGGGGAGGGGGAAGCAAGAAAGCACCAACCTCACATACTCAGAGTCTCAAAGTAGTAAGATTCCACTCTGAGATTGTCCCATTTCCACAGCACTTGTCAACCTGTTACAATGTTTTTACCTTGGAAACAATTAACGTACTTGTTCCTTTACATTTGTCTGTATTTTTTTATTTCTTCTTTTTCACAGCAGTTTTCCCACATTTTCTATTCCATGCGACATGTTATTTGTAAATAAATCTTAACTGCCTCCTTAGCTAGAGTTGGATTATAAGACATGTAAACCAAAGTTTTGAAGTAATAGAGACATGGGTTCCATACTATACTATGTCTTAGCTGTGTAAAAATGGTCAAGATGCTTATCTCCTTAAAGCCACTACTTTCTTCTCTAAAAAATGGTTCCTTCCATCATGTGAGAACACAGAGAGAGGATGTCATCTATGAACAGGAACAGGCTTTCATCAGATACTGAATCTACTGGGTCTGAATTATGGACTTCTCAGTCTTAGGAAATGTGAGAAATAAATTTTTGTTGTTTATAAGCCACTGAGTTTGTGGTATTTTGTTATAGCAGCCCAGATGGGCTAAGACACAGTTTTCATCATACCCTCTGCTTCTGTTTATGTTCTTTCTACCTTCTTTTAACTTTCATAGGAAAGTGAGAAGAGAAGAAAATTGTATGGACCCAAAAACCACAAGAGCAGTAACAAAATAATTCAGGCTTGTCCAATGCTATAATGACAGGGTAAGCACATTGAGTCTCCTTCAATGTAGTCTTAACAAAGTATCCATTCCACGTGACTGGGAATACACAACTCCTGGAAACCTGACTCCAGCTCTCCAGTTACATATTATCTTAGGCTACTTATTGTTCATTTCTCATAGCTAACTGTAAAATTCTTTCTATGCCAAAAAAAGGAAATCCCGTTTGTGCAAATATCTTGTTCCAGGAAATTGAGAGTATTCTTCTGATATTCTAGCCTCTCATAAGCTTAAAATTTCTGTTGTTTTAATTTTTATTTATTTTCCATATGTGCATATGTGGTGATGGCAGAGTTTGGAGTAGGGACCCAGTAGAATGAAATATTGAAACGGCAACAAAGTATTTACTTGCAGCACTTAGTTATTATAATAAAAAGAACTCTTTTTTTCATACCATGAAACATTGTAATCAGTATGTCACATTGCTAATCATTATTCTTAGTGATTGGTGATTGACAAGTCCAAGTTTGTGGAAGTCGTGTTTATTTCCCGTCTTCCTCAGTGTGTGCAAGATGTCAGCATGCTGGGCAATACTATGATGAGCAGAACAGGGCAGATCTACCACTCTCCTGATCACTGTCCCTCTCCGGTCATCCTTCTCACACAGCCCATTGCTGTTTTCTAGCTCTGCCTTCTCACCCTAGCGACTTTAAATTTCCTACCACTTACCCAAATATTCCAATCCCATACTGGATCTTCTAGGAATGAAAAAAGACTTACATGGTCATAAAATATTTATACAAGCAAATAATGCTGTGAAACAGAGGACTGAGAATTTCATGATCTTTCCATGAAATCCAGGGATTTTTTTTTTGATAACATATCAGAAAATGACAAATAAATGTATATTTATGTAAATATATTCACAGATAATTGAATTTGCTGTGTCAGGACAAAAGCATATGACTTTTTTGCCTGATTTAAATTGCACATAAATTTTAGTACACAAATCACATGACATCTCAAGTTATTATTTTTTTTTATGAAATGAGACCATTGGACATGGAAACTTCCTATTCATTTTCCTTTAGTATGAGGTAAACCTAAACAGCTAACATATATTTACTTAATCTTATTTATTTGGAATAGATTGTGTCCATTTTAATCAAGGGAAAATCGGAAAATATTTTTATTATAGAACTTAGACATGTAACTTGAAGATATAACATTTTTGCTGAATAACAAGTAAAATAATTATATATTTTAGCTTACCTTAGATGTGTTACAATTTTTCATAGTTTAATAATTATGTAGTCTGAAACTGCAATGCAACCTTCATGTTACATTATTGAAGCAGCAATTTCATACGATTTTTGTATTCAAAAGAAGGATAATTAAAGGAGAGAAGAAACTTTCCAAATATTTTATCCCATATGCTGGACTTATCTTTTCATTTTTATTCAGGTTAGTGTTATCAAATAAAATCTCAAGGAATTTAAAATTGATACTGCAGTTCCTTCCTCCACTTAATTCTGTTCAATATATGTGTAGTTCAACTAAAAGAGTAAAAAAAAAAAAAAAAAAAAAAAAAAAAAAAAAAAAACTGGCTAAGCTAAAGTTTTATAGAGATTTTTAAAGGGCAAATAACCAAGGTTAAAAAAGGAGAAACAGGAAAATGAATTTCTTGACTGGAGAGATGTTAAATATGTGAATAAGTTCCTAAAGAAGTTTGTAGAACTGAAGGACTTTAGAAAAGTGAAATATTCTCCTATCTACACTACAGGTGATGGTTTGGGTAAGATTATGACTAAAGGCAAAATAATAGATCTGATGAATACGAATGACATTTTCTAGCCCTGTGGGTTTAAGATTTATTTTGTAGGCTATGATAAAATCAGATTTAAAAGTCATACCTCATTATAAAATCCAGCTAGAGAAGGAATTTGATCTTGAGATATTTTTGAGCAAGAAAAATGAGAGGAAATTATTGTTTATTTCACATTAATGCAGTCAGTCTCTATCATATACAAAACAAGACATTTAAATTCCAGTAACACTTGTGAAATACTGTGGGGAAAATATATCATGGTTACATACACGTGTATGCAGCCGAGAAGGGGGAAGAAAGGAAATAGTGACATTATTTCTGTTATGCAGAAAGACTGCCTGAGTTTAGCAAAATATTTTGTTGGTCCACTTTAGTGGTAGAAAGTTAACAGACAGAATATTCTCTGTGGGTCAGGAATAAGACAAATACACAGATCATCAGAAAGAAATCTGGATGAACTGCAAATCAGTCAGTGAAGAGGTGGATGAGTCTAAGTGGAAGAAAGGGGACCCAGAAACCACATAGATCCAGGATCAGGGTATGTGTCCTGCTCTCGCCTTGGCCTCAGCATTCCCCTACCCTTCCTTGAAATGATCTAAGGCCGCCTCCAATGTCTGGGGCCTGCCATTGCCTACAGTTGTTTCATGCAGCCCTGTGATGACTGAGAAGGATCTGCATGGGTCCAAGGTCCTTGTCTCCCCTTTAGACCCTCTCTGTTATGCTCATAATCCCCTCAGTGGAGGCAACCAGATACCTAGAAGAGCTCCAGGCTCATCCCTATGGGGTGATATGAAGTCCTTTGGGCAGCTGGGTTCTAGGGTGTGGCACAGGTACCCAATCAGTGAAGGCTGTATTTTTCCATATGATCACAAGTGATGGGGATACTCCAGAATAGTGCTGACTGCTCATTTAGGTGGCTCTTAAGACTGCAGGGCTCTGGATTATTGAAATTTTATCTGTGTATCTTAGGCTTGAGTGACGGGTTAGGGAGCAAAGGTGTGTGTTCACCAGGATGGTATCTCTAGTCTCTGACACAAGAGAATGAAGGAATAACAGTAGGCATCCCTTACCCTGTGGGCCACCACTGCTGGCATCTGGGCAATGACCTCACTACTGCTTCACGTTCCTGACCACATATCCACCAGTTCTCCAAGGGTGGCTGCAGCTATGTCCTCTGAGTTTTTGAGATCACTGCTGTAACACGAAGGAGCCCCAACATCTAACAGATATATATATAAGTGTCATACATTCCTTCTTTATCTAGTCTCTCCACTGGTAGTGGTGTGAAGGTGACAGATATGGGGCCAACATTGAGAAAGAACAATTCTAGAAATAAGGTGACTGTGACCTAAAGAGTTCAAGAGAAAATACAGATGACAAATGTGCCATTGAGATTTACTGCTATAAAATATATAATATTATATTTAACATCATCTAAAACTGCACTATCATTCACATTTTTCTGCACAATCTCTGTGAGAGATTTATTTGTGGTCATCGCCAACAAAGCACAACAGCAACCTCTGAAGGAGTCACTAGAGGCCAGTGTTCATGGGTGGCACAATGTGTGATGCAGCTTCGTGCAAAATAATGAAGCCAAATGTTTTAAAATATGTTTTAAGGGAACTTTAGAAGCAATAAAAGTGTTACAGTTTTAATACAAATCACTTCTACAGAGTGGTCACATTTTTTCACTCTCTTTTTCTCATTGTGCTGGATATAAAGTCAAGCAATGTGGTGGGCAGAGTTCTAAAATGAACCCCAGGGACTTTCCCCTTTAAAATATCCCCTCCTCTGAGTGCCAGTGTGACCTGTGAACACAAGGAGATATTATTATTCCTACAATTATGTTACACTACATAGCAAAAGGGAGATTGTTATTGGTGGGCCTGATGTAAACATGTGAGCTCTTTGTGTTGAATGCTTGCTTTGGCTGGGTGCAGAAGAGGAAGTCAGAGAGATGTGCCTGGTTGCCTTGGAAAAAAGCAGGCATCCATGCTGTGACCTGCCTATGGAAGTCATACCGTACTAAACTCCAAGTGGCCTCTACTGGTGTAGGGCCATCTATACCCAACATTTGTTAGTAAAACAGGGAGCTTAGTCCTATAACTGCAAGAATATAAATTCTGCCATTATCCAGTGAGCTTAGAACCTTTAGCCCCAGATGAGAGCCATAGTCTCAGCCAATCTTACTTTCAGCCCAGCCACAGCTTCAGCAGAGAATGTAGTCATAATGTGTTTTGAGTTCTGATCTTTGGAAACAGAGATATAAATATATGTTGTTTTAAGCTGGTAAGTTTGCAAGAATTTGTTATACAGTAATAGAAAATAATATAGCCGGGAACAGCATAATCGATCAACTATATGATGAAATGGTTTATGGACCTGCATAGGAAGAAATAGTGACTGATCATCATGACAAACCTTCAAGTGGATTGTTGGTACAATAAACAAGTGCCTATGGACCTCTTCTCTATCAGTATACACATTCATCTATAAATCACCACAGCTCATATGGACCATGATATTTTCAGACATTTATTTAAACAAATCAAATTTTTCATATGTACAAGATCTCTGCCAAAAATATTTGCTCTGAACCATGTACACCACAGAGGCAAACTGTACCCTGACCTTGTGTTAATATTTCTTGTTCTGAGAATAAACCTTATCATTAAGACATGATTTGAGTGTTCTGTTATTTGTAGCCCAAAGCATATTTAAAAAGATAATTTTTACTGAAATATACTTGAAAGTTTTAATTTAGAAATTAACCAATTGCTATTATTTAAATTAGCCCAAATTGTTCAACTCTCAATTTTGCCGATATGAAGATTCAATCAGTGATCAGTTGTACTTGTTTCTGACTTTTTTTTCATTAAGATTTTACTATTTATGGTCTCATGGTTTTAACATGGCCCCAAACCTACAAAATCATGAAAAATGTAATGACTGAATTGTTTGTGATGTCAAGTAGGCATTTGAGGCATCTCAAGTATCATTTGAGACATTTTTAAAGAATTCATCTTATATGGCTATGGCATTGCATCTTTATTTCTTAAATTCACCAAAGAGTATCTTTGAATCAAGACCACATAATTCAGACAATCTATTTCTGTCCAATTCAAAGTACAATGGAGCCAGGTTAAGTTAGGCCATCATTATCAAAAATGGATATGTGAAACAAAATGTCAGATTCTTGCCGGGCGTGGTGGCTCACGCCTGTAATCCCAGTACTTTGGGAGGCTGAGGCGGGCAGATCATGAGGTGAAGAGATAGAGACCATCCTGGTCAACATGGTGAAACCCCGTCTCTACTAAAAATACAAAAAATTAGCTGGGCATGGTGGCGCATGCCTGTAATCCCAGCTACTCAGGAGGCTGAGGCAGGAGAATTGCCTGAACCCAGAAGGCGGAGGTTGAGGTGAGACGAGATTGCGCCATTGTACTCCAGCCTGGGTAACAAGATCGAAACTCCGTCTCAAAAAAAAAAAAAAAAAAAAAAAAAAGTCAAATTCTTAAAAACCAATTTTTATTTGTTTAGATCTCCAAAATGCTAAAAATTTAACAAAGGCTTTGGTTGTAACTTAACTATGAAATTTCTATCTTTTTAAATATTCACAAGCTATTCTTAATAGCTTATTGTATCAGCTATGTTAATGTTTCACATCTATCATTCTTTGCTTCATAAATAAATGAAAAACACACTGAAATTCTTCAAATGTTAAAAGTTTCAACAGGCTGTAAAATATGATTTTTAAGTACTTACTCTTCACAAATGAGAATTTTAATGTGAAATCTTTATACACATAACATTTTAAATAGTAAAATTCATATAGTAAAGGAACTCCAAATTCTGGTTTCAAAATGTTCTCTCCATCACATGTCTCTTTCAGAGATCTTTCTTATTTACTTATTGTTGTAGTATTACTTATATATCGAGTAAGACATTTTAAAATAAGTTTGCTACTTGCCATGCTTCTGACAGCCTTTTGCCATCATAGAAAAAGTCTACAACTATGGAAAACATATCCTTTTTTTCAAAACAAAAAGTGTGATTCATATTCACATTTGACACATCTTGTAGATGCTCCACTGCAAACAGTCCCAGATTCCAGGCTCAATACTGTGCAGTTTTTCACAGTTAAGTGATCGTCAGTATTTTTGCCAATCTCTATTCCAATTGATGAACATTTGTTCATCACCGTTTTGTTAGCTTTTTTGTTAATTAACATGGCCAGACATTTATCATTTCATCTATGAAATGCCTGGAGAATGTTTATGCATTTTTATTATTAAACAACTTATGGTTAATTCTAAAATATAACTATGCTGTATCATAACTTCCAAACCATATTTTACTTTTTTAATTTCTTAAAATTTAATTTAAATTCCATATCACCAGACCATCACTAGTAACTCTGCAAAAGCTTTTTTCCCATCCTTACTATATACAATATAATTTATTGGAAAATATGAACTGAAGCTTCCATCATTACTATTATATGTTGAATACTGTGCTAAGCAAAGGAATCTAATACAAGGACCTTAACCCTTCTGAAGTCATAATCTGTTAAGAAACACAACACTTTTAGATACAGAGAAAAATAACAATGACACAAGTCAGAAATATTAGAAAATATTTGTTTAATGAGCACCATTAGTGAAGTCGTTCCCAACCTTTTTGGCACCATTGATTGGCTTTGTGGAAAACAATTTTTCCATGAATGGTGTGTGTGACAGGAGGAATGGGTGAAGATAGTCTCAGGATGAAACTGTTCCACTGCAGATCATCAGGCATTAGATTCCCATAAGGAATGTGCCACCTAGATCCCTCACATGTGCAATTCACAATAGGGTTCGCACTTTTACAAGAATCTAATGTTGCTGCTGATCTGACCGGAGGCAGAGGTCAGGTGGTAACACTCACTTGTCAGCCTCCCACCTCTTGCTGTGTGGCCCAGTTCCTAACAGGTCACAGACTGGTAACAGTTGGGAGCCCAGGGGTTGATAACTCCTGCATTAGCATATTAGAACATAAATGGTATTAATAAATGAATGAGTACACAGCTATAATCAGAAATAACAATCTGACAAAGAGAGTTTGGAAGCAGCCTTTAAATATGAAGATTGGAGGAATCCCAAGGAATAGAAGGGGCATTTCACAAGGTCAGTGTGGCATATTGAGTAACTAGACCTGTAAATGCAGACAGTAGACTGTGGACAGTGAATGGACTACTGAAAAGTAAGTATCTGTTGTTAGTAATAAGACAAAATCAAGCTGGGTCAAAAGTTGTAACTCATAGGTTCTCTAATGGTGTTCTTGTTTAGAGAATTATTAGCTGTTCCAAGATCTTGAAATGCTCATACTTTCCTGCCACAGAGGTGCCTCACGATATATAGTAGCAACAAAATAATGTTCAGGGAGGTTTTATTGCAGAAGCAAATTAATGCTAATGAAACAAACATGTCATAAGTATCAGACTGAATTATTTAAAAAGCTTGACTAACCTCATGGCTCAACCTTCAACATTATCAAAATATATTATCAGAGTAGCAAATATGTGTTTCATTTGTTTTACAAGTGGAGAGTTGCTTTAAGCTGGCTTGTTCACTTTGACAACATAGAAGATAACTCATTATGTAACCAATACACCAACTTGCTGTAGCTTTCCAAGTTTTCCAGGTTGCTTGCTGTGTCACCATTTCCTTCACTAGGTAAAATTGGCTTAAATCAACTCTCCATTAAGGGTGGGAGTGGAGGGAATACTTTGTTTCCAGTGACCTTAGAGCTCCCTGGGTATATGGATGAAGGATCATCATACATTTCTCCTGACGTCAACCTCTAAATTCATACTTGTGCTTCTGTATCTGTCTTCAGGAGTTTTTTTTCCTCTACATCTACAGTCCATTTTCTAAATGATATTGTTCCCCAAAAGTCAACTTCTCTATAGTGTCACTTCCCACAAGCCATCTCCTCTCAAGAACTAAGACCTAAGGCTGTGTGTATACAGGACTTGATCAAATAATTACTTCTCAAGCTAGTTTCAATTTTACTCTTCAGTCAAATTAAACAATTAGAATACTGAGAAGTGATTTGGTCACTTGGAAAATTGTCTTTCACTGAGGAAAGTTATACAAAATAGTAATGAGTACTCACTTGAGTGTTCTGAAGGAACGCTCTTGAGGAAAAATGTCTCTACATCATTAGGTGCTCCCTGGAGATATTTCTCCCATGCATTAGTCTCAGGAAAAACAAATGAGCAAGAGCACACACAATCAAATAACAAACTTAGTTTCCCCCGAGCAAGTAGTTTCTTTTCAGTTTAAACAAATAAAAATCACAAAATCAAGCATGCCAAGGAAATAAAGGGCTAAATTGCAGCCCCCACCTCCTTATGTTTGAACAATGACAATAAATAAGTTCTACTAGCTATAATTTTACCTCTCCTTTCATATTCTTTTTTTTTCCATACCCCAATACCCTCATGTAAACAATCTATACTGATGTGCTGTATCTATTTTTGTTAGTATTTGTGAGTTCAGGGCATATAAGTACCTGAGTATCCTCAATTATAAACTGAGAAAATGTGCATAGATGAGCTGGGTGACATCTTCGAATTTTTAAATTTCTGTTTATGTTTTTCTTTCAATTAATTTGACACTAATAAGTTGTGACATATACTCATTGACATTGATACTTGAAACAATGCCACAGTATCTCTAAACTTAAAAATATCATCAGTTGAAGAATACTCTTTGAAATAAAAATATTAGTAGTACTTATCCAAGCTTGCTCTTATTCAAGTTGATTTAAAAATATTCAGTTAGAAATATCATCTGTAAGCATATACTTTATTAGTATAGGTTTTTCCTTGTCTGTGAAGCTAATGGCTATTTCACCATAATGTACTTAGTTTTTCTAAGTATAGTGATGTTTCATAAAGGTAATAATTAAAATGTGACATGTTCTGATTTTTCTAATGAGATACTTCCAAAGAATTGTTCAGGCCTGGGTAATTTAATTTTTAAAGTCATGTTCAGATATAAATGATGCATATAATACTTATCTATCTCTTATAATATGAAAGGAAAATATGTTCTAGAATATGTCCCACATGGAAACAATTTAATGACCCTCAAATAAAACACAAAGCCATATGCAAGAGATTTTTCCATGAAAAATATACTTCAAAAGTGTATTTCACAGATTATCTTCTACATCTGTATTCTTTGATATCCCATGAAAGTCAATTCACATGTAAATATTAAGCTTCATACAATAGTAAAATACATTTGACTACTGTTTAAATGTACAAAATAAAATAAAATATTTCTAATCTCTTCAGACTTTAAATGATTGGACTAAGCAAAAGAATTGGAAAGAACTAGTGGTTTACGTAACACTCATTCTAATGTTTGTGAAAGAATGTTTTTTTCTTTCAGACCAAAGCAGGAACGATGAGTTTACGTTCAGGGAAACTGGAGCATCTGCAACACCCCTATTAACAGCTATTCCCCTTGTCTGCAGCTAAGACTCACAGGCAAGCTTTAGAATAACAGTCTATTTCATTTTGCTATAACCGCATTTTTTTTTTAATTTGCTAATTAGTCTACTACCTAAATTTCCACATAATAGTCATGGAAAAATATGAAATAACTTGTAGAATATTTTATGTAGGCTCCTCATCTCAATTTCAACCATTTTAAGAATTTACTTATCCTGATTTAAAATAATTTGCAGTTATTTGTGTGATTACTTGTGTAATTTCAAAAAGTTATTTACACTAGAAAAATAGAAGTACTCTTATTTTAATGTTTTTCTAATATTAATGAGTATATAATAGGAATTATTAAAATGAATTTTAATTTCCATTTTCAAACATCTCCCATTGAAGGCTGAATCATGAGGAGATCATCTCCAAGCAGGTGGAGTATTTGATCTTTTTAGCAAGGCAGTGATTTTGAAATTCGGGTTTAGACAAAAAGATATTTCAAGCTCCTGAAGAACAAGTTTGAAAGATTCAGAGTAGTGAATTGCACTCTGGCATGATGCCTATGCCAGCTGGACTATGTGATTTTTGTTCTTTACTAGAAGGATAACATGACATAGCAGAAATAATACTGCCTTTTCTTTCTGGCATGGATCGAGAGAAGAGAAAATACAAGAAAACAGACAGAAGGTAAGTTGACAAAATTTTTAGTTCTCTTCTCTCATTTCTTGGTTTGCTGTTTGATGATTTGAGCTGAGGAAGAAAGCCGAGTGGTTTTGACTATACAGCACAGTGGAATACAGAGATGGGATAATTTTTATGGTAGTCCTGCACACGACATGGTGTCATAGCTTGTGGTACAGAGATGGTTGAAGGCTGTAGCAGAAACTCAGGGGTTTGTAAACAAGGGACAGTTAAGAGATGCAGGGCCTGTTTTTATAAATAAAAATGTACCAGAATGCAGCCACATCCATCGTTTTATGTAGCTGCCTTTGAACTTCAAGGGCAGAGTTAATTTTTTTGCAGCAGAAGCCATTTGCCAGCAAGTCTAAAATTAATTATTCTCTATAACTTTAACAAAAAGTTTCTAACTCCTATTCTAGAGCTTTGACAGGGCACAAGGTAAGGTCCAACCTGGCAGTCCTGAGCAAGCCTAGATAGAACAGGTCACACACTAGACCACCTCCAGAAATTGCCAGATATGGAGAGGTGTTCTTGGAGCAGACTGTGCCTCAGAAGCAGTGAAGTATGACACAGGTTTCTGCTGGCTTCCCAAGGCCGACTGTGTACATCTCTTCTCAACAACTGCGTATTGGAAGGTTTAGAAGAGATCATAAGAGTATTTACACCATGGAAACCGGCAAGTGCTAAAGCCAGATTTTTGTTTGTGTATTTTTCAGAGAGAGAATTTTCAAACCTTTAGTAGCACACCACTGCTCAGAAAATCAAGGAGGAGGCAGAGCTCACAGGGCTTCTGGTTACAAAGATCTCACTGATATCCCAAAACACGTCTTAGAGAAGTGCTAGAGGAAGAGCAGACATGTGAGTGAGTAAGCATTTTTATTTAAAAATAAGAATTACCTCCAGATGTGGTGGCTCAAGCCTGTAATCCCAGCACTTTGGGAGGTCGAGGTGGGAGGATCACGAGGTCAGGAGATCGAGACCATCCTGGCCAACATGGTGAAATCCTGTCTCTACTACTAAAAAATACAAAAATTAGCTTCGCGTTGTAGCGCGCACCTGTATTCCGAGCTACTTGGGAGGCTGAGGCAGGAGAATTGCTTGAACCCGGGAGGCGGAGGTTGCAGTGAGCCGAGATGGAGCCACTGCACTCCAGCCTGACGCCTGGCAACAGAGCGAGACTCTGTCGCAAAAAAATAAAAAAATGAAAAATAAAGAATGACTGCCCTAGCCTATTTTTTAAAACAGATGTTTAAAAGTCATTGATTTAGCTAATTGTTCATTTATATGTTTCTGTTACTCTGCAACTGGGTTCCTGAGCCAAAACAAGCCAGTTAATGAACTTGTTTCTACACGTAAGACTTTAGTAATAGAACATTTTCAGATGCATAATATTTATATGTGAATATACATTAAATTTTATTAAATGTGAAATATAATATACATAGACTTTATTCTCTTTTTTTAAAGCTTAAATATATGTAATGTCTTTCATAATATTAAATACTCTTGAAGACTGTAATTTTAAAGTAAATCCATACATTTTATCTTTTTTTCTTTTTATAGTTTTAGCAATTCCCTCCTACTCCCCGTTCTCAACATTTAAGATATGTATGCAAGAAGAAATTAGAGGGATTTACTACGATCCATGAACTGGGGGGGCTTTCCAACTTTAATTCTTAATGCACCAATTTTATAGCATCTCTTTAATACATTCATGTAGATTCACCTTTGCAGCACACAGCACACACACTTCCAGACATGCTTCAGAAGAACAAAGGCCAATATCACAATCAAAAAGTAATACATTGAAGTTCTCTGCTAGCTGAATATTATACTTTTAAACCTGCCTCTAAAGATCTGTCGATCAAGTGGCATATAAATTCCTCATCATATTTCCACACTGGGGATGAATAGCATTAATTCAATTATTTTTAACTGAAGGGCACTAAAATTCATTGAAATCTTTAAAAATTAAGGTTTCCAAAGTATTACAAAAAGTGAATATTCTATTACTGGGCTTGCCTTGTTGGAGATTTTTAGCCACTTGGAGATAGGGCTCTTTTGTACCTAGGAAAATGAGAAAAGTTCTAATAAGGCGTTCTCCAAAATGCTGCACATTTGTAGTCTGTAATTTCATAATTCATTTTTTCAAGTACAAGTTGTATATAACATCATATCTGGGCATGTAAACAAATTTACCTCTAATTATTTAATTTTAAAATCTCAATTTTTACATTTTAAAGAAAAAACTTTTAAAATTTTGACTTAAATTTACATAGTTCCAGAGCGCCACATGGCTGGGGAGGCCTCACTTGATCCCACTGGGATCAAGGAGATACTCTTTTTTTTTTCTTAAACTGTTTGCTTTTATGTTTATTTATTTATTTTTTTTAATTTTAAATTTTTATTGCATTTTAAGTTTTGGGGTACATGTGCAGAATGTGCAAGATAGTTGCATAGGTACACACATGGCAGTGTGTTTTGCTGCCTTCCTCCCCTTCACCCACACTTGGCATTTATCCCCAGGCTATCCCTCCCCAGCTCCCCCCCCGCTGTCCCTCCCCCATTCCCCCCAATAGACCCCAGTGTGAAGTAGACCCCCTCCCTGTGTCCATGTGTTCTCATTTTTCTCACCCGCCTATGAGTGAGAATATGCGGTATTTCCTTTTCTGTTCTTGTGTGAGTTTGCTGAGAATGATGTTCTCCAGATTCATCCATGTCCTTACAAAGGACAAAAGCTCATCATTTTTGACTGCTGCATAATATTCCATGGTGTATATGTGCCACATTTTCCCAGTCTAGTCTATCATCGATGGGCATTTGGGTTGGTTCCAGGTATTTGCTATTGTAAACAGTGCTGCAATGAACATTCGTGTACATGTGTTCTTATAGTAGAACGATTTATAGTCCTTTGGATATATACCCAGTAAAGGGATTGCTGGGTCAAATGGAATTTCTATTTCTAGGTCCTTGAGGAATCGCCACATTGTCTTCCACAATGGTTGAACTAATTTACACTCCCACCAACAGTGTAAGAGTGTTCCTATTTCTCCACATCCTCTCCAGCATCTGTTGTTTCCACATTTTTTAATGATCACCATTCTAACTGGCGTGAGATGGTATCTCAATGTGGTTTTGATTTGCATCTCTCTAATGACCAGTGATGATGAGCATTTTTTCATGTGTTTGTTGGCCTCATGTATGTCTTCTTTTGTAAAGTGTCTGTTCAAATCCATTGCCCATTTTTGAATGGGCTTGTTTGTTTTTTTCCTGTAAATCTGTTTGAGTTCTTTGTAAATTTTGGATATCAGCCCTTTGTCAGATGGGTAAACTGCAAAGATTTTTTTCCCATTCTGATGGTCTTAATGTAATTTAGAATCCCAGGTAGTTGGCCAGGTGTGGTGGCTCATGCCTACAATCCCAGCACTTTGGGAGGCTGAGAGGGGTAGATCACCCGAGGTGAGGAGTTCAAGATCAGCCTAACAAACATAGTGAAATACACCCTTTACTAAAAATATAAAAAATTAGACAGGCATGGTGGCAGGCATCTGTAATCCTAGCTACTCAGGAGGCCGAGGCAGGAGAATCCCTTGAACCCAAGAGGCAGAGGTCGCAGTGAGCCGAGATCACACCATTGCACTCCAGCCTGGGTGATGAGAGCAAAATTCTATCTCAAAAAAAAAAAAAAAAAAAAAAAAGAAATCCCACATAGTTAACAAAGACAAATGCATGCAAATTTCGACTTTGAAGTTTTGCTTAAAATTTTCTTTCTCATATTTCAAAAACTTAGAATTTTCTTCATATTGTTTTGTAATTTAACCCTGTATATAGTAAATGTTTTCTTGGAAGTCTCCCAAACAGAAGGCTCTCAGACCTTGATATCAATGATCATCATTCTAATCTAACAAGCTTACAACTGTAAATGCTGTGACATTCTAAATTCTTCAAAAGTAACACAAATCCTCTCTTTGTAAATGAGATCACCCAACAAGTTAGTAGACTATCCAACATTTTAAAATTCTCTGCATCCATTAAATGCCCCTTTGTTAAACTTAATCTGCATTTCAAACATAATATTTATTATACTCCCTTGGACCTGTTGTACTCTGGGTGTAAGATAGTGGTCCAGGAAAGGGACAAGTTCTATATTTTTGCCAAGACATCTTAATCATTACAGAGGAGTTTTTCTTTTTGTTTTGGTATCTATGACTACTTCTCTGTGTGTGTGTGTATGTTTTTTTTCTCTCTCTCTCTTTCACATTTTTTGCTATGGTTTCTTATTAATATTTTCAGGCTCTCCACATGTAAGGGGATCAATTTATGATAATGTGTCTTTTATAATCCCCATCTTCTACAAAATACAGTGTTTCCATCTGTTTATAAAATTTGTTCAGGTTGTTGCTTAGATTGGGAGGGTAAGGATGGTTTCAGGATAAAACTGTCCACTTCAGATCATCAGATAATACTAATAGATGCTCAGAAGGAGCGCACAAGCTAGATACCTCGCGTGTGCAGTTCACAAAAGGGTTCTCACTCCTGTAAGAATCTAATGCTGCCACTGATCTGACAGGAGTCGGAGCTCAGGCAATAATACTGGCTTGACAGCAGCTCACCTCCTGCTGTGCAGTCCATGGCCTGGGGGTTGGGGACCCTGAGGTCTTAGACAATTCAGGATATATAGTATTCCAGGAGCCATCAAGAGAAAGTGGAGCTCTTGTTTAATCTTGTGGGGTTATCAGATCTACTACTTAGCATACATTAAAAGATTAAACATATTTAACTTAAGCTGAGCGTGGTAAGGTTTTCTTTCAAAACTTTAGACAGCAGAGCACACACAGAAAGTTCGTAAAACAGAGGGACCAAATTAGAGCACATAGAAAAAAAATGCCTTGTTCTCTTTTCCATGTTCTCCTGCTCTCCTTCTCTCGGTTGGTCTATCACTCATTCTCTCTCATTGTCTATCTGTCTTATGCTCTATCTCCTTAAGAAAGGTTAGGGTAAAAGAGAGACCAGGCAGAGAAACAGACTGAATCTATGATCCCTACTTGAAATGACAAAATCTTTTCTGAATAGAGGACAATGCAGACATAAAACTTTGTGGCGAGTTGTGGCGGTTCACGCCTGTACGTTGGGAGGCCAAGGCAGGTGGATCATGAGGTCAAGAGATCGAGATCATTCTTGTCAACATGGTAAAACCCTATCTTTACTAAAAATACAAAAATTAGCCAGGTGTGGTGGCACATGCCTGTAGTCTGAGCTACTCAGGAAGCTGAGGCAGGAGAATGGCTTGAAGCCAGGAGGCAGAGGTTGCAGTTAGCCAAGATCGGGCCACTGCACTCCAGCGTGGTGACAGAGTGAGATTCCATCTAAAAAAGAAAAAATAAAGATGAAAAAAGAAATATATCTTTACAATAAAATCTTTTGGCTGGCAAGAAGAGATAAGGATGAATATTGAGAAAAGGATGCCTACCAATCAATCCTGTAGCCTACCTCCACTGTCCAGAGATTCATACTTTTGCTGATACTTCCAAGAATTTGCCAAACTCTTGCAAAAAAAGACAATAGATCAGATGTTTTTAGAACATGGATTTTGTCATTTAATTAAGAGATAGAAAGTGGTGGTGAGTTTAATCAGCAGCCTGAAGCATATGATTACCACTGACAATTACGATGAATGTAAACATTTTAAACAAAATTCTCCTGTGTTTGGATAATTACTTCATGTCAAAGTTTTAACTACATTAAAAATTCCTTATGCAAATACCTTCTACATACATCTTTATAAAACCTCTGATTATTTCTATAAGTGAGATTATTAAAAGTAGAGAGGCGGCTGGGGGTGGTGGCTCATGGCTGTAAGCCCAGTACTTTGGGAGGCTGAGGCGGGTGGATCACGAGGTAAAGAGATCGAGACCATCCTGGTCAACATGGTGAAACCCCATCTCTACTAAAAATACATAAAAATTAGCTGAGCATGGTGGTGCGTGCCTGTAATTTCAGCTACTCAGGAGGCTGAGGCAGGAGAATTGCCTGAACCCAGGAGGTGGAGGTTACAGTGAGCCAAGATCACGCCATTGCACTCCAGCCTGGGTAACAAGAGCAAAACTTCATCTCGAAAAAAAAAAAAAGTAGAGAGGCAAACTGTGTGTGAGCTCTTGAGACAGACACCATGGTGTTGAAATCTGGCTCTAATATGTATCAACTGTGAACCCTGAGTTCATTTACTGAACCCCTCGGTACCCCAGTTTTCTCATCTGTAGAAGATAAATGAAAATAACTACATCACAGACTTGTAAAATTATACAGGTTAATATTTACAAAGCATGTAGAGTAGTAATTTGACCACAGTATAAATAAGTCAAAAGCATATTTTAGTATTTTAATATATGTTACTGAAACATGTTCCAGAAATTGGTTACAGTAGTGTTACCTTTGTAATAGATTTTTGAGATGGTCTTTCTGTTGCTCAGGCTGGAGTGCAGTAGTGTGGTCATAGCACACTATAGCTTCAGACTGCTGGGCTCAAGTGATCCTCCTACCTCAGCCTCCTGAGTAGCTGGGACTACAGGTTTGTGCCACCACACTTAGAGACAGGGCCTCACTATATTGCCCAGGCTGGTCTCAAACTCCTGGCCTCAAGCTTTTCTCCTGTCTTGGCCTCCCAAGTGCTGAGATTACAGTTGTAGTTGTAATTGGTTTCAACAAGCTAAATATAAAGGACCCATTTTCAACATCCTTAACGCCCTTTATATGTTCATTTTTATTCTCCTTTTACAATATGGTAGAAAATATAATTATGTTCACATTTGCAAATCTTGGTTTTTAATAGTTTTTCTTTCATAATTTTTTCTTTACACGTTTTTTTTTTCATTTGCAGTACTATTTATTGTAAAATTTGTCAAAATAATAAAAGAGGTACAAATATTTTTTATTGCTTTTAGTTTTTTTATAAATTTCCAACTTTTATTTTAAGTTCAGGGGTACCTGTACAGGATGTGCAAGTTTGTTACCTGGGTAGATATGTGCCGTGGAGGTTTGCTGCACAGGTCATCCCATTACCTAGTATTAAGTCCAGCATCCATTAGCTATTCTTCCTGAACCTCTCCCTCCTCCCACTCCCCACACTCTGACAGGCCCCAGTGTATGTTGTTCCCCCCATGTGTCCATTTAGCTCCCACTTATGAGTGAGAACACGCGGTATTTGGTTTTCTGTTCCTGCATTAGTGTGCTAAGGATAATGGCGCCCAGCTCCATCCATGTTCCTGCAAACAACATGATCTCATTTCCTTTTATGGCTTTGTAGTATTCTGTGGTGTGTATGTGCCACATTTTCTTTATCCAGTCTATCATGGATAGGCTTTTAGGTTGATTCTACGCCTTTGATATTGTGAACAGTGCTGCAATGAACATATGTGTGCATGTGTCTTTATAACAGAATGATTTATATTCCTTTGGGTATATACCCAGTAACGGGATTGCTGGATGGAGTGGTATTTCTCCCTCTAGGCATTTGAGGAATCGCCACACTGTCTTCTACAATGATTGAGCTAATTTACACTCCTACCAGCAGTGTAAAATCATTCTTTTTTCTCCACAACCTCACCAGCATCTGTTATTTTTTGACTTTCTAATAATGGCCATTCTGACTGGTGTGAGATGGTATCTCATTGTGGCTTTGATTTGCATTTCTTTGCTCTTTGCCCGTTTATGGGAAATTTACGTGGGTTTTTAAAAACATATTATTCTGTAAAACTCTTTGACTTTAGCAATGATATGTAATTACTCATCAAATGAATGGCAAATATTTTTGGAGCATTTTTTTTTTTAGATCTTTTTATCATGTCATTAAACCATATATATATATATATATATATTTTTTTTTTTTTCTTTGTGATCTCTCTTTTCCTTCATGATTTCACTTTTATCATTAGGTATATTCTGATCTCCATATTAAATATACATTTATTTAAATTTATTTTTGGCTTCAAGTTTTTCAATTAATTATGCTAATCTCTCTGGAATTTGTGCAATAATAAGACATGAGATTAAAGCATACCTTAATTGTCTTCTAATTAAGCTGTTATCACAACCTCTCTGATGTTTTATTTAATCACTATCATTTGTTTCTATCTTATCATGACTGTCTCATTAAGTTGTGTACCAATTCAATCTCATTTCTAAAGGTAAAATAAAACTTTTTAACATTATTATAGCTTTGTAGAATATAATTTGATTCCTGAAAAGAATAATTTTTTTTCTCATTCTTTTTCCTTTTCTTTAACTTTTTTTTTTTTTTTTTTTGAGATAGAGTCTTGCTCTTCTTGCCCAGTCTGGAGTGCAATAGCATGCTCTTGGCTCTCCACAACTTCCTCCTCCCGGTTTCAAGTGATTCTCCTGCCTCAGCCTCCCAAGTAGCTGGGATTATAGGCATGTGCCACCAAGCCTGGCTAATTTTTTGTATTTTTAGTAGAGATGAGGTTTCTCCATGTAGGTAAGGCTGGTCTTGAACTCCAGATCTCAGCTGATTTGCCCACCTAGCGCTCTGAAAGTGCTGGGATTACAGGCATGAGCCACGGCGCCTCGCCCTTTCCTTTTACTTTCAAACTCCTTTCCTTACCCGTAGGCTAGTGTCCTAATCCTGTTCCTCTTAAGACCTGAAGTTCTCTGTCCTTGAAGATTTCTGAAAATATTTGCCTTTCTCATTAACAACAACAACAACAACAACAATAATAATAAAAGGCAGAGAGAGATAAGCAGACAGAGATCAGCATTTTTAAATGTTGGATTTGACTTAATTTTATGAATATAGGCTGCCTGATCTACAGGATGACTGTCCTGTGACTAAGAGAATGAAGCTGACCCAGATTCCTGAATTGCTGAGAAGCGAAATTATCTAACCCTTGAACCATCCCTACTATTGATATATTTTAATACTGAATAATTCAAACCAACAATAATACATCCAGCTTTTAAGAACATCCTAACTGGTTTATTTACAGGTTTTATTAAATTGACATGTCTTTACTGAGCCAGCATTTGATTTAATTTTGCCCCTGATTTCTACCAAGTAAAGACCAACGTTCTTAGATCAACTTTAGGTTCTCTCCCTTATCTTATTTCCGGACTCATTTCTGGCTGTGTTTTTTGTTTGTTTGCTTTTAATGGAGTTGCGTATTTGGACTTACCTCCTTTCAATTCCATATAGATTTATTTGTCATCCAAACAGCCATTTCTAGCTAAGACATCCTTTCTACTCATTCCTTCCTATTGAAATTATCTCTGGTCTTTAAGAACAGTCATGCGTTCCAATAATTTATGAACACACTCCTTACAGAATAACGAAATACAATTGTTATACTAACAGAACATTATTGGAGTCCGCTTACTCAGCTCAGTAAAACGAGGTATCTACATGGAGGTTTGCAGCAATAGAAGGAAAGGCATTTATTGCAAGGAACCCAGCGATGAGAAACAGGCAGCTAAGTGCTCAAACCCTAACCTTCCCAATGGCTTGCAGGCAAGTGTTTTTAAAGGCAGGTATAAATTTCAGGAAAGCGGAAGCTACAGGCAAAGTCATAAATAAGTACATGGAGATTACATATTGGTTTAGGCCTAAAAGGGTGGGATATTTTGAAGCAGGGATGGTGGGGCTTACAGGTGGTAGATAGATTCTAAGATGTTCTGATTTGCAGTTAGTTAAGGAAGAGAAATATTGTTTAAAAATTTGGGGTCAGTAGAAAAATGTTAACTGGCTGGGGGTGGGGACTGATTTCTCCAATCCCCTTAGGAAGAAATTTAGGAAAAAAGACAATGGTTAAAATTCATCTTCACTTAGCCCTTATCTGTGCCCATGCATGCTTTGGTGAAGGTCCTCACTGGAGGTCCAAGTTTCTGAAAGGCAACTCCGGGACATAGGTTAAGTTGTTAGCTTTAGTTTCTATGAGGAAAGCAAATTATCTCCAGAACTCTAACTTCCTTGGCTATTGTTGTAAGTGACTATTACCACGTTGTTTAACAAGCTATTTATTTAGTTCTGGGGCTAGCTCGGTACCTTAAGTTATCCTTGAGGAACTCATGATTTTTTTTTATTTCCATGCTTGGAGGGCTTCAGGTTCCTAAAAAAGGGATCCTTGCTCTATTTTACAATGTCTCTTTACCCTGAACACCAACAGCATCTGGCTTCTATCATTCAAATGACAATTTCACATAAGAGGACTAAAACCATTACACACAGACACTGTTTGTTGTCTAAGTTAAGGTGAATTTACTACTCCACTGTTTGCAATTGACAAGAATTTAATTGTCCAGAAGCTTTTAACACAGGAAGATGAAGAAGTTGCAGGGGCCAAGGGGAAGCTTCTCCTTTGCCCTCTGAAGGTTCACTGAAAATGAACTGACAACAAACAGATTTATAAACGAAAGGGAATACAGATTTATATAACATGCAGAGACTGAGAAAATCAGAGAAGAATGATTATTCAATAACCCAATGAGTTCCAGAAGCTTATATACTTTCCTTCATAGGGAAAGAGGGATAGGTGAGGCATGTAGGCATAAATGATTTTCAGGGGAAATGAATGAACCCCAAAACAATGAAAACAATGACCTGAGACAAAATCTTTCTGAGCACTGAAGGAGGTGACTGGTAGGTGAAGGGCTGAACTTCACTGGGAACAAAGGTTTTCTTATGCAGGTAAAGCCTCCCAGGTAATCTCCCAGTGAGATGCTCTAAGAAGAACAGATACAAGTATGTCTGAGTATGGGGAAAACTCCCAGTCTCCTCTTCTCCTGTGGGTAATCTTTCCCAGTTATTTGATGAGATCCCCAGGGAGGTGATGTTAAGACAATAGCATTTCTTTTGGAAAGAAGTTTTCTTAGATAAGAAAATTCCAAGAATGGTTTATCTCACTGCTTTCCTAAAGAAGATCAGAGACAGGGAGGTGAGGGAAGGTCAGAGAGAGACCTTTAAACACCTTTTTTATCTCAGCATGTCAAAGTGTCATACTCGTGGGTATTGTTTTCTGAGCCAGCACTGTAATAACTTTACGGTTTGCTTAAAAACTTCCTGACTGTCCATTTATCTGAACAATAGATGAGTCTACTTTACCTCCTCTCACAGAACAATACATGCTGAAATCAGCTGAATAAACAGATCTTTGTAGTTCAAGATTTACTTAAAGCTGTTCTTTCATTGTGTTCATGAATTCTAAACTATTATATAACAATCTTTGCCCAGTTCCAAACAGGCCCTGTGCATTGGAAGCACTGGGAAAATATAATTAAAGACAAAATCATCTCTCAACGTAGAGTTTCTTTCTTCAAAGGTAGTAGGGGAAGACACAACTTTCATTATTGAATAAACATTAAGCCAGAATGTGATGTGCGTTAGAGACAATCAATTAAAAGATTGCAAAGATAGAAAGAAATCTCACCCTTTTATTTAGTCAGGAACACACATATCATTATACACATATATTCCTTGACTTCTAATGTGGTTACTTTCCAATAAATTCATCATAAGTTGGAAATATTAAAACTCAAAAATGCACTTACTACGGCTAACCTGTTAGCAGTTGTGAATCGGTATGGGTCTGCAGCAACCTCAGTTATGCATCCTCAGAAGAAAGAATTCCACTGAAGGGTATGGGGCAGAGTGAAAGATGGAGACAAGTTTTAGAGTAGGAGTGCAAGTTTATCAAAAATGTTAGGGCAGGAATAAACGGAAGTAAAGCATTCTTGGAAGAGGGCCAAGTGGAAAACCGGAGACAAGTGCACAGCTTGGCCTTTGACTTGGGGTTTTACACATTGGCAATCTGTACACGCAGTAGCCTGCCAGCGCTTGGGAGGAACTGCATGTGCAGTGTGTTTACTGGCGAGGTGCGCATGCTTACTTAAGACATTCTTCCTTTACTAATCAAGTATTCCTAGAAGAAGTCCATATCCCAGTTAAATGTGGCCATTTTGCCTCTTAGTGAAACGTTTAAACCCACTCACCTAGCTCCTGAGATTTCATCAAGAAGCAGCTGATTACTAGCTTTAGGTGTTTCTATCTGTTGGGAGACTGCCGTTCCCTGGTACCAGCTGTGACCAATTATTATTTTAGAAAGGTCATGTAGCAACCCCCTGACCATCACCTGATGATTGCCAGACATTCCCGTTTGGAGTTTGGGGGGCTTTCTCCTGTCCTGCTCATGTCTGACTGGCTATCTATCGAATCATAGCCTAGTCTAACCTACCTTAAATGTACTCATATAACTTACATTAGACTACCTTCGCACAGAACATTTTAAAACCAAGCCAACTTTATAATAAAGAGTTGAATATCTCATGTAATTTATTAAATACTGCAGTGAAAATGAAAAACAGAATGTTTATATGAGTATTCACCGTTAATACACACATATCAAAGTCAAAAAACTGTCAGTTAAACTGTCGTAAGTCAGGGAACATTCCCACGTTTCGAGATAAACAATAACTAGTTCTGAAATCAGAGAACTTGACAGCATCATTTGTCACACATAGTTTTTCTTGACTTTACCTGATAATTGGGGTTACCTTTAGATAAAGAAGAAACAAACTTTTCATATCCTTATGACAAGAGGTAGTTTTGCAACTTGAAATGGGATGCCCACTAAAGATACTCTCCTAACTTTCTACTGAAGAGAAAGTGGTGCTTCCTCCCTTGGTGTTCACCTTTCAAAGAGGTGGTTCCCAGTCCTTTAGAAATACATTCCTAGATCACAAAGCTGACAAAATGCCACGCTGGTCTTCAAAATGATTTATATACATTTCAAAGAGAGAGGTAATTACTTAAAATTACATGTTTAATAAACAAAATGCTCAAAGTAAAAGGAGGGGAGGGAAATAAATCTCTTCCTTTATTTTCAACATGTAAAATTTGCCTCTTACTCTTAAATTGTGTTTGTCCTCAGAAAAGATCCATCTTAAATGAGATCTTCCAAATCTTCTGAATATACTGCCGCTGATGTCTCCCATCTGCAACTCTACTAAGATGGTCAAGGTAGTAGTTGCCCCTATTGCAGAAAGAGTAAATTTGAGTTTGATTTATACACAGGTTATTTGATGGTATTTTTAGCCTCTGTTGCTGGAAATAAACAACTACTATCTTATATTAATTTTTGAAACTATCATATACCCTCTAGTAGGTTGCAAGCTACTATAGGGTAGAAAGTATTTTTGTGTCAATTTCTACTTTTTAAATTTTCTCTTGTGGTTAACGTACCCCATACTCACTTGACAATCAGTGAATAAACATGCTTCAGTAGTCACAACAATGCCTTGTCCATATTTTGTGATGTGAATGGGATAAAATTAACTGACTGTCTCTGGTAGACAATTTATAATTATCTTTCATTACTCTGAACACAATTTGATCATAAATACAAACAAAATAGTATCTCTCATTTAGTACAAACTGAGAAAAATGACTGAAACAATCAAGTACAACATATCTTCCATAAATTTGTATTATTTTGTCATATCTACACTAAAATACATGCAAATTGCAGGTTTTAACAGACAGGAATTACTAGATTTTTTAATATACTTTTGAAATTACTTCTCACTCATTATGAATCCTTTCTAGTCCCGAGCCTTGTGATTATTGACTGGTTCTTCATTTTCTAAAAGAATATGCTTTTTATAAAGCATCAGAGATGCCTAAGCCTGCATTCCTCTAAAAATGACCTCCCAGGAGAGATGTTAAGCCATTTTCATTCCTAATTAACCCCCTTCCCAGGCATTGTACAGTTTCTCAATCATCATAAATACCACCGATCTCTTATTTTCTTTAAACATGCCAGAGAGCAAGGGGTCCTGCTGTTAGCAGACAAAAGCAAGATGCTAATACAAAGTTAGCCATGACCTCTATCCTCTATCAGAGTCATCAAGCAGTAGCTACTTCAGGATCAGAGATGAAATAGCAATACTTAAAGTGGTAATAAAAACTATGTTCCAATTAGAAAAAAAAGGATATTGCAAATTTTTTATTTGATACTCTCATTTAAATTGCAGGAAGCCTACTGAAATTGCTCAAGAACAGGTTAGAAGGTTTATTTGACCTATACATTGCAATTGTCAAATATATTCCAAGATAGGCAATTAAAGTGGGCTGGCAAATAGTTGGCATTCAATGAAAATATCACTCTTAAATGAAGTAAGACATTTACTTAATTCCAAAAATACTTGGCAGCCTTAGTCACATGTTTTTTGCCTAGGTGCTAGACATTCTCCTGAGTCATGTTTGATTTTATATTTCTAAAATTTAGTAACCTTTCCATTTCAGACAGAAACCTTTTCTTCAACTTAGGTAACTACTTCCAGATGAATTAATGATGCCTGCTATTCTTCCTAGATATAAAGGAATAAGAAAGTAACAAGCATACTATGCTATGCTTTATTATATTTTGAAAGATTAACAAATTAAGATTAAAATATAAACATCAGAAAGATGTACTCTAAGCTCAGAAAGAGAATGATCCCTTTTCTGTTCATCATAAGGGTCACAGCCAACACTCCTCTAACAAAAGTCAGGTTAACAACAGAAAAGCATAACAAATTTATTAACATATATAAGCATAATAACCATATAGAAAAGTTGCAAACTCAGAGAAGGGCCAGATAAATGACACTTAAATAACCTTTTCATTGGGGTGAGGAAAGTGGGGGGTATTACAAATGAATGGGCTGAAAGACCAATGGTTTGTAAATGATTTCTCTTTGGTTGCTGAATGGGGCCAAATGACAAAGAGTGGCTTGGAGACAAGTTTTAGGAATGTGAGGGGCGGAACTGCTTTGTGAACCAAGGTTATCTTAATTATGCAAATACATTCTTCCAGGTAATCTCTAGGAACTCAGAAAAACAGAGGAAAAACCTATCTGGTCATGGTGATCATTTCCAGTTTCTTCTCTTCACCACTGGTTAGGCTTTTGCTGCTTATTTGATGAGATACCTAGGAAGGGGTCATAAGAAAAATTGTTTTTCTCAGATATAGGTGATGGGGAGGAAGACAGCACATCACACTGCCATGTGTGTACCTATGCAACGATCTTGCAAGTTCTTCACATGTACCCCAAAACCTAAAACGCAAGAAAAAAAATTGAAGAAAAAGATTATTTCTTTCAGAAAGAAGTTTCCTGAGTCAGAGAGAACCCCGCCCAATTCTTTGGGGACAAAACAAAAGAATCAGAGTGATAGGGAGACAGGAAAACCTTCAAGAGAGCTGTTGATTCTGAGATTTATTTCTGAGACCTTTCAATTTTTGTTATTTCAAAGTACTTATCATGCCAAAGCACCAGATTTTGGGGTATCATTTTCTGAGCCAACAATTTTTTTCTGAGAGTATATAATGGGATCATCTAAATTATTCTGGAACTTGAGCAAAAATTTCATAGAAAAAGTGATGTAGGTTCTGAGAAATAAAGATTTAGGCAGTATTAGTGAGGCAAAGTGTGGTGGACCTGAAGTGTTCCAGCAGTTGGAGGCTCTGCGATGGGTGAAAATTTTGAGGAACAAATAGGAGACCCAAGGGACCTGGATGCTGATGGTGGCATGGAATGCATCCAGAGAAAGATACAAAGCCAAGGCTGTATAGGACATTTGAGGTTGATAAAAATTCTTTGCTTGGCCAAACTTCAGCCAAGTCTCTCACTCTCATGTTAGACCCATCTGTAAAAAACAGTTTTGGCAAAGAACCCAGCTAAGTCAGTTTAGCAAGAACACTAATCCTTGATATCTGATCAGGTTTCTCATCTTCCACTATCCCCCAAGTAATGTCTAATCATCCTGGCCTGCCTTCTGTGAAGTTTCTCAGTAAGGTTTTATCTACTGACCCCCACCCTGTCCCTTGCTGTAAATTTCCACTTGCACATGCTCTATTCTAAGTTGAACCCAATCTTTATCCTCCACTTGCAAGATTCTGTTGCAGTGGTCCCTGCAGTTATCATGATAGCCCTGAATAAAGTCATCCTTACTTTGCTTTAACAAATATCATTAAATAATTATTTTAGTGAGATTATATGGAGGATAGCATATATCCTACAAGCAAGTAAAATGTCTGAAAGTTCTAAATAGCACTTGATGAGTAATGTTAAAGCAAATCAGAGCTGGACAATAGTGAAAGTGGTGAAGTCGGATTTACTCAGAGCTATCGCAATAGGGAAAGGGACCTCAGTTTAGAACTGGGCCCAAATCTGAATACAACAGAAAGAGTGAGGATTCACAGCCAAGTGGGTCAGGGTTGGTGGATCAAATATTTCTAAGCAGAAACATCACGCTGAAGGGGAGACTCGGGCTCCACTAATTAGGTTGAATTCTTTGCTGAAGGTGGGTCAGGATGATCAGATATCACTCAGGAGGTAGTGGGGTATGCGAACTTTGATCCTGTATTGAAAGTGATCAGGTATCAAGGGTGGTGAAGTCTCCTAAGCTGACCTAGCAAGATTTTTTTTATTTTTTGAAATAGGATCTCTCTCTGTCACCCAGACTGGAATTCAGTAGCACAATCATAATTCAAGGCAGCCTTAAACTCTTGGGGTCAAGGGATTCTCCCACCTCAACCTCACAAGTAGCTGAGACTACTTGCTGGATGTGTGTCACAACGCCCTGCTAATTTTTTATATTGTTTTAAAGACAGGGTTTCATTTTGTTGCCCAGGCTTGTATTTATCTCCTGGGCTTAAGCGCTCTTCCTGCCTTGGCCTACTAAAGTGTTGGGATTGCAGGAGTGAGACAACACACCCAGCCAAGATTCTTGCTACAATTAAGCAATGCGGGTTCAATAATCATCGATTCTAAGGTTAAAGCTTAGAGGGCTTACAGGAGCCTGACAGAGTTTGGTCAAGGGTAGTTTTGTTGGTACTAAAATATATGATATGAGTTTTAATAAGGTTTTAATTTAAAGATATACAAGTATCCAAACACTAAATAGAAATCATAATCCTGGAAGTTCACATGCTTCCTCCAGGGAAGAGAACCAAGATAAATGGTAAGGTGAGTAGGTAGATATCAGAGAGATGCAGAAAGGAACTTGCCCAGTTGCATGGCTAGCTCTCTGGAAATACCTCTTTTTGAGTCAGGAGCAAGCATTTGGAGGGGGCTCCTGAAAACCTAAATGAATTTTGTCTATTGTATTATTGCGCAATGAAAATCCTAAATCGTGTTACTAAGTCAATTGAACCATTGTGATCATATTTTTAATATTCAATACCTAGATAACCACTCTAAAAATTACTTTTTGGTTCATATACATATAAATATCTATATGAGACTTAAAGTAGCATGATTCATTTTCAAATGTAGCTTGTTAAGCCAATCTCAGATTTACAGTTGGACAGAAAAGGAAAATATGAAGAACTCATTTTTCTGTAAAATATCATCTTAATCTAGAAAGCTGATGCCACTCAGTTTGGGATAAAAAGCAAAATAAGTAAATTGAATCAATGAATCACTGAATTACTGAAATGAGCCACATTGTCATATACTTTAGTGTCTGTCCATCTTAAAACTCCTCTTTGTAGCAATAGATAAATTTGCGTGTTTTAGAAGATGAGTTAAATGATCTAAAGACAGAGAATTTACAGGTTAAATAAAAACAAACATACAATCCTCTATTGTAAGCTACTTACTATCTAGAAGTTATTAAATAAAGTAACTGTATTGAAAGTTATTTCTCAGAAAAGGAGAAGGAAAATTTGCTACAATGCTCACCTGTCATTTTGAAATAAACTCTTATTCCCGAAACTTTGGCTCTGGTGACATTAAGATTGAAAGAAATGTCACTGATGTCTCTCCCCTCTGGACCACAGGTCTTAGGTCATATAGTTCAAATATAGCCTTTCCCAGTAGCTGACAGTGCTATTCTCTTACTGAATAAGATACTGCTACTACTGTTACACAAACTGATAAATACTTAAATTGAGATCTAAACATCTGGTTAAACACTAGAGATAACTGTAATATTGCTTTCTGCCACTTTGTTTTTTTTTTTTTAATACTCAGATCGATATTGACACCAATTTCTAAGCACATGAGCTCAGAGTCAATGAAAGTTTAAAAGATTTCCCATTAACAAATTGAAATTTAAATATGTACTAACATATTGCAATGTGAGAGTGAAAACAGTGCATATATGCTTCTTTTTCTAGTTCCTATCAAGAGCACTCTGAGAGAAAAACACATCCCACCATATACACAATAAGTCGTAAGACTACAGGAGCTAGAAACAGAAGAATATACTATAGGTTGGCTATGCTATATCACTGTGCATTTCATAAAGCCCTAAGATGGTAAAGATTACCAACTTCCTTCGAGTTTTAGTCTATTTCTTTTTGTTCTCCATCATGCAGTCTTCTCTCTAATCAGAATTATTTCTGTATTTTATCTCTAATAAGCCAAATTTACACCCATCCCTTGCCTTTGCAATTGCTCTTATTTTTGCTTTAAATATATTTTTCTTCATTTTCTTCTTATTTAGATGCTGATTATTCACAATATAGCTTAGGTTTCACCTGTTCTACCAATTTTTTTCTGATTATTTCTTCTTTATTGAAAAAGAAAACATTCATTTTTGTTATAGTAAATAAACTCTAGGTGTTTACTGAAGGTGTTGAGTGAAGGTGAGTTAGAGGTCAGCTCTGGGTTAATTGGGGTCTACTGGATCAGGCTGGATTTGATTGCACTGATTGGCTCCACGTATCTTCTAGTTCCAGAACACAATCTAGGACTGACTACTACCTGGGACGTATTACTCTTAAGGCAAATGCCTGAAATATATTACATAGTTACACCCAAATATCCTTCTTGAACTGTCCTGTTCAATGTCAGTTCTACTCTTATTTCATTCCCAAACAAGTAATTTAATGAAATTGTACTTTACTTTCTGTGAGATACTATTTTATAATACTCTTAAAGAAGAGAGAATCAATATTCAAATACTAATGCCAATTACCCAAATCTGTGCTCTTGACTGTACATAATTGATTTCTCCCTGCATGAAAAATACACTCACTACTTCCCCAGGAATAAAGCAAATGGCTCTTTCAATCAAATCCTGTAGCTCATTATCTCAATGGGGCCCAGATGCAGCTCTTTTTGATCTGAAACATGAAATAATAATCTAAGAATATTCTCTATTTCTGATATTTGATTGTGAAACAGGGATACTAAAATAAACATTTCAGTCAACTAGAGGAAGAGGAGATGATATGCAAAGTCACTGCTCCATTGCAATTAATCTCTCTGTGACAATTGAAAGACTGCCATCTCCGAATGCAGGAAATGTTTCTTGATTAGACCCCAGTTACAACCACTGCCTGTTGATTACCCATCCTTATTTCTCAAAACTTTGTCTCTTCTCTCTGGGAGGCTCTTGTTCTTCACCTTCCTTGGCCATATCAGAAAGGCATGTGGAGCATATGTCAATCATGGCAGATGAGCAACTTTGCCTGTTTTCTGTCACTAGGAAATTGAAGGCCTAAGGATTACTTGCCTTCTAGTTATTAGACTAGGCTTAGAGCATTTTGGAAAATATATACCTTGCAAAACCTTTTTGGCTTTTACCTATTTGATTTTAGTCAACTCCTTATGCCAATAGTCACACCCACAATTATTTTGGAGACATATAATATCTCTTGTCTAAACTTTGTGATAGGTATGGTGATGTTAACAGGCTTCTTTGAGATCACATATTTGGTCTCTTTTCCTTGATCATAAGTAAATGAGAAATCTTAGCAAGGAGCTTCATGACCTCTCACCACTACTGTCTCAATTTGATGTTTGTCCCAGAGTTTATCTTCATTGGCTTTTGTGGCCCATGTCTTTTCTCAGGTTTACTTCTTACTGATTGGAGTTCCCTGCATCTTTCAAATGCACAAGTCCTGAATTGTGAGGCTTCCCTTCTTGTCTCTTTCATCTCTGATTGCCCACAGCTTAACTTTTTTACAAATTTGTCTCTTTCCTGTGGTATCATAGCAAATACAGCTAATAACAAAGCTAGGGACACAGATTCATTACATCCATTACCTAATTTTAGGCAAAACGTATTAGAAATATTTTGGCTTGAATACATGGATTGTCATTTGTCTAAACTTTCTTCAAGGTTTTCATACCACCTGTCAGCCCAAAGGCAGTCACACCTGTTGATTTTAGATGTGCTATCGTAGCATGCTTACTGTTGTATTAACTTCCATATGAGTCCTGCAATTACTACAGTCTGAAAATATCAGCATTTTACAACAACACTATGTCTCACTCATGGTACAATAAGGATGACAAGTTGGCAGCTGTGCTGCTCAGCTCTGTTCCCCCGTGTCTTCCCATTTTTGGACTGAATGAAGCAGCCCCTATCTGGAACATGGTATTCTGTCCTGGAAGAATACAGAAATAAGAGAAGGGCTGAGTCAGACCATGCAGTCATATTTAAAATTCTGTTCTGACATAAATATCACATTCACTCACAATCCATTGATCAAAGCACACTGCATGATAAAAAGCTAAAAACCAATGAGATAAGTGCATAATTTCTTCCCACAGAATGTCTGAAAAAGTTGTACGATAGTGGGTGGGAATGCGTAAGTCTACTACAAGGGAGTATGTATGGTGCAATAATCTATTCAATCACTATTTCCTTCAATGTTATTTCTCTTTATGTACTAAATTTTTCATTTTTTTTTACTTCAAACTTTTGTTCCAGGTTAGTAAACGCTGGCTTTCCAAATAGATTGTGACTACTTTGATGCTAACTCAGTATCTTCTACAACTTTCAGTATATTTCAGAGACTGCATATAACACATTTATTTTCCTGAGGATTTGTTAGTTGTATTCCAATCATATTGGTGGATGAACTCAATATTCCTGAAGGATTTCTGCTTACACATGGAAAAGCAATTGTTTCTCAAATATTCTGATTCATAAAATATTAGAGTTGCTATGTTCTTATCAGTTGCTCGAGGTGAAATAAATGCTAACTGATATTTTTTTTACAAGCCTGTATATATTTCAGTTAAAACAATTGCAACTAAAAATTGACTGCTTTTTGTTCTATAATGTAGAAACCATGACTTTTTAGTAAAGTCTTGGAAAATATAGTGAGGAAAATATATTTAAAAAATCATGTGTTTTTTAAATAAAATGAAAAAGATTATAATCAGCTATAGAATTTTGACATATGGTCTCAAATTCAGATTTCTGATAACTTTGGAGATTGTGACTCTGATATAAAGGGAAAACATACAGGACTCATGAAGAGCTGAAATGTTCACGAATATCAAGCAAAGAAAGAGTTAACTGAACAGATGAAACTAATATAAAACTGAAGTAATGTTTCCAACAGTTGCTTGGAACATTGCTTATCCTTGTTTTGTTTTTCAGAGACAAGGAAATTTATTTTGAGCTATTTATAGCCTTTAATAATTGAGAAAGGTATATTCCTGTGAACTAAATTTGGAGCATGTTTCTCTCTCTTTCTCTGCCTGGCTTCTTCAGAATTTGAAAACTAGTTTTAAGTATTCTTAACTTGTGGCAATATAGTTGTCTGCATCAGTACAATAAGAATCCATTTTCTTTTGCAACAGAATGCAGTTGGAGAAACTGGTTGTTTTATCAAGGCTTTGACTGGAAGTATATGCTTCCCTTTAAGGAGTTCGACTCAACTGGGAGAGCAGATAAACCCCCTTGGGAAAACTGGCCTCATACCTTGTCTCTACTGTCCCTGTTCAGGGTTCCTAATCAGTGTGGGTGGGGGAGGGGGTAAAGATTGTCATTTCCTAACAGGTCCAGGAACCCTATGTTCTTGGAACCTCAAGAAGAGTGGAGTTTACCCAATTCACAAGTATTTGAGGGTACAAACCCATGGCTGGGTTCAGCGTTAGAAAGCCCTATCTGAGATTCCTTGTGGAACATAGTTCCATCAAAGCCAATTTTAAAAGCCTATGTAGAAATAATTATTCTAACTGCACTTTAAATAATCAGAACAAGTATAAGACTAATGTTTATTTTGCAAACAGCTCTATCCTATCATGATGGTTTTTAACAAAGATGAGGACTAGAGAAAGAGAAAATATGTTTCAAAACTTGTCACACATTTGTCATTAAATTGTAGACTCATTCGCTGTTTTTAAGTTTTTGCCTACACTTCAGACTAACCCTGCTTATTCCTATGAGTCAACCAGTGGTGAACAAAAGAGATGGATAATGTAAAAATTTGGATTAATATTTAGTTCTGAGCAATTATTCTGCAAATTCTGTCAGATGATAGGAATAAATAGGGTGCCCATCCCCCAAGAGGTTTTCTTTTTGGGAAAGTAAGACCAAGGGAACTAACCAAAGCAAAGCCCCATGCAGTCGAATCTTAGCAAGCATAACTATAGCCACCAGTTATCTGGGCATGTCACGAGACATCCCCGTATCTCCCTTATTGGAGGATGACTCAGTTCCACAGCTTCACCTCACCATTTGGCTTATGATAAGGAGTCCATGCAAACCGCCATGACACATTTTTGTCTCATACTCAATGCTAAGCTTCAGATCAAAGCCCTAGGACAGAAATCTGGATCTGAAGGATCCAGAGGCAGATGGTAACAGAAGTTAAAAGGAACAGCACAGGTGAGTTTGACTAATTCCTGCCAATTAAGCCAAGTTTTTTGTTTCATGGGTAAAATTCATGCTAATATCCATGGCATAAATAAGGTCTAGGGAAGTCAAAGGCTGCTGACAGCAGAGGAGACAGGGTGTACGTGGTTAAGAGAAGAGATTCTCAACTCCTAAGCTCTTCTGTTAATGTAGATAAAAGCTGCTTTGACACCCATGGATGAAACCCATCTTGCATTTGCTGGGACTCAGAGATGTAAGGACAGAAGGAAGGAAGAGGGAATCTCCTTTTCTCTCCCTCATATACCCTGGATATTCACTAGGAAGAGAAGGGAACATGGGATGACTTGCTCCCCTCTTTCTAGATGAGTAGCCATCCATCTTCAGTCTGTACCACTTTCAAATGCAGCCTGAGCCCCTGGGATTCCTTTGAGAAAAAAAATCCTTCTTTTTTACTTTCTCCTCCTCAGTTCTCTCTTCACAGATAGATAACTGTGACTCCCTACTATGGGACATTTGCCTTGGATGCATGCTCCAAACTTGGAAAAGTTAATTCCCCAAACATTAAACTGGTTGACTTCGGATTGTGCTCAGGGGAGAGGAACTCAGAAGCCTGACCTGCTGGCAAAATGATAAAAGTTTTTTACCAGGTGGACTTTTGGACTCCCTTTTTCTGCGCAAACTAGTAAAAGTTCTCAAGATTTTCAAGCAGTCTTTACGCTGATCTTGCTTATTTTATTTTTATTTTTTTGAAATGGAGTCTCACTCTGTCTCCTGGGCTGTAGTGTAGTGGTGCAATCTCAACTCACTGCGACCTCGTCCTTCTAGGTTTCAGCGATTCTCCTGCCTCAGCCTCCTGAGTAGCTGGGATAACAGGTGTGTGTCATCACGGCCGGCTAACTTTTTGTATTTTTTTAGTAGAGAGGAGGTTTCTTCATGTTGGCCAGGGTGTTCTCCAACCCCTGACCTCAAGTGATCTGCCACCTCAGACTCTTAAAGTGTTGGGATTACAAGTGTGAGCCAACACACTCAGCCCTTGTTTTATTTTGATAGTTATTTTTTATTTTGATAGTTTGTCTCTTCTTGCCTTCAGGCCATCAAACTCCAAATGGTCATGCAACCAAAACCTCAAATAATGGCCTCTTTTTCTGGGGACACTTGCATAGGCTTTTGAGGGAGCTCTGACTGCTGTTTTCTCAAAAACAGTGCCCCCTCTCAAGCAGGAAGCAGTTAAAATCAGTCTTTATCCTTATCCTTATCCTTATTCTAACAGAAGTTATATGTACTTCTTTAGAGGGGGAAATGATAGAGGCAGGAGAAAATAAGGTCTTGCTTAAACATGCCCATGGTGAAAAATTCTATCCCTTAGCACATGCACAGTAAGCAAAATAAATCAATGTCGAATGGCTCAGACTAAGGGCCCACCTGTGAACTGGGAGAATGGGGTAGATACACAAGAATTTGCACATTATGCAACAGGGAAGAGACTGGACTCTTCCATTTGTGTGTGGTGGCCAGGTATTCACTCTGTGAGGTGTGAGCCTGCTGATAGGACCCTTGTTTTCTGCAGAGAGGTTCCTTTTAATAAATTCTCCTCTCCTCACCTTTCAGTTATTTGCATGCCTAATTTTTCCTGGTTGTGAGACAAGAACCTGGATATTAGCTAAACTAAGGAGCAAAAAGTCCTGCATCAGATTGATTTTGGACATCCTAATAAATTTGAATTGATAGTACATAAAGAATAAGGTGGGATATAGAAGAGATAAATTTAGATTGCATGGTAGCTACAATTCATAATTGGTTTGCAGTATCATGTTGCAGAACTCAAAATCAACTATGTAGGATGCAGGGTTATATATAGCTTTTACTGTTCAAAATGTAGACCTTTTTAGCAATGACATGGTTTTAAGACATATCAATCACTGATAGGTTTTTATTAGTTCAATGAGAGTAAAGGTACTTACCAGTAATTTGATTGAAGAATGACAGTATTTAAGAATCTGAGAAACTGTAAGATATTTAATGATCTGGTATGTGAGAAATGGAGGACTTTTTTAAAAAATAAGAAATATACTTTAGTGATATTTATATGATCAATGATTAAAAGGTTTAAGAAGCTCCAAATTGATCCAGAGTTATTTAAAATTTTCCAAATAGCTCTTCACTTCATGAGGTTATTCCCAAACCTTATGGATATGTCATCAGTTTTGAGGCAAAAGTTTTCTCTTAGTTCAAACAGTTACACTTTAGTCTGAAGTGCATATGCAGGAGATAAACTTTATAATTCACATATATTCTAAACAATTTCCCCATCTAAATCAGTGAATTGCTTTTGAAATTGTGATTGAATTACCAACAAAGTGTGATTTTATTGAGTTGATGGCATTTCAGCTATGGAAAATTAGTACAATATCAACCTTCCCACACGTCAATCATGTCTAATACTGAAGACATTCAATCTCTTTAAGAAGTCAGCAATGGAATTTTTCCTCAGCAGTTTTAAGTTTAATGGATTTATATTTCTTGTCTGAGAAGAAAGAAATTATAGCTTTGTTAACCACAAAGGAATATATTTAGTTAATTACGTAAATAAAATCTTCACTGTAACCTTTAAATTCTCCCTAAAATCTATTTAAAGTGTATAAATATCAAAATGTTTCTTTTTCCATTTTTTTCACATTTAGCAGTGAATTTGATTTACAAACATAGAGCATAGACTTCTATAATAACTTACACAGAAGATGCCTAGTATACTTACTCTTTGATATGAACCTTACTTTCTTGTACATTTCAGATGTCTCACCTGAGCTATTTCTTTCTTTCTTTTTATTTCTTGAGATGGAATTTCGCTCTTGTTACCCAGGCTGGAGTGCAATGGCGTGATCTCGGCTCACCGCAACCTCCGCCTCCTGGGTTCAGGCAATTCTTCTGCCTCAGCCTCCCGAGTAGCTGGGATTACAGGCAGGCGCCTCCGTGCCCAGCTAATTTTTTGTATTTTTAGTGGAGACGGGGTTTTGCCATGTTGACCAGGATGGTCTCGATTTCTTGACCTCGTGATCCACCTGCCTCGGCCTCCCAAAGTGCTGGGATTACAGGCGTGAGCCACCGCACCCGGCCCCACCTGAGCTATTTCTAAATGTAGCCCCATAGTTTTATGTTTTTTTATTTAAAGATGGTTAACACCTTCTCTCTTTAGATAAATAAGCTAATCAGGCAAATACACACTTATTAAAAACAGGTATCAGGTGAAATATAGTGATAATATAGACTAAATTAACTCAAGGGTTACCCGTTAAAGGACCTAATTTTCTGGCTTGAAAATATAAGAGAGGTTGCCTGGTGATTCCCTATTGCCAGCCCAAACCTCACTATGAGTTGATTTTTAGAGGGAAATAGAAAATGACTTGAAAATGTCAGTTGTTTATAAAGCCAGGATGATTACTATTCAGTTTTTTGTTCTTTTACTATTAAATTTTAGAAATGGTTTATTGAGATTCATTTCTGCATATTAATAAAACATACTCCTTTTTTATATTATTTATAGGGAATGTTTTAAACTATTAATTTTAAGCTAATACAATGCTTTTATTCCAAGACTATTATACAGTGTTCATCTTTTTAAAAGTTCCTTAATTCAAAACCTTTCATTTTTAGAGTAGACTTTTTAATTGATCATGAGGAATATGCAATGGATATGCTTACTCTCTAAACATCTAATAATTGAAAGGTAGAGGAAGAGTCAGATTGATTTAATCAGTAGAGAGTATTTTTTACAAGTAAATATCGGGAAAATGAAGCTTTATAAATTACAGGAAAAGAAAGAAAGTTACATGATAAACTCAATGATATAATTTTTTTATTTCCTTAAGTTTCCATTTACTGGGTCAGAAACCAATTGCATCACTATCTTCTTTAATAGCTTTTCATTCTAATTCTTTAGTTGAATAGATCTATTTTTTAAAATAATGACCTACTCAACCTTTCTGCTAGATAAAATATAAAGGCAAAAACCTCATTTCTGTAACAAATCTTTAGCAATGGAATCATATACACAATTCCAGTAATTTCTCTAGTCTAACATCTAATTATGTACATACCCATTACTTATTTCACAGAAGTGTATGTCAAGCTAATTGGGACTTTTATTAGGCTCTTCATCTACATAGAAAATAAACTCTGGTAAGATGTGCTAGTTAACTGGAATGCTATCTTACATGGAAGGTTGAATGCTTTCTAAGATTTTGTTGTTTGAATTTGTTGGTACCACAGTGTAAATCCTATAACTCTGCTTTTGGCTTATTCAACACTTGTGATGGTGAAGACGATAAAGATTAGACGGAGCCAATACATTTTTCCTGTTTCCAGAAAAAGCCTCTTTCTTCTTCCCACAACGTCACCATGACAATCAGCCTTAGAAGACATGAAGAAAAATCTTATTATGTCCTTTGTTTTTGTCTGTCAGGTATCATAAGACACCATGAAATTCTGTTATGCTTCATTTCCTGGAAACACATATCTATATGGATCTTTAAGTTGCTTAACCTGACCTCATTGATATTCACCCAAAATTCTGAAATTCTTCCATTATATTTTTTAATTGTATCATTTGCTATTAGTGAAATATTTTTAGCCAAAAAATCTCCCCTCATTTTTCTGTCACTTTTTTGTTCCAGTGGCGCTTGGCTTTCACCTGAGATCATGGTTTTTATCTGCAGATTTTGAAAAACTGAACCTGACAGTGAACAATTACATTCTTTGCTAATTTCTTCAAATTTATTATTCCATCTACCTAACCCCTCAACCTCCCCACTCTCCTCCCATTACTGCTTTAAAACATTTCCCATCAGATTTTACTACCCATTTCTTCTTCTTTTTTGCTCTTTTTAACAGATTTCTGGTCATCTGCCCTTTCTTTTTTCAAGATTTTAACTCTTCACCCTCTGAAACTTTTTCCAATACTGACCTTATTATACTTTCCTTTTTAAAAATGTATTTTAAGTTCTGGAATACAAGTGCAGAATGTGCAGGTTTGTTACATAGGTATACGTGTGCTATTCTGGTTTACTGCACCTATTGACCCTTCCTCTGAGTTCCCTCCCCTCGCTCCCACCTCCCAACAGGCCTAGGTGTGTTTTGTTCTCCTCCCCACGTCCATGCATTCTTGTTGTTCAACTCCCACTTATGAGTGAGAACATGTGGTGTTTTGTTCTTGTTATTTTCCTGAGGTTGATGGTTTCCAGATTGATCCATGTCCCTGTCTATCTCATTTATTTTATGGCTACCAAGTATTCCATGGTGTATATATGCCACATTTTCTTTATCCAGTCTATCATTGATGGGCATTTGGGTTAGCTCCATGTCTTTGCTATTATAAATAGTGCCTCAACATATGTGTGCATGTGTATTCATAATAAAATGATTTATACTCCTCTGGGTATATACCCAGTAATTGGGATGAGAAATATCATTTTATTTCTTCAAAAACAAAACTTGGCTGGGCATGATGGTTCATGTCTACATTCCCAGCACTTTGGGAGGCCGAGGCGGGAGGATCACTTGAGGCCATGAGTTTGAGACCAGGCTGACCAACATGGTGAAACCACATCTCTACTAAAAATACAATAGTTGGCTGGGCATGGTGGCATGCACCTGTAATCCCAGCTACTCAGGAGGCTGAGGCAGGAGAATCGTTTGAACCAGAAAGGCAGAGGTTGCAGTGAGCCAAGATTGCACCACTGCACTCCAGCCTGGGTAACAGAGTGAGACTCTGTCTTAAAGGAAAAACAAAAAAGATAATGAATGTAAAGATGTTAAATACTTCATCTCAAGTAATGTAGTTAGCCAGAAGTTCATGTGGAATTTGGGTATGGTTTGATTGTGGTTTCCAGAGACCATGAATATAACCACTTGCCTCCCACTAAATATTGAAAAGAGTTTGAACAGTTTGATAAAGAGCCAGGATGAATAAGGAAGGTCATATTGTCTCCTGAGTTTCCAAAATTAAAAGGAAAATTATGTTGATTTTAGCTTGGGAAAAAAGATTCTCAGTCTGAATTCATTTGATAGTGTTAGTCCACGTGCCAAGGTTATAAAGAAAAACATTGCACTGTATTATTCTTTTGACTCAGTTGTTATGATGATGCTGACAACACTTTGAATGATGGTATCTGTATTTGGGGATTTACATCTAACTTACTTGCCCAAATGTTGCCATTTTTATTTAAATTCAACCTTTAATTTTAACCTTCAACCTTTAATTAGAAATAAGATAACAATTATAAAGAACAACATGGAGTTACAGCAAGAACTGGGTGAAATGATGTGTGTCAGGGACTGTGGAACAGGTTGCCTTGAGTTTGAGATAAATAGGATAAGCTGGCTATTGTGATTAGTCAGCCTCCTAAGAATTACCAAATATATTCCTGGGCAAGCACAAACTCATTATAAAATCTGTAAGATTTTTTAGGCTTGTATCTAACTCCAACCCTCCCAGATTTACAGTCACAGGTCCTCATCAAATATGGAAAAGAGACTCAAAACCCATCTGATGGCCGAGCACAGAGGCTCATGCCTATAATTTCAGCACTTGAGGTCAGGAGTTCAAGACCAGCCTAGCCAACATCGTGAAACCCTACCTCTACTATATATACAAAAAAATTAGCCAGGTGTGGTGGTGCATGCCTGTTATCCCAGCTACTCTGGAGGCCAAGACAGGAGAATTGCTTGAATCCAGGAGGCAGAAGTTGCAGTGAGCTGAGATCATGCCACTGAATTCCAGCCTTGGAGACAGAGTGAGACTCCATCTCAAAACAAACAAAAACCTATCTGACAGAATGGTGGTGGGAATAGAATGCCATAAAATGTGAATCACAGGAAAAGAAAATGAGCGGCTTTAGAGAAAAATTTGCCTATTAATGAGAAAGAATGCTGGGGTAGGGAGCTAGACTCAGTAGAAGGCCAGCATTCTAGAAAGGAGCAGTCATTCTAGATACAGTCTAAGGTTATTCATGAACCTGTTGACATTCTCATCTCAGGAATCCTGGAAAGAATATTTCATGGTAAGATCTGTGAGACCTGTGTAACTGTGTGTTAAGATCTGTAACACTAGGTGGTCAAGAAAACCTGCTTTCTAATCTTTTCCTACACTAGTCAAGCATGGTAAAGGGAAATCTATTTTCCTATGTTCCGAAAAGAGAAGTAAAACCCAGGGATACAGAAGTAGGCAAAGATGATGATGAGCTCAAAGCTGTGACTGCAGAGTGACTACTTTCTCTAAGGTTGTGAGAGATCAAGTATAGTTCAGTGATGCTAAAACAACAGAAACACTCTTCACCAAGCGGATCGCTGCCAATTAATTAATACAGAATAGAAGCAGCCAGAGAGTCAATAGCATAAAGAACAGTTAGGTCAGAGATCTATAGACCATCAAACAGTAGTATTTTTATGAAAAAATTCTAACTTTGGGGATTCCTGGAATCCTAAGCAGGGTAATGGTTCGAGGTTTTTATTTTGGTAGATAGTGTCCGATGATCCAAGAATATTAGGGGCAAACATCTTAAGCGCTTTTTCTATGATTCTTAAACTAATAGTTTTTATGTACATTTCATTACACGAAGTGAAGTATCTGGTAAACCTTAGTGATCAGGAAATACTGATTCTTTCCCTCAGAATTCTATAACCCATCCTATCTAAGTAGAAAGTAGTTTTAATATACAAACTTTTAATAAACATAAGTTTTATTGTGTGAAACCATATTTTTTTTGGTGAGAGTTAGACATAAATTTTGTGTTTTATTTTTATAGTTTTGAGATGAGGTCACAGTCTGTCACCTAGGCTAGAGTTTGGTGGCATGATCATGGCTCATTGTAGCCTCAAGCTCTTAGGCTCAGGTGAGTCTCCCACCATAAGGCATAAACCACCATGCCTGGCTAACTTTTTATATTTTTTTTGTAGAGACAAAATTTTGCCATGTTGCACATAATAGTCTCAACTCCTGGACTCAAGCCATCTGCCCGCCTGAGTCTTCCAAAGTGTTAGGATTGTAGATGTGAACCACCACACTTAGCCTAGAAATAAATTTTGGTTGTCTAATATATCCTCTACTTTTTTTCTCCCCTAAAAGCCAGAGTTCCATTTAGCAAAACCAACCACGTAAATCTCCACCATGGTTTAGTAAACGCTGCTTACTTATAGTTAACCCAAATATAATAAAAATTGTCGACTTTCTACCCGCTTTTGAAGCAAGTAAAGTTGTCTTAGAAAGTAAATTTAAGGATTATTTTATTTTTCCATTACTAACTGTTTGTGGGAACCTTTCTACAATGTCAAAATAAAGACTCTATTGAAGAAACGTGAAATAGAAGGGGACTAAAAAAATCAAAGTTGATGGATTAGCTCAGTATTTCCCAGCAGAAGTGTTTTATTCTCTCATGCTTGGTAGTTTCTTATCTCAGTGGACTATACCTCTAGTTTTTATCAATTACCTTAGGGGCACTTCTCTACAGATACTTTCAATTCTATGGACTCTTTTGGCAGACCTCTCTGTTACTTTTGGCTCTTTATCTCTGGATTCTATCAGAAGATTTCAAGAGAGCTGTTTTGCAGCCAACTCTGGAAACCTAAGCACTAGACTGTTTCAGATCTTTCTTCTGTGAAATAGCTATGGATCCCAAGATACCTATTTTAAAAGCAAACACCATTTTGTATGGAGAGAGAAGTTGCCCTGATTCACTCACAGTAAGAAAATTTGTATTAATTTTATTTCTACTATCTGATATTCGTCCATAAAATTTTTGAAGGTATATATATAGTCAGATATTCTATGATACTGATCACTGCTGCTAAATTTTTAAAGACAATATATATCTTCTACTCTTGCAAATGAGTAGCATTTCAAGAAATGTGTGTTTTCGTTAGACAGGGATTCTTAATTTGGCATCTCAAGTCATTCAAGAGCTTTATGAACTATATCATTCTATTACATATTAAAAATAAAGAGTTTTATGAATAGAATACCAGTATATCTTGTTTTAATGAAGTTATTGTAGGAATTTTTCTTTTTTTGTGTTTTGTTGCAAATTGAAGATTTGTGGGAACTCTGTATTTAGCTAGTCTATTGGTGACATTTTTCCTATATCATACGGTCACTTCTTGTCTCTGGGCCACATTTTTATAATTCTTGTAATATTTCAAACATTTTTATTATAAAAATCACCTGTTATGATGGACTATCATCAGTGGACTTGGATGCTTTATTGTAAATTGGGGCAAGAGGAGGTTCCACAAACTGTGCCACATAATAAGCCTTTAATTGATAAACATGTGAGTTCTGACTGCTCTACTGACTGATCCTGTGTCTTTCTCCTTCTCTTCAAACTACTCTATTCCCTGAGACACACAACAATATTAAAATTGGGTCAATTTATAACCATACAGTGGCCTCAAAGTATCCAAGTGAAGGGAAAGGACACACCTCTCACTTTAAATAAAAAGCTAGAAATGATAATAAAGCTTAGTGAGGAAGGCATGTCAAAAGCCAAGATAGGCTGAAAGGCTCTTGTGTGAAACAGCCAATTTGCAAATGCAAAGGAAAAGTACTTGAAGAAAATTAAAAGCGCTATTTTGTAACATGCAAATGATCAAAAAGCAAAATAACCTTATTGCTAATACTGCGACAGTTTAGTGATCTGGATAAAAGATCAGACTAACCACAACATTCCTTTAAGCCAAAGGCTAATCCAGAGCAAGACCTTAACGCTTTTCAATTTTAGGAAGGCTGAGATTGGTGAGAAAGCAGCAGAAAAAAAGCTGGAAGCTAGTAAAGAAAAGTTAATGAGGTTTAAGAAAATAAGTTGTCTACATAACATAAATTGGCAAGGTAAAGCAGCAAGTGCTGATGTGGAAACTGTAGAAAGTTATAAAAAATATTTAATAAGATAATTGATGAAAGTGTCTATTTTAAACAACACATTTTCAATGTGATGAAAATCATCTTCTATTAGAAGATACTATCTCAGATTTACATGGCTACAGAAGAGAACTCAATGCCTGACTTCAAAGAATAGGCTGATTCTCTTGGTAGGAATTAATGCAACTGGTGATTTTAAGTTGAAGCTAATGCTCATTGACCATTCCAGTAATCCTAGGGACCTTCAGAATTATGCTACATTTACATATCCTGTGTTCTAGAAATGAAACAAAGGCTGAATAACAGCCCATTTGTTTACAGCATGCTTTGCTGAATGTCTTAAGTCCACAGTTGAAATCTACTCTTCAGAAAAAAAGATTCTTTTCAAAATTTTACGGCTCATTGGCAATGTGCCTGGTCACCCAAGAGCTCTGATGGAAATGTACAAGGAGTTTTCTGTTTCTTTGTTTGTTTTGATGTTGTTGTTGTTTTTTGGAGATGGAGTTTCACTCTTATTGCCCAGGCTGGAGTGCAATGTCATGATCTTGGCTCAACACAAACTTTGCCCTCCAAGTTTCAAGCGATTCTCCTGCCTCAGCCTCCCAAGTAGCTGGGATTATAGGCATGCATCACTGTGCCCCGCTAATTTTGTATTTTTAGTAGAGACAAGGTTTCTCCATGTTAGTCAGGCTGGTCTTCAACTCTTAACTTCGAGTGATCCGCCCACCTCGGCCTCCCAAAGTGCTGGTATTACAGGCATGAGCCACTGTGCCTGGCTGAGATCGTTGTTATTATGCCTGCTAACAAAACCTCCATTCTGCAGCCCATGACCAAAGCGTAATTTCACTGTTCAAGTCTTATTTTGTAAGACTTTGGAGTCATAGATCTGATTCTTGTGATAAATTGTGGAAAAGTAAGTTGAAACCTCCCGGAAAATATGCACCATTCTAGATAGACACCATTAAGAACATCTGTGATACATCGAATACGATTCAATGATTCATTAATGAATCATATTCGCTAGTGATAGATTCGTATCAATATTTACAGGAGTTTGGGTGAAGTTGGTCACAACCCTCTTCGATGACACCTCCAAACTTCAATAGAGGAATTAACAGTAGATGATGTGGAAATAGCAAGAGAACTAGAATTGACAGTGTAGCCTAAAGATGTGAAAGAATTGCTGCAATCTCATTCTAAAATGAACACTTGAGGAAGAGCTTCTTATGGATGAGCAAATAAAGTGGTTTGAGACAGAATCTTTTCCTGGTGAAGACTCTGAACGTTGTTGAAGTGACAACAAAGGATTAAGAATATTCCATAAATCACGGAATATTGATGATATTACAGAGGCAGGACTGATAGATAAAGCAGAGGCAGGATTTACAAAGATTGATCCCAATTTTGAAAGAAGTTCTTCCGTGGGTAAAATGCTATCAAATGGCATTGTGTGCCACAGACAAATCTTTCCCGAAAGGAAAAGTCAATTGATCTGATAAACATCATTTCTATGCTACTTTAAGAAATTGCAATCGACACTACTGCATTCAGCAACCATCTGAATCAGTTAGCAGCCATCTATGTTGAGGCACTCCATCATCATTAATAACACAAACAACAACAACAGACTCACTGAAGGCTCATATGATTATTAACACTTTTTTACAAATAAAATATTTTAGATTAAGGTATATACTTTTTTTTAGACATATACCATTGTACACTTATTATACTAATAATACTTAATATACTACTGTATATTTTATACACAGATTCTATTTGCACCAGGAGCCAAAAGATTTGTGTGACGTGCTTTAGAGATATATTTGCTTTACTAAGATGGTCTGGCACTGAATCTGCAATATCTTCCAGGTACGCCTGCATGAGTTCATAAACTCAGATGGAAAAATAAAAAGTATATACATTGGAATTCTCTAGTCTTCAACTGATATTTGATGTCTTTTTTATTCAATTATAATTGAGGATAACAGATCACAGAGATATTTGGCGTACTTTGTTACCAACGAAAATCATACATATTTTCCTTGTCCTATCACATTAGAGATATTGTATATACAAGTTTAATTTTATATTAATTCCTACTTTGCAATTATGATTACTAGATTGCTTCTTGCTAAAACATATTAATGTGCTTAAGAGTGAGATATTTATATTAGTATACCATAAAAATTTATGAGTTATTTTGTATCTTTATTTCAACATATTTATGGGTTTTTCCCTAAGAGTTTATTATAAGGATTCATAAATATCCTAAGAAGGGCACCAAAGGTGTCAGTCATACAATTGCCAAAAGAATCCATACAACAAACTCAAAAAACATGCAGTATAAAACTTTGGAAGTCTAAACAACCTTAGATTCTTGATATTCTTAAAAAATTACAATGATAACAAGTATCTTTATTCATATGGTGCTTCTAATTAAGAAAGGCTTTTCATATGCTGTTGTTCATTCAACAAATATTCATTGAGCATCTGTCACATGTCTACCATTATTCTAGTAACTAGAAAAAAAATGAAGTGAACAAAATAGACAAAAAAAAGAGACTGTATTTGCCTTGCCATTATGGTTGTTATGTTATAATATATGAGAAAAACTTAGTAAAACATAAAAGCTAATAGTATAATAAAGTTAAAGGGGTCATGATAATTGATTCTAACACATTATAAAGCTGCAATATTTAAAATAGTGTGATATTGACCAAAAGATTGAAGCTTAAAATAATGGTATAAGTAGAAATTCCAGAAACAGACTGGGTATATTTAGTCAATTGATTTTCAACAAAGATGCAAGGGCAATTCAAATAGAAATACAATAGTCTTTTCAACAAATGGTTCTGAGAAAATTTGATATCAGTATGTAAAACCAAAAAGCATTGACTTGACCCATGTCTTTGATCACAAAATTCAGTGGTAAAGTTAAAGTTAACATTTCTAGAGGAAACCATAAGACAAAACTTGCATTCATGTTAATATTTCATTGTAATTCCATATAGGCTAATAATGTTGAACCTCTTTTAATAAACATATTTGTCATTCATATATCTTTTTCTGAAATCAATGATCTGTTTAAATATTTTACCCATTATAAATTGAACCACTTTTTGTCTTATTATTGACTTTTTAGAATATCTTATATATTTTGCTTAGAGGTTTACGTTGAAATTTGTTTTGTAAATAATTTACTTCAGTCAATGTCTTGTCACTTTATTTTTTTTAAAGAGAGTCTTTGAAAAGATTACTCTTACTTATTATTTTTTTTGACATTGTTTTGCCTGCTCTAATTCCTTTCTTTTTTCTGGATAAAATTTAGAATTCATTTGTTGTTTTCTAAAAACGAAAGCCAAATTTTTTTTTGTAATTTTATGTATTTGGATTCAATGGATAGATAAGTCATGCAAGAATTACCACCTGAACAATATTGAATCTTCAAATCCACAAGTATGTTTTATTTAGATATTCTTCAATTCTCACATCAGTGTTTTCCACTGTACAGATTTGAAAAGAAGTATAAGAATATAGAACTATTATCTTTGTATTATTTCTGATCTTTGTATATAATAATTTAGTCTTTCATCATTACATATAATTGTATTTGTACGTTTTTGGTAGATGGTCTTAGTTTTTTTATTAGGATAATTATGGCCCCATTAAATGAGGTGAATGTATTTTCCTTCGTTGTATTTTCTAGAAGAGTTTTTGGAAAATTTAAAAAATATATTTTTTTATTTGGTGGAAAATGCTGGGCCAGCATCTGAGCCTAGAGTTTTCTTTATAAAAAAATTTTAAATAATTAATTTGGTTTCTGTAATAGGCTTATGACTACTTAGCATATCTATTTCTTCTTGAGAGAGCTTTGGTAATTTGCGTCATTCAATAACTTTGCTGTTCCACCTCAATTGTCAAGTTTGGGGGCATTAATTTTTTCTCATAGTTTATTGTTATACTTCTAATGTGTCTTTATGATCTATAGTAATGGCCACACTTTCCTTCTGGTATTGATGATTTATGTATTGTTCCTTTTTTCCCCCTTTGGTCTAGAGGATTATCAATTTTGATGATCTTTTCAAATAACAAGATTTAAAAAAATCTCTATTATTTGTCTTTTACAGAGTTAATTTAGTTTATCTATTTCATTTATTATTTGTATCTTTCCGCTTTATCATAGTGTAATTTTCTCTTATTTTTAAAGTTTTTTTTGGGGTGAACATTTAAACCTTTGAGAGGTTACCCTTCCTCTTTTCTATTTTAAACTTTTAAAGCTATAAAATTTTCCCTAAATGCTAAATTAATATTGTTTGATATGTTGCTTTTATTCTCATTCAGATATAGTATTTATCAATTCCTCTGGTATCTTCCTTTTTGGCAAATCTGCCATTTAAAAATAAGTTGCCCAGTTTCTAAATTTGGGGATTTTTTCATACTTCTGCTATTGACTTCTGGTTTAATTATTTTAAAGTTAGAACAACAATTATTTTAATTATTTTGACACTTTTAAGGTTTGTTTTGTTTGGCTGAGAAAACCATCTATCTTCTAAATATGATATGTGCAGGTAAATAATACATACTCTGATGTTTTAGAATGAGTATGGTATATATATTAATGACATCGATTAAGAACATTGTTCAAGTCTTCTATATTCTTATCAATGCTCTCTTTATTTGGTATATCAATTAATAGGAGTGGAGCATTCACATTTTCAACAATAATTGTACATATTTCTATTTTTAATTTCAGTTCTATCCGTTTATAAACTTAAAAGTTTTTTTTTTTTTTGTAAATTAACCTTTTCAATTCTATGTAATGTCACTATTCATTGCTAATAACTTTCCTTGTTCTGATGTCAAGCTTGTCAGTTAAAAATCTGTCTCCAAGGCGTCACACTACCAGACTTCAAACTATACTACAAGGCTACAGTAATCAAAACAGCGTGGTACTGGTACCAAAACAGAGATATAGACCAATGGAACAGAACAGAAGCATCGGAGGCAACACAACATATCTACAACCATATAATCTTTGATAAACCAGACAAAAACAAGCAATGGGGAAAGGATTCCCTATTTAATAAATGGTGTTGGGAAAACTGGCTAGCCATGTGCAGAAAGCAGAAACTGGACCCCTTCCTGACACCTTACACTAAAATTAACTCCAGATGGATTAAAGTCTTAAACATAAGACCTGACACCATAAAAACCCTAGAAGAAAATCTAGGCAAAACCATTCAGGACATAGGAGTAGGCAAGGACTTCATGACCAAAACACCAAAAGCATTGGTAACAAAAGCCAAAATAGACAAATGGGACCTAATCAAACTCCACGGCTTCTGCACGGCAAAAGAAACAGTCACTAGAGTGAATCGGCAACCATCAGAATGGGAAAAAATCTTTGCAGTTTACGCATCTGACAAAGGGCTGATATCCAGAATTTACAAAGAACTCAAACAGATTTACAGGAAAAAAACAAACAAGCCCACTCAAAAATGGGCAAAGGATATGAACAGACACTTTACAAAAGAAGACATACATGAGGCCAACAAACACATGAAAAAATGCTCATTATCACTGGTCATTAGAGAGATGCAAATCAAAATCACATTGAGATACCATCTCACGCCAGTTAGAATGGCGATCATTAAAAAATCTGGAGACAGCAGATGCTGGAGAGGATGTGGAGAAATAGGAATACTCTCACACTGTTGGTGGGAGTGTACATTAGTTCAACCATTGTGGAAGACAGTGTGGCAATTCCTCAAGGACCTAGAAATAGAAATTCCATTTGACCCAGCAATCCCGTTACTGGGTATATATCCAAAGGACTATAAATCATTCTACTATAAGGATACATGCACACGAATGTTCATTGCAGCACTGTTTACAATAGCAAAGACCTGGAACCAACCCAAATGCCCAATGATGATAGACTGGACTGGGAAAATGTGGCACATATACACCATGGAATATTATGCAGCAATCAAAAATGATGAGTTTGTGTCCTTTGTAAGGACGGATGAATCTGGAGAACACCATTCTCAGCAAACTGACACAAGAACAGAAAAAGAAATACTGCATATACTCACTCATATGCGGGTGAGAAAAATGAGAACACATGGACACAGGGAGGGGGTCTACTGCACACTAGGGTCTATTGGGGGGAATAGGGGAGGGACAGCGGGGGGGGCTGGGGAGGGATAGCCTGGGGATGAATGCCAAGTATGGGTGAAGGGGAGGAAGGCAGCAAAACACACTGCCATATGTGTACCTATGCAACTATCTTGCACGTTCTGCACATGTACCCCCAAACCTATAATGCAATAAAAGTTAAAAAAAAAAAATCTGTCTCCAAGTCATTCTTTTGTTTAATATTTGCTTGGTATTTATTTATTATTCTTGCACTTTTATATATGTCTTTGTATTTAATGTGGCTTTATTTATCTGATTTGGCCATCCATATTTTTAAATTGTTGTATTTCAATCATTTACATTTAATATAAGTTTTGGCATGGTTGGACTTAAATCCACCATTTTACTAATTTCTTTCTATTTGAACTGTTTTTTCATCACCTGACCTCCATTTAAAAAATTTTGCTCACCTGTGGATTTGTCGTATTTGTTTATTTTTTATTAAATATTATTTCCACGATTCCCTTATTATTTGGACCCACACATTATCTTTGTAAAAAGAATGTTAATGATTACCTTTGGATTTACAATATCATCTTTAATATTACAGACTCTCTTCAAGTAATATTATGTCACCTTACCTTTATTGTAAAACCCCACAGATTTCTATTTCCAATTCATTTATCCCATGTTTTGTGCTATTATATTCACACATTTTAACTATAGTTATAAAGCCACAAAATACACTACCATTTTCCTTTAGACTATCAACTATATTTTAACAGGGTTTCTCAGTATTGCGATTACTTACGTTTTGGATCAAGTAATTGTCGTTGGGAGTTGTCCTGTGTTATGCTATTGTACGTAGTTTATTAACATCTCTTGTCTCTACCCACTAGATTCTAGTAGCGCCCCCTACTATCCAACATAAAAAAAAAAAAGTGTTTACAGAGATTGCCAAATGCACCATGAGGGGTCAGATTTTTCCTGCTTGAGAACCTTTATTTTAGAGTCATTGAACATAAGAAAAACAAGTATTTTTATATTTACTTTTATATTAGCAGTTTTTAAAGGCCTTCATATTTTTGTTTGTGAACGCGCTTTTTTGTGGGGAGGTCTGGTGTCCTGTTTTTCTTATCCATCCTTTCTTTTCTCTGTCAAATTACATGGAGATTATACTGTGTATTTTACACTGAGTGTTTTTGTCTCACAGTTTGTTCATTTTAGATACTATATTTCTCATGTATTTGTTTGCATAGTTTATATTTCTTTGGCTTCCAGTTAAGTAATTCTGTTCTCAGTAGTGCTTTTGTGTGTGTGTGTGTGTGTTTTGTCTAGAATCTCTATTTCACCTTTAAAAGTATCATTTCTGTATCTTTTGAAAATCCTCACATATTTTTTCATGATGCACTTGGTGGTTCATCATATTAATAATAGTTATTAAAAAATTGTCTCTGTGAATTCCAACATGGGGTCATTCCTGAGTCTATTTCTAGTGATTACTTTGTCTATTAGTAATCTTTTTTTTCTTCCTTTTTGTGATTTAATTCTTGCTTATTTTGTTATTGAATGTTGAATGTTATATATGGAATAGTAGAAATTCAGTTATGGGTTCAAAGAAAGCTTTAATTTTGTAGCGTATCTGTCTCCTAATTGTTTAAGTGGTAGTGATGCTCTTTTCAGTTTTCCACATCATAGACAGATGTGAAACCAAAAAAACGATGTCGAGGATCATAGCAATGTGATCAGATTTATATTTATATTAAAAGATAACACTGCTGTACGGGAACTGTCAAGCATAACCTGAAGACATCAGTCAGCAAGAAATCTGATAGTTCAGGCAATAGTTGAGCATGTGAAAAGTTGTTCAATTCATGACATCATATGAAGAAAGAAACTAATAGGATTTTCTATTGTATTAAAGTGTGTTGTGAGGGAAAAGAGTAAAAAGAAGAATTCCAGGTAAATGTCCCAAGTGGCATTTACTGATATACTGGGTAAGGGGCAAGTATTTCCCAGAAGCAGAAAGAGGAAGAGTGGATTATTCATTCATTCATGCACCAAATAATTGTTAAAATTTTATTTTATTGGAAATCCTAGGGGCCCTCTAAGTGTATAAAAAATATGGTTCCTATCCTTGAATTATGAGATATATAAGGCTATATGCAAGATATAACAATTTAGTCTGACAAATTAAAGGACAAATGAGATTCAGTACATTATGAAAACACTCTAGAAGAATGCATGTCTTATATGACTCAAAATATATTTTCTATAAAGTGTGAGAATGATAACTAAAAACACAAAATTTAAATGTTCACTCAAGCACTTAAAAGTTAAAATATAAGACAAAAATTAAGGATGACATTTTCCTACTTTGTGTTTTAAATGCCTTCTATTGTCTAGGATTTAAGTATCTTAGTGTTAGCATACAAGTCTCTTCTTATATACTTCAAGTCTCTAAAATTACTATCCCCTCTCTCTCTTCTACATGTTTTCATATGATTTCTCTTCTGGCAGAAGTGACTTCCCCTCCCACATCCCCAATGTGAGGTACCATCTGGTAAAATCCTACTCAACCTTGAATAATCAACTCAATTATGACCTCCTCACAGAAGCTTTCCTGCAACACTGTGGAAAGAGTTGGCACACTCTCCCCTATCTGAAATTATTTTCCGCAGCCATTTTTTCTTTATATTTTACTTGCTCACTTAATTGTTTTTACTTTAGACTACTAGGTCCTCTGAGTTTTAAATTCATAGCAGAATGTTCAGCACATACAGATCAGATTATAAATATTTCTAAAGTGAATAAAAGCATAAATGAACAAGCCTATTTCTAAAACAAATGCATTTTTGAACTATTGATTAGAGAAAGCACACTGACTCCTAAGCATTCTCCTATTCTTATTCTTATAAATAAATTTTCTTTGAATATAGCTAATCCTAGATTACCTAGGATGTAAAGAGACTACCACAAAAGTATTGACGTTGACATGCTTGACACAATCAAGATTACTTTAAGGAAATCCCACAGTGTTGCTCTATGAATATGTTTGTGTCTGTTGCCAGAAAAGAAGGTGAAATGTTGGTAAGCAGGGAAAATATGTTTGGGAGGGAAGGACAGAAAATAGGAAACATGAAAATCAGACTCTCGATTTTTTGAGGGAAGAATATATCTTGATCATTTTTTCTATCACCAGTGTCTGACAGAAGAAATAGTTAAAGATAAATGATACAAAGATGGTACTATTGACTTCCACATCTCTTAGTACTTCCAAGGTAAAATATTGTCTTTCTACTACCTATCAAACAATAATATTAAGTTTTTATTTTGTATTCTTATATGTCATCAGGATATTAAGAAGCTATATTTTTCTTATATTGTCAGGATAATAAGAAGCTGTACATATACACATATAATAAGAGTGCAGGTCACTTTTTATTAATACCGATAATATATTTACCTATTAGCATGCCACAGATATTCAGTTATGCACGGTAAGATATTCAGTTATGATGGTAAGATTAGACATGCTTGTATTAAATGTGAGAAATGTGTCATCTTCTCATACTACATAGTTCACAGTATCCAAATAAAATGTTATTAGAGAAAATCATATGCCATTTTAATTTGCAAAAATTAGGCCATAAAATCCCTTATGCAAGATTCCATAGGAAATTTAAACTGTTGGAGAAAGGCATATGTGTGTGTGAGAGAGAGTGAGAGACAGAGAGAATGTGTGTGTGTGTGTGTGTGTGTGTGTGTGTGTATGTGCACACTTGAGGCAGTTCCAATATCTTCCACAAATGTATCTGTATACATTTGTGTATTCACATATATACACATAAGATATATGTATACGTGAAATATATACACTATGACAGATATATTCTTGCACAGTTAAAAGATTCATAGTTCAAATATAATTTCCTAAAACATTTTCAGTGATATCTATTAACGTTTAAATAATTGTTAAATCAAATCAAGCATAAGCCTGGCAGCAAGTCTGCCCCTTTCTTTTGTCATCTCTCTGGCAGTTACCAAGTTGAAGAGGAAGACATTCCCATCAATTACTGGGACAGCTATAGTTGCTATATCCTCATAAGGAATTTTGACTTTTCCTTGGAAAATGACTGCTTTGAGCTTATTTTTAAACCTGCATCTTAAAAATTAATATTAAAAATAGAAATTATAAAGCATTACATTAATTCCCTTGCAGATTATAATTTTATATAGGTGCAATTTGAAACATAGGAGCCAGTTATACCATATCAACCCTTCCATCTCAATCAAACAAAATAGAAACTTTGCAAATTTTTGCAGGGCAATTAAAAATTATTGCTATGTTCAAAAATTATTCCCAGAGTTCCCTATAAAGTTTTCTGCCAATATCTGTTATTTTCAGTGCTAAGAAAGACTGAGATCTTCCGGATATTTTAGTATTTGCTTTGCTTTTATTCCTTTTGGAAAAAAAATCTATGGTGTGTGGGCAGTGGTGGAGGGGCAGCAGGTAAGTGCGGTATGGGAGGTCAGGTCAAGAAACATTTATTACAGACAAGCTTTTAAAATGTGTTACACATTTTCAAATTGTGCGAAGTATCCACACTTGTCAAATTCCTAATAATTGATTATTTCTAACTTGATAGTAGGGACAGACTATTTTACTCTGTGTGTGTGTGTGTCACTCACTGCCTCTCTGTCTCTCACTCTGTCTGTGTGTCTCTCTCTTTTCGTGTGTGCTAAATTGGGACAGTTTTCCCTGGTTAAAAAAGAAAGAGCACAAAATGACTATTAGCCGTATAATTCATGTAACTATATTATAATTTTTTGTCTTGTCAAAATTGTCATTACCTTTGAATTTGCGAATGGATAAAGAAAAATTAAAAACATTAGCAAGCATTAATTCCTTCTGTAAAATAAAATTCCATAATATATTCAGTGTTTAAAAAGAGTTGTTGGCTCTGTCCCATTTAGCTATGTCTGTTATTTCTTTTCACACATCTTTAACATTACTTTTACTGTAGTTATAGTATTTTCTTTCTTTTTTATGATATTGACCAATAATTTAGCACTATCTAGAGATGAGAGAAAAAAATGTGCAATTGAAGGATTATGTATGTATTTATTTAAAATCATCATCAACAACAACAAAATATTTTTCAGGGAAATGTGGTTTCCACAGAGCATTAACCTTGTTCAAGGTATTATGTTTCCTGATTAATTTTGTCCCTTTGCCGAACTGAACTGCTATTGTAATACCATTTTCATGGTTCTCAATTTTTCAAATTTATGCAGGTGCTGTACCGCATGAGAATGCCTGCATTTAGTATGCAAACTGGAGTTGGCAAAGGACGATGGCTGCTCTCCTGCTAACTTTAAATAAGTCATGTCATAAATTGCATGTAAGACTTATGAAATATTAACATTGGGAGACATTGAAACAAATCATTATTTCTTTTCTTTTCTTTTCTTTTTTTTTTTTGAGACTGAGTTTCGCTCTTGTTACCCAGGCTGGAGTGCAATGGCGCAATCTCGGCTCACTGCAACCTCCGCCTCCTGGGTTCAGGCAATTCTCCTGCCTCAGCCTCCTGAGTAGCTGGGATTACAGGCACCCGCCACTGTGCCCAGCTTATTTTTTGTATCTTTAGTAGAGACGGGGTTTCACCATGTTGACCAGGATGGTCTCGATATCTTGACCTCGTGATCCACCCGCCTCGGCCTCCCAAAGTGCTGGGATTACAGGCTTGAGCCATCGTGCCCGGCCTCATTATTTCTATTAACCTGGGAAAAGATCTTCCATATACATAACCAAAGTAACTAAAACAAATACTAAAAATGGTTTACTTTTCAAACTAGGTTTATGAAATATTTTCCCCAAGTTTGTATGATTATTAGAAAATTGGCTTAAAAAGTAAAGAAAACCTGGAAGCCTGTTGATCCCAAGTACTCCTCTAACCCTTTGCTCCTCTGTTCCAATAGACGAGTACATCTTCAAACATCATGCCCCCTACATTAAAAACAAAAATGGTGTAGATTGCACACATTATATTTCTTCAGGCTTACTTCTTTTTCTTTTTTCAATATTGAAGCTTAATTTTTAACACATCAGTCTTGCTTTTTTAAAAATTGTGTTTATATTAGTGTAGCTATCTGTTTAATGGTGGTTTAGTTCAGGAAATAAATCACGCAGTGATAATTGGTTGTTTTTATTTTTGCTTGTTGATTGGTTTTCTGTAATACAAAAGATACATGATCAAACAAAGGTGTGTAATTATAAACAGCCTAACTGTATTTAGTCTGCTTTCTTTGCAATTCATAGACAAGAGGGCATAGAGTAAAGATATATGAACTCTGTAACTCAAAATACAGACACACACAGATGCTTGAGAGAGAGCAGGTGAGCTAGAAATACAGACTTTGTTTACTCTCAGCCTTGCAATTTAAACTGTAATCGATTGGCTTATTAACAGCTTAGGTTTTATAAAAATAGAGAGAATGATATATAATATACAATAGACAGAGATAGCCTGAGCAATAAAAACACATTTTATCAAAAATTGACTTATCGATAACTTCCTATATTCTTCATATTAGGGTAAATATTTCAGTAGTTAGAAAAGCAAGATAGTCTCCGTCTTTGAAATGAAATGTAATCTTGCCAGGGATAAAAGCAGTCTTTACAGATACTAAATTGAGTAGATAGATTATGTGAGAATTTAAAAACTAAGCCTAGAACTTGGAACTTGATTCTGAGTGCAAAGGGTAGCCACCAACTTTTATGAACACAATTTTGATATTGATATTCATATGACTGGTATGTTTTCAGGAAAGATTATCTATCAACATTGACATCCGAATGTGAAGACCACTTTGTATCCGATATTTTACTGAAATATTCTAGTACAACTGATACTGACTGTCACTTCTTTAAAGTTCTTTTCTCTCTTGACTTTGGTGCCTAAGATTCTATTGATTCTTCTCAAATTACTGTTATTTCTTGTTCTCTATGTGCTTCTTCTTTTCTTTAAAATGTTGATGTTTCTTTGAATTTTTTTTTTTTTTGAGACGGAGTTTTGCTCTTGTTACCCAGGCTGGAGTGCAATGGTGTGATCTCTGCTCACTGCAACCTCCGCCTCCTGGGTTCAGGCAATTCTCCTGCCTCAGCCTCCTGAGTAGCTGGGATTACAGGCACGAGCCACCATGCCCAGCTAATTTTTTGTATTTTTTTTTTAAGTAGCGAAGGGGTTTCACCATGTTGACCAGGATGGTATCGATCTCTTGACCTCGTGATCCACCCGCCTCGGCCTCCCAAAGTGCTGGGATTACAGGCGTGAGCCACCGCGCCCGGCCCGATGTTTCTTTGAATTATTTATTTGCATGTGTGTGTTTCACGGCATCCCATCATGAGTTATGGTCTCTTCTTATTTGACCTGCTTTCCACAAATGAAAAAAAAAAAATGTATCTTTACTCTAATGCCAGCTAAGGGTTGATGATGCTCAGCTACGTTCTGGCTTCTCTCATTTAAGCTTAGACCCATACATTCAACTGGCATCCACAACCTCACCTAGATGTCATAAAAATGTTACTATGCCCAGTACTAGATTCCTTCCTCCTCAGACAGTGGGCATTCACTGTGTAGTGCCTCTCCAACAGCACTTTGTCTTTCTTGACAGCTGCTTGGTTTTATTTTGGAAAAATCTCTCTCTCTTTCATTTGAGAACATTTTTATCAGTCCACGGGCTCTGCCCTCTCACTGCAGATGCCAAAGGAGTCTTTGGAGAATATAAAAGACTGGTTTTGCAGGTGCTTTAATTTACCACATTGTGGTCTAAGGGTGAGCACGTTTCTGAAACAGACAATTGCATTCTCTCTCTATCATTTTGGATATTGTAATACAAGGACCAAAAACCTGAAGTCCATTTATTTCAATGATGTCATCCCTCTTGCAAGGCTGAGCAATTCTTTTTTTTTTTTTTTTTTTTGAGATGGAGTTTCACTTGTTACCCAGGCTGGAGTGCAGTGGTGTGATCTCAGCTCACCACAACCTTTGCCTCCTGGGTTCAAGCAATTCTCCTGCCTCAGCCTCCCAAGTAGCTGAGACTACAGGTGTGCACCACCACGCCCAGCTAATTTTTTGTGTTTTTAGTAGAGAAGGAGTTTCACCATATTGACCAGGATGGTCTCGATCTCTTGACCTCGTCAAGAGATCCACCCACCTCGGCCTCCCAAAGTGCTGGGGTTACAGGAGTGAGCCACCGTGCCCGGCCTGAGCAATTCTTTTTGCCTCAGTTTCTTTTCTGGATGCTGTCCTGTTTTCATGATGACTAATCTAACTATGACCCATCTGATATCTTCCAGTGTTAGTTATTTGTTGATGTAAAGCAAATTACCTCAAAATGAAACAACTCAAAATGACCACGACCATGTTGATTGTTTCTTATAATATCCATAGCTCGGGGATTTGGGAGTGGTTTAGCTGGGTGCCTCTGGCTCAAGTTTTCTAATGAGATTGTAATTATGCTGTTGGAGGGGCTGCAGTCACTGCCAGCCTCAGCTGGGGCAGGTGAGCTCACTCATGTGTCAGTTGGCAGACCTCAGAATGTTTGTTTCCAAACATGCTATGTGGGCCTCTCTACAAGGTTTTCTTACAGGATGGCACCTGGTTTTCACAAGGGTTGGTGATCCAAGAGGGCAAGACAGAACATCCATGGTTAAAAGCACAGCCTTCCTGTTAACCTAATCCCTGAGGTGCCATCCCATCACTTCCGCTTATTCTATTCATTAGAAGTAAGTCAATAAATTCAGCCCACCGTCAGTGGAAGGGAATTATACAAGGCTGTAAATCCAAGAAAGAGACATGATTGGGAAACATTTTAGGGGCTTCCTACTATTCCTGACACATTTCCTTTTTCACCTAAGATAGCCAAGATGGTCTTCTATTGACTGCAGCCTTAGCACTCTAATGGATAAACTATGTAAGCAGTACTTTTTTTTTTCTGTATTTCTTTTTTCTTTTTCTATTTTTTTTTTTTTTTTGAGACGGAGTTTCGCTCTTGTTACCCAGGCTTGAGTGCAATGGCGTGATCTCAGCTCACTGCAACCTCCGCCTCCTGGGTTCAGGCAATTCTCCTGCCTCAGCCTCCTGAATAGCTGGGATTACAGACACATGCCACCATGCCCAGCTAATTTTTTGTATTTTTAGTAGAGACGGGGTTTCACCATATTGACCAGGATGGTCTCGATCTCTTGACCTCGTGATCCACCCCCCTTGGCCTCCCAAAGTGCTGGGATTACAGGCTTGGACCACCACGCCCAGCCTTTTTTCTGTATTTCTATGTGATTTTTTGCCATTATGATCTTCCACTCAAAGTCCAAATCTTGGAGTAACGTTTACCACTTTGCCCTCCCTAACTCCCCACACCAAATATATCTTTGTATTCCAATTCTTCAGTTTCTAGAACCACTTCAGTTGAGAGGACTCTTCATGACTGCACTCTTCTCCCTTATTATCTGAATCTTTTGCCTACAGAATTTATGCTTCTGTTTCTTCTTTTAATTTCCTGAACATTCTCCAATATAAATAATTATTTGTGGCTGTTCCTGTGGTTTTCTCAGCTTGAAACATCTTTTCCCTCAACTCTCCAGCCCACACTACACTTCTCATGTATTCTTTTAGGGCCAGCTTAATCATCACCTTACCTGGAAAACCACCTCTTATTTCCAAAATCTGAGTAATGCATTTTCATTGTGGATTTATAATTTTATCTGATTCTATATTATTGCACTTGTCACATGTTATTTTAATAACTGATATGTGTCTGTCTTCCTGCAAGACTGTGAAACTGTGGGTTAAAACTCTACTTTTTTGTTTATTTTGTGAACTTCATGTCTTGCACATACATCTTGTACTGCAATTCATATTATAATTCTCAAAATATAATAGATAAGTTGCAAATGAATTTTATTTCAACATCCTACATGATTCAATAAAGATAGTTATATTTGCTCATCACTAAAATTAAATAGCATGAGAATCTGTGTGGAGAGTAAGTCTTTGAAAATAACACTATGTTAAATTTAGGGCACAGACTGAATTGGAAATTCAGGAATTCAGTAGTCTACTGGGAAAATAATGGAGAATTAAAGCAATTAGAGATATATTTTATCATAATTGCAAATCCTTTTCAGTTATATATGCAGTTTATTATATGAAATGGTTTTATATAAATTACCGTAAGAGTACATTTAGTGTTAGTGAATACCTGAAGATTAGCAGAGGTTTGCAGGACACAATGAGGGCTTTCCAATTTTTTGACAATTGGAGATTACATTAACTTAATATCTAAGATTGTTCTCAAAACTCGAGTATCAGAAATGATTGATATCCACACACCATACACACAAAGTACAGATAGAAGACTTAGTGATATCAGATGAGATGTGTGTCATCCCTAGTGATTATGACATAAAGCATGACTTCCAAACTATACAGTGGAGGTGAGCCTGACTTTTCCTTTTCTCTTTCACTTGAAACATTTTACCTTGACTGTCCACATTTGCTTTCTTCCAGTAAGAAATTAGGTTCTTACTCTCAACTAAAATATAAGCCACTAGAAAATTATACTTTAATTGTATAATTCTGTAAAGGCTAGCTTTCCATCTAGATTTTTCGAGCATTGAGTGTTATGATTTGTAGTATTTGCCTAAATATGCTTTTCTCCTGAGTTAAATAAAGTTTATATTAACAGCTAAAAATAAAATTTATCTAATCAGAGTAGGCAGTTTTATTGGCATACATATTTAGATTTATTCAACTCTTTTAAAAACCTAATCTGCACATTAAAATTACCCATTTTTACCTGGCTCTTTTCTTTAAAATTGTAAAATATAAAAGTATCTCTACTAATTGTCTTATCAATAGATTCTTTAAACATCTTTTATGAATGTGATATTGAAGCATATACAAATTTTTAATTTAATACTTTAAATATTTATGCTTATGCAATATTTACTTTATTACAAATAAAAACAATTTTTAGACACTAAACAATTTTAGTAGATACTTCCCATCAGAGAATATGTATCAATACAGAAGAAAAATCATTTTTTATGTTTATTTTTAATCAAATTTCAATATTTGAGTCTTATAAAGATTCCATTTTGTGGTTGTTCACATTTGTAGATTTTAATCAAATATGCACTGTTCGTTTTGACAATGTAATATCATTTACTTATAGAATAAATGTATGTTCTCAGTCCCTACTTATTGTCATCACTTGAAACATTGGCTATTTTTACTGGAGAATGTAGCATAAAAATGGACAACACTTTTATTCTTAGAATTTCCCATTTTATCTTTGGAAACTGATAATGTTATTCAACCATGCTTCCAGATTTTTATACTATTTGGCATATTCTTTTCAGAGTTATAAAAATCTGCTCTTTGCATAATGAGACTTCCTTTAATATCCACTTAAAAACCCACAGAGATCAGATTCTTTAGATAGGTGAGTAATTCAGGGTAATTTATAGCTTCAGAACATGCAGCACACTTACTTTTTTTGGTATTAACTGATTTCTAGATATTCCACCTTAGTGTGCTTTTGTTCAGCCATCTTTAATATCTTTCTGATTTGATATTTGTTCCAACCATCCAGTTCTTGGGAGTTTCCCCACAGAGCTGTAAACCGAACTATTTTCAACATCTTTATTGAAATTCCAATGCTAAAATTTAAAGTGTATAAAAATCATGTTGAGAATGTTTCTTGTTTAAACTAAGATACTGTAAAAATAATAAAGATATGTTTTGCATAAATTTTACCCCTTATACCTGTGAAGCTTTTATTTATTTATTGATATCTTTTGAGACAATCTGCTCTATTGCCCAGGCTGGAGTGCAATGGCACAATCACAGCTCACTGCAGCCTCAGCCTCCTGGCTCAAGTGATCCTCCCCCACTGAGCTTCCTGAGTAACTGGAACCACAAACATGCACCACCATGCCTGGCTATTTTTTTGGGGGAGGTAGTAGGATGGGGAGGGGTATCCTTATGTTGCCCAGGCTGGCTTCAAACTACTGGGCTCAAAGAATCCTCCCTCCTGGGCTTTCAAAAGTGTTTGGATTATAAGTGTGATCTATTGTGCCCAGCCATGAGGCTCTTTAGATCCACTGGATAAAGATACCCAATTTTGGTACAATTGCTTTACAAAAACATTGTGAGACACATTTTCTAAAAATTTCCCTCATATCTAGATGAAAATAGCTTTAATATAAAAAGCAAATTTCTTGACTATGTTTGAAACTTTAAATAGAGCATGTAAGACACTTGCTCATCTGTTTCCTAAAAACCTTTTCCTCTTCACCTTCTCCTTTTTACTTTTTGATTTTTACATTCTAAAATTCTAAGTATTCAGGGTTCATACCATGTCCTTTTGGGTCTCCGTATATTTTACTATTCCGGTCCACGTGACTTTCTCAATCAGCCTTCCCTCTCTGACAATTCAATTTTTAATACCTATGAGATGTAATTTTAAAATGGATCTTTCCAATTGCTTTCGCTTTTTCAACTAGAATTCAAGAACAAAGAAAGAGACACTAAATACTTTATATTCCAAAGACATGACCACAAAACTATATAAATTATTGTCATAAACGTTTCTGAGAATTTATGAATAGAGGGCCGTGCTGGTTCTGATATTCCACAACCATCACCTCAGGTCCTCACCTATCGATCTCCATCTATCTAGCCTTTAAATACAAGTAAATGAAGAATTATGTTGCTTGGGATTTCTGAGATGTTTTATTTTCTACTTCCCAAGCCAAAGAAGGGGGCAATCTCTTGATTATGAAGTGTGTGTGTGTGTGTGTGTGTGTGTGTGTGTGTGTGTAGCAGCAGAACAGAATAATCACATCGGAAACTTTTTTTTTTTTTGAGACTGAGTTTCGCTCATTACCCAGGCTGGAGTGCAATGGCACAATCTCGGCTCACCGCAACCTCCGCCTCCCAGTTTCAAGCAATTCTTCTGCCTCAGCCTCCCGAGCAGCTGGGACCACAGGTGCGCGCCACCATGCTCAGCCAGCTTTTGTATTTTTAGTAGACATGGGGCTTCACCACGTTCACCAGGATGGTCTCTATCTCTCGACGTTGTGATCCACCTGATTCGGCCTCCCAAAGTGCCGGGATTATAGGCATGAGCCACCGCGCCCAGCCCAGAAACTCTTAAGACTAGGAAACGAGCCACTAAAATGTATTCTGCTGAGGCTGGATTATCACTTGAGCCACGAGCAATATAGCAAGACTTCATCTCTCTCTCTCTCTCTCTTTTTTTTTAAAAGGATCCTGAGCCTGTAAAATGGAAGAAAACATGATCATGTTGAATTAGAGTTTGATAACTGATGGGATCTGAGAATCCCCAAACTCTGTGCCTTCTGGGTCACCCTTTAACATGGAAATAACATTTCCATAATTTCCTTAATTTCATCGTCTCTCAGCTCACTGCAGAAAGCACTAATCTGCCCTGAGTTTCCCCCAGCATTTTTACCACCCTGTCACACCTCTTCTTTGTGTAAACACACACACACACACACACACACACACACACACACACATTCTCTCTCTCTCTCTCTCTCTTCAGTATCAAGAGATTATATATATGTACATATATATGTAACTTTTACTTAAAGTTCAGAGTTATTAGTTCAGATTTGTTACGTAGGTAAATTTCCGTAATGAGGGTTGGTTGTACAGATTGTTTTATCACCCAGGTTTTAGGCCTCACACCCATCAGTCGTTTTTCCTGATCCTCTTCCTCCTCCCACCCTCCACCCTCCGAAAAGCCCCAGTGTATGTTGTTGTTCCCTTCTATGTGTCCATGTATTATCATTTAGCTCCCACTTATACATGAGAACTTGCTGTATTTGGTTTTCTGTTCCAGCCTGTGTTTGCTCAGGATAATGATCTCTAGCTCCATCCATGTCCCTGAAAAGGACATAATCTCATTTTGTTGTTGTTGTTTGTTTGCTTCTTTGTTTTTATGGCTGCATTGTATACAGATAGAGGAAACTGAAATCTTGATCCCTGGCAAAGAGTTTACTAAATTGTGGAATTAGCAGAATAACCAGGCTGGGGACAGTACGGGCAGAACATTCATAGGAAAATGTGAGAGGTGTCACCTGTTTGTGGGGACAAATATGAGCACAGAGCTTGGTTCTTTGCTGGAAATATTTGAGGGTGAAATGCTGATTTAAGCAGCCCATGTCTCCAGAATCAGAAGGGATAGTAGTAGGCTTGAAAAGAAAAGAATATCTCCAAACCCAGAGTTATTAACATCTTTCAAAAACAAAAAGAACTCAAGAATATTTTCCTTGTAGATGTATTATTTTCACGTCTTTTATTAAAAATACGGCAGAACATTTCAAAATGTATTTCTGTGAATGTGTTCTTCACATTCTTGAATATGCTGAAAAGGTATTCAGTTAATCTACTCAAATTATATGGTGAACAAATATACTGAAAATATATTCTTATATTCTAACACTGTATTTATTGGGTGCATTTATTTATTGAGTTTGATACTTATGAGGGATATATTCTTTGTATATAGTCTTTTTCTCTGGATGCAGAAACAGAGTTAGGATAGAGATATACTAACAATACTTAAAGTGCTGTTATATAAAAAAGAATGGGATACTGGAAGTTAACAGAGAAAAGTTTGTCCTAGAACTAAATCATACCCTCCCCACCCATCATCCACCACTCTAACAATCTATAGTTCAAAACCTAGTGAAAACCCAGCTACCTTTCCTCACCCTTTTCACAATCCCAAGTACAAGCCTCCTGAGGGAAGGGTAGGAGATAGGAGTTGAGTGGGAGTTGAGATTAGTGTTTTCATCCACGCTGGGTAGAATCCTTAGAATATCAAAGTGAATGAAAAGTCATGGTGTTGGCCTTATGTGGTGGCTCATGCCTGTAATCCCAGCACTCTGAGAGGTCCACATGGGTGGATCACCTGAGGTCAGGAGTTTGAGACCAGCCTGATCAACAGGGAAAAATCCCCAGCCTCTACTAAAAACAAAATTAGCCAGGTCTGATGGTGCATGCCTGTAATCTGAGGTGCTTGGGAGGTTGAGGCAGGGAAATCACTTGAACTCAGGGGCACAGGTTGTGGTGGGCTGAGATCGTGCCATTGCACTCCAGCCTGGGCAACAAGAGACAAGAGATACTGTTAAGTTAAGCTCCATCTCAAAAAAATAAAAATAAAAATAAAATAATAGTTTTGCCCTAAGATATTATTAAGGAATTCGCCTCCCATCAGGAATGAAAAATTTAAAACTGTACATTTTAGGGCAGATAAATCAAACTATTTCCTATGTGTGCATTCCATACTTGAGCTTGTTTAATAACCACTCAGATCCCACATGACTGCTTTGGAAAAAGAGATTTTCAGGCAACTTGGTCTCATCTAGTCTAAAGAGCCATGAACTTCAGAAAGTGACAGACTTTAACATTCATCTAGTTCCTAGTTTGGGGACATAGATATATTATTCTTTGTCTTAGGATTTTAGTTAAATAAGGAAATTGGACCATTGATATCATCCTAGCAAGCTGCATTTAGCACATGCATTTAGGATGGCAAATCTATTTTTTCCTCTTAGTAAAAAACTTTTCTGCAAGACTTACTTTCTGGCAATCAGTTTTTTTCTCTATATTAATTTCCATTGTTTTTTGCTTTTTATGTCAACTAATGCCATTATGATGCTGTATTGTAAGAACTAGTAATCACAACATTTTTCCTACCACTTTGTCATCCCTTTGACTTTAGGCAGATAATAATGGTGGGATCTTCACTTGCCAGCACTATTCCTGGCATTTCAAGTCTGCAAACAATATTATCTGCTTGCTATGCTCTAGGTATTTGTGATGCAGATAGATAAAGAAAAAGTGTCTCTTACAAAGCAGAGTCTAGCAAAGACAGAAAAATAAACAGGGAATTTCAACAGAATAAATGTATGCCTAAATAGTATCACTGTTTGGGGGAAAAAAACAGCTTGCTTAGAGAAGTGGTGGTAACCTAATTTCAATGGGCAGTATGCATATTCTTTTGTGTTCCGTGTAGAACTCATGCATCTCAATCTTGGATGTAAGTAGAGATCAGATAGTTGAAAGAATAAAAGTACACTGTAGGTCAGGGGCTGGCACTTTTCTACAACTGGCCTAATAGCAAATATTTTAGATATTGGAGGCCATGTGGTGGCCTTCACATTTTTCAACTTTACTATTGTAGTGTAAAAGTAGACATTCACTATGTATGCGGGAATGAGTAACTGTGTTCTAATAAAATCACACAGACAGAGGACTGACTCTTGTTGTAGGCAAATACATTAGCATAAAAGGCTAGATAAATATGGTTTGCAGAGGGATCTCTTTGTATCTCCCAGTTTAACTCTCACCACTCTCAGTCTTCCACTTTACACATTATTAATAACTACTTATTTCGTTATTAATGTACTAACCCTAACTCTATTGATAACCAATTCTTCGGTTACTAATAATGTGTAAAGTGAAAGTTTGAGAGTCATGAGGGTTAAACTAGGTGACACAAAGGGATAGAAGAATGGAAAACTTTGTCACTAATGCAGATTAACTGTGCTCAGTAACTCAGAGTGAGGAAGGATGGCTAAAGGGTTATAGTGATGATATTAGAAGCAGAATTGCCTAGGAGGATATTGAAAGGAATAGCTTCTAAGCTTACGCTATATAACAATGGGGAAGGCAGCAGGGTAGTTCTGGAAATTCATATGGAAAAAAGTTTCTTCAGCTGGCTGGGCACAGTGGCTCATACCTGTAATCCCAGCACTTTTGGAGGCCAAGGGGGGCAGTTCACAAGGTCAGGAGTTCAAGACTGGCCTGGTCAACATGGTGAAACCCCATCTCTGCTAAAAATACAAAAAATAAAATAAAAATAAAAATTAACTGGGTGTGGTGGCAGGCACCTATAATCCCAGCTACTTGGGAGGCTGAGACAGGAGAATCACCGGAACCTGGGAGGCAGAGGTTGCAGTGAGCTGAGATTGCAGAAAAAAAAAAAAAAAGAAAGAAAAGAAAAGAAAAGAGAAGAGAAGTTTCTTCAGCTAAGATTTTCTGTTTATGAAGTATCATAACATGTGCCAGGGCAACCATTAGTCATTTAAACCAGGGTTGACATTATATCCTTTTAGGTGTATCACCTTGAGGCTTGATGGAAATTTTTTTAAGGGAGTCAAATGAAAGCTTATGAGAGACTGCTATAGGACACTGTTGATGAGGATCCTGAAGGCAGGCAAATATTTTATAGGTAAATTTTGCTGACTGGTCATAGATAATTATCAAGTGAAATTGCAACAGTGTTGCATAATTTTAGTATGCTAACTTAAGCTCATTTTCAGATATTTAAGCAGTAAAAATAGAGGAAACTGGATATATGTGTGTACAGGAAACAATTCATTGTTAAAAATAGTAATATTTGTAATATTAATTAGATAAATAGAACACAGATGAATATAAATAAAACTAATGTCTCTCAATAGGAAAAGTGTAATTGATCATTTTTTGGTGGAATTGAATGCTTTGTTTTCTAAAGATTAAGATTGGCAACAGGCTGTGTTTATATGGCATTTATCTTTTTTTTTCTGAAGAAATCACAGACTTTACTTGAAATGTCAATGTTATCAGTCTCTTTCCTTACAAAGTAAATGTTGTATCACATCTAAATTATGATATTTTTATCCTTCTCGTTGAGGGAGAAAGAGAGAAAGAGAAATCACTACAGAAGAATGAGTCAAAAGAGTTTGAGGAATGACTTTATATTCCTGTGTAGCTAATTGCAAATTTTCAAGGGCAAAAAATTGTCATTGACTTTAATAAGTCTTGTGGCTTTCCACATATATATTTTGATGTATGCCTCTGGGTCAGTGCAACAAACACATTTGCTTTCTTCCTTTCTGGGCATCGCAGTGCTATTCAGCATGAGGTATGACAAGAGTGATTGGTACAGGATCTTTCAAAGGATTTAGAGCCATCACCGAAGGAAGAATAAGAAAGAAATACCATTTATAAGACCTAACGTAAGAACAAAGTCCTCATAAAGAACTGAGACATGAACATCACTTAATGGTGTCTCCTAGCTAGTCTCATGCGTCACTCGAAACTTCAAGCACAGAATGCAATAGGGTGAGATTAAGGGTCTAAGAACTTTACATTACCTTTCTGGAATCAGTTTCCAGAAAGAATAGCTCAGTTATGACTCATCTAGGTATTTTAAATGTAGTTGTTATTTTGAGGGCATGCACATCATGTAACTCTTTACATTTTACTTTGTGCCTATATATTTATAATTTACAAAATGTTTTGAAAGCAAGATATAGATGGGGAATAGCTCTAAAATCACAGGATAGTGTTGAAAACAGTTTCATCTTCATCAACATTATCACCAATGATTGAAAGCAGAAAGCAAAGATGGAAATTTCCTCATATCATGTTAAATAAATTATTGGTTTCGAATTTTTGCATTTGAATCATTCCTTTTGAGTGTTTCAGGATCTAGATAGTAGGACATTGCCACTTCCTCTAATATATTTGTCTCAAAGATGAACAACAATAACAAAAAACAATCGTGATCCGTAGTAGTGAAGTCATTTAAATCACAAGGTTGTTTCTCATCATATTACATACTTATTTACACTCCAAGTTAATTTCCCCAAATTTGAAAGTGACATATAATTAAACATAATTTTAAAACTTTCAAAAAAATGTAATAACATATTAACTGAAAGATGTAGACAGTAAATCTAATATCGATTTAGAAATACAAATCTAGGGAGACATAATCAGTTACAAGAGAAGTAAAGAAAGTACATGCCACAGAATTAAGCATGATTTAAGCCAGCAGCAATGTTAGGATTCAAATTCCTGTTACACAACAGATCAGCTGCAAACTTGAGAAAAATATTTTTTTTTCTCTCTGCCCTGTTATTCAATTGTAAAATCATCTACTTGCCAAGTGTGTAGTAAAGATTAAATTAATTATGAGATATAAATTACTTAGAAAAACATATAGCACATATTAAGTAATGATTAAAGGTTATCTATTTTCAATTATTATTAATATTTCCTTCTTAGTAAAAAGAAATTTGATAATAATTTATTTTCTGTATTTTCTTCATGGCTTTCTTTTATATATATATGTGTATATCTATATACACACATATATATATTTTTATTATACTTTAATTTCTGGCATACATGTGCAGATCTTGCAGGATTGTTGCATAAATATGTATTTGCCATGGTGGTTTGCTGTCTCCATACCCCCTTTCCCCTACATTAGTATTTCTCCTAATGTTATCCCTCCTCAATCTCCCCACTTCCTGCTATCCCTCCCCTAGCTCCCCACCCCCTAACAGACCCTACTGTGTGATGTTCCCCTCTCTGTGTCCATGTGTTCTCATCATTCAACACTTGCCTATGAGTGATAACATGCAGTGTTTGTTTTTCTGTTCTCGAATTACTTTGTTGAGAATGATATTTTCCAGATTCATCTGTGTCCCTGCAAAGGACATAAACTCATCATTTTTTATAGCTGCATAATATTCCATGGTGTATATGTGCCACATATTCTTTATCCAGTCTATCATTGATGGACATTTGGGTTGGTTCCAGGTTTTTGCTATTGTAAATAGTGTCACAATAAACATATGTGTGCATGTGTCTTTATAATAGAATAATTTATAACCTTTTGGATGTATTCCCAGTAATGGGATTGCTTGATCAATGGTATTTCTATGTCTACATCCTTGAGGAATTGCCATACTGTCTTCCACAATGGTTGAACTAATTTACACTCCCACCAACTGTGGAGAAGTGTGCATTTTTCTCCACATCCTCTCCAGCATCTGTTGTCTCCAGGTTTTTTAATGATCGCCATTCTAACTGGTGTGAGATGGTATCTCAATGTGTTTTTGATTTGTGTTTCTCTAATGATAAGTGATGATCAGCATTTTTTCATATGTTTGTTGGCCTCATAAATATCTTCTTTTGAAAAGTATCTGTTTATATCCTTTGCCCACTTTTTGATGATGTTGTATTTTTCTTGTAAATTTGTTTTAGTTCTTCATAGATTCTGGATATTAGCCCTTTGTCAGATGGGTAGCTTGCAAAAATTTTTTCCCATTCTGTTGGATGTCAGTTCACTCTAATGATTGTTTCTTTTGCTGTGCGGAAGCTCTTAAGTTGAATTAGATTCCATTTGCATATTTTGGCTTTTGTTGCCATTGCTCTTGGTGTTCTTCATTGTTTTCATGTCTATTTCCATGACATGCAAGCAAGTTTAATATAGCTTATAAAAGTGACTAAGGTATACATAGATAATACATTTTAAATTTAATGCTTTAATATAAAAACGATTCTGTTTCAGAAAAAATTTAAGTTACACTGTTTTTATGTAAATGTTCATATAATGGTTGATATTTCCATTCAAAATAAAATGAAGAGTTGATGCAACTCCTCAATTAATATAGTCTCAAACTTTTACACTGAAAGTGAAATCTGTTTTTCTTTTTTTTTTTTTGAGACGGAGTTTCTCTTTTGTTACCCAGGCCGGAGTGCAATGGCGCGATCTCGGCTCACCGCAACCTCCGCCTCCTGGGTTCAGGCAATTCTCCTGCCTCAGCCTCCCGAGTAGCTGGGATTACAGGCACGCGCCACCATGCCCAGCTAATTTTTTGCATTTTTAGTAGAGATGAGGTTTCACCGTGTTGACCAGGATGGTCTCGATCTCTTAACCTCGTGATCCACCCGCCTCGGCCTCCCAAAGTGCTGGGATTACAGGCTTGCACCACCGCGCCCATCGAAAGTGAAATCTTTATGCTACACGTAGCTTTTGTTCCTGCTGGAAGTTGTCTAGAATTAATCACAATGCTTAAAAAAACAAAATAAGTATTTAAGTATCTAGAGAAGTATTTAGGCATATACATATCTTTAATTATATACATGCTTATGAGATCGTGATCCCAAATCAAGTTTGAATTCAAATTATATATATTTTTGTTTATTTACAGGTGAATGTATGTATATACATAAAGCTAAGTATATATGAAATATGTTATATATATCATAGGTAAATATCCCTATTATGCTTCAGTATTTAAAGATAACGCAACAGAAAACTACTGAAAATAACTTATATTTTTAAGAATAGGAGAATATAAAGTTGCCCAAATTAAGATGGGAGCATTGTTTGTATGAATACTGAGGTGCCTATGGCAGCTGTGCTATTCTTTCTACATTTCAAATTCCTTTGGTAGGTGACATTATTGTAGTTTACTGGATTCTTTCCTCTCTCCTCTCTTTTTTTTTTTTTTTTTTTTTTTTTTGATTTTTTCTTTTGGGAGTGTGTGTCTCCTGGTATATAAATGGTATATAAGCCAACTTAAACTTTCAATGGGTCATGCTTAATAAAGATGGAATGAATGTGATCATTCTGTTCAAATTATGATATCCTGTATGCCTGTGGATTAGATTGAAGGATATTACTCTTATATTAACATTTTTTGCACTCTTTCCCAGATTTCCTAAACTTTCCAGAGAAAGTGGTCCTCTCCCTGGCTCAATCAGAAGATGCACTTTAAACACTACTCTCAATGACTTTATATTTCTGTCACTACTCCTGTCATAAAGGGAGGGGACCCAGATTCTGAGAATTTTGTAATAGTGTGAACTCTCTGGTATGTCATTTAAGTAGGCTTATTGCTGAAATATTTTCCATGTTATTAGAAAGAGCTGAAGAGAAGGGCTGAGATGATTTCTTTATTTTTCGTCTTTTGGGGATTAAAGGAATCTGGTGCGACAAGGACCTACACCTAAGTCTCTTGTTTTACCAGAGAACAAGTTAGGACTGCTCCTGAGGAAGGAATTATATAGAAATCTTGAGAGTAAGGCTAACAGATTTACAATAGAATAACAGCCTCAGTATTTTTGGTTCCTCTCCAGTAAGGATCACAAAGAATATTGCTAAATCACTAAAACACCTCTGTAATAACGTAAGTGCTTACGGCTATATACCTGTGTAGCTCAGTTACTAAACCGGAGTAAAAGAATTTCCCTTGTGTAGAAAAATTGGTTGGCTGTGGTTTTATAGCAGATTTGCAATTATTAATAGTTATGCCAATAAGAGTTTAATGGTGCATCTGCTAATATATATGGAAAGACAATGTGTATAGACAGATGTGTAAAATTGAAAAATAAACATATAACAAGAGAGAAACATCTATCGAGCAGACAATATACATACACATCAAATACAACAGCAGTTTTAGTGACCATAATATTTATTTCTCATTTCTACATTGGTTACATTAGTGACAACTGAAAATGACAGTTGGCAATGCAGCTAACAGTTTCAATAAAAATATAAAACAAAATACTGTGTACAAAGCATTTTTCTTTGCTTTTGTAATCTTCAGTTGCAAAAATTTACACACCTAAGTAACCATCTGTTTTCTTCAAGAAAAAATCATTTTTATCTCTTTCTCTCATCTTGAAAACAGCTGTCAGCCAGGAAGGCAGAGCTGAAATTTATTGCTTGTATCACATGAAGCATTGAGCAGACTCCATTACTCCTTAGGATTCAAAACTTTGCCTCTCACAAAGTTACCTTTTATTTTCCTCTTGTTTGTCACTCATCTCCCCTGGTGTGCTCTTTTTATTTCTTTTACTATTAATAACAAAATTTGCGAATGACTTATTTGGATGACTACCTTAGTTACAACAATTCTTTCAAGAAGTATTTGAATACTGAATCATTGGTTTTAGAAAACAAATATTTATAAGCCATTTTCGTATACATTTAATTTTCACAAATTGAAAATACGCACAAAACCAGCATCCAAATCAATAACGCAAATATTGCCAGCATTCCAGAAGTTTCTATAATATTCCATTCACATCATTACTTGCCTTCTCAAAAGATAACCATTACTACTGGGCACAGTGGCTCACGCCTATGATCCCAGCACTTGGGGAGGCCAAGGCAGGTGGATCATCTGAGATCAGGAGTTGGAAACCAGCCTGGCCAACATGGTGAAACCCTGTTTCTATGAAAAATGCAAAAAAAAAATTAGTTGGGCATGGTGGTGGTGAAAGCCTGTAACCCCAGCTACTCGGGAGGCTGAGGTGGGAGAATTGCTTGAACCTTGAAGGTGGAGGCTGTAGTGAGCTGAGATTGTGCCACTGTACTTCAGCCTAGGTGACAGAGTGAGACTCGTCAAAAAAGAAAAAGAAACAAATAAAAAGAAAATAAGATAACCATTACTCTGAATTTTTGCTTTTTTACCTTCTATAACTGTAATTCATTTTTTTCTCTTGGCCCTGGTTCAAGTGTATCAGGCATTGTTAAAATTGAATTAAAATCTGAACACAGTGAAATGTACAAATATTAAGTATACAATTTGATGAAATTTCCAAGTTTACATATCTGTGTACATACCTCAATTGAGATAGTGTCATCTAAGAAAATATCCTTCTTCTTTCTTAGAGTCACTCCACATACACCATAGACAAAAACGTTTTCTGATTTCCATTATCTTAAATTTATTTTGCCCAATTTTAGCATGTCACATAAATGAAATCATGTAGTATGCATATTTTAAAGGAGTCTGACTTCTTTCACAATCAACATGTCATTTAAAAATTTTATCCATGTTTCCTTAAAACTCAGAGGCAGCAGCTAGCTAATTGGAAATGATGAGTTTTAGAGTTCCTAGAATAACAAAGCTGAATATGGAAAGCTGAGTTTGAAGCAGAGACACAATAGCTGAATAATTGGCACAAGCCAAGAAGTAAATATAAAGGCTATTGTGATAATTGGTGTCTTCAAAATAGCTGGGGTAGCCTCAGACCAGAAGCCAGCTCAAACAAACAACCAAACACCAGAGTAGAAACACTGAGATAACTGACACCAGAATTTGGAAGTTGGAAGATATTTCCACTAACTATAAGGTTAATGAAACTAGGTTGGGAAAAGTAATTATGCACTTACAAATACTTTACTTATGAAATGGAGCAGAGTCAGCAACAAAAGATAGAAAGAAATTTCATTTAAAGTCTGACCCAAAGACCCAGGTTTCTACTAACTGGAAAACCAGATAGTTACCATTATGATGTACAGTTGATACATTCTGAGGAGGATTTTGTACTCTTGCCCATAGTTTTATAGCCATTGGGGATTTCAGTTCTAAGAAATCAATGCAGCAGAGTCAGAAAGACTGAAAATGGTGTAGAAGTATACAATATTGTAACCTATAAGCAATTTTATCCGAAGAAAAAAAGCATTTTCAGCAGGAGGGATATGAGAATTTCTTGGAAATAGTGAATTTGCAACATCATGTTGTTCTTTATTTTAAATTATCAGAAAACTAAGCAATGATCTTTTTTGGGGCTGCATACAGGAAACCTATATTCTATGAATGCAATTGTCTTATGAGAATAGGACAGAATACTGTACTCAAAAGATAAACTTGTCAAGTATAGATATGGGCAAGTCTGGATTTAACAAGTGCTTATGTGAAAATTGTGCACAAGTGGGGATAGTCTTATGTATTCTTCGTTGGTGAAAATAATGGGTTTAAATAAAATATTTTTCTTAATATATCTATAATAAATAATTTAATATAATAAAACAAAGGCAGCACAGTTTCTATACAATTTTCTATAAAGTGAAGAAAGTGATGTCACAGCAATGCATGAGAAAAGCGAGTATCTGAAAGTTATCTACTGCAGAAGCCCAAAGAAACTTGTGTATTTTTTCATATAAAAGGTGGACTTTATAAAAGCAAAACATAAATGAGTAAGCAAAGAATAGACCACTTGTGTAAACTTTAGATTTTTTGGTTGAAATTAGCAGAAATCTACTTCTACCAAGATCAGGAAGGGAGGAAGTAGGGGAAGAGGGAGATTTTATGAAAATATCCAGCGCTGTGCCACAAAATTCAAGGGTAATCAATCTTCTACAGGAACTATGCAGAAAATGGAAACACTTTGGGAATCTAGCCTAAAGTTACCTTACTGCTCCTTTAGGCATATGTCTTTGCATTTGCTTCGGTTTTCTGTCCACTGAGCAATTGCACAAGCAATGCAAGGTTGACAATGTTCTGGGCAACGTCACTTGGCATTCCAGAGAAAACATCACTTGCCAGTATTGTTCCCTATCAAGATGAAATGTTCAGGCCTTCACATCCTCACCTCCGCTGAATATGGACTGTCGTAGTTGACATGTGACCTTCAGAGAGGCAGCTCTCTGCTGCTGAGGCAAACCACAAGAAAGGTAACAGTTGGAGATGTCTACTGACTGCATTCCCTGCCCCTGGCAGTGAGTACTTTCTTGAAGGGGCAACTAGATGGAACATCCCCCTGACTACCACAATGCACCCCTTGTGCGTCTTGGATCCACTTTTTCATATACTTTCAGCAATCAGCTTCTCCATGAATTCATGGCACTCTTTTTATGAAGGGAAGCTTGAAAGTGATGGATTAGTTAAGTGAACTATGGCCCCAGTGCTGTACTTAATTCTCAGGGACCAAATGACACTTATAGACTCTTTCTTCCACTTTTCATGTTCTTTCACCTTTATTTTCAGCTATTACCTCTGCTGGCTTTATGGATGACTCACCTAATGATTAGACCCAGACCATCATTCCTGAGGGTCTGACCTCCTTTTCTTCACAGCTGCTCAGGCCAGACTGCTGTATCTGTATTTTTGCAATTGTCACAACTGGGTGAAGAATTACCAAGACCTACTTAACTAGATTATCTGGGTGCCACGGATGTTCACTGCTCCATTGTGTAAGCACTTCTACCTTTTCCTCAACATAAGTGTCAATTAAAGCTGCCAAGATTGTGACTCCACTTCTTGTCTGCTTATCCTGGGAACAAAAACCTCAAAGTGCCCGGGGGACAACTGTAGTTCTAGCTCAGTTGCAAACTTGCTTTTTCTAACCCCTTTGGGAACCTGGATGTCTACTCTAAAGAGTCCAGAGATGCTGACATGGGAAGTACAGAGTCCCATAGTGGGTCATTAGAATTATGACCTCTGCTTCCATTCCTTCTAACACAAAACCATGCATTATTTCTTTTGGCCACAGAACCACATCATGGTCTTTGATGCAATGTATATACTACCTCCTAGAGCATGACATATGTATTAGTCTGTTCTTATGCTGCTAATAAAAACTTATCTAAGACTGGGTAATTAATAAAGAAAAAGATGTTTAATGGATTCACAGTACCATATGGGCGGGAGGCCTCACACTCATGGCAGAAGGCGAAAGGCACATCTTACATGGCAGCAGGCAAGAGAGAACATGTGCAGGGGAACTTCCATTTTAAAAAATCATCAGATCTATCATGATGATTTTGCACTATTATGAAAATAGCATGGAAAAAAACCCACCCCATGATTCAATTGCCTCCTACCAGGTGGCTCCCATGACATGTAGGGACTATCCTAATTCAAGTTGAGATTTGGGTGGGGACACGGCCCCAAACCATATCAACTTTTTATCTCCACAAAATATGGCTTTTCAATTGGTGATTCAGAAATGTATCTGCCATTGCTTCAGTTCTGTATCCGTCCAGCAGACCCTGGGTGGTGATATTATGTAATCTGAGCAGTGGATCTCACGGTCAGGGCCTACTTGTATCCTGAAAAGTGGGTCCATTGATCTCAGGTGATATTAGACAGGATCCTAGCGAGTGACTTAAACACTGTAAACCCTACAGTAGTGGTGCTCACTGAGGCTCTTAGGGAAAAAAAAAAAAAAAAAAAAATCCAGAATGTTTTTTTCTTTTTCTGTGAGACTAGACTGCTGGCTATCCCCATTATAAAAGAGCCAAAGGTGGTTACTGTCCCAGCAGGTGGCTGGATGGTGGCCTAGAGGGATAGTGCCATGGCAAGGGGTCAGCCTTAGTGCTTATGGCTATCAAGTTGGCTGTTTGGCAATGTAAATAGCTAGATTAGCCATGAAAAGTGAAAATTCACTCTGTTGGGCCCATGCATATTCTCCATGCCTACTAGAGTGACCACTTCTTTTGTGTGCCTACTGTGATAGTTCTGAAGTAGTCAACGGCAAAGACTGATGGATGTCAACATACCAATCATTTTGTCTAGTTGGTTATTTAATTCAACACCTGAGACAAAATGTTTTTCGGTGTCTGTTAATATGCTATAAAAAGATCATTATACATTGTGTCCACTCCCATATGTCTATCTTCATGCCTCTAATGCTGAATTCCTTGTCTCTTATCTCCCAATCCTCTTCTTTCTAAGCCTCTGAGCAACTAGCCAGGCCATTACCCACTGGCCATAAGGCCATAGACTTGCTAATACTGTGGTCCCTCTTTTTTGCATATAAAATACATAATAAGATGCTGCTCCTAAAACTCTGCCCATTGGGAGTATTTTCCCCAGCTCTGTCTTTCATAATCACCCAAGAAAGAAGCATACAGCAGCTGCCATCTATTTTTGATTTGTAATCACATACTGATCCAGGCCATTTGTAATTTAAATGGGCATTTTGCTCTTTTCTTAAAGTGCTCCTGTGTCCAAGCAAGAGTTGAAAGAAGAGCTCTGGTACAGCAATGCTGGAAGCCATAGATTTCTGATGTGCTTTCCTTTTAGGAGACATGTTTAGGTTTTTTTTTTTTTTTTTTTTTTTTTTTTTTTTTTTTCCTGCATAATGGGCAGGTATAATGTAAACCTTTCTTTCTTTTCTACAAAAGCTTTGGTACATTTTACATCACTTAAGAATGCTTTGTTCAAACAAAGTCTTCATGGGATTTTCAAAGGAGAGAAAATGTTCAAGCTGACACTTTGATTACTGACAATTTGATTACACTTTCAGTGTAGAAAGGTAACTTGATTTTTAAATGACTGTTGAAGAGATAAATGGAAGGAAGAGAGTAAGGAGTAATTTTTGAGTGGATATTAGAACAAAATGAAAATATTTTTGATCAGGAAGATTTTAGAAAGCTAAAAATGACTTACGAGGCTGAATAGTGGTCTCCAGAGATGTTCATGTCTTAATCTCCAGAATCCGTGACTGTTAGATGATATCGCAAGAGGAACTTTGCAGTTGTGATAAAGTTAAAGAATATGAAATGGAGAGATTAATCTAGATTACCCAGGCGGGCTCCTCTCAAGTCAGAAGACAATGTCATTACAGAAGCAAAGGAGCAGAGAATGAGACTTCAAGATGTTACGCTTCTAGCTTTGAAGACCTGTAGAAAGATAGTCTCTGGAAACTGGGAAGGGCAGGGATACAAAGTCTCCCTAAATCCTGCAGAGGACCAAGCCCTGGTGATACATTTCAAACTTCTACCTTCCAGAAGGATCAAATTCTACAAATACTTACAAATATGTGTCCTTTTAAGCTCCTAAACTAGTGGGCATTTGCTATAGGAGCAATAGAAAATGAATACCATGTACTATTTTGAAATCTGACTTTTGTGAGAAGCTATTTAAGTATTTATTTTAACAACTGGCTTTTGAACTCACGGGTTGTTAAAAATATTTTGGTCATTAATACACTTTGAGTACTCAGTTCTAAGTCATATAAGTAGTGTGATCTTTTTTGCCTTTTCCCTTTCCAAGCACAACATAAAGGATAACTCAATGATTTGCCTAAAAGAAGAGAAATATATTATCCCTTCAGTTCCTAAACTTGTTTTCTCATCTTCAAGAACAAAAGTAATTCAGCATACACATATAACATATTTATATTTCTTTATACATTATATTCATGTGCAACTATATAATGTGCAATCATATTCATGCAACAGTTGTACTAACAAATCTAAACATTTAAAATATGAAAAATAAGATGAAAATGGAATCGATAGAACACAAGTGATTAGAATGTAAAATACTTTCTTTCAGCAAATCACTGGATCATACCGCAGATCCCTTGAATTTCTGCTCCCCTCATTACAAACTGTTGTATTAGATGACCAACACATATCTCTTCCTACTATTTAATGATTTTCTCCTTTTTTCTACTGTGAGCTTGTTTTGCTGTTAATGACAAATATAGTACAGATTTAGTTAGATGCTATGGAGTATGAGGCAGAATAAGCAATGTGACTAATCCTCATTGTGCATTCTCAAGCTGACTCTTCGTACTCTATTTTCATGTCTCCTGAGCACTGTAGCTGATTAAATTGCCTACTTCTGCAATGTTTTAGTGAAAGGTATTAGGATGCAATATGTTTTCTTTCTTAACTTGCAAAGGTGATGAACGAAAATTATATGATCATTTGGTTAATGACATTAATTTATTAGTGTTAGAATATGTATTTTTAAAAATCACATGCTGTCATGGCAGGAAATAGGTTGAAGTTTTTTATATTTTGAAAAAAATTACATAATATACATGCCATAACTAATATGATGTTTTTTGAATGAATCTATTTCCATCACAATTGAGGATGCCAATCTCATTTTTTTTAATATTTCAGAGTGAAATGTAGGATGAAGCTTTTCCATTTCTAAAAATTCCTGTTTCTTTCAAAGTTTTTGGCCTCCAGACACCCTACATGACCTAACTCATCATTACAATATGCTATAATTTACATGAAAGGAGACAAAAACAACCCACAGATACCACAGTTAATGAGATGACTCAAACTATCTGCTAACATTGAATGATTTAAGTGCAAAATGACTTCAAAAGGACCACAGTGTTTTAAAATTTAAAATATCTGCAAAAACTTGGTTTTTTTTACAGAAGACCTTGTAGCCTCCCACAGCATGACTGAGTTCCTGTCACTAATATTACGGTCAGGGAGATCAAGGAGAAAAATAGGCAACCCCCATTGATGTATCCTTGCTTTCAGTCTTAAACTTGATTTCTTTTTTTCCTAAAATGAGTTATGTTGTGACGTGGGGGTAAAATTATGACTACAAAATATTTAAATTGCCTTTTGAAATTCAAACCAATACCCAGATTTTTTTTTTTTTTTTTTTTTTTTTTTTTTGCATAGGCCTCAGAAAGAACTAAATCTGATCATAGCTTGATCTCAACTTAAAGCCCCCAGAACTGTGAGAAAATAAATTTCTGTGGTATTTTGTTTTGGCAACCCTAGCAAACTAATGTAGATGCTAAATAGGGAAATTCATGATGGAAGCTGAAAATTATTAATGCATTGGAAAGAGAGAATTTATTCATCCTTTCTGTAATAACTATCAGCATCTAATTACCTTTGAAATTAGAAGACCTATGCTCACTTAGTATAAGAGACCTCAGGAGCTAGGAATGCTTGCACAATAACCATGTTAGCATTAATTACATAAAATACTTATGACTTTGAAATATAGAACCCTTGCTATTAGCATGTGTGAATGCCTAGGATATCCACAGGACAGTCCTTTACTTTCTCTCCAGAAAGCCTTTTGGTCATCCTCATGTGAAAATTCTTTCTTCCTCTGGATAAGTTGTGTTTGCTCAACTATAACCTTGAACAAATATTACTACAAGAACTCAAACATTAGGTTTGCAAAAGATAATTTATACAACTAAAAACAAGCAGAGAGGATGAATACATGGTAAATTCTGAAAAAAAATATGTTTCTTTCAGTTATATATATTTAAAAGTATATACTCAGTTCTTGTAATAAATTATGTTAGAAAATAGAGAAGGCTCACTTGCCATTGGTACAATTAGAGAATAAAAGGCTGTAATTGGTTGTTATCACTGTCAGTTATCTTGCTTAAAAAAAGATTTAGGACACTTCAACCATAGGAAGCGGTTAATAGATCATGTCCTCAGAGTAGTTAAACCTCTGTCTACTGTTTCTCACTGGGAAATCCCTACACATCTGACTGTCTTTCTTCTGGACTATTGTTTCATGAAGTTTGTAGTGAGAACAGACTTGAAAGATAGAGATAGTGTCTTCTTCTGGGACGTAGTGCAAGGTTATTTACAGTCTGTTATCCTAAACATAATGTCTTTCTCCAGCACTGACTCTTGGGCCCATTCCAGTAGTTTAGTGTTGGGTTTGCTGTTTGGAAAACTGCAGACTAGAATTTTAAAGTCACCCCTCATTGAAACTACAAACTCAGGAAACAAATCATGAGTGCTGATCTGAGTAAGTCATATAGATGTCCTTGATAAGGGTCTATTTTTTATAAGAACAATTGGAATCAACCTGCCCATCAATAACCACCTGGACTTTCATCATTGCTTCCTGTGGCCATGTGCATGACAACACATCCACCATTGTAGACTAGGTACAAAATGAAAGCTCTATGTTTCTGGTGCAGAGGCTACCACTACCTGCAACATTTGTGTGTCCCCAGAAATGTTGACCATTTTCTTTTGTCTCAAGATAACAAACTGCATGGCATATAGTATTACACTGGGCCATTCTTGGTAGAATGAATCTATCAGGCTTTTAAACTTATATGGAACTGTCAGCCATGCCTCAGCAGCAGTGGCACATTTTTAGGTTAGAACATTGCAGCTCTAGTCCAACTGCTGGCTTTCGGCAAATCGCTGTAGCTCAGAAACTAATATGGGTCACATTTGCAATTTTCTGGACTATTTGAAATTTTGCGATGGTGGGCCTTTTATCACAAAACCTACTAAAAAGTAAATGATTGTCAAGGTATTCAATGGGTCATCCATGCTTCTCATCCACAGTCATCTAGTATTTTTTGAACATTAGAAAGACCTCATTAAAAATTGGCATCAAACGTTTGCTACCATCCTTTCCTCTTTTTGGTTCACATACAAGGCAGTTTTGTGAATGAATGTGGCTATCACCAGAAAGAAATAATCCACTCTCAATTGCTTTCTTGGTAATTATCAGGACAAACAAGTCGGAAGTTATATACAAGCATTTCAGGTTTCTGCCATTACCATTTCCAGATCTGATGCTTTCTTTTTTTTTTTTTTCCTGTAAAAGCAACACCAGTTCAGCCTGATTGGAATAGACTGCTCCCAAAAGGGAGCAGAGGGAAATTAGACTTGATTCTGACTCAGTTGGCTGTGTTCTCCTGTAATCCTGGCACAGTCCTAGATCACAGAGACAGTGATCATCTGGTTCAATACACTGCTGTTGGCAATGTGAGCCAGTGTAGAGAACACAACCAATCTCTATAAATCCTGTAAAACTCTCCTTGCTGTTTGTACACCTGACTCTTCCAGACAAATCTTCTGATAAGAAACAGATAAAATTATATCTATTGAAATGGGACACACAGGCTTTGCGTAGTAGAAGGAGAGCAACAACCAGGTACATGATGTATCAGATAACAAGTATATCAGATCCTGAGAGAGGTGTAGGGGAAGGAGAAATATTGGTGGTCTTTATCTTTCAGATCTGCCTTTGGAGCCTTCCTCATGAAAGAATCGCTATGGGGCCTCTCTCTGGAACCGTTGCAAGAAGTTTCAGTTTAACCACCTTCTGGGTTAGCTATGCCCAGCAGACATCTCTGTCCACAATTTGATCAGTTTTTCCTTAATCTTATGGAGAAATCGATAGAAACCAGAGAGAATGGCTCCTTCTTCAGAATCTTCTAAGCAACTTGTCAATACAGGTGTACTGTCTCTGCTTCATGCCTTTTTTTTTACAGCTGCTCCTCGGTCATTCCCTGAGGAGAGGCATGTCATCTTGCCGATAATATAGACAGTACAGATTGAACTGAATGCTCTCAGCAGGCTCTCCACAAACAGGAATTAAACCAAGTTATTCAAGCTAAACTGGGAACCCTGTGAACTACTGGACCATATTCCTTGAGTAGAAGCCAGTCTTTAACTTTGTTCTTTTTGCAAACAAGATGTCTTGCTCATTAGATGTGGTCATAAGAGAACTTCAAGTGTAGAAGGAAATATTACTTGTCCCTAGAAGACTTTCAGTTCAGCCTCAATTCAGTGACCTATTTTAGATTTAGAAATGCCCTAAAATTCCCTCTTGCCCACAAAGGTGGAGATTGTTATTGTTAGTATATTCTGTTGTTCTAGATTAAGATCTCCAGCCCTATGGAATAGTCAGTTTGGAAACGGAAGGAGAATGTCAGATGACTTTCCAAGGTAGACCTTGATGCTTTATGCTTTTGTTCAACTAGTTAAGACTAGGAGGCTGGGGGGTGGTTTACATAAGCAGGCAGGCCTCATTCTGCTGCTTGAAGTGGTGTTGACAGTGGCGTAAGTTGAACAGATTTGGTCCCAGTTACTAATGGTCAGTTTAACGGAAGTGGTCAATGAAGAGAGGTACTTACAGAGAACTCTTCCAGAAGTCAGGATGGTAAAGGAATGTGTACATAATATTGGAAGACAATCCCCCTATGATCTCTTTTATTTCTGTACAAGTTACTCGGGATTCCTTCCAACGAGGTTTGCATGATGAACAGCCTTGAAAGATAGAAATAATGTCTCCCTCAAGCTCAAAGGGCAGATTTGTTTACTGTCCAGTAAAGTAAAATACTGTCTATCTCTGACCAAAGTGAAGGCATGCTTACTGCCTTTATAGAAGAATTAGCTTCCCTAAACGCTGGGATTTTCTGCTGTTAACACAACTCACTTCGTGTGCAAGCTTCACCTACTGTCTTTGGCTTGCCCTCTGGGATTTGGAGCTTGAGAAACTAGCTCAAGAAAATGTTGATGTTCTGCCTGCTGGAATTGTTGTGACTAACAAAGCTATTTGTCCCTGACCCAGGAGTGACATATCTTCTGCCAGGATCCACGAGACAGTAGCAGGCTAACTTGTTAGCTTGCAAGAAGAATATAATCTAAGAATCTTTACAGTACTTAGTGATTCTGAAACATGTTTTTAGGTTATACCAGTTCTGATTTTCTAAAAAGAAAAGAAAATGATAAAAAAGGATTTATCAAGAACACATTAACAAACAATGTAGATAATATTTAGCCATTACTTAATATTATTCTAAATAGAAAATTAAAAGAATCTCCTTTAAAATGACATTTGATACTATTATGAAAAAGAACCACTTAATTAATTTAGGGCAAGCATGGAGAAAGGGGAATTTCCTGTTCTTTAGGAATAAACCTGTTAGAAATTGAGTAAAATCATTATTGAATAATAAAATGGAAATAGTAGGAAGTGTCTTCTTACAAAGAACTGGCATAAACGGAAAAGGCTTCCAAAACTCAATGTCTAACACAGATTGGTCTCCTGATACACAGATGCACATGTCCATGGCTGATATTTATCCTGGTATACTGGTATGGATGTGAAGGTGTGAACTACACTAATGAGCCAATTAAAGCTGCTGTAAAACCCTTTAAGTTCCTTCTGTCTGGACTGGCAATTCTCCAACACTGGTGTGATGGACCTTCCAGCCTTACAGTAGTTAAGACCCTTTCTCCTTCCCTGCTGCTGGGCAAGTCAGGAAGCCTCCAGCATTTTACTGTAGGGACTTTGTCAACATCCACGGTATTAAGCATTGCCTTTGTTGTATTATCATCAAATGTTTTGAATATCACAACTGATTGTCCATTTAGGGGTCATACTGAAACATCAATTCGTATCCCCAGAACCCATCTGTATCTTTTCTCCAGAGCCCATTCTTCATCCTTTATACTGTGTTTCAGAGGAAGTCAGTTTGTTGCCCAATAAATATTTTATATAGTTTTATATCTTCTCCATACCCAAGTCCTTCTCGCTGTTTTTGTTATCCCTGTAATTAACGTTCTCACTCCCTCTTTCTCTCCTCTTCACTGCCTTATTTCTCTTTGCTTACTCTCTCAAGCCCTTCCAATCCATTAATTCTCAAGAGCTGTTGGATTAGTTTTTAAATACAGTCTTATGTCGTTACTCTCTGTTTTAAATTCTTCAAAAGCTTTAAAAAGCTTCCCTGTAAACTTCACCTGGTTGTTAGAGAGCTGGTCTCAGATGACCTAGTTAACTCAGATCTTACCAATTCACCACTCAGATCCCTGTGCCAGCCGTACATAGCAGACTACTTGTTATTCACTACAGCTATTCCATCCTCCTGCACCTCTGTGCCTTCATCACCACAAACAACCTGTCCAAATCTTTCCTGTGTTAATTTCCACTCAACTCTAAAATTTCAGGATAGACATCCCCTTTGGGAAGCATGCCTAGGTGAACAAATATTATCTCTTCTCTACTATACCATGTGTATATTTCATTTTATATTTCTTGTCTTGTTACTTTTCTAGATCATGCAGTTCTTTAGAGTTGTTTATGATTCATTAAAAATAATCATAAAAAGATTCATTAAAATAATGCATAAAAATAATCATTAAAAAGATTATTCAATATTTCAATAAATATTGGTTTAATGAATAAATTTATTCCTAATAAAATGACTTGCATGTTGACTAAGGGCATGTATCCATTTTTTAAAGTAGGTATGATAAAATGTTATATACTAACAAATCCTGACATCTTGGTAAAGAGAACAGCCATCTAATTTTAATTTTCATCATATCAAAGAGTAATTTTGTTAGTATAATATAAACAGAATGTCAATTAAAAACAAAAGGTGTCTAACCTTTGAGAAAATCCAGGAAGGTATTATAATAAAGACTGTTTGCACTATTGAAGACATACTTCCCCAGGATCCACATTTTCTCTCTGAAATGTTCATATATAAAAGGCCTATAAAAATCAGTAAAAATTTTTCATATGAAAATGAAGCTGTATCATGGGAAATTATTTTTCTTAGGAATAGGTTAGGGGAATACTCACTCATTTTATAATTGCTTTTATTATTTGTTCCATACTAAAGTTTTTACAACAAGACATCCCAAAAATAATTGTCCTACAATGAGAAAGTAGACAAGTTGGTAATTTCTCTTAAATGCTTAAAAGTATGTCATTTCCCTTTTGGACTAGTTTTAAACTTTTGCCTATATAGAATTTAATGGACTAGAAATAGAGCTATAAATTGGGTCATGGGTAACTAGCTATCCCCACCTCCAACCAGAACTGTTTCTTTTTCTTGGTGAGGAAAAGAGAAATTCCAATTATATATTTAAGTTTCAAGGCCATCTGTGTAACTTTTCATAATATTTCTTTACAGTGAATGGCTTCTTGTTTCCAGGAAGGTGAAGAATAAGATACAGACATCTGTAGAGGCCTTCAATAGTTTGGGAAATATCTGGGTGAGTAAACACAGTGATGGGAGATTATAAAGACTTTTCCTATCTATATATGTTAGTAAATTATATAAAATCAAGGTGGAAGAAAGTATGTATTATAACAAATTTTAAAGCTACATTCGTGCTGTTATCCAAAGATTAACTGTAGTATTTTTTCAAATGTTCATAAAGAGAAAGCCTCTTCCATGTTTCAGTATTTTTGTCTAGTTTTCTAGAATGTTTTTATATTCTTTTCAATTGGGCTTCTTTTTCTGTCTTACACATAAACTATGACTTGATATCATCCATTTTTCTTAATGAAAGAGAGTTGATGGTATTCAAAATATTGCTTCCTGTTTTTTTTTTTTTCCAGATAACATATATTCTAGAACCTACATGGGCTCAGAGGAATCAGGTTATGGATTTTCTTTTAGTTCTGAAGTATATCAAATTCTGTTGTCCTCTGTGTTTCTCTTGATCTAAAGAAGCATTAGAATCCAAAACAATTTTTTTCTCTCATCTTGGAAAATAATGTGAATAAGTATTTTGCACAGCTGCAGGGCAGTTTAACCCCTTTCTCCCTGAAGATGTATTTCTACCTTCTATAATGATACTAACAATATTATTAGGCAGAATGATGTCATAAACTGATTCCACATAACTCAGAGTCTTTTAATCAAGTGTCAGCTTCCCTACAGGTTCTCTCTAAACTGATTTTCTGATTCCATGAAATGGCACAATTTTATGATAGTCATCATTCCAAACAGGTTAACTAATTCTATTAACATTAAATGCTACATGACATTGACCCTGGATTTTAAATACTGAAATTCCTGGCTGCTTCAAGAAACCCATATAATACGTACATATGTTGCTTGTTGTGGAAGATTCTTTACGGCTGCTCTGCTTCAATGACATGGAGCTTGGGGAAGGAAGGAAAATTTCTTAGAGGGTAATAACTAGGTCCCAGTTTTTTCTTCCAGGTCTATTTTGTATTGTTACTCCTACTTCTAACACCTTATCTCCACCTACTGGGATTGTGTCAATATCTGTATTTTTTTAAATTAAAACCCCTCAGACTTAACATCTATCTAATTAAAATTCCACTAACAACTTTGTTAGAAATATCTCCAATCATATGGTTTTACAAGTCTGATGCAGATTTCTCCACATATTATTTGCAGTTGCCTCTGACAATCTCTACTATAGATTGATCTGTATCTTCCAACCAATCAGCATCCCAAACACAATCCACTTGACAAAGTGTGGAATGAATGGTGATAATTAGGATGCTTAAAATTATAGAACATTTTATGGCTGGGCTTGCAAATAACCTACCCACACTGCCAGCCAAGACCCTTATGTTGATAAAACTTCTAGGATGCGAATGCTTGCTCCTGCATAGGAGGCAGTGGGGTGCTGATAAAATTATGATATTGGTCCCACTATGTTTCTAATATGTCAAAAAATTAAATCTTCATTTTTATATAACATCTCTCAATGTAAAAATATTGGCAAAGTTTTAAAAACATTCTACAGGCCAAACAAAAAATGTCTGAGGGCCAAATTTTGCTGTTAGGCTACCAGTTAGACGTGTCTAATTTGGATATTTCATTTTGCCTCTAACTTGAATTCTCCCTTTTAATTTTTTTTTTTTTTTTTTTTGATGAATTGCAACTACCAAAAATAAGCTGAGAATATTTAGGGAGAAAAACAAATCACAATAAAAAATTTCGTTTGTGATCTATTGAATAATTAGCAACAGAAGAATACTGTGTATGATTTTTTTCCCAACAGTTGAAATTTTCAAGATAGATTCTATGGAATTAGGCTTCCTTACTATTTTAACCAGATATATTTAGAAAATACTGTAATGTTAGAGATAAAGTAATGTTTTTCTATGAAAGAAGTATGCCTTTGCATTATTAAATTTACTGGAAAAACTGCCTTACTGAAAAAATAGGATGCCAATGGATTATTCTGCAGAACATCCTGAGATGTGTGTTTAGTAGAAACTTCTGCATTAAATGGATTACTGTCATCTATTTAAGGATTACATCAATGACCAAGACATTAATCTCTCAACTGAAGTGTCTCAAAGCTGGCTGAAAATTAGAATCACCTGAGACAGTATTAAAACATTCACTTGCCTGAAGCCCACCTGGAAGGATTTTTGACTTTAATTATCTGGAGTATCTACATAGTTGTTAGAAAGTCACACAAAAATAAGACAAAAGAAAAAAAGATCTGAACATCACTGTTAATACACTTGAACTAATGGATATATTTAGAACATAGATCACTCCACCCAAGAAAAACAGAATTTACCTTTTTTCAAGTGTACATCTGAGCTTAATTAGAATCAGCTGTGCAATAAGCTATATTAAAAAGCCTCACCAAAACTTAAAATACTGAAATGAGTTAATGTATGTTCTTTAATTATGGGATTAAGAAGAATCCACACTGCAATAAGCTATAACAAAGCCTCACCAAAATTTAAAATACCAAAATGATTTAAAATATGTTCTCTAATTATGGGATTAATTATAATTACAGGGAAATTATAACTGAAAAAAGATCAACATCCTGGAAATTAGAGAATTTATTTTAAACAATTCATGAATCAAATAAGAAATCAGCATAAAAATATACGATTATTTAACTAATTTTTAAGATAAAAAATTGTGGGATGCAGCTAGAGCAACCTTTAAAGGAAAAAAGGAGAGCCAGTATCATGTATGAGAAAGAACAAAGAACAAAACTCAACAATTTAGTTTTTCATCTCAAAAACCAAAACTATGGAAAGAAGAAAGGAATAAAAAAGATAAGAAAAGCAATGGAAGAATAAATAATGCAGAGTAGTGAATGTAACCAAAGCAATGGCTGAACCTTTAAAGATTAATTAATTTAAAAAATATTTGATGCTGATCAGGAGGAAAAAGAAGAAAACAGCATTACAAAAATAAAATGGGGACAAAAATACAAGCTCTATACATATAAACAAAAAAAGAACACTACAAACAACTTTAAGTAAAGAAATTTGATAATATGGTTAAAATGAGGACGTTACTCTACAAGTACAACTTACCAAAGTTAAGAGATGACACATACAATCTCAGTAGTGAGGCATCTGTCAAAGAAATTAGAGTTGTTATTTTTAAAAAGTTTCCACAAGAAAACTCCAGAAGCAGATGGTGAAGACTGGTGAATTCTTCCAAACATTTAAGAAAGAAACAACCCCAATCTTGTACAAAACATAGAATAATGAAGGTAACCTTTTCTAACTACTTTTTGGTGGCTAACAAAACTATGATTCTAAATTCTGTCAAGGACATTCAAGAAAAAATAATATAACATAGAAGCCAAAATGAAGCATTAGACTAAAATTTAATACACCTTCATGAAATATGTTTTAGTAAACTTTGTAAAATGAGAAGAGATATCTACAGAAAACCTAGAGTGAGTACATTCAGTGACTCAAAAGAAAAAAAATAAAAAACATTTTTCTGTAGAGGGGAAAGTAAATGAGCATATTCACTGTTTCTGTTTTAATATTGTGATAGAGAAACCATTGCAATAAGGCAAAAATAAATAAATAAATAATGGGGGATATTTAAGGACATAGGATTGAAAATAAATAAATAAAATTGTCGATTTCTTATCTATAACATGACAGAAAAAAACTCTAAAGTTATTTTTTAAATGATTGCACTAAATTAACAAATTTTCAATCATCATGGGATCCAAGGTCAAAATTAAAAAAAAAAAAAATTATATTTCTAACACAAATAAAACAGTTGGAAGTTTAAGAGGGTAACAAATTATGTAGTACCAATAGCAAAGCAATAAAATAATTAAATACCTAAAAATATATCAAACAAAGGTTTGTAGGATCACATTAAAATCTATAAAATACAATTGAAATAAGTTAACCATGGCCAACACAAATATCTTGTATATGTTCTGAAGACTGAATGTTGTGATGATGTCAGTTCTGCTCAAATTTATCTCTATATTGGCAAAATTATCAAGATATTATAGGCTTTTTTCTCAGACATTGACAGATTATGAATTCATATATTTATAAAACATGCCATGAAAAGACGAAGTAATCTCCAACAGAAAGACAAACCCAGGGAAACTGTAGTAACAACTGTGATTCTAATACAAAGTTTTAAAGTTGTACTAAAACATTATGATTCTGACAAAAGAATAGAAAAAAGTAGAACAGAATATAGATTCTAAGGTACCTCAAAATATGCAATGTCATCTCATTTATGATAATGGTGGTACTTCAAAGAAGTCAGAAAATAACTGAGTCAATATATGTAAATTAGACATTGACATATGAAAAGGTAGGATCTTCACCCCTACTTCACACTGTGCACAAAAACAAAATTTAGATGGATTGCAGATCTAAATGTAATAATAATAACGTTTCAAGAAAAATTTGTTTTAATCTTGGAGCAGGCAATAGTATCTTTACTCCCACCTCATACTGTAGACAAAAATAAAATATAGATAGATTGTGGATCTTAATATTAAGAAAATAAAAATACCATGTGTGCTTTTAATAATAAAATTACCATGGTTTGAAGGATAATGGTTTGAGACGGAAATATAGAATAACTTTGACCTCTGAATGGGCAATAGTTTCCGAATCAGGGTCCAAAACTTGTAAAAGTGTCAAATTAAATTACATTAAAATTAATTGATTTATCAGAAACATGATGAAGAGAGTGAAAATTCAAACTACAAAGTGAGAAACAATTTTCACATTTCATATATCTAATAGAAATCTCATAGCCAGAATAAATAAAGAAACCCTACAATTCAAGGAAAAGCTGGTTACTAGATTATGCGAGTTAGCTTGTGAAAATTTATTAAGTTGCACACTGTAAAATGTGAACTTTATATATACTATGGGACAAACATATTTAGAATTAAAAGTAACATTTTCTGAAATGGGTCCTGGGGAAATGGTGCTTCTGTGCTGTCATGGTTAAGGCTCACCATTCCCTGTTCTTAAGGCAGTGGGGCCTGGCTGAGGACTCCTGGCTGGGACTGATTAACTTGAACCATCAGCTTCTTCATTTTGCTTCCCTCAGCCTGCGTGTTTTTTTTTTTTTTTTCTGTGCACAAAATGTATGGCATATTCCCACACCAACAACCAATGCTCTAATTATTCAACATCAACTGTATGTCTAACAACTCAATTCGGACACTAAGTTTGGGAGCTAGTGCAGACTCACAGGTCAAGGACTCAGTCTCATGAAGCTGCTCTCACTTCAGCTGGCAGCTGCAAATGGGCTTCCCAGCCTCCCCATGCTTCATCCAGTCCAGCCAGTCACAAGTTCAGAGCTTCCTAAGACCTACTCCGCAAGTTCGACAATTTACTAGAAGAACTCACAGAACTCAGGAAAGTGTTCTACCTAAAATTATCTGTTTTTTTTTTTTTTGTTTTTTTTTTTTTTTTTTTTAAAAAAAGGATTAACTCTGAAAGAGACAAATGGAAGATAGAAAACAATGTATGGGAAGTAGACAGTGGCACAGTTGCCATACCCTTTCCGTGATCTCTACCTTCCCAGCACATCAGTGTGTTCACCAACCTAAAGGCTCTTTAAATCTTGCTGTTCAGGAGTTTTTATAACCCAGTCTCCAGCCCCCTCCTTTTTTCCACAAGTCACAGGGTGGGGCTAAAATGTCCAATTTTCTATTCATATGCTTGGTCTTTCTGGTGACCAGTCCTCATCCTGAAGCAATCTAGCCATCTCACCAAGGTAGAAACTCAAGTAAAATCTCAATTCGGTCTAAAAGGGTTCTTTATGAATAACAAAAGACCTTCCTATCACTCCGGGAATTCCAAGGGCTTTTGGAACTCTGTGTCAGAAGCTGACCACAAAAACTAAACACATATTTTTACTATACCACATGCCCTAAAAGTAACGTATTATATGTATGAAAAGACTGAGAAAACCTTCTGAAATTAATATTTTTCCAAATGCCTTTTGAGGCGTATTAATGTACCCTACATCAAATTTCATTTTGGAAAATAAAACTTTATCTATTCTTTGCTGATTGTATACACAGTATTATATTATAGCTCTTTTCACATCTGCACCAAGAAAATCTGTGTAATTGTTGGACCTAACATTTTTCACATATTTAAACATAACAGGTTTTTGCATGTATGCAGAATGCCTATTAACTAGCCCAAGGACATTATGATTCTAAAGAATGTATTTTTAGAAAACTATCATTTTCATTTTTATCCCTTTTCTACATTATGTTAGGAAAGCACTTTTCCAGGGAGAGAAAAAAAGAGTTTTTATTCAAGCATGATATGTAAAATCCACAAAGAGAACCAAAGATAAATCCCAAGTACTTCTCATCTTTTTTTTTTTTTTTTTTTTTTTTTTTGAGACAGAGTCTTGCTCTGTTGTCAGGCTGGAGTGCCGTGGCATGATCTCAGCTTACTGCAACTTCTGTCTCTGAGTTCAACTAGTGATTCTCTTTCCTCTGCCTCCTGAATATCTGGGGTTACAGGCATGTGCCACCATGGCCAGCTAATTTTTGTATTTTTAGTAGAGATGGGATTTCAGCATTTTGGTCAGGCTGATCTTGAACTCCTGACCTCATGATCTGCCCTCCTTGACCTCCCAAAGTGCTGGGATTCCAGGTGTGAGCAACTGTGTCTGGCCACTTTTCAAATTTTCTCTAACCACATAATATATTTTTCTACTTGAAGTTAGCATTTGTAAACCAATTCCAATGCAAATTTAACCAACGGCATAAACACTTGAGTACTTTTATTTGTCAATGATGTTATGGGCTATATGTATGTGTGTATATATGTACACAGATATGTATGTATGTATATAAATACATACATACATATAACTATATATACACATACATAGGTCATTATGGAATCATTCAAACTCATTCATTTATATATTAATAAAATGAAGCCAAAAAGCATAACTAAAAACAGTCACAGCTGGAGTTTTCTGCTGCTTATAACATATATATGTGAATATATATACATATATATTCATATATATTCACATATGTGTGTGTCCAGAGGATGTATGTGTACATGTATATATGTATACATATACATATATATGTGTATATATACGTGTACATATGATGTATATATACATATGTATGTGTATATGTGTATATACACATATACACATACATACATATATACATACACCCACACATATATATGCACACACACACTCACACATGTATATATTTATATCTGTATTTGTGGGAAGATGTTTTTATGCTTCTCTGAAATTCTACCTCCTCCATTCCCATAATTAAATTGCCCTTTCTTTGTTTGATTTAGACACATTGTGCCTCATAATCTTGTTCGTTATAACTTCACTGGCAGGCTATAGAAGGGATTCACCATTCCTGAGGTAGTGCTTGTAGTGGTTGTATGAAACACACATTTACAGTGAGTAGTGCCAGTTGCTTCCACCTCCATTATCTCAAAGGTTGACTTTCAAGTGCAATCTCTGTAGGGTAGGGCAAATGCTAAATTGACCATAGCTGTGACCATAAGTGTCCTAAAGCCTAGAAGATTCGCAGTAAGCCAGCTCCCTAGTTGATTGATGATATGCATTTGAATAAGCAGTTAAAAACTCCAGCTGTGACTCTGGTTCTATTAATGCTTTTTGGCTTCATTTTATTAATATATAAATGAATGAGTTTGAATGAGTCCATAATGACATAAAAATTGATCTTTCAGCACAGTAACAACCTGGTAGTTCATATCTACTTATTACTCTCAGTTTCCGTATCAAAACTTTTCTTTCTCTGACCCAACATAGTAATATTTTTTAATATATATCTGTGTTAATGTGCGTACATAAATATGTGAATGTGATTTATCTATTTATATGTGTTTACACAAAGATATAAGTCTTTGTTATGCTGCCAAAGCTGATAGTTAATATCCCAATTGGAAAATAGTTCCTAAATTTGTATATATTTCTGCATGGGTATTAGAGCACTTTCCCTTCTGAATTTGAAGAGATGAAGTATGAAACTGATGCTTTCAGTTATGGTTTTGAATGATTACAGAAGGAAATACACATTAAAGCTTCACTGCTCTGTTCTGTAATGAAAATTCTCTGCCGTTTAAATTTCTGTTAAATAACTTGTTTAGGCATATCCTTGAACATAACTGGGGATAGTCTTTGAATTTTTTGATTTCCATCAATTTGAATAATTCTAAAAATAAAAAATTCAGCATCCTTTCCCTTGTTTGGAATGTGCCTGAATAGAGAGTCCCATGCTAGACAACCCCAGTGTTCTCAGTCTTCATTCCCAGCCTCCATCATGAGGTATCCCTGAGGCTATGGTTCCCTGCCTCCAGTATAAAGTACTGTACTTTCTTAAAGTATCTATTAGTGAAAATACTGTCATCCCAAGACTGGGATATGTTTGTGTGTTACGGCTTTCTCTTGGAAAATTTTACCCAAATAAATTGTAACAATAAAGGAGATCTTGGAGAGAAACTCTCAGGTCTTTGAAAGCCTGGGGATGAGCTGAAAACAACCAAGTTTTAAATGAAGTGAGCTCCACCTACATCTTCTTGATCATTGCTTGGCTTTCTGAGCCATATTTCTCAGTCTTCCTTTTCACTGCCTTTTGCAAACAATATTTTCATATTATTACAAAGCTGAAATTCTTTTCAACTTCTTATGCCAGATGGCCTCACAATATGCATATGTTTCCTTGGCAAATTCTATGCTGTCAAACGCTTCATCTAATGCCAGTATCCAATCAAGTGCAGGTAACATTGCAGTCTTGCCTTTCACCCCAGGTAGCACCTCAAAGCAAGGCCACTGAAGCTTACAAAAACTGTCCGTGTTTCTCAAGCTCTCATAGATTTTACGCTGTCATTTGTTAAAATCATCAATGCCCCATCCAAATGCTTCATCTTTCAACACTCATTTTGCTTCCCTTGAAAAATTCCTTGGATTTCTATACTGGCAGGGTCTAGATTGGGCTATATGGAGAAAAGAGTTTACATAGCAGGCTTGAAACCGCTGTCTTTGGAAATGCCTGCTAGCAAGACTGGCCCTTAGCTGGCATCTGGGATTTAGGGAGGCTTTCCACCATTCCCAGAACTAATAAGAATGGCTTACCGTGCCTAATCTGTTTGTACAAACAATAGCTGAACACCTGCTTTCCTACTAGGAGTCTGGAATTTTGGAACATACTGAACAGAGGGTGCTTCCATGAGCAGCCCTTGATTAAAACCCTGGGCACTGAGTCTCTAATGAGTTTTTCTGTTAGACAATGTTTTACATGTGTTGTCATAGCTTATTGCTGGAGGAATTAAGCACATACTGTGTGACTCAATTAAGGGAGGACTCTTGGAAGCTTGCACCTGGCTTACTCTGGAAAAGCCTTGTATTAGTCAGCTTGGGCTGCCATAAGGGAATGTCATAAACTGGGTGACTTAAACAACAGAAATTTATTTTCTCACAGTGTTGGAGATGGAAGTCTGAGATCAGAGTGCTAACACAGGTTCTAGTGCGGGCCCTCTTCCTGGCTTGAAGATGGCCACCTTATTGACATATCCTCATGTGGCAGAGGCAGAAGGAAAGAGAGAGCCAAAAAGCACCGTTTGGTATTTCTTATTTTAAGGGCACTAATCTCATCAGACCAGGGCTCCATCCTCACAACCTCATCAAATCTTGATTACCTCTCAGAATACCCATTTCCAAACACCATCACATTGAGCATTACAGCTTTAACATACAAATTTTGGGAAAGTGCAAATGTTTGGTTAATAACAGGCTCTGTGCACTTCTTTCCTTTGTTAATTTTGCTTCACCCTTTTGCTGTAATAAATTATTGCCGTAAGTATGACTACATGCTGAGCACTGTAGGTTCCCCTAGAAAATCACAACCAAACCAGGGGTCAATATTGGAGACCCAGGACACAAGCAGCTTCAGTTGATGAATCTTCTTCACTTGATGAATTCCAGGGCATTAGTCCAGAACCTGGTACTTCCTGTGCCATATCTGTTCTGTTGTTCTGAGTCCTTCCCACAACTTTACAATATTGTTCAGGAATCTGCCTCCCTTCTTCAGAGGCAAATCTATTCTTTTTATTAGTTATGTTCTGGACAATACATGTATGTGACACATTGTCTGTTAGCTGCCTTGCCCTGGGTGTCTCTCCCAGGGCTTTGCTTGATAAAATTACATGACAAAGCAAAATATTTACTTTCATTCACTGATATCTTCAAAATATGGCCCACTGATCAACAAAGCTCTGTAGTTGCAATCACTGTCCTCCATTGATACCTATCTCGAAAGATAGGTATGCCAGAGACCAGTACTAATTTTGGCAGGTGCTTTTCTGCTTGACATTACATCCTTAACAGTTTTGTTGATGTCCTGGCCTGCTAACTGACTTAATTCAATAAGCTTTGAATCAAACTCAGTTCTATGGTATGCTTGAGTACAAGTTTCAATTTACATAACACATTTCAGGTCAATTTTCCTATAGATTCTTGCCCTAAAGATTTATCCTTAAAGTTTAGGAGAAGGAAAAGTATAGTCTATAGATCTTAGTGGATGATCAAACTGTCCTCCCTTCTTGCTCTGACTTTAGTACAGAAAGCATTCTATTTTTGAAATCCTATCAGTCCAACTCTACATGCAACCCATGTAGATACAAAGAATTTCCTTATCTATGATCTCGTTCTCTTTTTCGTCATTGTCTCAAACATTTCTACCCAGTTTTTGCAATAGGAAATGCTTCTTATTTCTTTATTTCTCTCCATTGTTTCCATCTCATTTGGCTCTATCAATATTGTATTGAACTGGGAGGATTGTGGTGGAAAGTAGATTCTGTTTCTGTTTAGGGAAATAAAGCATAAACAAACAATGTTTTTCCTAGTCCTTCTCAAAAATCTAAATTTCCCATAGTTCTCATTGATTGTGTTATAGTATTAATGGAGATTAAACTGTTAACTATATCCATGAGATCCTTTTTAAAAAATCGCTGGCCCTGATCTCTAATTTCTGAATCTGCATGTCAGTTATATACTTGATATCCTTTCTTGGTTTGAGCAAAAGTATCTCATATTCAACATGTTTCCAATTGAAATTATGATTGTCCCTTTTATTTACAAAATGAACTTACTTTAGTGTAACATTGTCAATTTTTTTTTAAAAAAACTAGCTGGAACGCTAGATGATTTCTTCGACATTTTCCTTTCTCCGATTCCTCTATAGTAAACTTTTTGTCAAGTTCTGTCAATTTTACATCAGAATTGTATCTCAAGTTACCTTTCTTTCTCTTTTTGTCTCTGCTATTAACATCTTCTTCACCTGGTGTATTTCAATATCTTCCTAAACATTAACTTTCCATCTAATATTATCCCGATAAAATAAATTGTCCACATATCACAAAACAGATTGTTTATTTAGAAAGGAGCATTTATTGATGTCACCAATCTCAGTCAAGTATTTCCTACCTTCCTACTGGCTTTCAGTGCCTCCAATACTCTATGTTTCTTCTGAGACAGGACGTTTACCCAAGCAGCTCTTACACCAGAACAACTTTCCTTCTAGCTCATGTTTATTCTTCCTTTATTTCTCAGCTCAGTTGTGGTTTCTCCTGTGATGTCTTCCATGATGGCTATTACCAAGTCAATTCCCACTAGTAAGACTGTACTGGCATAATTCATCTCTCTTTTCTGGCGACACTATAGTTTATAATTTTGTATTTTGTGTGTGTGATTATCTGAATATTGTTTTATTTACTAAATCCTGGGCTCCATGGGGGTGGAAAACATCTGGTTTTACATAACACTGAATTCTCAGTACCTCATGTATATCCAGCTTACAATTGTCTCTCAATACATGAATTCATGAATGAGTGGACTATACTTTCATGTTATTATTTAAAAATGTGTTAATTTTTATCTTTTCAGCTTTCCTTAAGACCTCATTTTGGTAACATAGAGTCCAGAATTTCCAGGGACTGGATGTAGAGATAAATATGGACCACATTTTGGAATAAATGTGTATGGAGAGAGAGAGGGAGAGTGTGTGTGTGAGAGACAGAAAGATTTTCTATAATTTCTAACCTATAACACATTTTTTTAAAACTCTGAATTTTAGAAAAAAGCAGTTTATTGAAAGACCTAGATTTTTAAAGTAAATCCCAGGACCCAAAATAACTTTCTTTAAAATACTCCTTTGATAAATCCTCTTAATTATCTGGGCACAGTATGCATTTCAGTATTATTTTCATTCTTTTTAGTAGACACTTTTTTTCTGAAGGAATAGTCAACTTGCTTTTCTTTCTTTGGCAGCAGTGAATAGTGCTTAATGCTATCAAAGTAAAAAATCCCAGTCTAAAGCACTGTTATGTTAAATTGTCTTCAAGATGTGATAACTGTATCATCAGTTAAGAAAATTCTATCTTTTGTTTTTTTCTCCCAGTCTTCTTAGTTCTGACTTTATACCAATGCTCTTACGTCTCAGTTTCGGCTGACTTCTCTTTCTACTCTACCCCCAGCTCATTTCACCACTAAGCAGGTTTTACTTTTTCAATTTTGCCTTGCGACTGAATTTGCAGCTTTTTTATAGATGTGAACACTTGTAGACTCTTGTCTTTAAGGTGGAATCTGATGCAAAAATACTGTGTGTGTATATATCTATATCTATATCTGCATCTGTCTGTCTACATACATGTATGAAGGTTATGAGTTGCATTTTACCAGTAAGCTCTATGCCCATGTCAATCATGTTTCTTACTTTAGGAATTCAATCACAACTTTATACAAAGATCAATGAAAAGATTTCTTTGCTTCCTTTGACTTTCTGTCCCTCCTTCATTCTTGCTATTAGCACTGCTATTAGTTTTAAAATGTACTGTCTTTGAGGAAAGAGATTGTACCTAAAGACTCTCTGATTTTTTCCCCTCTGAAATGTGCAGCATAAAGCCTTCTCCTTAGGTACAATTTCAAACTTCCTAACATATTTTTAAAAACCAGTTCATTTTTAAATAGCTTGAGTCTTTCTCTAAAGTAAAACAAAATGGCAATTTTTTCCTAATAACTCAGAATATGGGCTGAAGTTCCAAAGCTAGGGACAATTGATGACGTTCTCAAGGGAGATTCTTTAAACATCATTAGCAGGACTTGCTGAGCAGTGGCTAAAAGCTTGTTCTCTGACTCTCATCCACCAACCACTTTTAGCCAGTATATACAAGCAAAGAAGAGGTTTGGGACAGACGGTACTGTTTATTTGAAGATAATAGTAGCTATTGCTGTGCCTCTGTCTTTTCAGTGACTTCAAGTCACACGTTTATAGTGGAATTTGGAAGTGCCTACCCGGTAGGAAGAATCTGGATACCCACTGAGTTGTGCAGTGGCATAGATTCTTTCCTTTACGAAACTTTAGTCAAGCTCTGAGTATTCACCTAAGTTTACTTTCTTGTAAAATTTGCTTTTAGCAAGAATCCTGCTAAGTCAGTTTAGCAAGACCTCCCCCAACCCTTAATATCAATCATGCTTGATATCTAACTGGGTTCCTCATCCTCCACCATCCCCTAGGTGATATCTACTCAAGTATCCCGTTAGGTCAGCTAAATCAGAATCTCCGTAATCCTGACATCTCTTAGTAATTTTCCATCCACGAACTCCACTCTTCTTGCCCATAAATTTTTATTTTCCTATACTACATTTGGAGTGAAGTCCAATCTCTCTCCCCACTGCAAGACCCCCTTAGTCCCTGCATCTATTGTGATGGTCCTCAAAACTCTTAGTCTAACCATGCTTTAGATGTCACTGATTTTTTTTTTTTTTTTAAATTTAGCAGTAGTCCAATATGGCCATGGGACAAAAGCAGAGCAAAATAAGAAGTTTTGGAAGTCATCTTAAACTATTAGATTTTTGGAGCATAAAAACTGCCTTTTTCCTGGATACCTTTTTTTTTTTTTTTTTTTTTTTTTTTTTTTTTTTTTTTTTTAGACAGAGTCTCGCTCTTGCCCAGGCTAGAGTACAATGGCATGATCTTGGCTTATTGCAACTCTTGTCTCCAGGGTTCAAACAATTCTCTTGCCTCAGCCTTCTGAGTAGCTGGGATTACAGATGCCTGCCATCATGCCTGGCTAATTTTTGTATTTTTAATAGAGATGGGGTTTTACCATATTGACCAGGCTGGTCTCAAACTCCTGACCTCAGGGGATCCACCTGCCTTGGCCTCCCAATGTGCTGAGATTACAGGCGTGAGCCACCACTCCCGGCTTTCTGGATACTTCTAAAGATGAGAGTCTGCTTTGAGCTACCTGTGATGTTAGTTAAAAGTCTTCTTTTTAGACTTTGGTAAAAGTCACTTTCATTTCCAAAGTTTGATGTGCCAAAAATGCAGAGCACTTTATTAAGCTAAATAGACATATTAAAAGAAAACTGACCCAGATACGTCTTGACCTTTTCCAAGCAGAATACTTGTGAAATTGAGAACAGGAAAAAGCATGGTCTTACATCATTAACTTCTGTTGTTGGAAATACTGAGGTGAGCTGGACAGTGCATTGTATTGAAGTTTAGGATGACCCACTGGGTAAGAAAGTCATGTGACAAGCACACGTGAAAGAAAGCGTCATCTAAGTCAGGAAGACACCAATGCCAGTTAATTATGGTTTCTGTAATGTGAGATATTTTGCTTACTTGCCTTTACCAATACTAGACAGCTCCACCCCCTACCTAAATTTGTTTAGCATGATTGAAGTTGCTTGATATTAGGTGTGTTAAAATTTAGTGTAATCCTTTTTGTTTTTTTCCCATGGAATCTAACAGTGTGATGGATGCTCAAAGTGGGTGCATCTTTCTGGCTCTTTAAAAAAATATTTTTGTTCTAGATTATCTATCCTTTTGAGAGCCTAGAGAACACATTGCCACAGTAAGTATGAATAAATTCTCTTCAATGAAGATAACTAGTCATGAGGAAAGTTGTATTATTTAAAACAATATTTTAACTCATTTTGTTGATATTACTGTTTGTATAATTTCTACAATTCCCCGTAATGAAAAAAGTCATGTTTCATGTAAAAAAGGATCACAAAGAGGCATTGAAATATCTTAGAATATGTTAATATTACTGATTATTAGTCCTACGTGATTTTATGATGTACAATACAGCACATTAGTTAGAAGAGAAAAGATGGCAATATTTGGGGTATTTTTTTCAGAAGTAAAATGCTTGGACTAAAATGAGTTAGTTCAGAAAACAGTATAAACTGTTATTAAGCTGCTATATACAGATTTTTTTAATTTGTCAACACACGTGATTTACTGAAACAATTGTGTTTTCTGTAAATACTTAAGCACAAAGTGGTTAAAACTTTTACTTGAGGCTTTATTTGATTGCAAAAATGCCATTTACTTTTATTCTCTTGCCCCATTTCCCTTGCTGCCAGTTACTTGGCGTTATCTGAAGGAGATAGTAGGCTCTCATTTAAGCCAATGGGAGAACTCCCTGAAGAAATTAAAGAAGGGCACTTTCTCTCCAGAACAAGGGAAGTCACTCAGCTGTTACAGGAGTATTGAGAAATCTCAGTTTATCAAAGTAAAAGAAATTTCCCTGGAGTCTAGACATGTAACGTCAGCGTTATGCTAAATTGCCAGGATTCTTTGAACTCAGGAAATGTAGTGTCTCACACAGCATAGTCAGCAAAGATTAAGCAAACTTACTACCTGCTAGAAATTGGAAATACGAATGTTTGAACTTCTATTGATTGTGGCTTTCCTAAAAAAAAATTGTACAAAAATGAATTCACAAACAAAACAGCTTTTTTATTTTTATGTTATTTTTCTGAGTCAGTCAGAAAGAGAGTATTGCTAAATTCAACCTTAAATCAGTAGCTTCCTCTCTCATAGAAACAGTAATGCAGCTGTCTGCTTATTGATGAATTCACAGGAGGAGTATATAAGTCTATGTTCACTTGTGCACTTAGTGGTATGCTCTAAGGCAAGACCATTTACCACATTTGGCTCTCAGCGATTAGAAGGCGACCTGGCATATTGAGAAGGAATTCACGGCAATTCTACAGTCAGAGCAGAGGGCAGTGGTGTTTGATGGAATGCTGGTGCCCTACTCTTTAGACTCCCTGGAGCTGGCAGGTAGTGACCCTGGAGAAAAAATGAGATCTGAATTTTGATTATTTTGCTTACTTGTAGGTGACCTTGGGCAAATTATTGCAATGGCGCCTATCTTAATTACCCTTAAAATTAAGCTAATTAAAGCAAAACTTCTCCATGCTTTTGACAAGTAGAAATACTTTTTCCTGGTACATAGAGAGCATTGAGTTATAGTTACATATGTGCTATTTAAAAAGACCTAGATGCAATCATGGGTATTAAAAGGGTAGTTCTTTCAAGTAAAAAGAACATTGTAATTTTATTATTCAGATATTAAAAAGTGATAAAGTAGTGAATTACTTGGTGAGTACCTAAATGAGAAAATTTAAACCCTGGGAGTTGAAGCGATTGACTCATTTCAGTTAAAATTTAAGGGGAAAAAAAAAAGGTAAGTTATCTAGTCTGTCCTACTTTTTAAGTATTCTATATTACTTTCCTTCCAGAGACCCTGAGTCAAGAAATTATTTTCCCTATAAATTGTTTGATAATGACTGATGAAGAAAGCCTTTTTCTTTTTTCAAAACTATTCAGATGCCAGCTTTGGACTTTAAAACATTTTTTATGTTCTTAAATCATAAATAGTTACTTAAAATAATTAAAAACTGCAGGCTGTCAATAAAAAAGTCACCTATAATTCTACTACTCAGAGATAACCACTGTTATATTTTTCTGTTTTTGTAGTTAGACAATTTCAAAATGCACATAAAAATCAATCACATATTAAAAATGAAGTAGAAATAAAAATGTAGTGTGAATTTAAACATATAAAAGTACAGGATCATTAATATATTATAAAAGCATAAATTCAGTTCTAGTTCTCTGTTTATACCATTTTGGGTAATATTCTTTTTCAGAAATCAGGATGTAACATCAAAAATATTACAGAAAATACCTAAGCAGTAAAATGTATAAATGTCCACAGTTAAGTTATTATTATAGTAATAGTAATAATTATAACAAGTTGAAATAAGTATTCTCAAGTAATACGAAGCATCTACTTTGGGCAGAAATGATGGCATAAATTTTTATAAATAGCACTTATATACAATGTTTTCTAACGGGCACTTAAATGTCCCAATGAAAAGTAACAGAGTGCTATAGCATTTGAACAAGGAAGTATTCAAAAACATCTGTAAGGTCTGCTTAAGTAAAGCTAATTATTTCTAATGAATTAAGCCACTATTCTAGAGAAGCTAGGCAAATAAAAGGAATTGGTAGCTTAGGGAGAAATGGTGAGATCTTCTAGTTTTATTTTTACTTTGGTAATGATATACTGGTTAGAAGGTGAAAGCCATAACATTTAGTGCCTACTGCTTCTGCATCACTCACTCTGTGCCTGGATATGTTACATGGTTGTTTAGCTATCAGAAAGCATTGTGCTTGCAAAGCATTGTGCTGTGAAAAATGGTTTCTTCTGGGTCTCTAAACTTTCTTACGTGGGTGGGATTCTGGATGAATTCTGTGGAGTGCTATTTGCAAGGCCAGGTCAGCAACAAAAGGGAAACCCAAATTTCCCTGGTCCCTCAACAAAGAGGGTTATCAGGGCCTGGGATGCTCATGGGCACACAGGGTATTTTAAGTCCTAGTGAAGGGCATCACCTTCCTGTTAGTCTGCATTTTATAGAGCAAATGTGAAAAGGTCATCTTGTACATGGGGAAAACTAAGGAAATTGGTCTCAGGCAGCCTGGAATTTTGATGCCAGCAATTGACAGGTGTTGCATGGGAATGCCAGCTGTAGACATCTCCAAAGCTTGGGGCCCAGGAGATGTTGTAATTTCTCGTTAAGGAAAGGCAGCAACTGGTTTCATGAGAAGCTGAGATTTGCGGGTAGTTCCTTCTGATGAGAGAATAGGGTAGGGATAAAGTGTTACTCCCAACTATCTTAATTGACCTTTGTCCAAGAAATCTAGAGTGAGCTCCCATGGTCATTTTTAGACAATTCAATTCATTTTACCACAAAATTACTGAAAGGAGGCATTTAAATCAAGCCAAGTTTTTTGATAAAAAAGTTCATGATATGGCGGCAGTCTTCTTCCTTTGAAGAACTGTCAGAAGGATCCAGAATAGGTCAATTTTATATAGGCATGATACTTTCCTAAAGAGATATGGACTGATATGAGGTTTTAAGCTTGTATGCTACCTCTGTGTCTTGAAAACACAGAAGCATTAAATTTCCAACAAGGAAACAGTAGGATTAGGGAGAATATTTTTTGTTATGAGTACAGAGTGGAAATGAAGTAAATTGTGAAATAATGCCAGAGAAAAATAATCAAAAGGCCACTAAAGCAAGGAAAAGAAGCAAGGGCATAATTCTGGTCACATTCTTGGGGACCATGGCTATATACTGCAGATTACTTTACTAGGAGCTATAGTGAAACAAGGTGGATATAATGCAGTGGACATCTGGGCGAGTAAATTATATAAAATGACTTTAGATATTATCGACTTGAGTAATAAGACTATTTGTGATGCATGCAGTTTTTTCACAACTGGCTCTCAGAAGCAAATGAATGACTTCACCCATGACTTACACCTCTAGGAAGTGATGATAGAGATGATGCTGGGAGAAACCCTGGAAGTGAATTCTTGAACTTGTCAGTTATGGTTTGACTCAAGCCAGAGCTGCTTTATTTGTAAAATCATGAAAATAACACTTGTCCTAACATAAAAAAAAAAAAAAATTGTGGTCTGAATCCAGGGTGAGATGTTATATGTGAATGGACTCTAAAATGCATAAATTTCTATTGTTTTATTATTCTTAAATAGCATTTTTATCTGTTGTCAGACCCTGAAGAACATAATTGTATGCAATCCAGAGTCTCCTCTGAAAACCTGATTTTGTGTAGAAACTTTAGAAGTGTTCATTGATTTGGGGGGAGATCACTATATTAAGAACCTTCATCTTCCCATTTGTCATCTACATGATCTTGTATGATATATGGTATCTTTTGGATATAATTGGATATAAATATATATATATATATATATATATATATATATATATATATATCATTGGATATATATCATTGGATATAATCCATGATATCTTTGAATTGCTTACCCTTTTGTAATTTTTTTTCTACTATACTCTTCATTATTTGTGTATGTGTGATAGGAACATCTTTAGAAAATCTACCACCTTAGCAAATTTTTAATTATACAATATAATACTCTTAACTATGGGCACTATATTGCACAGTATATTTAGGACTTATTCATCCAGGATAACTGAAATAATATGCTGCTTGATTAATACTTCCCCATTTTCCCCTTCCCCTATCCCTAATAGATATTTTAGATTCCTCATATAATTGGTATCATATAGTATTAGTTCTTCTGTGTCAAGCTTACTTAATTTAACATCATGTCTTCTATGTTCCTCCATGTTGTTGCAACTGGCATAATTTCTTTCATTTTAAAGGCTGAATAATATTCCATTGTGTATATATGCCACATTTGTTTATTTATTCATTTGTTGATGGACATTTAGGTGGCTCCCATGTCTTTACTATTGTCAATACTGTGGCAAAAAAACATGAGAATGAAAATGTCTTTCATATCTTTAGAATTATTTCTTTGTTCTTTGTTCTATTAAATCATTTAAACCAGGTACACATTCATATATTGCCACCATTTTGTCTACTAAAATGAAATAACTCATTCTGTCTTCTAAGAGGACATGTTCTTGAATAAAAATGAAAGTAGCAATTGATTCCTAATTTTACCTTTGTTTAACCGTATCAGCAGGAATTATTCATTGAAAGACAAATGCCCTGTCTCTACTAAAAATACAAAAAATTAGCTGCATGGTGGTGCGTGCCTGTAATCCCAGCTACTCGGGAGGCTGAGGCAGGAGAATTGCCTGAACCCAGGAGGTGGAGGTTGCGGTGAGCCGAGATCACGCCATTGCACTCCAGCCTGGGTAACAAGAGCGAATCTCCGTCTAAAAAAAAAAAAAGAATGACAAACGCTTTCAACATGCTAATTATAATGGAGATGAGGAGCTATTTTTGACTTCTATAGAGAGTGGATTAATCGAGAATAACGTTTTTATATTTTATTCAAAGAAAGTGAACAAAGATTTTTGCCATTGCTTCTAATGGCAACAACCACAATTACTTTTGCACCAATCTAATAATTAATTCCATAAGTCTTGTGACTAGGAATCACCCTTCGTTCTGATTTGTAAGATAAAAACAGTCTTGGAAACCATGGGTTGGAGATTTGTTTCATCATCTGTGATTCCTTAAGACTTTTCTATAATTCCAACCAAGATCATTCTATGAAACTCTTTTGGAAACTTTTTTATTTTGAAGATCTGTTTGTTATTATAGCGAGCAATACCCTGTCTAATGCAATTGTGCCTGAAGCAAGAAAGAACTTGTGAATTGAAAACAGGTAATCTCACATGGCTGGAATACTCTGGTGCTCTGTACCTGATGGCAGTAGGATAGCATTTAAGAAGTGTAGCAGAAATTAGTCTGGGAAAGCAGATGGAGGCCAAATCTATTTAAAATTTTCATTTCCCTCCCTCCTTCAGAATATTGAATATGCAAGTGTAAAGATAGTTCTAATCTTGGGCTTGGACTTGATGTCCTCTTTTTGAATCCTGGCTTCACCATTTCACTAACTACATATCTCTAGGCATGAAAATTTGTGTACACTAAGCATAACATCTGATATTTGGATACATCTTATAATTGAGACTGCCTTCAAATTGATGTCAGCAGGAGAGTAATAATGGCATAGTTGTCACTGCCTATACATTTTTTAAAAATAATAACTATCTACTTTCAAAGTTTGTAATGTGGATGACAGAGGCATTAAAGAAAATCTAAATGACAACATTGGAATTTTCTCTTTTTTTCCCCAGAATTTACAGTAGCATGCATTGGGGAGTTTATGAATCAAACAGTTGAGAAATAATCTCAAAGTGGGATTTTTATAAAGTTATCTTAAGAGCACACCCACTACTGGCTTTTGGTTATGTCATAACGCATTTTCATAAATACTACATCTAAAACTCTTAATGACAGAGAAGATGAGGGTCAACTCACATGTCAAACCTGGACAGAAAAGTAATTAACAATCAGATTCTAAATAGTAATGCATTTTAGTAATGCTTTAATTAATTTGAAAAATATTTCTATTTTATATGTGTACAATGATGATGGCTGATTAATAAAATCATTTTTTTTTTTTGAGAGGAAAAGAGAGGGAAAAAAAGAGGGAGAGAGAACAGGAATATTGCTTTATTCTATTAATGGGTATTAATAATGGCCGATCATTATTTTGTGTATTTAAAGTGGAGAATGTATATTTTATGTATCTAAAGTGGAGAGCTCTACAAGTACTTATTAAGTTTACTTGTTCCAGATCTGAGTTCAAATTCTGGATATCCTTATTAATTTTCTATCTCGTTGAGTCTAAATCTCTTTATGGGTCTTATGTATCTGGGTGTTAGGATGCATTGATCCTTATACCACTCTATCTTTGTTGCTTTGAAATCTGTTTTATCAAATGCATGAATTGCAACTCCTTTTTGTTTATTTATTTATTTTTGTTCTCCATTTAGTTGGTAGATCTTTCTCCAACCCTTTGTTTTTAGTCTTTGTGTATGATAAAATCATTTTTTTAAAGCTTTAATAAGAAATTGTATCAGTTTAATTCCCAGTTTTTATTCTTTTTCTCTTAGAGATCTTTCTTAGCATCTTATTTATTTGTGTGTGTGTTTTTTTTGTAAAAACAGGTTTCTTGCTATATTGCTTAGTCTGGTCTTGGACTCCTGGCCTCAAGTGATGTTCCCATTTTGGCCTCCTAAAGAACTTGAAACTACAGGTGTGAGACACAGCAGCTAGTAGTATCTTATTTTTTAAAATGAGAAACAGTAATAATACATACCCAAAGGAAAAAATTAATTACTCCATGCAAAATCTGACCTATAGAAAGAGGCTAAAATATATTAAGTGTCCATGGAAATCTATAAACATAGACCATAGTCTATAATAAAATAATTTGATTATTTAAGTCAGTTTAAATTGTCTCCTATCTAATGTTTACTAATTTAGGATTTTTTAACTGTTAATCACCCAAATTACAGATCCCTTCTCCTGAGGGAGCATTTAGAAAAGTTTAAAAGGATGGCTATTTTAATTCCATCCAAAGGAAGAAAATAACGCAGTCTTAATAAGCATACACTTGGTGCTCCTTAGATCAGTGGACTGACAATAGCTAACATTAATTGACTATACATTTCAAAATAGCTAGAAGAGAATAATTTAAATGTTCCTAGTATAAAGGAAAGATAAATGCTTCGGGTGATGGATATCTCAACTATCCTGATTCGATTATATGAATTAGGAAATTGTGACCTGTACCTTGAAAATATATGCATCAAATATATGTCAATAAAAATGCATTAAATTTTCCATTAAAAATGGAAAATACAGTCTTGATCATCTGAAAGAAACAGCAACATGGAGCAGAGTAAGTTTATTTATTCTACCTGCTGCAAAGAGTTCTAATATATATACTTTTTTTTTAACAGACCTCCTGGTCCAGGCATGAGTGGTAATAACCACCAGCTGCATCACTCTTCCCTTGAGATCCTATTAGTTCTTTTGTGCTTTGACCTTCCCAGTTCTGGCAGTTTTATTGGCCAGTTCTTCTGGGAAACTTGGTGCATTTGTGAAGCAAAAGAAGCACTAAAATATCCTCAAGTCTCACAACTATTTCGTTCAAAACATAGTGCTTTGTTACCACAGTACTACTTATTAGCCATTATCCATCATGGGTTTGTGAAAAGTCACATGCCATTCTGGTTCAGCTTCAAAGCGTAGAGGTATCTCTACAGAAACAGGGACAGGGGAGGGGAGGCAGGGAAGGCTTGTCACATCCTGCTTGGACTCCTATTGACATTTTATTTTCAAGTGACTAGGACAGACTCATGAATACCACCACTCTTTTCAGTTTACTACATTTTTCTTCCCTTTGGATAATAGTGGCTATTATTTTAAGACTAATCAATTTTATTCTATTTACAGATTTAAATAATAAATCAGGTCAGCTTTCACATTGAGGAAATACGGATACTACTAAATATTCATTGAGAGTGAATGAAGCAGTATGTCTTTGTTAATGTGGTCTTGTGGGTTTAGTTTTGTGACTTATTTAGCTAAATTCAATTGAACTTAATTGATTTAGCAAAGCCAGGCATAAAATATAGAGAAATGAAGTGCCTTTGAGAGAACAAAGCAGTTATGAATTCATAAGTAGAGACAGATATAAGATTTATAAATGAGACGTAGGATGCAGAACATAAAACTTAAGGAGATAAACACAGAAGAGTTTATGACACTTTTGCCTCAATCAATTTATTCTTATTTCTCTAAAAATATTTAACTTATGCATCTCAGAAGCAGAGTTACTTTGACTCCTTCCCCTGAACTCTGATCTTAATTGCACAGTTTTGCTCTTCAAAGCAGAGCTAATGTTTCATGATGCTTATCTGGAGGCACCGCTGTCTTTAGTACCATTCAAACATTTGTTCTATTCCCAGGAGCAGAATTCTTTATTTATTCATTCAGAAACATATTTTGAATGTCTGCTACGTATTAGGTACAGATTGGGTCTGATTAAATACAGGCAAAGGGAGAAAAAGGAAACAATGCTAGGATCTAGAATCCCAGTTTGAATAACTGACTCTGTGATGTGAGATGAGAAAAAATGGGTGGGAAATACTTCAGGAAGGCGTGTCAGAGAGAATGATTTCTGTTTACAGTACACATAAAATAAAATAATATGTAGGCAGTTGGATACCTGGGTAAGAAGCTCAAAAAATTATTTGACCTGAATATAAACCTTGAAAACGTGTAGATTTGAGTAAGCACGTCTTACTTTGGCAACAGGTGAATACAAAGAAGTGTTCCTGGTGGCAGGAATCCGAGTTTCCCCAAGTGATCTACAGTGTATCTGTGCAGGTCTGCAGCAGCTTTAGCCCTTGCTTCCTTGGAAGAAAGAATTCCACTGACGGGCACTTGATGGTCTCTTTTTGCATCCTGGCTTGACCATTTCACTAACTACATATCTCAAGGAATTAACGTATGTGCACACTGGGCATAACATCTGATTTTTGGATGCATCTTATAATTGATTCTGTCTTCAAATTGATGTCAGCTGGAGAGTAATAATGGCATAGTTGTCACTGAGTATACATTTTTTTTAAAAATAATAACTATCCGGGTTCAAAGCTTGTGATGTGGATGGCAGAGACACTGAAGAGAATCTAAATGATGACATTGGAATTTTCTTTTTATTTTCAGAATGCACAGTGGCAGGAATTGGGGAGTTTATGAATCAAATAGTGAGCAAAAATCCCACTTTGGGATGTAGAAAAGAGACTGAGGCAAGGTCCAGAGCAGGAGTGGAAGGCTTTAGAATAGAAAAGAAAGGAAAGTTCTCTTGGAAGAGATGTAAATGTGCACCAAGGTCCAAGAGATAAAAAATAAGAGAGAGAAGGTCAAGTGCCCTGTTTAACTGTGATCTTAGGAGAGATGCACCTCTTTTCCATGCTTCTTCCCTTAGGGTGGGCTGCCCATGTGCACAGAGCCCTCCTTACTCTTGGGAAGTAAGCACCAGCAGTGTGCTTAGGGAGTTACATGCATGGCATTTTAAGGCTGTCTTCCTTTTTTTTTTGGTGGAGTATGCTCAGAAGATCATGTCACCATTTTTGTCTCTTAATGTGTGCACCCAGGAAGTTGGTTTCCTAGGGAGGTGTGTTTGAGGGGGGTCTTGGTGACTAACTTTAATGAACACTTTAATGCTAACAGGTGTGGACCATCAGGAAACGGACTTTCCCTGACTGCCTAAATTGCTGGCTGCCAATTTATTACTTTCAGAGAGCAATGTGATAATTGCCAAACCATCACTGGATATTTCTAGTGGGTGGGGGAGGACCCTCCCTGCCCTGCTTATGTCTATCTACCTGTAACACAAGGACCTACTACGGGTTTGGTGGTGGTGGTGGTGGTGTTGATGAAAATAATTATTTAGTGGCACTTACTTCTAGTCAAGTTTGCTGGAGCATAATTTACATACAATATGAATCATTCAGTTTAGGCATACTATCCTATTAAATTTGAAAAAAGTTCATATAATTGTGTCATTACCACTGGAGTCAATATATAGGGAATTTCTATCACTTCAAAAAGTTTATATGTGTCTCTGTGTAATGAATCTATTTTCCCCCAATCCTAGTCTCTGGGTCATATCTAAACTTTCACCTTTGGTAAAATTTTACACAGTGTTTTATATGTAAATGTAATCATACATCATGTAATGTTTTGAGAGATTTTTATTCACACCGTATAATATCACAGATTAATTCATCTCATGTTTATCAATGATTTGTTCCTTTGTATTGGTGAGTAAGATTCCATCGTCTACCTGTATAATAATTTGCTTACTCATTAAATTAAAAATTTGGTGGGCATAGGGAGCTGTTTCCAGTGTTGGGTGATCATAAATACTACTGCTATGAATATTCAAATAAAGATTATTGTATGGTTATATGTTTTTGGTTCTTTCTTTTGGTTAAGTTCTTAGGAATGTGATTACTGGGTTTTATAGTAAGTATATACATACACAGGTTTTCACATCATAAGAAACTGCCAAACTGCTTTTTCGACCGAGGGATGCCATTTTGCATTCCTACCAGTAATGTATGAGCATTCCATTTACCCTGAATATCCTTGTCATCACGTGGTATTGCCAGTTTTATTTGCCCCAATTAATTCTAAGAGTTGTGAAGTGATTTCCTATAGTGATTTGAATTTATGTTTCACTAATTGCATTCTGCATTTTATTGTGTACTTACTTGCCATTATGATATTTTCTTTATTGGAATACCTGCTCTAAATGTTTCTCCATTTTTAAACATTGGATTGTTTTCTTATTGTTGAATTTTAAAAAATGCATTAAATATTCTTGTTTTTATTTTCTTAACTATATTTTCTTAACTATATTTCTTAACTATATTTTCTTAACTATATTTTTTTCTTAACTATATGTTTTGAAGAGCAGAAAATTTTAATTTTGATGAAGTCAAATTGATCAAATATTTTATTCATGAATTTGCATTAAATCTAAGAAATCATGGCCTAAACCAAGTTACAAAGGTTTTGTTATTGTTATTTTTGTATTTTTGTTATTTTCTGTGTTTATTCTAAAAGTTTATAGTTTTTGCTTTCGTATTTAGGTCACTCATTTTGAGTTAAGTTTTTGTATGGTGCAAGATATTGGTTAAGATGTTTTTGGTTTTAGGTATTAGTCTATTTTCACACTGCTAATAAAAACATACTCAAAACTGGGTAATTTATAAGGAAAAAAAGGTTTAATCGTCTCACAATTCCATGTGGCTGGGGAGGTCTCACAATCATGGCAAAAGGTGAAAGGAACATCTTACATGGTGGCAGGAACAAGGAAAGCCAAGCAAAAGGGGAAAACTTTTGTAAAACCGTCAGCACTTGTGAGACATTCACTGCCACAAGAACAGTATGGGGAAAGCCAATACCATGATTCAATCATCTCTCACTGGGTCCCTCCCACAACACCTGGGGTTTATGAAAACTACAATTCAAGATAAGATTTGGGTGGGAACACAGCCAAACAATACCATTACTTTCCTGGTCACTCTCTCCCATATCTTCACATTTCAAAATCAATCATGCCTTCCCAACAGTCCCCCAAAGTCTTAACTCATTTCAGCATTAACTCAAAAGTCCACAGTCCAAAGTCTCATCTGAGACCAGTCAAGTCCCTTCCACCTATGAGCCTGTAAAATCAAAAGTAGATTAATTTGCTTACTTTGTATCTAGTTATTTCCTAGATACAATGGGGGTACAGGCATTGAGTTAATACAGCTGTTCCAAATGCAAGAAATTGGCCAAAACAAAGGGGCTACAGAGCCCATGCAAGTCTGAAATCCAGCAGAGCTGCCAAATCTTAAAGCTCCGAAATGATCACCTTTGACTCCACGTCTTACATTAGGTCACACTGATGCAAGAGGTGGGGTCCCATGGCCTTGGGTAGCTCACCCCTGTGGCTACGCAGGGTAAAGCTCCCCTCTTGGATGCTTTCATGGGCTGCTATTGGATTTCCGCAGCTTTTTCAGGTGCATGGTGCAAGCTGTCAGTGGATCTACTGTTCTGGGGTGTGGAGAAAATTGGCCCTCTTCTCACAGCTCTGCTAGGTGGTGCCCCAGTAGGGACTCTGTGTGGGGGATCCAATCTTACATTTCCCTTCTGCACTGCCCTAGCAGAGGTTCTTCATGAGGGCCCCAACCCTGGAGCAAACTTTAGCCTGGATATCCAGGCATTTTCATACATCATCTCAAATCTAGGCAGAGGTTCCCAAACCCCCATTCTTGACTTCTGTACACTCAGAGGCTTAACACCATAAGGAAGCTGTCAAGGTTTAAGGCTTGCATCCCCTGTAGCCATGACCTGAATGGTACCTTAATCCCACTTAGCCAAGGCTGAAACAGGTGGGATGCCGGGCATAAGTCCCTAGGCTGCATACAGTAGTAGGGCTGTGGACCTGGCCCACAGAACCATTTTTTTTCTACTAGGCCTTCTGGCCTTCAATGGGAGGGGCTGCTGCAAAGGTCTCTGACATTCCCCGGAGGCATTTTCCCCATTGTCTTGGTAATTAACATTAGGCTCCTCATTGTTTATGCAAATTTCTCAGCTGGCTTGAATTTCCCCCCAGAAAATGGGGTTTTCTTTTTTTTAATCGCATCTGCAGGCTGCAAATTTTCCAAACTTTTATGCTCTGCTTCCTCTCAAATGCTTTGACACTTAGAAATTTCTTCTGCAGATATTTTAAGTCATCTCTTTCAAATTCAAAGTTCCACAGATTTAGGGCAGGGGCAAAATGCTGTCAGTCTCTTTGCATAGCAGGAGTGATCTTTACTCCAGTTGCCAACAAGTTTCTCATCTCCATCTGACACCTCAGCCTGGATGTTATATCCATATTACAATTAGCATTTTTATCAAAGCCATTCAGCAAGACTCCAGGAAGTTCCTAAGTTTCCCACATCTTTTTGTTTTCTGATCCTTCCAAGTCTCTAGGAAGTTCCAAAGTTTCCCACATTTTTCTGTCTTCTTCTGAGTCCTCCAAACTGTTCCAACCTCCTCCTGTTACCCAGTTCCAAAGTCACTTCCACATTTTCAGATATCTTTACAGCAGCGCCCCATTACCTGGTACCAATTTGTTGTATTAGTCTGTTTTCATGCTGCTGATAAAGATGTATCTGAGACTGGGGACTTCATAAAGAAAAACAGGTTTAATAAACTCACAGTTCCACATGACTGGGATGGTCTCACAATCATGGTGGAAGGTGAAAGGCACGTCTTATTTGGTGGCAGTAAGGATAAGGGCCAAGGAAAAGGGGACATTCTTACAAAACCATCAGATTTCATGAGACTCATTCAGTACCATAAGAAGAGCATGAGGAAAACCACCTCCATGATTCAATTATTTCACTCTGGGTTTCTCCCATAACATGTGGGAATTATAGGAGCTACAATTCAACATGAGATTTAGGTGGAGGGAAATAGCCAAATCACATCAGGTATCTTTTTTAAAATGTGCTTATTTTGCATGTACATGTGTAATTGATCCTGTCATAAGACTATTTCTTCCACATTGAATGGTCTTTGAATCTTTATTGAAAATCAATTGATGATAGATGTAAGAATTTATTTCTAGATTCTCTATTCTATTCCTAATGTCAGTAGTACACTGTCTTGATTGCTACTGTAGCTTTATAGTAAGTTTTAAAATTGAAAGGTAGGACTCTTTCAAATTTGTTCTTTTTTTCCCCATTTTTTTGGCTATTCAGGGTTTGATGGCTTTTCAAATTAATTTTAGAATTAGCTTATCCATATTTGCAAAGAAAAAGAAGTTAGAATTTTGATATGGATTATATATACTCTCTGGATCAATTTGGTAAATATAGTGTCTTTAACAATATTGTTTTCCAAATCATGAACATGGAATATCTTTTCATTTATTTAGATCTTTAATTTGCTTAAATAATGTTTTATAGCTCTCAGGATATCCTGTTTTATATCCTGTTTTTTTTTTTGTGGTTAATTTTATTCTTAATTATTTTATTCCCTTTGATGTTATTTTAAATGGACTCATATTGTTAGTTTTATTTTCACATTGTTCAATGCTCATATATGGCAATGCAACTAATTTTGCATGTTGATCTTAAATCTTGCAACTTTGCTGAAATCATTTATTAGCTTTAATATTAATGGTTGTATGTGAGGTGTGTGTGTGTATGTTCTTATGTCATGTCATCTACAAATACTTTTGCTTCTTCCTTTCTAATCTGGACTTGGCTAGAATATGTAGTACAATACTGAATAGAAGGGGCAATAGCAGATATCTGTCTTGTTTTTAATCTTAGCTGAAAAGCTTTCATTATTTCACCATTTCCTATAATATTATCTGTGAGTTTTTTTTTTTTTTTTTTTTTTTGCAGATGTCCTTTTATCAGATTGAGAATGTTTCTTTCTAATCTTAGTTTGTTAAATGTATTTGACATGAATACGTATTAAATCTTTCAAATGCTTTTTTGCATCTATTGAAGTATTTTTCCTTTATTCACTTAATATGTATATAAAATTGATTACTTTTATATGTGGAAACAAGTATGTATTCTTATGATAAATCCCATTTGGTAATGATGTATAATTCTTTCTCTGTGATGCGTTTGAATTTGCCAGATGTGCAGGCAATGATTTTTCGTCAAATTTGGAAAGTTTGGGTCTTCAAATATTTTTTCTTCTTTCTCTCTCCTTTCCTTCTGGGATTCTTTTTATGTGCATGTTGATATGCTTAATGGTATCTCATCAAACTCTCTGAGGCTCTGTTCATTTTCTCCATTATATTTTCTCTCTCATACTGAATAATCTCGTTTGACCTGTCTTCAGTTTGCTGATTCTTTCTTCTACCTGCTCAAATCTGCTATTGAAGTACTTATTAAATTTTTAATTTTGGGTATTTTACTTTACAGGTTTAAACTGTATATTTACTTAAACTATTTCTATATCTTTATTGTTATTCTCTATTTGGTAAGATATGATTCAAATACTTCCTTTTAACCCTTTAAACATGACTTTCTTTAGCTTTTTGGACATATTTAAAATAGCTGTCCAAAAGTATTGTTTTAAAGTATTTGTCTGGAAATTCCTATATCTGGGTTTCCTCAAATATAGGTTTTAATTGATGGTGTTTATTCATCTGTATATGCGATATACTTTCCTGTTACTTTGCACACTACTTAATTTTTCTCTTGAAAACTGAAAATTTAAAATATTATGTGTGGCCACTCTGGAAATTAGACACACACTTGTTGCTTTAGTGTTGTTGCTGGGCCATGTAACTGTTTTTGCTTATTTTTTTAGTGACTCTTCTGAACTAATTCTTTAAAGTATGTAGTCTTCACTGTGGTAGTCACTGAAGTCTCTGTTCCATTAGCTTAGTGATCAGCTAATGTTTGGACATGATTTTCTTAAACACCTGGAATAAAAAAAAAATCTTATAGTCTTTGCTTGGGAGCTCTCTGTGTGTGTTGGGATATATCTTGTTAGTCCTTTATTTGCCTCAATTGTTATCCATTATTTCTGAAAGCAGTGTCTAAAACATTATTCTGTAAATGTTTTTGACAAATACCCCTGGAAGCAGCTTTAGCACTGACCTGGTTCTGAGAAAGCTGAAATATTGTTAAGAATTTGAGTTGGCCTTCTAAGGAGTGACTAAAAAGGTAAAAAAAAAATTTGCAAACATTCACACATGAGCTCTGTTGGCTCCCTCTAGTATTGGAAATGTGAGCTCTTATTTTTACAGCTACTGCTGAACTAGGGAATAGAGGATGAAAGTAGGTTAAGTTAAAACACTGAACAGCTCGCTTTGTTTACTGACATTCATCTGTTTTCCTTGAATAATTACTCCCTAGCTTATAGCAAATCTTTGGTTAATATCCAGATATTCAAAAAAGAAGAAAAGAGATGATTACAATCATTTGGCCAGTGTTTTCAGTGCTTTTATAAAAAAGTAAAGTTATACATTTCTTATTCCTCCATTTTTTTTTTTTTTTTTTTTTTTTTGTGATATCAACCATTCTACTCCAAAGAGAATTTTTACATGCAGCATATATTTGGGGTATACTATTTTATTCAATCTGGCAAACTCTGATTTTAATTGGGATGCTAAATTATTTTTATTTATTTATTTATCGAGACAGAGTCTCACTCTGTTGCCCAAGCCAGAGTGCAGTGGCATAGTCATAACTTACCACAACCTTAAACTTCTCAAACAATCCTCTCACCTCAGCCTTCCAAGAAGCTAAGACAACAGTTGCATGTTACCATGTACAGCTAATTTTTAATTTTTCTAGAGACAGGGTCTTGCTATGTTGCCCAAGTTGGTCTCAAACTTCTGGCCACAAGTGATCTACCTGCCTCAGCCTCCCTAATTTCTGGGAAACAGGCATGAGTCATCATATATTCAATGTTATTATTGATATTACAGTATTTAAGTCTCTTTGCTGCAGTTTGTTTCTATGAATCCTATCTGTTCTTAATTCTTTTTTTGTTCGTTTCAATCGTGTTGTCAGAACTTTGTATCCTTCATGAGTTTCTGTCCAAGTGTCTTATTAATTACTCTTTTCTGCTTTTTGGCTTTCTCAAGGTTCTCCAGAGACACAGAACCATCAAGATGTAGACAGATAAATAGATAGACAAATTTATTTTAAGAAATTAGCACGCATGATTGTGGAGCCTGGCAGGTTCCAAATTTGCAGATTAGGCCTGCAGGCTAGAGACCCAAGAAAGAGTTGCAGTTTGAGTCTGAAGGCAATCTGCTGACAGAATTCCCTGTTATTCTGCAGAGTTCAGTCTTTTTTCTATTAAGGCTTTCAACTAATTGAATATGGCCCACCCACATTATGCAGGAGAATGTACTTTACTTAAAAAGTCTACTGCTTTCAATGTTATTTCAAAAATACTTCACAGAAATATTGAGAATAATGTTTAACCAAACATCTGGGTACTATGTACTTGTCAAGTTAAGACATAAAATGAACCATTGTAGGTTCCAATTAAGAATGTTTTCCTTTCATTCGAGTCAGCTACACATTCTACAGCATTATTTCCTGATCATGCTGTAAGACAGCAAATCTGCCTCCTACCGATTGCTAGAAAGCCCAAGGTCTTCCCAACCCTCATCAACTTTGTGTAGTTTGTTCTCTTCCTGACATGATATGTTCCTTGTATTCCTGCCTGTGTGGTTTCTTCTTCAGGCCTCAGCTTCTAGCTGCCTGCCAGGCTTGTTTTTCCTGACCATGTTCCTCCACTCGATCATCTGGTTTGTTATTTCTGTTTTTATTTGTATCATTGATATGGTTTGGCTCTGAGTTCCCAACCAAATCTTCCCATAACTCCCATGTGTGGTGGGAGGGACCAAGCAGAGATAATTGAATCATGGAGGCATTTTCCTCCATCCTGTTCTTGTGACAGTGAGTTAGTTCTCACAACATCTGATCGTTTCATAAGGGGCTGCCCCCTTCACTGGACACTCATTCTTCTCCCTCCTCCCACAATGTGGGACGTTCCTTGCTCTTCTGTCTTGATAGTGAGCCTTCCGCATTCATGTGGAACTGTGAGTCAATTATACCTCTTTCCTTTAACTCCAGTCTGGGATATGCCTTTATTTGCAGTGCAAGAATAGACTAAGTGCAATTATTTTTCTCTATTTTGTTTATTATCTTACTCCTTTAACTATATTTAAGCTCCTTTAGGGTAGGTCCCCTGTTTGCTTTGCTCAAAATGCTGTTTATGCTTCTTTTCATGCCTGGCCAAAATAATTGATTCAGAAAAAACATTTTTAAATAATGACTAAATTCATTAACACTAATCTTTCTATACTCCCTCAAGATGTGTTTGCTTGCTTTCAAAGGCATAAAATCTTCCCCAAATAGGCCTTTGGGAGACTCCATAGCCTAGGGAAGTTTCATGTTAAGACTTCACAAGAGACAGTCCATTATCTTGAAATGGTGTAGTGGATTGCAGGAGATAGATAATACCAAGACTCTAAGTTAAGTGTGTGTCAAAATTAGACTTTAAATAAGAATTTATCAGTTATCTCAAGATCTCTCCTTAAGCTCAGAGCAGTTTATTTACAATTTCCAACTTTTCTCTGGCATTTTGTTGCAATTCCTAGATGGTTCTAAAGATTCTTGCCACTGTGTAGCTAAATGCAAGTTAGAAATTTTAGAACAGTCTTTCCTTTTTTTACAGGAGATTTTCTGCTTTTTAGTGGGGAGACAGAATAGCTGAAGCACAGCAGCATCTGGTCTTGGTTCAAATTATGGCAGTAAATTTACAAGCTGTACACCATTAGAGGGAATGTTTAATCTCTCCACACTGTCACCTATAAAATGAAAGCAAAGCTAATGTTGTTTATTTAATTGTGTTATCTTATTGATTGAAACATTCTAAAATAATTTCTGTTATTATTTTATAAATATTACCTTTCCTAGAATTTTGTCATATTTGAATCAAAATTCTCTCCAAGGATTACATTCTGATCGTCTTCCATTAGAAAAAATGTGTTTTTTTGTGTTTGCTCAAGAAATTTATCCATGAGACGATTCTGTTTGTGTTTCCTTGTAGAATGTATTGGGCTGTGAATTTTCCATCGAGAGTGTTCAAAATCAATAATTCTTTTCATTTACTTATTTATTTATTAGGGTACGGGTTCTTGTCTGTTTCCCAGTCTGGAGTGCAGTGGTGCAATCATAGCTCACCACAGCCTCAACCTTCTGGGCTCCAAGGATCCTTCTGCCTCAGCCTCCTGAGTAGCTAGGACAACAGGTCTATGCCACCATGCCCAGCTAATTTTAACTTTTTTTGTGGAGACAGGACCTCACCCTGTAGCACAAACTTGTCTAAAACACCTGGCCTCAAGTTATCCTCTTCCCTCAGCCTCTCAAAGTGTTGTGATTACAGAAATGAGCCGTTGAGCCTGGCAATTTTTCTTTATGTTTATGCAGCAATTTCTGAAATATGAGAAACACTCATTAAATATATCTTGAATAGTAGATGCTTGATTATTATGGGATACGTTACTTTTTTTTTTCAAAAGTTAATCTGGAAAGAGAAAAATAGACATAAATTTTTTCTTTCTATACATTAGAGTTTCCAAATTTTACTATGCATAACAAACACTGAGAAGGTTTTGAAAAAAAGACTCCTGGGCTCATCCATCTGACACCAGCTGAACTGAAAGTTTTTAATAAATCTAGAGCAAGCAGTCCCCAGACCTGCTCTTTAATAAACACTGCATTAGACTTTTTTTTTTGTTAATTTTCAGTCAAACAGAAGGAAGAGAATGAGGCACATTCTAAATTAATTAAGAGAAAGCGGCAGACAAGTTATTACATTTATCTCTTCATAAGCTCAACAACAGCATGAGTAGCATGTCGTGTAATGATTGAATCTGGAATAATACCACATGTACCTAATGACACAATGGTAATTAAAATACGTGCTTAAAATTTCACAGTTACGGAGGTAGTAGACTCAAATATACTTAAGAGGAAGTATGAACAGAATGATCTATAGTGATTCTCGAAGGCTGGAATAAGCTTTTTCTAGTGGAACTCACATATAATTTGGGTCTGAAAAGGGTTTTACAAGTACATTATGTCTTTTTCGATTATTTTAGGTTGATCAAGTCGGAAGTTAACAAATATAATGCTAAACAACCACTAAAATGGATGAAAAGAGAAAAAATACTTCACTTGAAATATGCATAATATCTGTCCATGTTGAATCAAACAACAAATATTTAAGTCTCTCTCATAATTATTATATATTTTCATCTTAAATCTCAACTATTATTTTTATTAAAAATCAATGATTTTAAAAGCAAATAATTCCATTGAATTCGTAGTAAAAAGTGAGAAGAATCATAACTGTTCAAATCACCAAAATCGTTTTCTAGTATTAGATAATACGCTTTTATTTAATTTCAGTAATTACAGGTTTGATAACTCACATTTCATCATATTTTAAAATTTGTCAAAACTGCATATTATGAAAACAATTAACTTTTTATTCAAAACTTAAATTTGAAAATTCTCCATCTCTCTCATTTCTCTCTCTCATTCTCTCTCTCTCTCTCATACCCCACCACACATTCAAAAACAATCAGCCCTAGAAATAAGGGCAGTGATTTTGCATTATTTTAAAAAGATTAATTTCCTATATGTTTTGGTAAACTAACCTTATAGCTTCAAATCTAAAAATATTCTTTTAATCACATAAAAATGAAATCAGTAAAAATACAGTTAGACCAGAAAACAGGATAAGTAATTGTTTAAATGAATTCATGATATCTTCATTCATAGTTTAAGAAATTGAAGGATGAAGAACTTTTGATGACTATCCCAAAGTCATACTAATCTGATTGGTGAAGAAAGGCTTAAATCTATGGCTTCTTCCTAGTTCAGTATTTGCTTTGAAAGAATTTTCTGCCTCTGTCAAGTAACTTGGCAGGTAAAGGAGTGATTGATGGGGGCATGGAAACATATTTGTGTTTCTGGGGGGTTTCTTTGTTTACGTTACTTTTTTCGTAAATAGACTGCATTTCTTAGATGTTTTAGGTTTCCAGAAAAATTGAAAAGAGTACAGAATACTCCCATATACTGTCTCTCCCCCAGGACTATAGTTTCATCTATTATTAATAGCTTCAATTGATGTACACTTATTACAATTGATGAGCCAATATGGATCCCTATCTTAGCTCAGGCTGCCGTAAACTAGGTGGCTTAAACAGAAATTCATCTTCTCACAGTTTTGAAGGCTGGAAGTTTCAACGTTCAGGGTGTCAGTACGACTTGATTTGGGTGGGGGGGGGGCTTCCTGGCTTGAAGATGTTGGTCTTTTCACTGTTTGCTCATGTGTCTTGAGTTATGCTCATGGAAAGAGAGAGAGAGAGAGAGAGAGAGAGAGAGAGAGAGAGAGAGAGAGAGAGAGAGAGAGAGAGAATCTTATTATAAGGTATATGTGTGTATGTGTGTGTGTGTAGAAAGAAAGCGAGAGAGGAGAGAATCTTAGAATCTTATTATAAGGTATATGCCTCTGTGTGTGTGTGTGTGTGTGTGTGTGTGTGTGTGTGTGTGTGTGTCTATGTGTGTGTAGAAAGAAAGAGAGAGGGAGATCTTCTTATAAGGTCACCAATCCAACAGGCTTAGGACCCTACCTTCTGGCCTCATTTAATATTGATAACTTCTTAAAAGCCTTCCTAAAAACGGTATCTTCAAATAGTATCAGTGTCTTCAAACAACACATTCAATGTTAGGGCCTTAAAAATGGTATCTTCAAATAACACCTTCCCTGTTAGGGCCTTAACCTACCAATGACAGGAAATTAGTTTAATACATAGCATTGCAGTAGTGTTAAGTAACACCCATAGTTTACATTAGGGCTTACTCTTTATGCTATACAATTCTATGTGTTTTGTCAAGTGCATAATGCTATATATCCCCCCCTAAAAAAAAAAAGGAAAAAGTCACTGCCCCAAAAATCCACTGATTTTCACTGTCTATATAGTTTTGCCTTTTTCAGAATGTCAGATACTTGGAATCATGAATTACGTAGACTTTTCAAACTGGTTTCATTGGCTTAACTATATGAATTTAAGTTTTTTCCAGCTCTTTTCCTGGCCTGACAGCTCACTTTTTGTTTGTTTGCTTGTTTTTGTTTTTGTTTCAGATGGAGTCTCACTGTCACCCCAGCTGGAGCGCAGTGGCACTATCTTGGCTTACTGCAACCTCCACCTCCTGGCTTCAAGCAATTATTCTGCTTCAGTTTCACCACTTGTTGGGATTATAGGTGTCCACCACTACACTTGGCTAATTTTTTGTATTTTCAGTAGAGACGGGGTCTCACCATGTTAGCCAGGCTGGTCTTAAACTCCTGACCTCTGATGATCTACCTGCCTTGGCCTCCCAAAGTGCTGGGATTGCAGACACAAGCCACTGTGCCTGGCCAGCTCACTTCCTTTTTTAATCACTGAATAATATTCTGTTGGATGGATGTACCACAGTTTGTTTATCCATTCAGCTATTTAACAACATCTTTGTTGCTTTCATTTTTTGCAATTAAGACTAAAGCTGCTATGATCATCCATGTGTAGATTTTTGGGTGGACCTAAGTGTTTAGTGTTTAACACATTTGGATAAATTCCTAGGAGTTTGATTGCAGGATATTTACCAAGAAGATGGTGCTTAGATTTTTAAGAAACTGCCAAACTGTTTTTCAATGTGGTTGTACAACTTTCATTCTGACCAAAAATGAATGGGAGTTCAGCAACACCCTATGTTTGGCAATATTTTATGTTGTCAGTGTTTTGGATTTAACCATTCTAATGGATGTGTCATTTTATCTCATGGTTGTTTTACTTTGCAATTTCCAATGACATAAGATGTTCATCATGTTTTCATATGCGTGTCTGCCATCTGGATTTCTTATTTGATGAGATACCTGTTCAGATCTTTTTTCCACTCTTCTTCAGTTTTGTAAAATTACATTTCAGAAAACCAGACATGCAAGCAGATGAACTAAAGAAAGATTATTACTATTACAAAAGAGTGTTGGCTTTACAAAAAAATATTCACCATAGTGATGTCTTAAAGAGTTTTAAAATGTTCTTAATATTTTCTGATTTGTATGTTTAAAACATATATCGGTAGCACAAAAGACAATGTAATGGTGTTAAAATTTAGATAGAATGATCAGAAAATGTATTATTTCCTTCTGTAATCTCCAAGGAAAACATGGTTAGTAATTATACCTTTGTTATTTGATATTCTAATATAATCCTACATTGTGTATTTATACAGAAAATCATCTTTACTGACTCTTCTCCTCTGGACTGCGCATGCCCCTGGTGGAAATTATAGAGAAAAGATACAAGTCTTACATTCAAGCTTACCCTCAGTGACAAAGGGCTTTTTTTATCTAAAATTTTATGATTGGTGAAGATCAAATCTTAAGGCACAACAAACAGCAAGTTTAGAAATGGGAGATGAATGAAATAACTTCTCTCTCCAGAGAGTTTCTAGGACAGATTTAAAAAAAAATCAAAGAACTGAATACCGAATTTATTATCAGGAAAGCAAATTTGGGTCTTGCCATATACTAATTATATAACTATGGTCAACTCACTTTGATATTTTGACTACCATTCCCTTTTTAGTTAAATTAGCAGATTAAACTTTCTTTTTTTTTTTTTTTTGAGTTGGAGTTTTGCACTTGTTACCCAGGCTGGAGTACAATGGCACGATCTTGGCTCACCGCAACCTCCGCCTCCTGGGTTCAGGCAATTCTCCTGCCTCAGCCTCCTGAGTAGCTGGGATTACAGGCACGCGCCACCGTGCCCAGCTAATTTTTTGTATCTTTAGTAGAGACGGGGTTTCACCATGTTGACCAGGATGGTCTCGATCTCTTGACCTCGTGATCCACCCGCCTCGGCCTCCCAAAGTGCTGGGATTACAGGCTTGAGCCACCGCGCCCGGCCAGATTAAACTTTCTAACATTTTACTACATGATAGTCTGACAGTCTAAGTTCTCGGAAAGATGTCTCCATATATAAGTTGAATGTTGTACTCATGCATTAGAGAAAAAGATTGAAAACGTGAAAAGTATGTATTTCTTAACATATAAGTTTATAAATATTATAATTTTAAAGTGTTTTAAAATTTATGAAAATTTAACATCACTTTTTATGAGAAAAAAGTATAAAGATCAAGGAAAATGAAATGATAAAATACATAATTATGATGGAATTATAAGCAAGGTAACCAGTGAATGTTCTGAATACTTATGTGTTTGTCTGTTTTGCATTGCTGTAAAGAAATACTGGCCGGAAAGTCAACAGGTTTGTCCAGCTCACAGTTTTGCAGGCTATACATGAAGTATGCTGCTGGCATCTGCTTGGCTTCTGGTGAAGCACTCAGAAAGATTTTACTCAAGGTGGAAGGCAAGGGGAACTAGTATGTCACATGGCAACAGAGGGAGCTAGAGTGTGAAGAGGCTCCACACTTGTAAACAACTGACTGTTCAGGGAGCTAATAATAGTGTGAGAAGTCACTCATTACTACAGGGAAGACATCCAGCCATTCATGAAGGATCTGCCCCTGTGATGTAAACACCTCCCACTAGGCCCCACGCCAACATTGAGGGGTCACATTTCAACAAGGGATTTACAGAGGACAGATATCCAAACTACACTGACTGATAAAATGACTTTTCAAATACACACATATACACATAAAAATAATTGCATACATCAAAATTGTCCAGCTCAGTACATTGCATCAAAAATGAATGTATCCATTAAAGAACAATCCACACCCAAAACACTAACATCCAACTAGTTGAGTTTATGATTATAGATTAGTTTGGATTCTTTCGAATTCTGTATACATGGGATTATATATTAAGTTCCCCCTTTTATTGCCTTTTTTACCCATTGTATTTATTTTGGTTTGTTCATGTTGCTTTAACAAAGTGCCTGAGACTGGGTAATTTACAAAGGACAGAAATTTGTGTTCTCAAAGGTCTGGAGACTTGCAAGTTCAAGATCAAGTCACCAGTTGATTGACGGCTTCGTCTCTCTGCACTCAGGATGGCACTTCGTTGCTGTGCCGGGTGTGAGGAATCCTGTGCCTTACATAGTGAAAGGGACAACAGGAACAAATAGGTGTGAACTCCTTCCTTTAAGCCCTTTGATAATGCACCTAATGTCCTTCATGAGGATAGACGTCTTATGACTCCAGTACCTCCTGAAGGCCACATCTCTTAACACCATTGCATTTTGGATTAAGTTTCAAAATAAATTTTAGTGGGGTCAAAAACATTCAAACCTTAGGAATGCTTGTGAGATTCAAGCAAGACATTGTGTGTGCGTGCCTACAGTTTGTTCATTTTTATTGCGGTAAAGTAATCCACTGTAAGATATTGTATATAATAGCATTGCTTATCTGTTTTACTATTAAGGAAATTAATTTGACTATCATGAGCAATGCTGTTATTAGTGTTTAAGTTCATGATTTTGTGCACATTTTTGCAGAGCATGTTCCCAGGAATAAAATGACTGGATCACATGACGTGCCTATGTTTAGGTTTGTTAATTAATGCCAGTGAGGTTATGCAAGTGGTTGTACTCAGTGACAGGTGTAAATTTCAGTTGCTGCACATCCTCAAACATTCAATATTATGGGGTTTTCACATTTTCAATTATTCTGATAGATGCATAGTGCTATCTCATTGAGACTTTAATTTAATTTTCTCTGGATACTAATTAGATTTTGAACTTGTCTGTATATATATGGCATATGTAGATATCCTCTTTGGTAAAATATCTATTTAAGGCTTTTTATTCCTTTTTAAGATTTATTTATCAATTTTTCCTATTACAGAATAGCTCTATATAAACTGGAAGTAGTGTTTTGAGAGTTAAATAGGTGGGGAATGTAACTTACCTCTCTATATCCTGCATTTCACCTGCTAATAATAACTATTAAAAAATAAAATTTTCTAACTTAAGCATTATATAATTTCTTCATATTTAGAACTTATATCCTATTCAAGAAATGTCACCTTATTCCAAATTCATGACATTTTTCTCCTGAATTATCTGCTGAAAATTTTTTTTTTTAAAGAAAAAAAAAGGAGTGAAGGAGAGGAAGAAAGAGGAAGAAAAAGAGGGCGAGAGAACAGAAATGTTGCTTTATTCTAAAAGAAATGGGTATTAATAATGGCCAATCAATATTTCATATAAACCTATGAGTAGGTGTGATGTGGTATTGACAAGAATGAATATTTTGTGTATTTAAAGTGGAGAGCTCTATAAATATTTATTAAGTTTACTTGTTCTGGATCTGAGTTCAAGTCCTTGATATCCTTATTAATTTTCTGTCTCATTGAGTCTAAGTCTCTATGTATCTGGGTGTTAGGATCGTTAGCTCTTATTGTTGCATTGATCCTTTTACCACTGTTTCTTTGTTGCTTTAAAATCTATTTTATCAGATACGAGAATTGCAACTCCTGTTTTTTATTTATTTATTTTTGCTTTCCATTTGATTGGTAAATCTTTCTCCATCCCTTTGTTTTGAGTCTTTGTGTATTCTTGCATGTGAAATGGATCTGGATGTAGCATACCGTTGGGTTTTGGCTGTATCTTTTAATTGAGGGCTTTAGTCGATTTAAATTTAGGATTACTGCCATTTGTTGTTAACTGGCTGTTTTATCCATTTGTTCATGTAAATTCTTCTTTATGTTGATGCTCTTTACTTTTTGGTATATTTTTGGAAAGGCTAATACTGGTTGTTTCTTTCTATGTGTAATACTTCTTTCAGAAGCTCTTGTAAAGCAGGCCTGGTGGTAATAAAATCTCTGAGTACTTGCTTGTTCATAAAAGATTTTATTTTTCCTTCAATTGTGAAGCTTAGTTTGTCTGGATATGAAATTCTGGGCTGAAAGTTCTTTCCTTTAAGGGTGTTAAATATCGGCCCCCACTCTCTTCTGGCTTGTAAAGTTTCTGCTGAGAGATCTGCTGTAAGTCTAATAGGTTTCCCTTTGTGGGTAACCTGACCTTTCTCTCTGGTTGCCCTTAGTATTTTCTCCTTCATTTCAACCCTGGTGAATCTAATGATTATGTGCCTTGGGGTTGCTCTTCTTGAGGAATACCTTTGTGGTGTTCTCTGTATTACCTGGGGTTGAATATTGTCCTGCTTTGCTAGTTTAGGAAAATTTTCCTAAATAATATCCTGAAGAATATTTTCCAGCTTGGATTCATTCTCTCCGTCACATTCAGGTACACCTATCAAGCATAAATTTGGTCTTTTCACATAGTCCCACATTTCTTGGAGACTTTGCTCATTCCTTTTTATCCTTTTTTCTCTATTCTTGTGTTCTTGTTTTATTTCATTAAGTTGGACTTCAACCTCTGTTATCCTTTCTTCTGCTTGAACAATTCGAGTGTTTAAACCTGTGCATACTTCTCGGAGTTCCCGTATTGTATATTCTTCACTTCCATTAATTCACTTATATTCCTCTCTAAATTGTCTGTTCTCATTAGGATTTCGTCAAACCTTTTTTCGAAGTTCTTAGTTTCTTTACATTGGGCTACAACATGTTCTTTTAACTCTTATTATCCATGTTCTGAAGTCTGATTCTGTTATTGGGATGCGCTCGTTCTCCATCAAGCCTTGTTCCCTTGTTGATGAGAGACTGTGATCCTCTTTAGAGGGAGAGGCATTCTGATTTTGAGTATTCTCAGCATTTTTATGCTGGTTTCTTCCCATCATTGTAAATTTATCCACCTGTCTTTTTTTTTTTTTTTTTTTTGAGATGGAGTTTTGCTGCTGTTTCCCAGGCTGGAGTGCAATGGCACGATCTCAGCTCACTGCAACCTCTGCCTCCTGGGTTCAGGCAATTCTCCTGCCTCAGCCTCCCGAGTAGCCGGGATTACAGGCATGCGCCACCATGCCCAGCTAATTTTTGTATTTTTTAGTAGAGACGGGGTTTCACCATGTTGACCAGGATGGTCTCGATCTCTTGACCTCATGATCCACCCGCCTCGGCCTCCCAAAGTGCTGGGATTACAGGCTTGAGCCACCGCACCTGGCCCACCTGTCTTCTTTGTAGTTACCACCTTTCAAATTAGGTCTCTGAGTAGACGTCCACGTTGCTAATTCCCAGGGCCAAAATATGAGCAACCCACTGCACCGGCCTAAGCAGCGGCGTTAAGACTGATGGTGGTTTTCTGCCTGGGAATCTCCAGTCTGACTTCCTTCTTGAGTTGGTAATAGGCAACTCTGCCTTCCCAGAGCTCCAAACCTCAGTCAGAAGGGGAACCAGTCCTGTTTCCTCTGCACCAGGAGCTGCCGCACCAAGGTGCCGGCAAAACCACTGCTCCGGCCACAAGAGTCGCACTGGTGACCCATGCTGCTCCTCCAAACCTTGGTCAGAAGGGGAACCAGTCCTGTTTACTCTGCTCCAAGAGCTGCCACACCGAGGTGCCAGCAAAACCGCTGTGCCTGCCACAAGAGTTGCGCTGGTGACCCGTGCAGCTCCTCCACTGGGAATCTTCTGCTCCGTGAGCGACCAAAATTTGTCTGAAAGTGTGGTCTCCTCTCGTTTTCTGCGCTTTCACTGGGAGCTGCAATCTTGAGATGTTAGCAGTCAGCCATCTTGGATTGTTCCCCTCTGCTGGAAATTTTATGATTTTATCTTGTGTGAGACTTTCTACCTCCACCTTCCACCTGGAATGAGGTTTAATGTATGATATGAGACAGGGCTAAGATTCATAATTATCTATTAGCCTGTAGTACCTTCTTTGTCATCATTAAAGAGTCTATTTGAGAGTAGATCTCTTTTTGGACAATTCTGTCTCATTCAATTATTTTTAATCTTTGTTCAGAAATGACACTGTCTTAATTAACTATGCTATTTTAATTAATATAAATTTCTACAAAATTATGTCATCTTATAGTACAGGTCATTCAACTTTGGCTGTTTGTGTTTAAAAATCAATGTTAGAATCAATTTTACACACACACACACACACACACACACACACACACACACAGTGTTAGACACTCCTGGGATTTTATCTATAATGATATTGAATTCATGTATAGATTTTGGTAAAAGCAATAACATAAAATACTAAATATATCAATCTATTAAAATGTATATAACTATTTAAAATTTTTATGACTCAAATTTTAAATATTTTCTGTAGAAAGTTTTCACCTACCATTTAGAATTATTTCTGTCTTTCAGAAGTTGTTGATGTTATTGCAAAGAATAATTTTATTTTATTTTCTGATTTTCTGTTGTTGGTATATAGAAGTAAAACTAATACTTGACCATGAAACCAAAGATTTTGCTACATTATTTTATCAATTTCAATTGTTTATCTATTGATTATTTAGAAATTTCTATACAATTTTGCAGTCTGAGAAAGCAAGAACTTTTATTTCCTGCCTCTCAATCCTTATATGTTTATTTCTTTGTTTGTTCTTATTCCACTGGCAAGGACAACTAGTACAATGTTGAATTGAATATCTCAAAGAACTAGAGGCACACTTCACTAGAAATATTATAAACATTTAAATTACTGTAATTTTACTTTAGATGTTCACATCAGTCTTTCTAAGAAGGAGAATTCTGGACATAGAAATACCAAATTTGAATGTATTGCTATTCTTTCCTATCTCCTCATTTTCTTTTTCTTCCAAAATAGATGCTGGGACATGTAGTCATCTGAGTACAGTGGAATGTTTGGATTTTTCTAAAAACGCTTTGAAGGAAAAATATACTGGAATGTGGTGTCTAAGGACCAGATGAAGACCTAGATAGTGGCATTGAGGATCCCAGGACAAAACCTAGCGATGAGTAGGTTGAGCAGAATTTGATCATAACAGCTGTGGTGACTTCAGATTTGGAGGTAAGGAAGTCTACAATGAGGTCATCAATTTGCATCATTTCTCTTATATAACAGTCAAAAGATATTGCTGAAGAGTAGGCCAAGTTCTACCTGCAGAAGAAGATCTTGAACTAGGAATGTGTGGTGCCAGGGGCCTTCTTACACATTCCTCTTCAAGGAGCTAAATTCCTTGGTTTCCTCTCCACCACAACGTATGCAGAAGAAACTGTAATCACCACCTAACTATGCTGCCTTTGAAGGCAACCTAGCAATTAGGCATAAAATATAGTCTAGTGGCTTGAAAAGAATAAACTATTAGAAAACAAAATAAGTTAACTATCTCAGAGGACTTTGTATCAGAGAGAAAGATCACTCTGTAAAAACAAATGAACACAGAAAAGTGAAGCTGTTAGAGAAGATTGGCATTAACATGAATAAAAAGGTGATAGTTACTCAGCTGCAACATCTAATGACTCTCTGAAGTTAAACAGTAACTTGCATAAAAATAAAAAAAAATCAAAAAGGAAAATAATAAAATTCTCAGTGAACAAAATTGACATTTACTTCATTAAATGTCAATTAAAACAATAGGAATTACTTCTAAAGAGTACTGAGAAAAAGGGACACAATCAATACTTGAATGGCCATCAAAGTAGCAGGTACCCATCAGAACTAACTCATGAGTTAAGTCATGATATTTGAGGATAAGCCAAGATTGAGCAAACATAACATTCATAGCGTATGTCAGAAAAATACATGAGAAATGATTATACAAAACACAAAAAATGAAAGAACACAAACTCAAATTAAGAAAAGTTGAAGAGGAAATAGTGAGAAGAATATAAATATAAGACAAATATTCAGGGCTTTGAAATTAAAAGAATATAAATATAAGACAAATATACAGAGCTTTGAAACTGAAAGGATATACTTAGGGGTCGTTGTAATAACAGTAAAAGCATTCAGTGATTTCAACAAAACCTAGAAAACAGGACTTGATTAGCAAAGCTTTTACAAAATTGTCATATTATTATGAGGAAAGTAGAATAGGATGGAGAGCAGAAGAAGGAGTAAGGCAAAACGTGTACTTTAATTTTGGAGCAGGTCTTATGGTAAAGAAAAAATAGGGAAATTAGATTGGAAAAATTATTTTTCTGGTTATCTGGTTCTTTCACTTCTTTTATTTTTTTTTCTTATACAGAAGCCTTAATAGAATAAGGAGAGCAAGGTAATGAAAAATAGGAATCACTAAATTTTTCAAAATCAGTGTTTTTTTTAGTGATCAAAGGAAAACAGCAAATAAAGCATATATTTTTAAACCAGAATAATTATGAGCTAGAGAAAAGAGAAAAAGAAGCAATGTGAAATAGTTTTAATGTAAAGAGAAAGTGACAAGAATCAAATATACCAGTTAGTTATAGTAACTGAAAATGAAATGAATTATCCCCATAAAAGATAGATATAGAAAAAGCAGGCTAAAAATAAATAATGCTACATTTTAAAAATAAATACACTTAAAATAATAAGGAAATAATAAAGATGTGAAAAGAGATATTAGATAAAATGCAAATAGAATAACTATCAATATAAAGTGGCATTTAAATTGAAATATACTCATCAAAAGAAAATAAGAAATTATATAGGATAAAATATACAACTTGTGGAAAATATGTAATAGTCATAAATGCATAAAAATAAGGAATCAGCCACATAGTTAGGGAATTATTAATAAATATAAGAACTTGACTTAAATTCAGTTTTATTACAAGATTTTAATAAACCATTTCAAGAATTGGCCAAAGCTACTCTAAAAGACAAGCTAATTAATTCATAATAATCTTTTCTAAAAATATAATAAAAAGTTTATCCTTTAAAAATCTTTCATATTTCCATGAAACTTTTGTAGTAATTACCACAAAGCAATACTCTATAAATTCAAAACTGTAAAAGTTTTATAAGTAGTATTCTTTCGCTACAATCCAATAAAGTTAAAAATAAATTTTAAAAGGTCACGATGTAATCATAACCACTTAGAAATTAAGATTCATATTCTGGTTTAGGTCAGAAAGGGACATAACATTATCTAGAAAGCAATAAAAATTAAACCTTTTCACAGTAAAACCCTCTGAGAAATAGTTAAAGCTGTACTTAAAAGAAATATATTACCTTAAATGCCATTATTAATAAAGAAGAAAGATTGAAGAACATTTCTTTCTATATTACTTTAAAATATAAATTTTAAAAATGAATTAAACATCAAATACAAAATGAATTGAAAGATAATAAGCAACAGTTTATTCTGGGGAAAGGAATTTAAAAAATTCTATCATAAGCTTAAAGAAATACATGACTGTGTGTTTCTCTGATGGAGAAGCAAAACTACAAGGTTATAAAATAGAAAAAAAACATGCAGCTATAAAAAGAGGACAATTTAATAGGCAATGTAAGCAAATGACACCTAAAATTCTATTGCAATAAATTTAAATAGCAATAGGAAATAAAGTTTTCTAACGAAATAGAAATTTTACGTCTTGACTTGGGAGGAACAATTAACAATAGAGGAGATTGAATAGGTGAATACACTTCTCCTTGGAAAAAATAAAACAAAATAGGAGAACAAGATAGAAAAACTGACTTTTTCTACTTTCAAAATAATATATTATTTTGAGTTCATTTATAGATTTTTGCCTTTAAAATAGCAGTTATTTCTACTTATTTTATAAAACCCACAAACCTATAATACCAAAGTCTGATATAATTTAGTCTAAAAATCATTTTAAGCTAATGTGATATGTGAATATAATTTCAAATATCTCAAGTAAAGTCAAGTTTAGAAAACAACAATGTATCAAAATAATGATGTATTATGATGAAGGTTTATTATAGAAAGGCAAATCAATATTACTTATTTTATCTAAGTTTTGAAGGAGTGAGAAAGGTATAATTCTAGTAATAATTGACGCAAAAATGACAAACAATAACATATTCTTATTAAAAATTAAGCAAAATAAAATTTTTAAAACAAAGCTAAAGTGACAAAATATAGTAGCAGATAATATACTAAATACTGGAAAAATAATAAACATTTACTGAAATCAACAAACTTACTTTCATAATAAGCATTTAAAATGAATATGCAAATAAATAGTTGCTTTATATTAGTGATAAAAACTAACAATTTTAAAACACTAAAATAAAAAATAAAAATTTTAGGTCTCATACGAAGAAATCTATAAAATAATATGGAAATATTAAAATATGACACAAACAACTGCAATAAAATGTGTTTTTGAGTGGAAAGGAGTTGTATAATAATATCGATTATTCAAAATTAATAGAAAATTTAATATTTCAATTAGAACACAGCTGTATTTTCTTTGGAATGTCTCTTACAAATATGGTCTCTGGAGTTATAACTGCCTGAGTCCCATCACTATCATCTACAAATATGTAATTGTGGCAATATTCTTAACACTTCTGTGCCTATATTTTTTATGTAAAATGGAAATAATAACACTACCTACTCAATGAAATAGTTATAAGGATTGAAAGAGATAATAAATTTAAATATATTTTTAGTTTCAGACACAGTGATAAATGATGTGGTATGTTTTCATAAACCACACATGCAGATTTTGTGCATCAAGGTTTTCACACATGCCTAAATGGCTCTTTGCCTACTTTGGGGTCAGCTAATTATTGCCCATGGGCCAAATCTGGCTTGCTGTCTTTTATTTCTGTGGTTGCATTTCTCCAGCAACAATAGACTTCGGTAGTTGGGACAAAGAACGTATGCCTGAGGCTGAGGAGGGTGGATCACGAGGTCAAGAGATCGAGACCATCCTGGTCAACATGGTGAAACCCTGTCTCTACTAGAAATACAAAAAATTTAGCTGGGCATGGTGGTGTGCGCCTGTAGTCCCAGCTACTGGGGAGGCTGAGGCAGGAGAATTGCTTGAACCCAGAAGGGAGAGGTTGCGGTGAGCCAAGATCGTGCCATTGTACTCCAGTCTGGGTAACAACAGAGAAACTCAGTCTCAAAAAAAACAAAACAAAACAAAAAGAAAATATTTACAATGTGGCCCTTTACAGAAAATGTCTGTCTTCCTGACCTAGACTTGTCTACCTCTAATTTTCTTCGCCAAGTATTGTGTATTAGACTGTTCTAGCATTGCTATAAAGAAATATCTGATACTGAATAATTTATAAATAAAAGATTAATTAAACCATGAACCAATTGGTTCATGGTTCGGCAGACTTTACAAAAAGTGTGGTGATAGCATTTGCTCAGCTTCTGATGAAACCTCAGGGAAGGAGTTCTCAATCATGGTGGAAGATGAGTGGGGATCAGACCTCTCACATGGCAAAAGCTAGAACTAAGGAAAGTAGGGGTGGGGGGTGCCCCACACTTTTAAATGACCAGATCTCTCAAGAAATTACAATCACAAAGACAGCACCAAGCCATGAAAATCCACCCCTCCATGATCCAAACACTTCCTACCAGGTTCTAACTCCAGTATTAGAGTTTACAATTCAACATGAGACTTGGAAATGGGAAAATATCCAAACTATATCATTTTGCCCCGGCCCATCCCAAATCTCATGTCCTTCTCACATTGCAAAACACCATAATGCCTTCCCATCGGTCCCCCAAAGTCTTAACTCATTCTAGCATTAACTCAAAAGTCCCGATGCCCAAGTTCAAGTCCAAGTCCAAGGTCTCTCATCTGGAGATGAGTTCCTTCTGCCTATGAGTCTATAAAATCAAAACAAATTGTTTACTTCCAAGACACAATAAAACTATAGGCATTAAGTAAACATTCACATTCCAAGAAGAGAAATTGGCCAAAAGAAAGGGGCTACAGGCCCCATCCAAGTTCAAAACCCAGCAGGGCAGTCATTAAATCTCAAACCTCCAAAATAATTTCCTTTGACTCCATGTCTTATATCCAAGGCACATGATGCAAGGGGTGGCCTCCCAAGGCCTTGGACAGCTCTGCCCCTGTGGCTTGCAAGGTTCTCCACTCCTTTGTCTTTAAAGGGTGCAGCCACTGTGGCTACTCTTACAGGTTGTTGAGTGCCTGTGGCATTTCCAGGCACAGGTGGTCCTCTTCTCACAGGTCCACTAGGTGGTTCTCCATTGAGGACTCTGTGTAAGTGCTCTAACCCCACATTTCCTCTTGGCACTGCCACGGTAGAGGTTCTTTGTAAGGACATGCTCTGATCCTGCAGCAGGCTTCCTCCTTGGCACCTGGGCTTTTTCATAAATCCTCTGAAATCTAGATAGAGGCTGCCAAGTATTCACTCTTGCATTCTGCACACTTACAGGCTTAACACAATGTGGAAGCCACCCAGGCTTATAGCTTGCTTCCTCTGGAGCAAAGCCAGAGCTGTACCGGGTCCCCTTTAAACCAGGGCTAGAGCTGGAGCAGCCAGGGTGTGGGGAGAACTGTACCAAAGTTATGCAGGATAACGGGGCCCTGGCCCTGTCCTACAAAACCACTCTGTACTTCTAGACCTCTGGGACTGGAAATAGGAGGGGCTCCTGTGAAGGTCTCTGAAAGGCCTTCAAGATATTTTTTTGTTTCCCCATTGTCTTGGATATGAGCACTTGACCACCTTTTAATTATGCATATAGCTCTAGCAAGTGGTTGTTCCATAGCCTGCTTAAATTCCTCTCCCCCACCTTACTCCCCACCCCCAAAAAGCTTTTTCTTTCTTTGCCATATGGTCAGGCTACACATTTTTCAAACTTTAAGTCATTTAATTGCTCCTACTTCTGAGTTAAGCTCTTAGAAGCAGCCAGGTAACTTCTTGAATGCTTTGCTGCTTAGAAGTTTCTTCCACCAGATACCCTAATTGATCACTCTGAAGTTCTACCTTCACAGATCCCTAGTGCATTAACACAATTCAGCTAGTCTCTTTGCTAAGGGATAACACATGTGACCTTTGCTCTAGTTCCCAATAACTTCTTTAGCCTGGACTTGACTGCCTATATCAGTATTAGAATTTTAGTCACAAAAATTTATCCAGTTTCTAGGAAGTTCCACACTTTCCCTCATTTTATTTTGTCTTCTTCTGAGTCCTCCAAACCCTTCCAACCTCCACCCATTACCTAGCTGCAAAGGTATTTCCACATTTTTATGTGTCTTTATAGCAATGTTCCCCTGCTTGGTACCAATTCTCTGCATTAGGCCATTCTTGCATTGCTGTATAAAAATATCAGAGACTCAGTAATTTATTAAAAAAAAAAGAGAGATTTAATTGGCTCATGATTCTGCAGGCTTTATAGGAAGCATAGTGCTAGCATCTGCTCAGCCTCTGATAAAGCCTTAAGGAGTTTTCAATCATAGCAGAATGCAAAGTAGGAGCAGACATACCACATGGTGAAAGCAGGAATAAGAGAGAGGCATAGTAGGAGCAGGGAAATGCCACATAGTTTTCAATTACCAGATCTCATGGGAACTCACTATTGTGAAGACAGCAACAGGCCATGAGGGATCTTCCTTCATGATTCAAACACCTCCCACCAGGCTCCACTTCTAGCCCTGGGGATTACAGTTCAACATGAGATTTTCATGGGGACAAAGATAAAAACAAATCATATTGTATTCTTCAGGTCTCATCTTTTATGTCACAGATTAAATTATGGCCTCTCTTCATATCAAAATTTGTATTTCTTTGTGAACTTGCATAGTACTTATTAATTGACTATGTAGTTTATAAAGGGCAAGACCTAGTCACTTTGTTCATTGAAATATACCATCCAGTTTCTGAAGTAGATTTTAAAACATAGTGTTTAATAAATACCTACCAAATAAATCAATGAATAAAAGAATGAGTGAATGAATAAACTAAATAAATTGTCATCTTTTCTTTTATAATTTAATCCAATTATTTATTTTTATTAAAATAGATACAAACAAATTGAGAACAAACAAGTAAATAAATTCATTTAGGGTTTTATAATCCAATTGGAACAGTTTCTGTTTTAGTATATATTTTGGCATATAAATATATTTATAATCAAATATATTATCATATGATACAACATCATTGTAAATGTTGCTTTTTTTTTTTGTATTGCCTTTACTCTTCCTACTTTAGTAGTATTTCTGTTATGTAAGTCTTCAGGAGACCATGATTCTTTCTGTCTTACTACGGAATTACAAGAGCCCAGCTAATCTCACTTGGACATCTGACCAAGTCTCAACAAATTGGATGTGCACAACAGAAATGGTGGCACCACGAGGTCAGTAATGCAATATCACGTATTCCACAGCAATGTAACTGACATGACTTCTCAACCAATTGTTTCTGTGATGTGTCCTTGGATTTGCTTCTTACTACTGAACCACTTTCCCGATTAGCTTTTATTTCTAGATTTCTCTCATATTTCCATCCATTCTGTGATCTTTCTATTATCTTTCCAATGATTTTATTTACTACTCAAGTTAGTACATTTAATCTAATTTGCAGTAGGATATTTTGACTGACAATGGTATATTTTTTATTCATTCAGCCATTTTAAAGAGCTTTAGCCCTAAATATACCCAGGTACATTAAGTCCCTAGGAGAAACACAATTCAGACTCAGAATGCTGCTACACCCACGACAACTCTGCAGGGCACCATTGTCACTGACGTTTTGAGGTGAAGCAGAGAGGTGTAGTAAATTATCCAATATCACAATGCTATTGTATGTTGTAGCTGGGTTTCTGAAACAGTGATATCTCACTCAAAGTTTGAGCTCTGTATATTCCTGTGACAATTATCTTTTCTTTTATAAGTAGACGTAATTTTTTACCAGTGAGTTGAGTCTTAGAAATTCTATTTCGGAGGATAGGTGTGTGCTTGTGATAGGAATAAACATATGATATATGTAGGGAAACACACAAAACAGTGTAGGGAAAAACACAGTAAGTTTCGTCTGGCTGTTCCAAGTGTAAAATATATTTTATTCCTTATATTTGAAGAAATGTATTCTCGGAAACTAAAAATGCAAAGAGTATGTGACTATGGATGTATTTCCACTATCTTAGTCTCCCTACTGGCAACAAAGTCTCATGAAGGAAGGAAATTAGGGATAATGTCTAGATGGAAGTAGAGGACATAAATATGTACTGAAATTATTTCTGTAGTAAGCCCACCTGCTTAATGCTACTGTGAGATTTGTATTTTTTCCTATAGTTTCACAAAAGTGAATTAATCCTAATTTGGTTTCAGAGAACATTTTGAGATGGAGTCTTGGTCTGTCTCTAAACTGGAGTGCATTGGCAAGATCTCGGTTCACTGCAACCTCTGCCTATTGAGTTCAAGTGATTCTCCTGCCTCAGCCTCCTGAGTAGCTGGGACTATAGGCATGTACCACCATGCCCAGCTAATTTTTGAATTTTTGTATATTTAGTAGAGATGGGATGTCACCATGCTGGCCAGGGTGGTCTCAAGCTCTTGACTCTGTGATCTATCCACCTTGGCCTTTTAAAGTGCTGGGATTATAGGCCTGAGACACTGCGTCTGGCCCCCAATGCAATTTTCATCCTAAATTTAATTCCCATTGTCCCCACAAATTGTTTTATTTGCTTCTGTCTTCATCCAAGCAAACTATTTTTTACTCACATTGAATATAACCATAAAATGGCACTTTTCACCATATTTTCAACATATATAATCATTAATTTTTAATATCTTCTTAAATCATTCTAAAATTTAATTTAGTCTCTACAATGTAACATATTTCATAAATATTCCAATCATAAGATAGTTTGCATATACATGTTTAATATTGGAATGGTTTCATTGTCATAGAGAAAAACTGTGTGAAACTAAAGATGACCACACATAGCCCCAAGCCACCCTTAGTAGTAACACTGTCACCCCAATGCTTAATAAGCATTGACATAATCCCAGTAGTACCCTTAGTGCAAATGCAGAATTTACACACTTCTTGACCTTTATTTGAAAAACAGACTATTAGTGGCAACCTCTCCATCATCAAAAGGACAATAAGAATGAATGGAGAAAACTTTTCTTAGTGTGAATTTTATTACTTATACTAAACTGAAACCATGATTTAAGTTTCTTGGTACTCTGTTTGTGGAACAGGAAAACACACAGGAGTTTAGATTTCTGATCTTTACCCTTGTCCAGATACTTTGCATTCTCTTAGAGGCTGAGAATTAAGGCTGTTTCTGATTTTAAGTGCCCACATATTCAGGCAAAGTGTTTGACCGTAGAAAAATTCCACCTTGCAGATTGTTGTGTTGGAAGTAGTGTTTTCACAATATGAAATTAGCTGTCTGCATTTATAATCGGGAGAGTCCACATTAAAACCAGAATTTCTAGGTTCTCTTGAAAAATATCAGAAGTACTGGAAAAGCTGGGGTGGTTACCCGGTGGAATCAGTTGGCTTGAGCTGAGTAGCAGTTCGTCCCTTTAGAACGGCAAGTACCGTTTAGCTCACCGGTCACTCAACTGAGCACAGCCTTCTACTTATGTGATTTGCTAGGAGCCTGTTGAAACTGGCATTGTTAATTTCTGAAGCACAGAATACTAATGAAATGCCTCTAGAGCCAGACTCTTTGAAATGTTGACAAGAGACTTTTTTAGTGTCAGTGTTGCAATTCTGAAAATTCACTTAACCTCTTTGAACTTTGGCATTACTCATCTGAAAAATAATAGGCTGGAATTCTGTTGTTTAAGAGATAGAAATCCTGTCTTATGCATTCAAGAGAAAAAATATCAACTCTGTTTGTATGTACATGTTTTAAGCATTTGAAATTGACGTTAGGAACTACAACAATAAATCAGTAATGCTACGGTCCCTATAGTAAAACTGCCCTTGTACTCCTTAAATTTATAACAACAACAACAAAAAGGCTTAAAATGTAACGGTTTGGTTTCTATTGTTTCACTTTTCCCTATCCACAAAGTATGTTGTAAATAGACATCCAATGAATATGTGTTTAAATGACAACTGATGAGGAGGTGTCTGTTGCCTACATAGGCATTACATAAAGAAAATGACGTTGGGGAAATAAATTCGAGTGAATTTTCTTTTACCTTTTTTTTTTTTTATTCACACTCTTTTTGGAAGACAAGGCAGAAAAATAAATAGCTGAGTTGCTAAAGTAAACAATATTAAGGGCTCTAGATCACAAATTTGTTACTTTGCCATACACAACTTTAACAGAGATTTGGGTTTATTGGACTCTGCGGTTTTTGTCTGTATTAAGTACAGTGAGCTGACGTTTCAGAGTGGATGCTGTATGAAAATGTGTGCCCATATTATTTGGTTGATTTTTCACTGCATGTAGGTAGGCATCAACTGCTGATTCTTCCCTTAGCAGCAGATGCTCCAATTTGTTCTCCTTAGGGCCTTGAGATAATTGCATGGAGCTCTGGAATAGCCCCATTTTCTCTGTGTGTTATGGTCCAATTTACTTTTTAGCAGACTCATATTATTGGTGCCAAAATGATGTGCTATACTGTAGTAATGAAATCTCCCTGACAATGAAAAAAAAAAAAAAAAGACATAAAATAAAGAAGTAAGCCACTAAAATTTTCTTGCTAATTGCTATTAAATGATTATAGGTTCACCCCACTGCTTTCTGACACTCTTATTAAGCAGTGTAATATTATTATCAAGGATGTTCATAAAGATTAAAAATTCCCCAGCATTTAATCACCATGCCTTCTCACACAATAAAAATCTCGAAGATTCCTCTAGATTTGTCTTGCTGGCTAAGTTATGGAAATTCTACTATTCTTTAGAGATAATGCTACAGAATGGAATCATGTACATACATAAAAAATATATTAAAATTACATGGCAGAACAAAAGGTGAACTTGGTAAGTAAATGTGACATTTAAAAGTCCTTGTTATTAAGGCTTTTAAAAACTCAATTATTTATGAACATTCATTTTCAGTTCTCAGAGGAATAATGACCCAGTTATTATTATTCTAGTTGAGGAAACTCTAGGGGTGCATCATGAAAATGATTTGCTTTTGAAACTTTATCACATATTTTAGTGCTGGTATAAGAAATATTTGTATAAAGTTTTAAAAAAATAAGCATAGAATGATTTTGGATTTTTGTTCTATGAAAAAAAAATCATTAAGGGTAAGAGTATTTTATGAGGTATATGGGCAGACCAAAGAGAGAGTTCAGAAAGTGAATAGATTCAGAATTGCAGTACTTTTGCCAGGTAACGTCAGTCAGTTTATATATAGAAATACCATGTATTATTGATTATTTATTTTACCAGAATTCATTTATAATAAAATTTGCCAAATTAAAGTGTTTTTCTGTCCTTATTTTTTGCTATTTTGTTTTTCTGGGACTTCAATCCACACTCAGGAAAGACATTTTACATATATACTTATTTTTAAAAATTAATTGACACATAATAATTATATATGTATGGTATACAGTGTCATCTTTTGATACATGTCTATAATGTATAGTAATAAAATTAGTGTAATTAGCATATTCATTTTCTTAGAAATTCATCATTTATTGGTGGTGAGAGCATTCAAAATCTTCTCTCCTAGCTATTTTAAATCTATAATATGTTATCATTATTAACTATAGTCATCCTGCTATAAAATTGAACACCATGCTTTATTCTTCCTAACTGCAACTCTTTCCACCTTGATCGACTTTTCCTATCCTTCCTGCTACCCTTCCTCACCTCTAGTAACCACGATTCTACTCTCTACTTCTATAAAATCTGTCCTTTTTGATTCCACATGAATGCAATCATATGGTATTTGTCTCTCTGTGCCTGACTTTTTCCACTTACATAATGTCCTACAGGCTTATCCATGTTACTGCAAATGACAGGATTTCATGCTTTCTTATGGCTGAGTAGAATGCTGTTGTGAAGCTACACCATGTTTTCTTCATCCATTCATCTCTTGATGGATACTTGCATTGATTGCATCACTGGGCTATTGTGAATAGTGCTGCAATAAACATGGGAATGCAGATATAACTTCAACATACTGATTTGCTTTTCTTTTGAAATATATCCAGCGGTTGGATTGCTGGATTGTATGGTATTTCTATTTTTAATTTTTTGGGGAACCTCCATACTGTTTTCCATAGTGAGCGTACTAATTTACATTTTCCACAGCAGTGTTTTAGAATCCCTTTTTCTCCACAAGCTTGCCAGGATATGTTATTTTTTTATCTTATAATAATAGCTATTAAACAGGGATGAGACATTATCTCATTATATTTTATTTGCATTTCCATGAAAATTAGCAATTCTTAGATTTTTTTTATATACATTTCTGCCATTCTATTGAGAAATGTCTATTCTGATATTTTGACCATTTTTAATAAGAATATTTTGTTTCTTGCTATTGGGTTGTTTGAGTTACTTATACAGTAATACCTTGGTATTTGTGGGGAATTGGTTCTAGAACCTCCCATGGATACCAAAGTTTGTGGATTTTTGAGTCTCTAATATAAAATGGTATAGCTTCTCTGTATAATCGATACACATCCTCTGAAATATTTTAAATTATCTCTAGATAACTTATAATACCTAATACAATGTACATGTTATGTAAATAGTTGTTTTATTTTATTATTTAAAGAATAGTGACAAGAAAAATGTCTCTCTATATATATATGTTCAGTACAGACACTTGAAAAAAATATTTTCACCCCATCCTCAGATGCAGAATGCATGAATATGGAGAATTGACTGTATATTCTGGATATTAATCCCTTGTCATATGCATAGTTTGCAAATATTTTCTCTCATTCTGTAAGTTGTATCTTCAATCTGGTGATTGCTTTGTGGGCTATAAAGATATTTTTTAGTTAGATATACTACAGATTGTGTGTTTTTAATTTGGTTGCCTGTGTTTTTGAGGTCTTAGCTACAAAATTCTAGCCCATACCAATGTCATGAAGTGTTTCTGTCATGTTTCCTTCTAGTATTTTCATAGTTTCAGATCTTACATTTAAGTCTTTAATCAATTTTTCATTGATTTTTTGTAAGCAAGAGAAAAAGGGGTTTAGTTTTATTCGTTTGTATGTGCTTCTAGTTTTTCTAGCTTTCTGTCTTCTCTCTGTATATGCTCATGTTCTGGAGATCTTTGTCAAAGACCCGTTAGCTTTAATGCATGGATTTATTTCTGGGTTCTCTATTCTCTTTCATTGATCTATCTATCTATCTGTTTTTATGTCAGTACCATGCTGTTTTGCTTACTATTGATTTCTAGTATATTTTTAAGTCAGGTAGTGTAATGCCTCCAATTTTTATTTTTGCTTAAGATTGTTTTTGATATTCAGGATCTTTTATAGTTCCATACAAATTTTATGATTTTAATTCCATTTCTGTGAAAAAATATTATTGGTATTTTGATAGAAATTACATTTAATCTGTAAATCACTTTTGAAAGTATAAATATTTTAACAATATCAATTCTCCCAATCCATGAGCATGAGATATCCTTCTATTTATTTGTGTCCTTTTCAATTACTTTCATGTTTTGTAGTTTTCATTGTAGAGATCTTTAACTGTCTTGATTAATTTATTTCTAAGTATTTTAAGATTATTTTTGTAGCTACTGTGAATGGAATAGTTTTCTTTTTCAGATAGTTCACAATTGGTGTACAGAAATGCTACTGATTTTTGCATATTGATTTTGTATCCTGCAACTTTACTAAATTTGTTTATTAGTTCTTGTAGTTTCTCAGTGGGATATTCAGAGATGTTTTATATAAGATCATGATGTCTGCAAGTATAAACAATTTGACTTTCTCTTTTTCAGTCTGCATGCTTTTTATTTATTTATCTTGCCTAATTGCTCTGGCTAGAACTTTCAGCGCTACTTTAAGCAAAAGTGATGAAAATGGGCATCCTTGCCTTCTTTAAAAGAAAAAGCTTTCAATTTATCCCCATTCAGGATGATGTTAGGTGTTGGTTTGCAAAATAAGGGCTTTACTGTGTTGAGGTATATTTCTTCTATATCTAATTTTATGATAGATTTTAATCATGCAGAGACATTAAATTTTATCTAATCTTTCCCATACCACAGATCCAGAGGAAGCCCTCTTTTAGCTCTATCCTCTTCCACCTCTTCTAAGTTAGTAGACATTGATATAATCCATTTACAGATTTAAAAAATGAGGTACATGGAAGTTAATAACTTGCCAAAGTGACAAAACACCTGCAATAAACTGCAGAATCAGCATTTGAAGTCAGGCCTCACTTAAAATCTGACGTGCGTTACTTTGAAATTTTTGTTATAGAATAGTTACGGTTTATATTTTATAATTGCTTAGAATTATAGTCTATATATAACTTTGGAGTAATTTTCACCTTTTTTTTAAATTTTTATTGCATTTTAGGTTTTGGGGTACATGTGCAGGACGTGCAAGATAGTTGCATAGGTACACACATGGCAGTGTGTTTTGCTGCCTTCCTCCCCTTAACCCACATTTGGCATTTCTTCCAGGCTATGCCTCCCCAGCTCCCCCGCTGCTGTCCCTCCCCTATTCCCCCCTTCACCTCCTTTTTATATTTTGAGAAAGTAAAAGGTCAGGACACTTATTCTAACTATTTTCTAAGACAAAATGAAATATGAATATTCCATTCTATGTTGACAAAACTCAAATAGAAAGCACTCTGTAAAAACATTACTAATTGTAGAGGTAGAAGTCTTCTAGTTTTAAAATGTCTAAGAGACAATATTCTTTTTATTAATGTATGCATATGCCACACAGGAGAAACAATAAATGCAACACCCAGATCCAGCCCCTGCTCAAAAGGAAACCTCTGAATGTTTCACTTATAACATCACTAGGTGACTGTAGAAATCTTGCTTTGAAATTTCAAGACAAAATTTTCAGTGTCTTTGATGACTATCTACAATGCTTTTTATGAAAATGTTGAATTTTACCTTAACCCTGTGATCCTAGTATATTGAAGGTTAAGGAATTCCCCCAACCTTTTATGTTCCCTGAAAAGGTCTGCTGCGATAAATCACCCTTCTCAAATCACTAAGATTATAGATTCATGGATGTCCCGTTGTTACCTATTGTAAAAACATACTGACCCTCCAAATAATCATTTTTTGCTTCATAAATTATTAGCTATACTCCTTGTCCCCACTATCAATCAACACAAAATGATGGTTAAAACAAAACCCAACAACGCCAACAATAAATTTGGTTAAGTTTCTCTTCTTTCCCAGGGCCTTGTTGCCCAGCATGCAATTTCTTCTTAACCGCTTTTCCTGAGCATGGTCTGTTCTCAAGGTAAAATGGTCTCTGATCTCTTATTTGATGACCGTTAATTCTTTCTTCCCTTGTTCGTTCATGTCTCTCTATAAAAGAAAAACTCTTTTTGCCTAGCCCTTAAGAAGCTTGCAGATCTAATAATCAGAGTGTTCTCTCCATTGGAATAATTCTCTCCCATATTGCAATAGACCTTTCCTCTCTTGCAAAAATCCTTTCAATTACTCTCTCCTTAACTTAGTCCAGATTTGTTTTTTTATTTGACAATGATAAAGAAAAAACGAAAACACAGCACCTCTATTCTCATTAGTATGTAACCTCTACAATAGAGTTTATGAGGACACTTTACTATTAGTGCTGAAAAACATAATGAATAAAAGCAGCAGGTGTACCCGAAGACTGGCTGTAATGGTGGGTATCAGAGAAAGGTAGGATGCTTCTCTTTGCTCTTTTAATATAATTAAAGGTCTTTATGAACCTAAAGAGAGAACAAAGCTAGCAATACAAGGTCAGTTAAGGAAATTTTTTTTTCTTAGCTGCTTAAAGATGAAATTGTGGTTCCTGGGCCACAATAGCATTATAACTACCTTGTGTCATTTTTGATGAGAAGTTGACAGGTGACACTTATTTTCCTGAATAACCACTTTGAAGACACATGAATACCTTTTAAATAAAACAGATTCATTTTGATAGTATCTTGTTCAAATAATTTTATATTCAGATGTGGAAATAAAAAGTATATAACTATGTATTTTGTGGTAAAAAAAAAAACCATGGACTTCGGTAGGAAAATGTTATTAACTAAACCACCAAATGACTTGTAAAATAGAAAATTATCAGATTTTGGAGGGTAGGTGGGAAGAAGGGGACTAAAAAAGACTGGAGTTATTGTTTGGGAAGGGCAGGACAGACTTGTTGCTAGAAGCTAGAAAGGCTGCCAGATTGGAGTCCAGTCTAAGAAGGTAAGAAGCTTGGAGGCAAGTGACGTGCCATTGGTTTCTTGGTGCTAGTCGTAGCAAAGACAATTCAGGAAATAGAAGAAGTTTTATAGGCCAGAACATGGACTTTATCCTGACAAGTATTTCTGGTCCCTCAGAAGCTTTCATTAAGTTCCCCGCACTCATGACCTTAAAGAAGGAAGAGCTGTTTATTCTGATGTAGAACTTTGTCCCTTTAGTTCAGCTTAAACCAGGGTCTTGTCTCCTTTACTCTCAAAATGAAAGGGCACTGGAAAGCATACAGGAAGAGGTAAGAAACTTGGGGAGATTATGTAACCAAACATCCAAATCACAGGAGTGCTGGAAAAAAAATATAAAGAAAAATGAGGAGTCAATGACATATAAATTAGTTATATCTGAGCATGCTTTAAGACAGAGTTAGTCTTCATTTTTATCCTAACCAAGTAACTTGTTTTAAATATAGAATGAAAATAAAATTCTTTAGGAAAAGTTAGGCACACAGATACATCAAAGGGTGAGGGGAATGAAATTTATTGAGCAAAAAGGAAAAGAAGAAAAAAAACTTCCAGCAAAGGAAGAGGAAATCCTGCTAACAGGCTCCCCACCTCACAGATTGATTCCAGGTCACACACTCACAGAAACTGAAGAGGCCAAACTCCTCCCCTCTACAAGATGGGGGAACTTCCAATGGCTCAGGCCAGTTGGAGATTTTCAGGGGGACCCTGCCCCTTATCTGCCTCCTGCATCTATCATTTCCAGGGGTGGACCAATCCTGACCCAAGATACTGCACCTTGCATAAGTAAGAGGCACTTGCTTGGACTATCAAATGGCGTGATTTCAGAAGATATTCTATAGCTAAATTTTTTTTTCTGGCTTTCTCAGTAGCAGGATAATACTCTGTGAAGAACGATTTTTTTTTTTCTTTTTGTTCCATATGAAAAAAAATTACTTGATTCGGGAGAGATAGGAGCAGCTAAAGTTTTAACCCTTGAGTTATTCCCTCCCCATTCATGTTATTTGTCCAACGAGAGGAGTTCTTTCAAACTTCCTCTGGAGTAATTGATCTTTGACTTTGATACTGGATTGGCTACTTGGTTCACAGTCCTGAGTTATAGAACACCCTCCTCTCAGAGCTTTCACGAAATTTTGGAAAATGGGAGCCCCACTTTTGGAAAGATTTTGGGACAAAGGAGCCCCAACTAGCTTTCCCTACCTGACCAGCACATGGGAAACCTAGATAAAGAGCTTTACATTTGAAACCACTCTGGTCTCTTGATGGGGACTTGAAGCTGGGAAATTCTGGCCTTTGAAACCACGCCCCTCGTGGACCCAGGAAGAGAAATTTCTTTAACACAGTCCCTCATTAGGACATGCTCAGTCATAACAAATTTATACGTCATTGACTTCTCAGTTTTCTTTTTTCTTTTCCCTAGTACTCCTGCAATTTGGATGTGGAGTTACATACTCTCCCCAAGTCTCTTACCTCTTCCTTCATGCTTTCCAGTCCCCTTTCCCTTTGAGAGTAAAGCTCAATTAAGCACACCTGCTCCTTAGTTTGCTTTTCAACAATTCCCATTGTACTCTTTAACCTGTGTATTGAGACTTTATCTTATTTAAAAAATTAGATTTTTTGTTTTATGGCGTTATTATTTGTATGTGTATGTATGTGTGCTTAAAGCCATGCTTATTTTAAAATCCCATCTTATAACGGTTTCTTTATGTCTAAGCGTTTCTCTTCATTGAGCCTGTTGTTTCTTTGTTATGGTGTCTGCTTTCTTCAGTCTTGCTTCATCAGTCTTGCTATTGTTATGTTGGGACTCCCTGCTGAGAACTGAGACTATCTACATTCACAGCTCTTACTATCTACATTAACAAGTTTTTCCTCCTCCACTGTCTTCATCAACTTAACTCTAGTATTACAGCAAGTACTTGCTCAAGAAGATTAACATTGCAAATGACTTTATTTTTCATTCCGGCAACTTACTGAATGGTATATGTCAAGACTCTTTGAATTACTTGTCTCAAAATTCCCTCCTCCCTGTGTTGACAATTCTAAGCAACTGCATTACGATGCTAGCCCCATCTTAACCGAGCCCCCACACTGAAGAATGATTAGGATACAAATACGCCAGACTTCAAAATCTCAAAAAATATTTCTTTCCCCTCTGTTGAGGTAGTGCTCACTCTTAGCATGGTTAAAAATAAACTCAGCTTTGTCTTATCAACAAATTGTTTTGGTTGTATTTTATTACGTCAGCATTCAACACTGCCTGAAATGAAACAAAATCGTGAAGTTTTGGAGTGAGAAAAGTGTTGCATGCTCTGTGCTGTTTTCAGTGAGAGCAAAGGCCAGTAAGCTGTGCTGCTCAGTGCAATGCCTGGTCATTGGGAGAGCTCCAATTTTTCTGGATAATAGCAGCCCACAGAGATTGATTTTTCTCTCTCCTCTCCAATACCAGTCACACTCACTGCTTTCCAACTCCAGTCAGACAGCATCATTAAAGCTTAGTAGACTGCCACCCAAAAAACCAGAAATTTACAAACTATAATTTATATTTAATTATGAGTCGATTTTAATTGAATATAAACTGTTTACAAAAGTTCAAATAATTATTAAATCATTTTTTGATTTACAGACAGGGGAATATACTGAAGCAGAAAATTCACAGACAATAGTTGCTAACAGGAAAAAAAAAGAGTACAGAAAATGAATCTGTCAGAAATAAGCCTCAAGGAAGTCATAACCTTGATTCAGGTGGTGCCAATTTATTTTGACCTCTTTGGGGAAAAAGCTACTGATAACTTTGTATTGTGAAAGTACTCATACAGACAGCTATTTTCATTATGAAAATTCATTCTCCACTTGAATTAGATAATTTAGTTTTAAAAGAATCTGTTCTTTGAGAAATCACTGTTTTACAGACATTGACTTTTTTGTCAAACATGCTATATTGTATAAATTACATGTTTTCACTTTGTGATATGCATTATAAAAATTATAAACAAAACAACAAAATCAAAAACAATTTCTGTCTTTCCCTCTTAAAATTTTAAAATTTCCAGTTTGCTAGTCCATACTTAATTTATTGATTCACTGATAAATTCCAGTTTCCTATTGAGAGCGACTTACGAAACTATAAGCAAGAAGACCTTGTGTTGAATCTTGATTTTCCAAATCATTTTGCTTAAAAAAACCAAAACCAAAACAAAAGCTCTTCTAAATGTTCACATTAATGCAGTTACTATTCCATATATCTCCCACTATATAACTCAGTTCATTCTTGAAAAGTGATAATTTAATATGGTGTCTTTAAATTTGAAGATTTGTCTGTTTAGATCTAATTCTAAGGTGGTCAGAACAACCAGAAATCATCATTCTTTATCATTAATTATTCTTGTATTTGAAAGCAGTTTTGACCTTGAACTTGTATGCTCATTGCAGCAATTTAATTCCTACAATTAAATGGTTTGGATAAAGTTAGGATGCTTTACTGGAAATGAGAATTTTTATAAATTTTTGTCTATCCTCTGTCTTACAACTTTTTCTCCAAATAACATCCCATTCAAATGTTTTATTTTCTGATTTTATTTTTTCATATTAATAAACATTTTCAATAAACTTTGTAACAATCACTAAATGAAAGATACATGATTGCACCTTAAGAGTTCAAATCAGTGATGGACATAGCCAACAGCCCATATTTGCATATTCCTGTAAAGTTTCTTACTTAAATACAAAATATTCCTGCTTTTGTATTAAACACATCCCTCTGATGCAGTTAGAATGAATAGTTATTCCTAATTTTCAGGTGCATATATAAGGTTCATCTTAATCAGAACAAGTCAGTAGCTGGTTTAGTTGGAAGGGAATTTAGATGTTATTCTGCATCTAAATTGTTCAAATATTCCCAGAATTCCACATATACACATAGTAGTAAATGAAAGTACTATTTCTTTACCAATGATGTTCTGAAAGTGGAGGTTGCTTTACTTTCCTATTTGAAACTCATTGTGCTTTTGCAGTGTGAGAATACTTTTTCTACATTTCTGGAGAAAATTTATTTTTTAATTAAAGATAGTCTCTGCTTTTTTTTTCCCTCATCTCTGATGCTTTTTTAGACATATATGTATACTTTTAGCACAATCCTCATTTTAAATTCACTGTGATAAATTCTTAGTATTTTCTTCAGAGCTATTGGACAAATAAGTAAATAACAACTAATTATCTCTGTATTTGATCCCTTTTAAATTTAAAGGGCAATATTAATATTTTCTGCAATATATCCTTTTTTAAAAATGTTCAAGGTGCATTATCTAGTTTTCCTTTATCTCTTTGAATACTTTAGCTATATTTTTGTAAAATAAATTTCAGACATATATCTGTAGATCTATGGGTGTAAGTTTTTCCTTTTTTTTTGCTTTTTGCTAACTCATTTTCAGAGGAAATGAAGTATTTCTGTGCTTTGTAATTTTCTGTGTGAACAATTCTTCAAAGGCATTGTCTTTAGAAGAAATCTCACATGGCGCTGGGTTCTAGAAGTATCTGTGGGGAATGGGAGTGCATTCATCTCTGCTGGGGACTGTGTTGAGTAGTCTAATATCAACTTGACAGCAACCTCAACACCCTTTTTGAGGTGTCCTCTGCACTGTCTTGGAGAAGCAGGAAACTTCCTTTTTCAGAATCATTTTTTTTCCTACAAACTTCTGGATTATAGTTTACCATTAAGAAAAACTCCTGCAATATTTAGAAGGTATTTTCTTCTAGTCTTATGGGAAAATGTACTCAATCTCTCTCTCTCTTTCTCTGTCTATATATGTGTGTGTGTGTGTGTGTGTGTGTGTGTACCTATAAATATATATATGCCTATACATATATATAAGCACATGCACACACACATACACACAGACATGCACACACACACATATTTGCTTTGGTTTGAATGCAGTGCCCTCTGAAAATCTTGTTGAAGCCTAATCACTAAAGTGATGGTATTGGAATGTGAAACCTCTGGGAGGCTCTTTCCTCACAAATAGCTTATGACCCTTCTAAAAGTGGCTTGCAAGAATAAGTTCATGTTGTATCTTCTTCTTCTCTTCTGCCTTGTAAGAATGCAGCATTCATCTGCTTTTTTGTTTTTCTGCTTTTCATTACATGAGGATGCAACAAAAAGGCCTTCACCAAACGTTGGTGCCTTGATCTTGAACTTCTCAACTTCAGAATATGAAAAATAAATTTCTGCTCTTTATAAATCACCCAGTCAGATATTCTGTTATGTGGCTCAAACAGATTAAGAAATATTTCCATGTTATAATAAGCATTTTTATGCTTTCATAGTAGGGACACAGAAATATATATATATATATATATATATATATATATATATATATATGTGTGTGTGTGTGTGTGTGTGTGTGTGTGTGTATGTGTGTGTGTGTATAATAAATACATGTATTACCTGTAGTGCATTATGCATATTTTACATATTATATTCAGAACCTGTACGTTTTCATGACAAAAACAGAGTCCTCTATTTTATAAGGTAGATATTTCTTCCATGCTTTTTAAACAAATGTGTACTACTTTTGGTGGATAATATTGGTAATCAACAAAAGAGATTCATTTATGTAATTGCTAATACAACAAAATTTAAAATAGTTTTTACACTATTTATACGGAGAATATATTTTAGTAGAAAATACTGACTTAACCAACTCCAGATGGATTAAAGACTTAAACATAAGACCTGGCACCATAAAAACCCTAGAAGAAAATCTAGGCAAAACCATTCAGGACCTAAGAGTAGGCAAGGACTTCATGACCAAAACACCAAAAGCATTGGCAACAAAAGCCAAAATAGACAAATGGGACCTAATCAAACGCCACAGCTTCTGCACGGCAAAAGAAACAGTCACTAGAGTGAATCGGCAACCAACAGAATGGGAAAAAACTTTTGCAGTTTACCCATTTGACAATGGGCTGAATTTACAAAGAACTCAAACGGATTTACAAGAAAAAACAAACAAGCCCATTTAAAAATGGGCAAATGATATAAACAGACACTTTACAAAAGAAGACATACATGAGGCCAACAAACATGAAAAAATGCTCATCATCACTGGTCATTAGAGAGATGCAAATCAAAACCACATTGAGATACCATCTTACGCCAGTTAGAATGGTGATCATTAAAAAATCTGGAGACAACAGATGCTGGAGAGGATGTGGAGAAATAGGAACACTTTTACACTGCTGCAGGGAGTGCAAATTAGTTCAACCATTGTGGAAGACAGTGTGGCGATTCCTCAAGGACCTAGAAATAGAAATTCCGTTTGACCCAGCAATCCCATTACTGGGTACATATCCTAAGGACTATAAATCGTTCTACTATAAGGACACATGCACACGAATGTTCATTGCAGCACTGTTTACAGTAGCAAAGACCTGGAACCAACCCAAATGCCCATTGATGATAGACTGGACTGGAAAATGTGGCACATATACACCATGGAATATTATGCAGCAATCAAAAAAAAAATGAGTTCGTGTCCTTTGTAGGGACATGGATGAATCAGGAGAACATCATTCTCAGCAAACTGACACAAGAACAGAAAATGAAATACTGCATATTCTCACTCATAGGCCAGTGATGAACAATGAGAACACATGGACACAGGGAAGGGAGCACACACACTGGGTCTAATGGGGGGAATAGGGGAGGGACAACAGCGGGGGAGGGGAACTGGGGGGGATAGCATGGGGAGAAATGCCAGATGTGGGTGAAGGGGAGGGAGGCAGCAAAGCACACTGCCACGTGTGTACCTATGAAACTATCTTGCATGTTCTGCACGTGTACCCCAAAACCTAAAATGCAATAAAAAATATATAAATAAAAAGAAACTACTGACTTAACCATTAAGAATGCTCTAAACCAACGACCCAGAAATGTAGGTCGCAATTTTTATTTTGCTCCCAATGAAGCTCATGGCCTGAGACAGGTTCCTAAACTGCTTAGTATTTTCCTCATTTGTAAATGTGGGCTTAATAGGTTTCAGTACTGAATATTTCTTCCACTTTCAGGATTGAAATCTATCCTTTAAATAAGCATATTATTTTTCTATGTATTAAAGAATATATGTTTTAGAGATAGTGTTGACTATAGAGGGGATGATATTTGCCCTTTTGATTATGAATCTATGACCTATTTAGATATCTTGTTACCTGCAGCATCTTTTTTTCACTAGCTTTTCAAATATGGAATACTTGCCTTTGGCAGCACTGTCAGTGTGAGCTTGGCTGCAAAGCCTAATCAGGGTTCAAAGACTAGCAAGAATGACAACTCAAACCCAGCTAAAATAGCTGTCATTGCTGTTTACTACTGTCCTAGCAAATAAGGGACACGAAAGACACACCAGATAAGGATGGGTGTGAGTAGAACAGCTCCCTGGTACCTCTTTAGCAGCTTCATGAGAGGGAAAGAGATAAAGTTTGTTGGTGATTGTATCCCATGCTGAATACAAACATCAACGAGGCCAGGAACACAAACAACAGCAAAAAAACAATGGACTGTGTGACGTTTATACCATTCAGCTAACAGAGATTTATCCCTACCAAAAAGTAAGGGTTTGCTGCAAAAGTTTCATACTGCAATAGTGCTTCCTTCTGGCCCATTTGGACCCAAAGTGACCTTGATCATGGCTGACCGGCTGACCGGCTGACCGTAGTATTTCTGACAGTCAGACATTAGTTTGCCAAGTCATTACACTTATTTTTATGACCAATTTACAGAACCATAAACTTTAAATTCTAGAGGCAATGATATAGTTAAATTTTAGTCTTGCTATTAATAATTATAAATTAAATTAATTTATTTTATTAAACTAAAATGACAAATTAAACTTGTGACAGTCTAGGATGAAATTAAAAGTAATGACAATTATAATAGTTATAGGTTCTAATATTAACAAATAGTAATTAAAATATTTATAATTATGTGAATGTTAGATGCCACAAACCAATAGCTATTTAAATGCTGACTAATTTAGCAGTAATTGATTAGGTGAATAACAATTATTATATTAACTATTTTGAATTAAATTATTTCCTACCAGCTAAAATCAATTATTCACAAAGATACATGTATATTTTTTGTAGATGCTTGAAAAATTATATGCTCACATAACATTTGAGTGCACTAATTAAAAAGACAGTTTAAGGGATAAAGATCTATAATGAATGGACATTTCAAATGTAACTCACTGTTTTTTCTCTGCATATTTGTCTTTTTGCTTTTTTATTAGTTGTGGAAAAGTATAGCTGGTCACAAATTCTTTGATACTTCACATCAAGAAGTGGAGCTGAGTTGATGTCCCATTTTGAATATGGGAGGCTTTTGTGACTGCTTTGACAGACAGTATATATCAGAGATGATGCTATGACAGTTTCTGGGTTCAGGTCTTAGGGAAGTGGCAATTCTCTCTGTGTTTTGGGACAAATCTCTATTAAGCCCCAGCTAAATTCTGGGATGAGCCCAAGGCAGCTTTGAGAGGATGCTCATTAGGAGTGAAGCTGAGATCCTTGCCTGGCAAGTCTGGCTTACACTGTGCTAGTAAGAGTGAGACATTCTGGAAGTGGATTTTCCGCCCCTAGTCTAACCAGACCAGAATTAGCTGAAATTTTTCTTTTGAATGAAATTTTTCCATATGCTTTTTATGTAATTCAAATATTTGTCCATTACTTGATGTAAGGAGGCTGAACATTGACAAGGATATGTAAGATTCTTCCTCTGGGAAATACTAGCAATTTATATATAACTAAGACTTTTTAAAGAATAAATTGCCTTGTAAGATATGTCACATGATACAAAATATCTATATCTATTTTAGATAAAGATAATTACTTATGAGACTGATGAGAATAAACAGCAAATATCACACCTTGTTACTCTGGACACCTACTTAGATGACTTCAACTAACAGAGAGAGATAGAGACAGGGCCATAGATGGGATAGACTGTAACCAGTGGTAAACTAGTTACCTACATACAGATTTTTAAAAATAATGTTATCCTAGAAGTGATGCTGAATTCTACAGTTTTTATAGGCATTATTTTAGAAAGTGAACATGCATAGTTGAACATATTGCTGCTTTTGCCTATTATACATACACATCCACCCCAATGCTGATTCCTTTCAAATATTCAAGTGGGCTTTTAGCTTGAAGAATTGTAAATCTACTTTTCAATTGAGAAGCCTATAAAAATCTGGAACCAAAGAATATTCTAGACAAAATGTATCATAAGAAGACTTAAATTCTAACAAATAATTTATATTAAACATACCTGTATGAGAACTTAGTATTAAAACAGAATTGTCCATGGCTTTAATTAAATACCAATTGATATATATGTGAGCTACTACACATTCTCTACCTCACTTTCAGATTTATATATTCCTTGGAATAAAACAGAGCATAAGAATTTCCTCTAAGAACTTATTTTCTTCAATAGAACTTTAGAGGGCATTTGTGGCTACTGAGTATTTCTTTTGAGGACATTTCTTCTGAAGAACATATATTTTAAGAAGCTTACAAATGTGAAATTTCCCCATATTGAACATACTTTTTGCTTAAATGTCTTCATATTGTTCCTTTTTGTTTCTAGTCCTATCTTCCATCACTAATTGTGGACCTAACCAACACATTGTTTCTGTTTTCCATTTTTCATTTGCTTTTTAAACATATATATATATATATATTTAAAAAACCTACTTAAAAACAATAGAAAATAAATGAAAGCCCTGTTTTCAGTTTACAGCTGGGATTTTGCACAGCATGTACTACTAACTGCATCTGTGCAGAAATACTACCATATGGGTGGGAGGAAAATCATTTAATTTAGTTCATATGCAAGAAGTAAGTGAAGAGTTGACTATATTTTAAACCTTACCAAAGCTAAGCAACAGTAGAACTAAGAACAGAGTCCAAAAAGTTTCATAATCAGTCTTATGTTCTTTCTAGTAAACTACACCATCTTTTAAGGCTGTTCACTTGTACACTACAAATAATGTATCTTTTACTTTGAAATGTGTTTTTAAGATCAGTGTAAATAATATATTTTCATTTACTATTTTATGTTTGAATTTATATCTTTAAATTTCTTTGTCAGAATATCATAAATATGCTATTTCAAAGAAAATAAAACGTGTAATACTTGAAAATAACATAACCATTTCTGGAAAAAATAATCTACATGTATTGCATGAATAAAGACACAATTTTAATCTAACTGAAGCAGTATAACTTAACTGATGCAAGCTCATAAAGATTAAAGACAATTTATTATAGTTGATCCTGACAAAGGGGACAGTGATCTTTTAGATAAAGAGCAGTCAGGATTGAACATGGGAAGGATAGCTCAAGGGTAGAGAACATAAATCTAAAAAAGCAAATGTACATTTGTTGTTTTCAATAATAAAGTCATGAAAATATTTTATTTACTTTATAGGAAAAATGCTTATACAAATTATTTCAGGGAACTTTTAGTAAATAAGCTTCCAATTTCCTCACCTGTAATATGGGAATAATAATGTCTAGGAGGGGGAATCACTGAGAATATTAAATAAAAGTATGGACAGACATTCTGTGTCTTCTTGGGAAAGAAATTTTTAGGAAGATTCACTACTCTTTTTAAAAAATGTCATTTACGGCTACAGAAAAATGTCTCCTCTATAAATTTTTATTTAATTATGGGTGAACCATTAAAACCATTAACTCATAGTGAATTGTGTAAAAATAAAATAATGAAGTCTTAATCTATTACAAATAGGAGAGTATTTTTTTGTATCCAAATATATAATCCATTAAAAAAATCACAATGTAGCCATTACACATGGTAATATCTACAGACTGGGAGAGCTCTCTCAATCAGACTAAACTGAAACAAGTATTAGCATTAATCAACATTATTTGTGGCCTTGGTGGTGATATTTGTTGTTGTAATTACTGATTTAATTTAAATGAATAGTTTGATAAACTAATCAAACCTGCTTTGAAAGAGTAATGTATTCTATTAAAGTTAAAATACATGGTTTACTCTTAAAAAGTGAGTCAGTAATAAAATGCTGCCATACAAGATGTAGATAAGGCATCTGTAAAAGTAACAAAAGTAAAGTTTACTGAATAACCAGATTTTAAGGAAATCTATGCCTGCTTGGTTATTTCATATTTTTATTTAGCATTTTGTTCAATTTTTTTAGTCAACAGATCAGTAGGGTAACTATAGTTAACAATAATCAATTGAACATTTCAAAATAGCTAGAGGAGAATAATTTCAATGTTTCTAGCATAAAGAAAATATAAATATTTAAGGTGATGGATATCTCAGTTATCCTAATATGATTACATGAATGTATTAAATTATCACAGATACCACAAAATATGTACATCTATTATGTTTCAATCAATCAAACGTCTTCAAAAATATATGTGCGATTTATTAAAGATTCTGTAGTCCTTGAACTGTTCATAATTTACAGATAATGAGTAAATGTAGATAGCTAAACAACTTTTCTATGCTTTTTTGTTCTCCTTGTTAATCAATTTATTGAAGAATAAACAAATTACTAAACCAAATTTTGTAAAATGAAACCAGAACACTTCTACATATTCTATATGCTATCTTTGTATTATGGGTATTGAAATGTGTGTTATAATCCATAAAGTTGAAAATGTTTTTGAATAGTATAAATAAAAAGAAAGTGCTTTAAAGATTTTACTAAGATTTAACTTATGACTCATGTAGAAATTTTCACTGTACTATTTCTTCCAGTTGGTCATCAAGCCCTTGTTTAAAACAATATTTTAATCATATTTCTGGATTTTTAAAGTTGTACATATTGGGAGATAAGTCATATTGTATTATTTTGCATTTCATTATAATCAACCTAAATAAATATTTGGGTACCTAGGTGGTAGAAGAGAATACCTTGAAAATGTCTAAAAGGAAAAGTTACTATCTTAATAGATAAATATGGCTGTATTGAATATTGACTTATTCTGTGTTTTATTTTAGAAGACAGAATTGTTACAAGGTTTAAGTCTAACATGTAGAAGAACTTACCTTCAAGGAATTTTGACTTAAATGGAACAGAAGAAAATGCAAAACAAAATCCAAATAAAGCACATTTAAAACAAATTCAATATTGGATATTTCATGTTCCTTATATCTGTAATTAACAGGAGGTATCGTAGTATGACTGTATATTCTCTTTATGTTCTCAAATTTCATGCATAAATGCTTGTGATTCAAGTTGGAGATGAAGGTAAAGATTTCCCATATATTCCCTGTTTCCACACATGTGTGGTCTCCCCCATTATCCACATCTCTCAACAGTGTGGTACAATTGCTACAATCAATGAACCTACATTAACACATTATTACCACTCAAAATCCATACTTTGCGTTAGGGTTTATTCTTGGAATTGTTCATTCAATGAGTTTGGAACAATTTATAATGACATTTTTCCACCACTTTTTTTTTAATCATAAAGAGTAGTTTCATTGTCGTAAAAATCCTCTCTGCTTTACCTATTCATCCCTCCCTTCTCTCCAATCCTTACAAGCTACCCTTTTTCCTGTCTGCACAGTTTCACTTTCCAAACTGTCATATTGTTAACATTATATAGTATGTAGCCTTTTCAAATTGGCCTGTTTTGCTTAGTGATAAGGATCTAAGTTCCTCCTACATATTTTCATGGCTTGATAGCACATTTCTTTTAGTGCTGAATAATATTTTATTGTTGGTTTGTAACAAAATTTACTTATCCATTTATCTACAGGAGAAAATCATGGTTGCTTCCAAGTTTGGGCAATTATGAATCAAGTTGCTATCATTATATAAACAGAGTGCAGATGTTGGTGTACATATACATATTTTGAATTCTTTCGGGTAAATATTAAGGAGTTCAATTTCTGAATCATAAGTTAAGGGTATGATTACTTCTGTAAGAAGCTGCCAAATTGTTTTCCAAAGTGGTTATACCAGTACATTCCCATCAGCAATGAATAAGATTCCTGCTGCCCTGAATGCTCTCCAGCCTTTGGTGTTATGCATATTCTGGATTTGACCATTCTAATAGATGTGCAGTGGTACAGACATACCTCAGAGATATTGGGGGTTCTACTCCAAATCACCACCATGAAACAAATATTGCAGTAAAGTGAATCACTCATTTATTTTTGATTTTCCAGTTCATATAAAAGCGATGTTTGCCCATAATGTAGTCTACTAGTTGGCAATGTTAAAAAATTACTTAATTTAAAAACATTTGTTACTAAAACATGGTATCGCCTGAGCCTTCATAAAGTCACAGTCTTTTTGTAGAGGGAAACTTTTGCTGGATTTCAATGGCTGCTGACTGAGCAAATGGTAGTTGCTGGGGGTTGGGGTGGCTGTGTCAGTTCCATAAACTAAGACAACAATGAATCAGCTTCATCAATTGACTGTTTCTTTCACCAATGTTTTTGTTTTTGTTTTCGTTTTTGTAAAATGCCATGCTGTTTGATTGGATTTTACCCATAGTAGAACTTCTTTCAACACTAGAGCTAATCCTCTCAAATCCTACCAGTGCTTATCAAATAAGTCATGTAATATTCTAAATGCTTCATTGTCATTTCATCAGTGTTCACAGCATCTTTACCAGGAGTAGATTCTGTCTCAATAAACTATTTTTTTTGTGGCCAATTCATAAGAAGCAATTCCTCATTCATTAACTTTTCAGCATGAGACTGCAGTAATTCAGTCACATCTTCAGGCTTCACTTCTTATTCTAGCTATCTTACTATGTTCACCACATCTGTACTTCCTTCCTCCACTAAAATCTTAAACCCTTAAAGTTTATCCATTAGAGCTGTAATTAACTTCTCCCAAACTCCTCCTAATGTTGATATTTTGCTCTCTTCTCATGAATCACATGCTTTTAATGTCATCTAGACTGGTAGATTATTTTCAAAAGATTTTCAATTTACTTTGTCCAGATCCATCAGAGAAATCACTAGCTATAGCAGTTATATCCTTACATAATGTATTTGTTAAATAACAAGACTTGAAATTTGAAATTACTCCTTGGTCCATGGTCTACAAAATGGATGTTGTGTTAGCAGGCATGCAACAACATTAAATTTGTGCATCTCCACCAGAGCTCTTGGTGCCTGGCTGCACTGCCAACAAACAGTAATATTTTAAAAGAAATCTTCCATCCTAAGCAATAGGTCTCAATAGTGGGTTTAAAATATTCAGTAAGCCATGATATAGACAGACATGATGTCATCTAGGTTTTGTTGTTCTGTTTAAGAATTAGTATATTCTTAAACATCCAAGAATCTTCAGAATGGTCAATAAGCATTGGCTTCACCTTTGTTATCAGCTGCATTAAATGGTAACACGAGAGCCAGTCATTTCTTTAAAGCTTTAAAGCCAGGAAATTGACTTATTTCTAGCTATGAAAGTCCTGGATTGCATTCTCTTGTAACAGAAGGCTGCTTCATCTACATTGAAAATTTGTTTTTTAGAGTGGCCATCTTAATTATCTTAGCTAGATCTTTTGAACAACTTGCTGCAGCTTCTACAACAGTATTTGCTGCTTCACTTTGTGCTTTTATGCTATAGAGATGGCTTCTTACTTTAAACCTCCCCAACCTCTGCTAGCTTCCAACTTTTCCTCTGCAGCTTTATTTACTTCTCTCGGCATTCATAGAGTCAAGTTCATGATTGAGCTTTAGATTATGGAAATTATGTGGCTGGTTTGACATTCTCTCCAGATCACTCAAACATTCTTCATGTCAGCAAAAAAGGCAGTTTTGATTTCTTATTATTAATGTATTCACTGGAGTAGCACTTTTAATTTCCTTCAAGAACTTTTCTTTTTGTTCACAACGTGTTTAACTGTTTGGCATAAGAGGCCTGGATTTCAGTCTGTCTGGGATTTGTTAACTGAATATGTTAGCTACATATTTTGGGGCACAGATCTTGGCACTTAAAACAATTACAATCGTAACATCAAAGATCACTGATCATACATCACCGTAACAGATATAATGATAATGAATCAGTCTGAAATATTAAGAGAATTACCAAACTGTAACACAGAGACAAAATGTGTGCACATGGTGTTGAAAAAATGATGCCAATATACTGGTTGGATGCAGGGTTGACACAAACCTTCAATTTGTAAAAAACTGCAGTATCTGCAAAATACAATGAAGTGAAGCACAATAAAGCACAACAGAATGAGATAAGACTGCAGAAATGTAGATCTTTTATTTTTAATATGATTTTCTTTTGATATTACACATTCCTTCTTCTCATGCTGTCATATAGAATTTATGTAATTTAATTTTATTCCTGCTTTATGTGGCTAGAAAGTGTAGGTAAATAAAATCAATAGTAAGGGTCCCAGTAATAACATAATAGTATTAAACTTACAGATGAAATAAATTATTTCTAGTTTTATAGGAATCTTGAACTCATTTAATTCCCACAAATTCCTGTAAAGGTAGTCTTACCATAATTTCAGATGAGGAAATGGAATCTCCAACTCACTATTGATGGCAGATAAAATGAGTACGCAACAAGAAAATAAGAAACCTGAAGATATTCCTGAATTATAATCTAACTTTGTGGTAGAGGACTTGCTAATCACCTTCTTAGAAAGGAGTTAAAAGTGAACAGAGAGAGGGAAATACTGTCACAGGATCCTTAAAGTGTCTCTTCACCAGCCATAATCCTCTGTGACCTGCAGCACCTTCTTCCTATTGCTCATGCTCATTTGGGCTTGTTCTACCCACTTGACTCAACAGGCTGAGCTTGGCTCCCATTACCAGCTCAGATCCCACATCTGCCAAGTGTGAGCCAAGTACAGAGTGGCGAGGGGTGTGCTGCTCCATGCATGGCCATGGCTGGACCATATGTACTGCATGTGACTTCCATTGAGGGCACCCATGGCTGAAAAAGGAAACATGGTGGTGCCAGAAGCTTGGAGATGCCAGGAACTGCAGAACCCCAAAACGAGAGTCACAGCTCTGGCTTCGGGAGCCCCTAGGTCTGGGCTTCACAAAGAGCCTCAGCTCTTCTCGCCTTCTCATTGCCCACAGTGTGCTGAGCAAGGAGCATGTTTCAGTTTTGTTTGTGCTACAGTTCTTTTAGTCCCACCATTCAGTGGGTCCCAAGTTCTTGTCTCACATCCAGGAGGAATGAAGAAGAGGTAGGCAGACAACTGGAGGGTCAGCAAGACAGAGAGGAACTTCACTGAGGGGCAGAACAATTCTTGGGAGGCCTAAAGTGGGTAGCTCCTTCCTGCAACTGGTAGTCCCAATGTCTTTGCAGCCCTCAGTGGAGGGGAGGCCCAGAGTGGGTAGCTCCTTTTTGCCAGCAGGACATCCCATCATCCACATAGCCCTCAGCAGAGAAAAAACCCACAGTGAATAGCTCCTATCTGCAAACAGGTTGTTTCATTGTCCAAGTCTGGCTGAGTCTAGGGTTTCTAAGGGCTTCAGAAGGAAGAAAATGCATGCTGAGTGGTCCATGGGTGGCAATGGATGGGTCTATAAAAAGCACCATAAGTTCTCACTCTGGTTCACAGAACAGGCAGCCCAGTCCCCAGGCTTCAGGCCATCTCTGGCTTGAAGTTGGGGTTTCACCAGGGCCCACCCCATTCTGCCCAGAAGCCTGTCTGCTTCTTGCCACTATCAATCTGCCATCCATGGTACCCCAGCTGTTAGTGCTGAGGGTCTCCTGTAGGTCCACTCTGAGCTATTCTCTGCCCCCACTTGGCTTCCCTCCTGTGCTCATTGAAGCCCAAAGTCCAGAAGGGTCTGAGGCAGCAGGGGGCTGGCAAGCCAGCACTGCCCTGAGTGAGTACACACCTGGCCAGGTAGCAACAGTGCTTAGGCTCAGCAACCACTTGGCTCTGAAACTGGAGTGAGCACCAGGAGCAGGGAGAGGCCAGGCAAGAGGAGCATGGATTTCCAAGACTCTGGGGCAAGGATACTTCCAGGGCTCCAGAAAGCACAGGAATGCCTGAGTCTGCAGCTACAGCTGGGAAGCTATAGCTGTTCCCTGAAGGGCAGGGATCCCATCCTTTTATCTCAGAAGGTGGCATGGCTCCTGCCAGCTCCAGAGAGCATGCAGCCCTGGCTGAACCTCCCTCACTGCAGCTGGCATCGTGTTCCAGATGGGCTGCTGCTGACATCAATATTACATTAAGCTAAGTACTTTGTTTTTCTATTTTATGAGTCTTAATAAGAAAACGTATGCATGAGTTGTGCAGAAGTCCATATCCTAGCTTCCATGATGTGACAGACATCATAACATTAATACATTGCTTGATTCTGAGAGCCAGAATGAACTCTTGAGACTTATACCCTCAAAACCAACATTCTATCAATAAAGTGATCTTGGTAGCTACACCATCTTCTAGTACTTTGGAGGAAACTCACCACATGAGGTAGCTCTTTTTGGGCCATGGATAGTGAAAAAAAAAAAGAGAGAGAGAGAGAGAGAGAAATTGCTGTGGTATACTAACGGTAGCCAGATACCACATTAAGACTTTGCATTCATTATTTATTTTTTAAAACTACATTTTTAGATAGACGTTATTACACCCATTGCAAAGACAAAGTCCTTGAAGTTTATAAAATTTTTATGAGCTCACACTGTTGGACTGTGGTGGAAGTAGAATACAGGATTTGCACAAATATGTAATGAATCGGTGTTCTTACCGGTCTAAACTACTTATAATCATTCTGTGGTTGGAGTAAGAACAGAGAATAATTCTCCATTTGCTCTTGCCATCTTAGAAAATAAGTAACTCAGAACAATTTGAACATGTTTATTGCAGTATATAGCTAAGTGTCTCATAACTAGTTTATTTTATATATATATATTTGTCCTTAGCATATGTCAAACACTTGAAAACTGCTGGGGATACAGAGCCCAGGTAGTCATTGCCTTTGAGGTTTCACAGTCTATCTGAGAGAAACATACAAAAATGCACATGTATTAGGTTGGTGCACAAGTAATTGCAGTCCTAATACACTGAAAGGGAAAAGCAAGGAATAGTCAGTTTTATTCAGCTTATAGGCATCATCATAATGTCAGTGACCCATCATACATAACTTAAAAGAAGAATTCTTGTGGGATTTTAAAAAAAATTGCATTGAGGTAAGGAATATTTTCTCTTGCTTTCTAAATAAAATCTATTTTGTCCCAATGTCCTAAATTCAATTAGAAGAAAAAAGTTCACTTATACAAGTTCTTGGACAAATACTTCAAAATTACTAAAGGTAAAATTAAGGAATTTGGGGAGCAGCTTTATTTTCTGAAAAACAACCGAAGTCTTACCAATTAGGTGCTTTAAAAAATCATATGTTATACATAATACATTTAAATTATTTATTGCATACCTATCATTTTTTTCTAGTTGCTAGGTCATTCTTGTACAATTTACAAAGGATATTGGAGAATAATAAATATCCAAAGGAGAAAGAGAACATGCACTCTGATTAGCTATGTAGCAAACTATTTTACCAAATAAGAAATTGGAGTTCGCTAGTAATAAGTGACTGGCTCACGTTTATCTAACTAAACAAAGGATAGAATTCGGAAGACTAAATTTAGTCTCTTCTCTTTCCAGTTTCAATGTTTTCTCTGTTGAAAAGGACTAAAGGTTTTCTGAGCTCTTCATACACAAATGGAGGTTTCATTATTTTTTCAAGATTGATCTTCATTTTAGAGCCTCTGTAAGCACTGCATCTCATTATTGGAAACATATTATCCTTTCTTTTTTTTTTTTCTTTTTTGAAACACATTCTTTGATTTAATAACTTTATATTTTTCAGATTGGATCTTCCAGAAGAAGATTCTGAGATAGAATTTGGTATGAATGACATTTAATAAGAACCAACACCAGGTAATGGAAGGGGGAAAGACTTCTGACTGCACTCTCTAGAGCTGAGCAACAAGCTCTTCCTTGAAGAGGCATCTTGGCAACACATCCCTCTTTCTACCACATCTTACATCCTGACAATGACTTTATTTCTACTTCCTCAAATACTTTAAAAAATTTCTGCCTTCCTACTAGATGTACTTCTTTCATCAAATTTTACAACCATTCGGCCTCTCATATAACTCTGTAAACACTGTAAAGAGTTAGTTTTCCTCAAACCTTTTTCCTTCAGAATCCTCAAAACCTATTCATAACACGTATACAATGAGACCCCCTAGCCAGGAAGGTCAACATGACCTGCAGATGGCAGGGCCCTCAAACTGTGCTTTGATTTACATGACTTCACAATCCCCATATGATCTAATTCCACTTCTCTCAACACACATCTACAAAGTTCTGTTTTTCTATTAACTGTGTGATTCCAGGTTCCTAGTCACACAGGTTCTAAGAGGAAATTGTCTTTAAGCTCCCAGGCATTGACCCATATGGTCCTTTTTAACCTCAATTGAACTCTCATGCATTACTGCTTGCTCAGCCACAATTTAGCTGAGACTAAAAATTCAACAGAGACCTTTGACAAGTATTCTGAAATCTCTTAGTTTCGCATACATTTTTCCTGTACTTTTTTTAAATTCAGTATCACAGCCAAATGTTACTTCATCAAATACATATCCTACAGCATTTTTTAAACCTATTCTTTAAGGAGGGTAATGAGAGCCAGTGAATAAAGCCAGCAGTTTGTGTGGTTATTGTAAGTTACACACCTCTTGCAAATAATATTATCTACATTAGAATACTAATATGAATATTAAATATGATATTATAAAGTCCTTGATATATGCAAGCTCTCAAACATTTTGATTATCTTTCCTTAACAGTGCAGTGGTGTAGTCACAGCTCACTGCAGCCTTAAAGTCCTAGAATCAAGCAATTCTCCAACCTTCACCTCCTGAGAAGCAAAGATTACATGCCTGTGCCGAGACTCCCAGCTAATTTTTTCTTTCAATTTTTTGTAGAGACAAGGTCTCACTATGTTGTCTAGACTTGTCTCGAACTTCTGCCCTCAAGCAATCCTCCTGGCTTGGCCTCCTTAAACGCTGGGATTACTCAGGCACGCGCCACAGATGCACCCAACCAATTCAGTTTTCTAGTAATAGTAAATGATGCTATTAATCATACTCAGTGAAACACTGATTGAAAAAAGCAGAAAGCAAATAAAAAATATTCCACTACTTATTCAACTCTTTGAATTTGGCTTTGTAATGCACAGCTTTGTCATTTCCCTTTACAGAATATTTTCCAGAGAAAAGCTATAATTTTTTTTTTTTTTTTTTTTTTTTTACCATTTAAAGTGGATTTTCTCTATGTATTTTATCTTTCATGTAGCACACAATATATTCCGTTATGATTTTGACATTTATCATTGATTGGACTTTAGAAGCATTTTATAATAATGATCACTATTGCAGTAAAAATGTCTTTCTCTAAATACAAACTTCGGTCTACTTTAAAAATTTAACTTCTAATTTTTAAACAAAGTGAGTACCAAGAGAAATATGAAGAATGTTATAATTCAGTTTTATTTAGAAACAGAAAGGATCACTTTCCATCTTTTAAGAAGACTGATATTTTGTCAGCTTTTGTCTATTTTTCATTCTGATGGATAAACTGTAGTTATGTAAAGCATATCCACATTAAAAAAGGCTTGCCAATGTCCTTGGAATTACATCCCTCTCCAGCCCACAACTGAAGGGAAAGGGATTAAAAAAAGCTGGTTGACTCAATGTTGCTTCTCTCTCTTCACCCTTTGAGAGAGTTGAAGATAATAACTTGGTCAGTGCTCTTCAGCTGTAGAAAAAATAAGAAAGATGATAACTTGGGATTAAATTTCAAGGATGGATACACACACATACACACCCACACCATTAAACATAAATACATGTAGACACAAAAATAATGCCCAGAGTTGTAATATGTTTTTGGAGTGTGCAACATTTCATTCTGTCAAACATCTTCCTTTCTTCGGTTCAAAGCTTTCATGAGGAAAAAAAAAACTAAACTAAATGTTATTTACTACTCTTATTAATAATTAATTTGATGAGTTATTGGTTTAGTTTTGTTCTCATCAAATAGTTGCTTAACCTGTCGGTTTGTTTTGAAAAATGCTGGGGATAGTTTATTTGACTCTATTGGTTTGATTATGGTTGAAACCCAATTCTGGTCAGAGAAATAGAAGTATATTTTGGAGTAAAACTTGTATGAGAAGTAAAACGAGACAATTTCCAAGGAGCTTATTTATTTTACTTATGCTCAGGTGTGAATCATTTAGACTTATACTTGAAAGTACTTTAAGAAGTTAACTCAGCAGAAATATTTTAATGTGCAAGTTATTTGATTATGCTGATTACAGAAAATAAACACACAAATCAAATGAAAGTTGTATTTTTTCCTTGTTTAAGTAGCTGTGATTAAGAAAAAAAAATACAATAAAGTCCCAGCCTAACAAAGAACTTATCCATCATAAGGGATTTTTGGTGAAAAATTTAATAAGAAAACCACTACACTGGATGAGTATATAGAAATTAGCAACAGAAGCTTCAAACACATGATTTTAGAGCAGTGTTGCATGTGTAATATTAATATACTAGAATTGCATTATCTAATAAGATTTTTAAAATTAACTTTCCTTGTGAATTATACTTAATAAAATTTATAGTTTTAATCATTTTCAAGTGTATAGTTCCGGGGCAGTAAGCACATTTATATCCTTGTGGAACCACCTCCATCTACTCTCAGAATGTTTTCCATCTTCCAAAATGGAAATTTTTTTTTCCCATTAAACAGTAACTCTCCATTGCCTGCTCCCCCATGCTCAGATCCTGGCAACTACCATTCTACTTTCTGTCTCTTTGAATTTGACTATATGAAGTATATCATATAAATAAAATCATACAGTATTTGTCCTTTTGTGACTTGCTTCTTTCCCTTATCCCCAAGTTGACTTAGAACAAGGTTCTTTCATGTTGTACCATATGTCAAAATCCTCTCCTTCTATATTAAGGTAGAATAATTATTCTATTCTATTCTATTCTATTCTCTTTTCTGTTATATTCATTGTCCTGTTTTTCCATGTATTCACAGATAGATACTTAAGTTGCATCCACTTTTGGACTATCGTAAATAATGGTGCAATGACAGATAAAAATATGTATTTGTGTTCCTGCCTCCAATTCCTTTGGTCATATACCATTGCTGGATCATATAGTAATTTAAATATTGTGTTGCTCCAAAATGCGGTTAAAAACATTAATTTGGAGGTTGAAGAATTCAGTGTGACTATGATTTTCAACACTATTGCTTTAGGTACAAGTAAGGTGATGGTACTTTCAACTTACTGAAATTAGTGGATGTACAGCCAAAGATATTACACTCAGGGGGAAAAGTGTAGAAAGAGATCATAAAAATTATTCATGGGAATCCCTGCAATGACAACTTGAAGCCATGGGAATGGTGATACCTCTTATTATTCCACAGGTTTTTATTTCTTAATGCATTGAGCTTAATAGTCAATCTACAATTCATCAGAAAATGGTAATCTCCCTGTGCCAAAACCAGCATAATTTCAGAGCACTTGGTTTTCACTTGTCATGAAACTGTTTTCCAAATAACAGCCACTGTCTTAGTGAATTTGTGGTTAATTCAATAATTATAGAATCTCTTGTGTCTTCCATGGGACCCTCCAAAGCCAGTAAAACTTGGTGGCCTGGGTTCCTTTCTAGTTCAGAAGTTCTGTCAGTTCAAACTGTTTAGTATGCTTGATTTTTCAGTATCTTTAAGAGTGCAACACAAAAGACCATCTCAGAATCAATCTTTATGCATAACATTAAAATAAAACAAAAACAAAAACAGAAACCTTCACTACTACAGTAGATTCCCCAAATGGATTGAAACTCAGTACTCATTGCTTAATCTTGACCATCATTTCTGTTGCCAAATACAGTTGCAGAGGCTCAGTGCTCCATGAGAAAGTGATATATTTGTATTCCCCCATAAGCCAGTCCTCTATGTCAGTTGTTCAGAGACTGTGGCCAGTATACACGGTCTCTGTTTGAAGGAACTGCACGTTAAACAGTAATTATGGCATCATCCAATTATCAAGTAGCAGAGGGGGTGTCTTCTCTCTCACAGAGAGGCATTGAATACATCAGTGCCTCTCAATCAGCATTGAAAAGCTGACAAATCTGCAGCAAATCCAAAACCTAAGTCACCCATTCCCGTGGAGCCCTATACTCCTGGTCCTTGGTCTTCAGTGGGTATGACTTTGTTGAGTGACAAAACACCGCTGTCCTCCCCTCTCTTGAGAATTGGTATTTTAGGCTTTTTCTCTGAGTTTTAGTATAAAACTGCTTACCCTAAAAACCCTAATTATTTCAAAACATTTATTTCTCTGGTACACATAAAATATTCTCCATGATAGGACATACAGTAAGTCATAAAATAAGTCCTAGTAAAATTAAGAGGACTGAAATCATACAAAGTATCTTCTCCAACCACAATGAAATCAAATCTGAAATCAATAACAGAGAGAAAATGTGGGATATCTACAAATATGTGAAAATTAAGCCATTTTGGCTGCCCGTGGACGCCGCCGAAGCAGCATCCTTAAAGTCTCTCTTCTCCTTTCGATCATGTCTAAGTCAGAGTCTCCTAAAGAGCCGGAATAGCTGAGGAAGCTCTTCATTGAAGGGCTGAGCTTTGAAACAACCGATGAGAGCCTGAGGAGCCATTTTGAGCAACGGGAAATGCTCACAGACTGTGGTAATGAGAGATCCAAACACTAAGTGTTCCAGGGGCTTTGGGTTCATCACATATGCAACTGTAGAGGAGGTGGATGCAGCCATGAATGCAAGGCCACACAAAGTGGATAGAAGAGTTGTGGAACCAAAGAGAGCTGTCTCAAGAGAAGATTCTCAAAGACCAGGTGCCCACTTAACTGTGAAAAAAGTATTCGTTGGTGGCATTAAAGAAGACACTGAAGAACATCACCTAAGAGATTATTTTGAACAGTATGGAAAAATTGAAGTGATTGAAATCATGACTGACAGAGGCAGTGGCAAGAAAAGGGGCTTTGCCTTTGTAACCTCTGACGACCATGACTCCGTGGATAAGATTGTCATTCAGAAATACCATACTGTGAATGGCCACAACTGTGAAGTTAGGAAAGCCCTGTCAAAGCAAGAGATGGCTAGTGCTTCATCCAGCCAAAGAGGTCGAAGTGGTCTGGAAACTTTGCTGGTGGTCATGGAGGTGGTTTCGGTGGGAATGACAACTTTGGTTGTGGAGGAAACTTCAGTGGTCGTGGTGGCTTTGGTGGCAGCCATGGTGGTGGTGGATATGGTGGCAGTGGGGATGGCTATAATGGATTTGGTAATGATGGAGGCAATTTTGGAGGTGGTGGAAGCCACAATGATTTTGGCAGTTACAACAATCAGTCTTCAAATTTTGGACCCATGAAGGAAGGATACTTTGGAGGCAGAAGCTCTGGCCCCTATGGTGGTGGCGGCCAATACTTTGCCAAACCACAAAACCAAGGTGGCTATGGCGGTTCCAGTAGCAGCAGTAGCTATGACAGTGGCAGAAGATTTTAATTAGGAAATAAAGCTTAGCCGGAGAGGAGAGCCAGAGAAGTGACAGGGAAGCTACAGGTTACAACAGATTTGTGAACTCAGCCAAGCACAGTGGTGGCACGGCCTAGCCGCTACAAAGAAGACATGATTTAGACAAATACTCATGTGTATGGGCAAAAAACTCGAGGACTGTATTTGTGACTAATTGTATAACAGGTTATTTTAGTTTCTGTTCTGTGGAAAGTGTAAAGCATTCCAACAAAGGGTTTTAATGTAGATTTTTTCTTTTTCTTTCTATTTTATTTCACCCATGCTGTTGATTGCTAAATGTAATAGTCTGATCGTGATGCTGAATAAATATCTTTAAAAAAAAATTAAGCCATTTTGAAGAAACTGCCTCTGTGGTTTCCTGAACTGAGGCTCCTGGAGTCTGAGCCTCTGGGAGATTGCAGAGGGAGCATTAATACCTTTATATGCACCCTTTTCTAAAAACTAGTTTTTTTGTAAAGCATGGCCATTCCCAGTAATTGAAGTTTTGAGGAACTGAGTATCTGTGCTTCTATCAAGTGAGTCACATACCACAGTATTTTATTTTGATTTTGTTATTTCTTTCATTCATTCATTCATTTTTAACATCAATAATCAATTTTTAAATTCAAATCAAACCAAGACTTCCTAATTTCTTGAATAAAATTGATTTTCATATTATGGTGGCCATGTCTTAAAATGTTTGTCTTTAATTTACAATAATTTCAACAAGTTTTTTATGTGCTTCAACTAAATAATATCACATGTTCTATTTCTTTATTTTTTCTACTGTTTATAAAATGTGTGACCTTTTTCTTCCATGGGTGATTAAAGAGTTCTGATGTCTGCTCCCTAACGCCATATTCAGAGTTTATGTAGTTAGTTAAGTCGAGACCATGTGGTACTGGACTAGTTTGTTGCCTGTCAAAGAGTCACATGGACACAGGAGGTTAGCTTATTCACAGTTTCTTCTTTTGTCCCTAATTTGGCCTACTTATGCTACTATAAGGAACTGACATAGAGTAGGTGTCTTAAACAACAGTTATTTATTTTCTTACAGCAGTTCTAGAAGCTGAAAATCCAAAGTGCAGTGTGCCAACATAGTCAGGCTCTGGTGAGGAATCTCTTCCTGGCTTCACTTGGCTGTCTTTTCACTGTATGCTCATATGACCTTTCTTCAGTGTAAGTGGGGAGATCAGGTGCTGATGTCTTTCCCACTTTTCATAAGGTCACTAATTCCATCATGACCCCCAGCACAGGCATTTATAACCTAATCACCATGCAAATATTTCAACTCCTAATTTTACCATTGCATTTGGGGGTAGGGCTACAACCTACAAATTTTGAGATGATATAAACATTCATCCCAAAACAGGCCCTGGAAACATTTCAAATTAACATAAAGAATAAGGAGTTTAGGGGTTGTTTGTTTGAATGCACTTGGCAATATCGTAAGAAATTCCAAAATGGAAGAAGTGTTTTTGCACTCCTGGCTGAGAAACTAAGTCCATGGATACATAGAAGCTTAGATATGCAAACATTCTCTCTGCCTTATAGTTGAATCTGTTTGAGTAACACATGACTAGGTCTGGTCTAAATCAGTTTCGTGTTTTCTTTCCAAAGCAGTTGGTATTTGCTTATCCACATACTGCCTGCCTGCAATTAAAACCATTCAAGCAATCATTAAAATAGTCAGCAAGTAGTAGAAATTAGCTATAACTCACCATGCTCAACCCCATGAGGCATATGTTTAGAACCACCTCCTGTGATGGACCAGGATCCTCTATCTCTTTATTTAACACTGTTCTCCAAATCTCACTTCTTATTATCTACTTCTGTGGTTAATGTGCCAAAATGTTAAGGTCTTAGCAAGTCAATTAAATAAGATTTATCTATTCATTTCCATATTTCAGAAGAAATCAAAAGTTAAAGACAAGACTAGCAAATACAGATCAAAATGTTAGCTCAGTTATATGTAAACTCAGTGTAAATATGGTTTAACATTTCAGTCAAAACAGCTTAATAATATTTTACACAAGAATATATGTTTTTTTACCTTGTTATTGGCATGAGTAGATAATTCAGTCCTCTTCTCCGGAACCCCATTCATCCCCTGAATTTCCATCCACACTATCCCACATATACAAGAAAAGGGAACATGCTCTATAAGATTATTTTAAGGGATAAACCAGAATGTATTTTTCTTTCAGCCAGATAAAAATTTTAAAGAGTAGAGGAGAGAACCAGATGTGCTCAGATATTTTTCTTCTCAATTTCACCACAGGTCACCTCCTAGGGAGATCAGAGACTGAGAGGTAAGAGGGAGGCAGGTGTGTTACTTCAGCTAAAGTTTCTCCACAGGGAAATGGAAAGCCAGAGACGCAGAAGCTTTCTGAAACAATAGCTTACAGATTATGTGAATCTTTTTTATTTAAAAAATCAATATTTCCTGAAGTAAGCTGTGGTCTCAATATAAGTTCAGAAATATCTTTAAAACCTGAAATTTTCTGCAATTCAGAATTTTTTCATAGAAATAAAATCAAACCCTTGAGACTATATGTTTCCTAGAAAACTGAACAATTTTTGCATAATGTATAAAGAATCATGAATCACATTGATAACCAGCACAAATCAAGGTCATCTTAGATATATCGCTAAGAAGATACATACATTACTTATTTCTAAAGTAAACCAATCTAGCTTGGTCTTTTCCCAGAATAGAACATAAAAAAAATAACTTTCTAGGCCAAACTGAGATATCAAATCAACTTTGCCCTGTGGAAAGCAGAATATATGCATTTTCAGTGTTGTATTTATTTTTATAAGCACTTTTTTTCTTATGAATTTCTGGTTTTTTTTTTTTTTGAAGTTAAACTTATCAAATTAATTTCCTTTATAAGGTATTTCAAAATAAAACTTATTTTTCAAATTTAAGTTACTGAAATCTAAGTATTGCATTTATTAAAAGAATTGCTGTGCCATTTTAAGCACGACTTTTCTTATGGGTCATGCTTTCTTTTAAAGGATTCTACAAATAGATAAGTAAAAATAAACTTAGAAGAAATGGATACATTTCCAGACACTTGCACTCTGCCCCCCCGCCCCCGCCCCAAGCATAAACTAGGAAGAAGTCGAAATCCTAAATAGACCAATAACAAGGGCTGAAGTTAAGACAGCAATTGTAGTCTACCCACAAAAGAAACCCAGATTCAGATGGGTTCACAATTGAATTCTAACAGATATACAAAGAGGAGTTGGTGCCACTCCTTCTGAAACTATTCCAAACAATCCAAAAAGAGAGAATCCTTCTCAAATCATTTTATGAGACCAACATCATCCTGATACCAAAACCCAGTAGAGACTCAACAAGAAAAGGAAACTTCAGGCTAATATCCATGATGAACATAGACGCAAAAATCTTCAATAAAATACTGGCAAACCGAATACAACAGCACGTCAAAAAGCTTATGCACCACAACCAAGTAAGCTTCATCCCAGGGATGCAAGGCTGGTTCAACATACACAAGTCTATGAATGTAATTCACCACATAAACAGAATGAAAGACAAAAACCACGTGATTATCTTAATTGATGCAGAGAAGGCTTTTGACCAAATTCAACAGCCCTTTATGATAAAAACTCTCAATAAACTAGGTATCGATAGAAGGTATCTCAAAATAAGAGCTATTTACAATAAACCCACAGCCAATATCATACAGAATGGGCAAAAACTGGAAGCATTCCCTTTGAAATCTGGCACTAGACAAGGATGCCCTCTCTCACCACTCCTATTCAATATACTATTAGAAGCTCTAGCCAGAGCAATCAGGCAAGAAAAAGAAATCAAGGTTATTCAATTAGGAAAGGAGGAAGTCAAATTGTCTCTATTTGCAGATGACCTGATTATATATTTAGAAGATCCCATCGTCTCAGCCCAAAATCTCCTGAAACTAATAAGCAAATTCAGCAAAGTCTCAGTATACAAAATCAATGTCAGAAATTACAAGCACACCAATAACAAACTTAAAGAGCACCAAACCAAGAATGAACTGCCATTTACAATTGCTACAAAAAAGAATAAAATACCTAGGAATACAACTAACAAAGAAGGTAAAATACCTCTTCAAGGAGAAATACAAACCACTGATCAAGGAATTAAGAGAGGATACAAACAGATGTAAAAACATTCACGCTCATGGTTAGGAAGAATCAATATTGTGAAAATGGCCATACTGCCCAAAGTAATTTATAGATTCAATGCTATCCCCATCAAGCTACCTATGACCCTCTTCACAGAACTGGAAAAAAAAAACACCTTAAACTTCATATGGAAACAAAAGAGAGCCTGCATAGCCGAGACAATCCTAACCAAAAAGAACAAAGCTGGAGGCACCACGCTACCTGATTTCAAACTATACTACAAGGCTACAGTAATCAAAACAGCATGGTGCTGGTACCAAAACAGCCATATAGACCATTGGAACAGAACAGAGGCTGCGGAGGCAACACCACACATCTACAACCATCTGATCTTTGACAAACCTGACAAAAACAAGCAATGGGGAAAGGATTCCCTGTTTAATAAATGGTGTTGGGAAAACCGGCTAGCCATGTGCAGAAAGCAGAAACTGGACCCTTTCCTGACATCTTATGCTAAAATTAACTCCAGATGGATTAAAGACTTAAACATAAGACCTACCACCTTAAAAATCCTAGAAGAAAACCTAGGCAAAACCATTCAAGACATAGGCATAGGCAAGGACTTCATGACTAAAACACCAAAAGCATTGGCAACAAAAGCCAAAATAGACAAATGGGATCTAACTAAACTCCAGAGCTTCTTCACAGCAAAAGAAACAATCATTAGAGTGAACCAGCAGCCAACAGAATGGGAAAAAAACTTTTTGCAATCTACCCATCTGACAAAGGGCTGATATCCAGAATCTACAAAGAACTAAAACAGAGTTACAAGAAAAAAACAAACCCATTCAAAAGTGGGTGAAGGATATGAACAGACACTTTTCAAAAGAAGATAGATATGAGGCCAACAAACATAAGAAAAGATGCTCATCATCACTGGTCATTAGAGAAATACAAATCAAAACCATATTGAGATACCATCTCACACCAGTTAGAATGATCATTAAAAAATCTGGAGACAACAGATGCTGAAGAGGATGTGGAGAAATAGGAACACTTTTACACTATTGGTGGGAGTGTAAATTAGTTCAACCATTGTGGAAGACAGTGTGGCAATTCCTCAAGGACCCAGAAATAGAAATTCCATTTGACCCAGCAATCCCATTCCTGGGTATATATCCAAAGGATTATAAATTGTTCTGTTATAAAGACACTTGCACACATATGTTCATTGCCACACCATTTACAGTAGCAAAGACCTGGAACCAACCCAAATGCCCATCGATGATAGACTGGAAAAGGAAAATGTGGCACATATACACCATGGAATACTATGCAGCCATAAAAAAAAAACAATGAGTTTGTGTCGTTTGTAGGGACATGGATGAATCTGGAAACCATCATTCTCAGTAAACTGACACAAGAACAGAAAATCAAGCACTGCATTTTCTCACTCAAAGGCAGGTATTGAACAGTGAGAACACATGGACACAGGGAAGGGAGCATCACACACTGGGGTCTGTTGTGGGGATCTAGGGGAGGGACAGCAGGAGGTAGGGAGTTGGGGAAGGATAACATGGGGAGAAATGGCAAATATAGGTGACGGGGATGGAGGCAGCAAACTTCCTTGCCATGTATGTACTTATGCAGCAATCCTGCATGTTCTGCACATGTACCCCAGAACTCAAAGTGAAATTAATTTTATATATATATATATATATATATATGAAAAGTAAAAATAGTTGGTCCTGCAGCTTCTGTGCTGTTATGGCAGTAGTAAAATAGAGAGGGAAGAGGGCAAATATAGTATCTTTGCTTTTAAAAGTAAACTTTTTTTTTTTTTAAAAGAAAGCACATAATGCATGTTAAAGGTATTTTCTGGCATCTTCATCTTGGAAATTGATATTTTTACTCTTTTTGGGTAAACATGGTAAACACTTGTATCTCAGTTTATATTTGGAAAACATTCTAACAAATCATTTTCTTGCCTGATTTTGAAGACATCATCTGTTATATATGAAAGGTTCACTAAGTGTATCAATTGTTTTAGTCAATATTTGGCAGTAGCTCCTTCTATAGCTAAGTGTTCGAATCACCAGGAGTGCTTTAAATATATATACGAATGTGTTTCTACTTGTATTTTAAAGTCTCTCTAGGCTGTAGAAATAGGCAGCTAGATATGAAAAACACTGCTTCAGGGAAGCCCTAAAAGAAATACCACATTAAACTTGAAAATGTGATATTGAAACACACATACTTTTAACAATCCTTGTGAGAGTTTCTATTCATGTATCCTCTTTTAAAATATTAAAGCATGTGTAGTAGCTAGAATTTGGACTGAGCTTCATTGTAAAAAATGAGAGAAAAATGGATATGACGAAACAAATCTACATATGTTTGTAGTGAGTCAGTCAGGAAGTGAAAGACGTAGAGGAGAATGAGAACAGCCTCACATTTCCTAGCAAAGATGTCAAATACAGGATGTTTATCTTTGGTAATCTCCTATTTCTCCATCATAAACTTCTACTTCCCCTCATTACTGTATACCTCAACTTTCTAACTCAGTCATTAGCCTTACAAAAGCCACTTTCCCTACTTTATACATATTTGAAAAGATCCTTTTTTTCCTCCATCACCATATACTTACTAAAGATACCCATTTTTACCTCCGTTTTTATTTACCTCAAGATATTATAATAAATTAAGTATGTTAGAAGTAAAACAAGTTGTAAAAATCTGACAGTACTTTAAACTTTCACATTATTTATTTTATAAATTAGCAAACATGTGAACTCAAATAAAAATTGATATTTGAATGAAGATTACCAAATTAAGTTAAAAAAAAGGATTTTAGTGACTAGAAAATGTTTTGAGTAAAGAATATTTCTTAATCACCAAATATTTATTGGCTATTAAAACTACCTTGGCAAAAATTGTTAACAGTGAGAAAACTATGACAGTGGAAGAGATCTAACCTAACTAATCCCATCTGCTTCTAACCTCCAAGCTGCCCTTGTTTATTCTTGGGTGTATGCCAAACTGACTTTGATTGGAGCTTAGTTTATAGTTTAACTTTGAAACAAAGATGATACCATCGCCTTTCTGAAACAAACCCCTTTCTTTCCTGGGAATCAGACTACTTTTGTAAGACTAGCAAATTAGCCACAAGATTAGAGTTTATGATTTAGGAGTATGCAGACAGAGACCACAAGATTGCAAACCTCTCCAATTTCTCCTAGGGAAAACATCACTGTTGGAAAACCTAAGACTGGTGCTCAAGATATTTTTCAGGCCCTGCAATTGATGGATAAGCAGACGCCATCCAGATTAATAAACTGGCTCTCATGGTCTCATGATCTTCATCAAGGAAAGGACTCAGTGTAATAGATCAGTTTTGACTCCCTATGATTTCATCTCCAAACCAGCCAATCAGCACTCCCCACTTCCTGATCCCCTGCCCATCAACTTACCCTTATAAACCCCACTCTGAATTTTCAGGGAAACTGATTTGCATCCTAATAAAACTCTGGCCTTTCGTTCAGCTGACTCGGATGAATTAAACTCTTTATCTACTGCAGTGTCTGTCTTGATGGATAGGTTGTGTCTGGACAGTGGGTAAAATGAACCTGTTGGGCAGTTACACTATTTCCTATGAATGAGCTATAGTTCCCGGATATAGAAAGCTTGTAATTTAGTAGGTAAAATATATAAGTAAATAGGTGAGTTAAATATAGTATAATAAATTCTATATGAAATGTTTGTTTAAAATCTTATAAAATGTTATAAGAACACATAGGAATACCACCTAAAAGATCCATATTTTTTCTAAGAAAATTATGGATCTTTTAAATCACACCATTAGATAATAGATTATTACTCCTACATACTCATAAAATAAATGTTAGCTTGTTTAAGGTTAATTGATAAATGAAGCAGAGAAAAATATTTTGGATCAAATATCTTTGGAGAATTTGAGAACATGTTTACTTTTAGACTCTTAAAATGAGAAGGCAAATTTAAAATAAGTCATATATTTAATAAAGGTCATTAAACAATCTGATTTTATAATCTTTAAAGTTATTTTGCTTCCCTCTATAATCTTTCACCATGTTTCTACTTTTAATCTTCATATGGGTTGTTTGAAATTAAAAGAAAAATAGAGAAAAATCTGAAAATGCCACAATGAGGAGAGAGGAAGAATTTGAGTCATAGTGGATTTTATCTAGACTTTAAAAAAAAAACGTGTATATGTATGGAAAAAATGTGTCCTTTTCAATTAAATGTACAGGGTCATTAAATTAAAGGCAAGTTGTTAAAATGAGACAGCATATACTTTACAGGTAGAATGACATAAGCATTTAATTTAGTAGTAAGAATTATTATAAATGGATTCCTTTCTTGTTTTCTAAAGTTGTCTAAAAATACTGTGTCTCCCTCAGTCATGGATAAACCTTTGCTAAAATATGTCTAAGTATTACACAAATAAATCAAGTTCCTATATTGTTTTGTTAATATAATGTTGCAATTGATTAATTTTTTGGAGTTACCTGAATTTTATTTTAAAATTTTGTTACATGAAGCAATTGTAATGATATAGATTGATAATAGAAAGACAATTCTGGCATCAAAAAAGTCACTTTTCACTTTGTATTGTGGCTTGTTCAGATTTAATCATGGGTTGCTCACTAATGTTTTCCTACCCTAATTACATATTCAGATCTCTTAATTTCAATAGGGCAAAATGTCCAATGAATAGAATTTTAAATAAACAATAGGATCCAAACAAAAAATAAATGATCAAAAACACTTATGAACAAATTGTATACATGGCAGTTAGCCAGTTAGCTTTTGTTAGATACAATAAACTGTTAGTTATTAGCTAAGGTAGTGAAAAATTTTCTGCATGTCCTGATACAGATCTGAAATAACACTGAAGTTCAGAGAAATTTTTTATTTTGTTTGCAGGAAAAACTTAGTATAAGTCTTATCTTTTTTTTTAATCTTGTATAAAAACTCTCCATTTTACTTTAGATAACACATGATACTGTTAACAGCCTACCTCAGCCGATGTATGTCTGATGTCAAGCAAATGCCTAGAATATCTTCAGGAAAATTACAATTCTCTAGCTATATGAGTGTGTGTGTGTGTGTGTGTGTGTGTGTGCAAGCGTGCATGTCTGTGTATTTACTTTTCTGTAGTTAGTGTGAGATTTACAGCCAGGCAGGGTTGTACCTGTCATCCCAGCTACTTGGGAGGCTGAGGCAAGAGGATTGCTTGAGTCTTGGTGTTCAAGGTCAGCCTGGGAAACATAATGAGACGTCACTTTGGTATATTGACATATACCTGAATGACCTGAATGACCCTCCCTGGTATCAGATATAAAAGAGTTACATCATCAGAGATGGAAAGACCTCTTATACCTTTCCCCTGTCAGTCTTTACCTTGACAATCCCCTAACCAACTATTATTTTTTTTAATCCTATCTTTTACTTTCTATGGATAAAATCACACAGCATGTAATTTTTTTCTTTTTTTGCCTCTAGCGGTTTTTGCTCAGATGTTGTTTAAAATCACCCATATTGTTGGAAATATAGTAGGTAGTGTTTTCTCCCCTTTGATGATTCAGTAGTATTCCAATGTATTTGTTTATAACTCAGTTTATTCCTCATCCTGTTGATGGATGGACATTTGGGTTATGTCATTTGGGCTACCATGAAAAAAAATTATTCTATAAGCCTTTAAGTATGAGTGTTCTCTCCCCGACTTTTTGGACATAACTGTGTTCATGTTTTTCATGGTCATTATTTCCAATTTCGACTATTTTCATAGGGCTTATGAGCTCCTTATATAGGGCTTTTACTTTTATGTTTTCCTAATGAGTAATTTCATATTTTAGATGAATAGGTAAAATACTACATCTTTAATAGTGTGTAATAGATGAAAGAGACTACAGGATGCTCATTAAGTACAACTTTTTGTGTATCAATCATGTCCTTATGGTAGATGCTTTTCAGTTACTACCATTATGAGATTAGAAAATATTTGAAACTATAACACCCTCCTCTCCTTGTGTAGACACAAGGAGAGGACCAGAAGAGTAAAGTCACCCCGAGCCTTGACATTGTCATCTTAATGAGTTAATTGTAGAAAAAATTACTCCTGTACTACTTTTTTTTTTTTTGTTTTGTTTTGACAGTATCTGGCTGGGTCACCCAGGCTGGAGTGCAGTGGCATGCTAATGGCTTACTTCAGCCTCAACCTCATGGGCTCAAGTGATTCTCCCACCTCAGCCTATCTAGTAGCTGTTTCTACAGGTGTTGACCTCCATGCCTGTCTAATTTTTGTATCTTTTGTATAGAGGGATTTTCACCATATTGTCTAAGCTGGTCTCAAACTCCTGCCTTCAAGCAATCAACTCCCCTAGGCCTCTCAAAGAGCTGGGAATGCAGGTGTGAACCACCACATTCAACCTCCTGTACTTCATAATATATGTTAAAGTAAACCTTTCTTCATTAACTATCTTTTAAATAAGTATTCTGTTACCTGAAATCAAAAGATCCTTAAATTCCTGAGATGTATGACAAAGAGTGGGACTTGGCGAGACCTCATGGTTTGAGCAGGAAAACTGCTGTAACAAATAGAATATTGACCATAAGACCTATTATCTGAGCCAAATATCTCAGTGAATGCTACTGGATTCATTGATAAGAAAAGATACCACGTTTAATTTTAGCCGTAAGGCTGAGAAGTGTTTGATGTTACTGGATTTAAATGACAATGTTTGAACCAGATTACATGATGTCCCCACTATGTATGACTCGTGTATAAACATGGAATGAAAGGATGATTTTCTGTTTATGTATTGGCCATCCATGTGCTTTTTCATAATTCTTACCTATCATAGGAAGAAAGGGACGAGGAATGCTAAGTTGACTGAGAAAACCCTTATTTGAGATTTCTTTTTTTTTACATGGAACTATCATAAATCCTTTAAAAAATACCAGGAAGAATTGGAATTCATGTTGGCATTAAATTCAGGTACAGAGTTTTAGAGTTGCATTTTTGCATATATGTTTGCTGAGAATTTACTTTTGTAAATTTGCATTTTGTTTCATAAATAGATATTTTATTGTACTTTAGCTTCTGGGTTACATGTGCAGAACATGCAGGACAATGTGGTTTGCTGCCTCCATCCCCATGTCACCTGTATCTGGCATTTCTCCCCACGTTATCCCTCCCCAACCTCCCTACCCCTCTGCTGTCCCTCTCCTATTCTCCCCCCACAGACCCCAGTGTGGATGCCCGCCTCTCTGTGTCCATGTGTTCTCATTGTTCAACAGCCACCTATGAGTGAGGACATGTGGTATTTAATTATCTGTTCTTGTGTCAGTTTGCTGAGAATGACGGTTTCCACATTTTGTTTCTTTAAGGCCAAGTTAGACAATCACTTCCATAAATCTCTTATCTCTATCCATCCGTAATGAGATTGGCTGAAATTAAATGCACTAGATGTGATGTAGCTGAGACACTATGACATTTTTGGTAGCATCACTAAAAATGCAAACTTTCAAACATTGGTCTTATTTGAAATGGAAAGGTTAATTTAAATGTTTGGGCTTTATAAAGACCACATTAATCCAAATTCTCTTATTATATGTATTATGTAGTGGATAAAGAATATTCTCTTTCAACTCATCTCTTGACTTATAAATTATATGCTCTTAAAATATGAAAACTAATTACTCTTCTCAAATTTGAAATAGTGATTGTTACGAGTAGATTCTGACAGGGCTCCTGTGGCTCACAGTTGGCTCAAGTTGGTCTGTTCTGCTTTTAGACTGTTTGTTATGAACAGAAAATAAAAGAGTATTTAGTGTAAAACTACTTCTTAAAAATAAAAAAGAAAGCTAAACTTTACTCTGATGACAACTTAAGTTTAAAAAAATATATCAACAGACTTATGAGGCATTCCTGGTACACATTCATTATTTTCCATGAAACATGTCAACCAGCAGAAGATACATAAAAACTTCTAAACCAAAATCCCTAATTACATTAAAACTCACTATTGATTGTTGAAAATCTGTTTTAAATGGGATCATGTAAATCTGAAGTTGTATTTGAATTATATGTAATAAATATTGCTTATTAGCAGAAACATCAGGAGGCTTTTTAGAAGATTTTACATAAATATATAATTTCTGCAACTTTTACAGTTCTTCCTTTCCGTTAGGGAGACCTTCATGTTTGTCTTTTCCTTGTGTACATATTTCTCCTATTATCTCTCCTCTTTTCTCTTCTGATTACTTCAGTGAATTTTTATGTTTCATAAACTTTTCTTAATATCAGCATATGCTCTGCTTTGTTTTGCCTTCCTTCTGTAAATTGCTCTTGCTCCTCAGTGAGTCATGCTCAAATATATTTGTAATCCAGAAGAGATGTATGTCAGCACAGCAAAATGTGCAGTCCTGATATAAATAAAAAGTTGTTTGGCATTTACAACTATGAAATAAGAAGCACAGAGATAGAAAATGCAATTAATCCCATTATGTACCAATAATGTACCTATAGTATATGAATAGAAGTATTAAGATATTTTAGAAATTAACATGAGAGAGAAAAAAATCTATAGTTTAAAAAAAAAACTAATGAATTCACACCGTTTAGGATCTGTTTCTGCAACGGAAGCTAGACTGGATCTAGGAGCAGGAGAAAAACCTGACTCTGATATCATAATAGAATGGAAATAACTTAAAAAATTATGTCAATGAAAACACTTCCATCAGTGGTTTTCTAATACAATATATGTTTTATTGGGTTTGTTTACAAAGAAGTATTGAGTTTACATGTAATAAGTGCCAAATGCTCTGATTAGCTCATTGGAAGGCAATGGGGTAGTGCCATAAATAAACTACATCATAGAATTAAATCCAAAGGGAATAGTAATTTTGGTATATAACATAAGAAACTTAGAAGAATTTCAAAATTTATTATTATACTTCTGATATTCTTTGGGATGTCTCAGTTCAATCAGAGGCTGAAATATTCCTCTAGTTTTATAAAATAAAAAGCAAGTAGAAGTAGCAACAGTGGGGAGTGAGTGGTGTGGGTTTCTTCTCTGATATGGTTTGGCTTTGTTCCCACCCAAATCTCATGTTGAATTATAATCCCCAGTGTTTGCGATGGGGCCTCGTGGGAGGAGATTGAATCATGGAGTGATTGAATCTAAAGGTTTAGCACCAACCCCCAGTGCTGTCTTATGATAGAATTCTCATGAGATCTGGTTGTTTGAAAGTGGGTAGCACCTCCCCTTTCACTCTCTTTCTCCAGCTCCAACCACATAAGATGTGCCTCCTTCATCTTCTGCCATGATTGTAAGCTTCCTGAGGCCTCCTCAGCCATGCTTCCTGTATAGCCTGTGGAACTGTGAGCCAGTTAGACCTTTACATATATATATACACCCAGTCTCAGGTAATTAATAGCAATGCAAGAATGAACTAATACACTCTCTAAGCAAAATACTTGGAAATCCAATACCAAATACCTATTGAACATGTATTGTTTTCAAGGTATTTGTAATATGGTGTTTATGGTTTGGATCTCTGGCCCCTTCCAAATCTCATGTTAAATTGTAATTCTCAGTGTTGTAAGTGGGGTGTGGTGAGAGGTGATTGGATCATGGAAGTGATTCCTTCATGACTGGTTTGCCACCATCCCTTTGGTGCTGTGCGCATGATAGAGTTCTCACAAGATCTGGTTGTTTAAAGGTGTGTGCCCCCACCCCCTTTTCCTCCTGTTCACACCATATGAGACACCTTGCTCCTCTTTTGCCTTCCACCATGATTATTAGTTTCCTGAGGCCTCCCCAGAAGCTGAGCAGATGCTAGCATCATGCTTTCTGTACAGCTATGCAGAACCACGAACCAATTAAACTTCTTTTCTTTATAAATTACTCAGTCTCAGGTATTTCTTTATAGCAATGGAAGAACAGACTAATACAGAAAATTAATATGGAGAAGTAGGCATTGCTATAAAAATACCTGAAAATGTTGAAGCAGCTTTAGAACTGGGTAACAGGCAGAGATCCAAAGAGTATGGAGGGCTCAGAAGAATACAGGAAGATGAGGGAAGGTTTGGAACTTCTAAAAACTTGTAGAATGTTTGCCACCAAAATGCTGATAATGATATGGACAGAGATGGTCAGGCTGTGGAGGTCTCAGATGGAAATGAGAAACTGATTGGAACTAGAGTAAAGGTCACTTTTGCTAAGTCTTAGCAAAGAACTTGGCTGAATTGTTCCCCTGCTGTAGGGATTTGCTGAACCTGAGAGTGATGATTTAGGGTGTCTGGTGGAATAAATTTTGAAGAAATTTCAAGGTGTGGCCTGGCTGCTTCTAACAACCTGTTTCATATGCATAAGCAAAGAAATGACCTGAAACTGGAACTTATATTTAAACGGGAAGCAGAGTTTAAAAGTTTGGAAAATTTGCAGTCTGGCCTTGCGGTAGAAAAGAAAAGCCCATTTGCGGGGTAGCAATGCAAACTGGCTGCAGAAATTTACATAAATAAAAGGAAGGCAAGTGCTGTCAGCCAAGACAAAACAATGGGGAGAAGGAAGGTATTTCAGAGATCTTTGCAAGCAGCTAGGGTCCTGCTACCCTGGGCAACTGCAGCAAATGCTTCATGAATTCCAGCCACTCTAGCTTCGGCTGTTCCTAAAGGGGTCCAGGTACAGCTTTGGTTTCTGCTTCAGAGGGTGCAAACTGCAAAACTTGGTGACTTCTATGTGGGGTTAAGCCTGCAGGTGTGCTGAATGGAAGAGTTGCGGCTTGGGAGCCTTTGCATAGATTTCAGATGATATATTAGAGGTCAAAACAGAGGCTTTGTAGGGCAGAACCCTAATGGAAATCCCCTAGTAGGGCACTGCTGAGGGGAAATGTGGAGTCAGAGCCCCCACATAGAATACCTACTTTGGAACTGCCTTGTGGAGCTGTGAGAAGAGAGCTACTGTCCTCCAGACTTTCATAAATGTATATCTACTGGTAGCTTGCACTCTGAGCCTGGAAAAGCTGCAGGCACTCAATGTCAGCCTATGAATGCAGCTGCAGGGGGCTGAGCCCTACAAAGCCATAGAGGCGGAGCTGTCTACAGCCTTGGGAACTGGCCTCTTGCACCAGTGTGCTCTAGGTTTGAGACAAAATCAAGGGAAATTATTTGTGAGCTTTGAGGTTTAATGACTGCCTTTCTGATGGTCTCTCATGGAGCTTGTGGCCTCTTTGTTTGACCAATTTTTCCCTTTTCGAACAGAAGTATTTACCCAATGCCTATACCTCTATTGTATCTTGGGAGCAACTAACTTGTTTTTGGTTTCACAGGCTCATAGGCAGAAAGACTTGACTTGAGTAAGACTAGACATTGGACTGTGGACTTTTCAGTTAATGCTAAAATAAGTTATGACTTCAGGGAAATGTTCGGAATACATAATTATATTTTGAAATGTAAGGACGTGAGATTTGGGAGTGGCCAGAGGTGAAATGATATGGTTTGGATTTTTATTCCCACCCAAATCTCATGTTCAATTCTAATTCTCGATGTTGATACATGGTTACAAGATTTTTTTTTTTAAGTCAGACTATGAAACATAAATTGGTTGTAAAATAACAATAGGTTAGAGCATGGAGATTTAATAATTCAGTATATGAATATTTGTGACAATAGTAAGTAAAACGTAATCTTTGATTAAAAGTTTGGAAGGATCACTGTGCCTGAGTAAACCTATGTGAATGACATAAAAGGATATTTCAGTACTGACCAAGCTTGTTTATATTGATTATTATCTGTGTTATTTTAATGAAATGAAAACAAAATTGCTTCTTATCATATGAAGTATCCCAGTTCGAGCAGAAACTGATTAATATTTGTTCATTATATAATCTGGCTATCTATAGTTGAAGTATGTAACTGTTGAAAAGGTGAGAAAATACAACTGTTTGTTGAAATGAGGCTGGTATTGAGCAAAGGGATGCGAGAGAAAAATGTACTTATAATTTACATCATACAAGAATAAACCTATTTTTCATTAAAAAAATAATTTTTCAATTAATGTTGGAGTTTACATGAGAATGTTCACTATAATTCTTAAAAAAACATAGAAATGTTTATTTGCTCATATTGCATATTAATTAACAGTGATATTTTAGGCAACATATAACTAGGAATGATTAACATGCATTTTTAATTCATGTAATAAACTATATTGCAATTATGTTATGCTTGTTTTATATGCTGTTAAGACTACCCCTTCCCTCTGTTTATCCTTCCCTTCTTTCTTTCTTTTCACTTAGACATGGGGATAATAATACCAAGGAAATGTAAATATTTTAAGAATTAAACGAAAACTTGCACACAAATATAGTGCTTAGAAAATAGTCAACTCCCAATTTATTGGTAGTTTGTAGTTTAATGCAATTATTTTAATTTTAAGTAGTGCCACATGCTTCAAAATCTAGCATTTTAGTCATAATAACACATGAAGCATCCATCTCGACCTAGACAGACTAAAATTCAGGAGTAATATTTCTTACTACCACCATAGGGCAATAGTTTAATGTCCTGAATTGATAGTCCTGGAAATTTTATGCCAGCTTGTAAGCTGTAGGTGGTAGCAGGTATATGTTAATTTATTTTTGTTATCTTTGCTTTAAATAGAGCTTTGGAATATATTTCTGCTGTTTTCTTAGTCCATTCTTCTTGTCTGTAAATGATCATTTTTCACAAAAGCATGAAAATGAAAATTATAAAGAGATGAAGGTGAAATGGCTGAGTTTTTAGGAACAGGCTTATGAGGTCACCATGGTGGTATAAAACACAGTAAATAATCTGTAGTGTTATTTTGTTTTCTTTCCTCCAGTACAGAGTATATATAATAGTCTACTAAAGCCTTTTCAAAAAGTTGTAAACATTAGCATTCTAACAAAGCACTATGTTTTAATTTTCATTCCAGTTTATGTAAAAGGTGTTAGCCACATAAAAAAATGTGACTTTTAAAAGCCCCATCAAATCTAATAGAATTTACAATATTTTTTCACAAAGCTAAATATATGAAGTTATGAACTATCAAATTATTTTGCACACATCAGTAGTTTCTAATGAACTTAGTGACTATTCATAAACCTGGACAGAATTAGGTTAGGGAGATAGAGTCTTAGGGATTTACATGTATTTTAGAAAAAACATATATGTTTTCATATTAATGCTTAATGCTTAAGGTGGTTCTGCTAAACCAAATAACACAGTAAAGAATTCCTCCCAACTACTTAAACATTCCTGAAACTTTAAATTACATTCTCCCAGTCTCTTCTTTTTCCTCTTGCTTAGAAATCAATTATATAATTTTAGATAAGTTTATAGCAGGTTTTATTATGCCTATATGAAAAATTTAAAAATTGAAGTGGAAATAGATTTTTTTCCCAAAGATACCCAGTAAGTTAATGAAATTTTTAAAGTGAAGAAAAAAATACCAAATATTGCTATTCCAGTGTGACATTTCTTTGCTCATACTGAGTGATTTCATCATTTTATCCACTTATAAGCTGAATGGATGAAAGGACCTCATAGATATTCTTCCAAACTCAGCAATGATAAAGAAGAAAGAACTTGTGGAAAATAAAGAAAATTATAGTTAGATACCATCATTATTAGCTTTCACATTGGAACATTACATATACAGAAGAATAAATTTAGCTTAAATATTTCTTTATATATCAAGTATCTCATGTAATAAAATTATTTCTGTTATTCAAACTACTAAAATAGAGAATTATATATTTTTTAAATTTTAATAAGTATAGATAATATTTAAAATAATTGTTTCAAAACTATCTTGTTTTCATATCTATGAATTCTGTAACCTCTACTTTTACAAAATTGAAGTTTACCTATACTTTCTTCTCTGGAGCTAAAATCCTTTTGTCACTCTGCAATGTGGTCGTCCCCTTTTTGCTGATGCTCTCACCTCTCCTGGCATTCAGGGATCTGTACTATCTTGAATTTTCTCTTCCTCTTCCTGTTCTCTTTCTCCTCTTCTATTTCTGTTTAGTTGGTTGTTTTATACATCTCTGAATGTGAGTGTGATTCAGCATTAGGTCATTAGTCACCTGTTCTTCCATTTTAGCCCTGTCTTTTAGAATTTATCTATTCTCAAAGCATTAGAAATCTACACCACAGGAATGATACCAAAATCTTGCCTCATATTTAAATTTTTTTCTAAATTCATGGGCCAAATTTTTAAGTGTCTCATGAGTCCTTACACTTTCTGTCATCTCAAACTCAAGATGCCTAAAATAGAAGAGAAGTTCCTTCTTATTTTTCCTCTCTCATTCATGTTATCAGTTTCCACATTACTCATTTTCAAGATCATAGTTTTATCTTCATGGATAGCCTGTCTATTTTCGATTCCATCAATTTCAGACTAACAATTATTTTTGAAATCTATGTTAGCCCTTTTCTAAAGTGAATGCTACAATTGTAATTACACCACTTTCTCTGAAACACAAATGATTACCATTTTTCTGTCTTTACTATGATCAATAATTTCAAAATATGAGCCTACAAGGGGTCTCTAGTTAGCTACAAAATATATGCTAATTTATTCATTTTAGACAGCAGTCATCATGTATTTACCATCATTATCTACTAAACAGCATCTTTGCAGCCTTTGCCCAATGTTACATTGTCAGGCAACTACCTTAGAAAAAAATTTGACTCCAGACTTAATTTTGTTTTGTTGAAATTTTAAATATTTACATATTTTATATTTTATTTATTAAAAAAAATTTAACCATGGAAATTAAAATTTTGCATCCCTGGAGTGCAAGTTTCAGTAAAGCAGAACTCATTTTCTATTTTGTTCACTCATGTTCTCCAATGCCTAAAAATATGCCTGGTACATAGTAAGTGTCAAAAACCACATGGGCTGAGTTTTTATTCTTCTTTCAAAGCTAACCCAAGTCCCCTGCATCAGATATCAGATATAAAGGTGATTTTGTTGTTGTTGTTGTTTTAATTCACAACAAAACAGATACCATGAGTTTCATGTTTGCTCTGGCTCTCTGTGCCTCTCGGGTCTCATGGCAGTGATTCAGATTGTTCTAGATGGATTAAGCACTTGCAATGTTTTTCTCACATTCAGAGAATTTCAATTTCAGAAAATGCCAATCTTCCATCAAGCGATATACTCAAACCTGCCCAATCTTTGCCTCATAGGAAGACCAACATTTTTACTTGTGTCCAGCAAAAATATCTCTGCCCTAGAGAAAGACACTATCTGTATCTTTTAGGGATATTCACTATATAGACATCCTTGAAAATACAGTCTGGAAAAAAAAAGCTGTCAGTACCTCTGCTAGCAAGATGTTCAGAAACATAAGGAGCCATGGAGAATCATCTCGGAAAAGAAGGTGGTGCTCAAGAAATATTTTTAGACTGAATTAATAACAGAGACTCTTCTTTTAACTTAAATTAAAATGTTTATCTGGTTTCCCTCTCTTAAATTAGTCCCACTTCCTGAATCCTTGATTTCATTTTCAGCAGGCTGTTTTCCATTCTCTTGTAGTCCTGAATCTACTCTCTGTTCCTTAAGGCTCAGCTGAAGTCTGACCAGACATAACCCATTTTTGGTCCTATGGATCTTAAGAGTGTTTAATAAATAGTTCAACCTATTTCATCTTAATGAATACATATTTTATTGTAATTAGGAGATACTGAAGGGAAACAATGCATTACGACTAAAATAAATTCTTTTCTTAAAATTAAACTTCTTGTTGCACAAAGTTCTGCTAACCCCAGATTTCTGTTTAAACTCTTCTTCAGTTAGAAAATTGCTTTTATATTTAAGTGTATGCAGTAACATTCATAAGTAAATATATATGATAATACATCAACTAGTGGGGAAAGAAAACTCTGGATAAACATGTATTATTCCTAATAAATGAATGGACGAATATTGTTTGTAGTTCAAGATAGATGAGTCTCTCACAAATGAGCCACCATAATTTCTTCCCTCTAAAAATAAAGTCAAGGGGCGGGCCACTCCATGAAGGTTGGAGAACTGAGAGATCATCCCAAATCAGAGATATTTCTCCCAGGGCTTACAGTCTAGTTGAAAAGTAACATATAAGAGAAATGAAATAATTACCATCAAGTAAAATTAGGCAGCAGAAGAACTCCAAAAGCGGTTACAGAGATTATCAGCAAAGTGGCTCAAGCCTGGAATCCCAGCACTTTGGGAGGCTGAGGTGGGTGGATCACGAGGTCAAGAGATTGAGACCATCCTGGTCAACATGGTGAAACCCCGTCTCATCTAAAAATACAAAAAATTAGGTGGGCATTGTGGCACGTGCCTGTAATCCCAGCTACTCAGGAGGCTGAGGCAGGAGAATTGCCTGAATCCAGGAGGCGGAGGTTGCGGTGAGCCGAGGTCGCGCCATTGCACTCCAGCCTGGGTAACAAGAGCGAAACTTCGTCTCAAAAAAAAAAAAAAAAAAAGAATTCAGAGAAGAGGCATTGGAGAAAACAATCAAGAGGAAAGAACAAACTAGAGGTTATGTTATTATAATGCGCTCCAAAAATGAAGAAAGTGGATAATCTTCCACTTACCATGATGGATTCTCTTAAATTGTTTAAGTAATAGGTCTTCTAGTGAAATGCCCTTCTTCAAGCCTGTCTTCTAAGAAAACTAATATGAAATCTAGTTCATTTTTATGACACCCAAGTATTAAAGGAAAAAAGTTGAAACTGCAATTTAGAGGGGCATTATTTACCTGTTCTAATTTCTCTTTAGGTAAAGAGAAAAGTATCTCACTGATAAATCTTTTAAAATATATTTCTCTATTTCTTTTAGTTTTTAAATATATTGGTTTGGACTTACAGGCTACTTGCTAAATCCCTGTTGCCATCATTTAATTAACTTTTAAGACAAAGTTTGCACAATTAATGTTATCTTTGCTTTAGCTTAATAATGTCACAATTTCATATTGTTTCCAAAACCATTGCATGCTCTTAGAAGTAAAAAGAGAATAAACTCTATTTCCATTGTGATTATATGAAAAATTAAATACTGGTATTTGAATAAAATTAGTCTATTAATTTATAACTGCCAATAAATAAAATATGATTAATAATTCACTTCAACCCATATGATCTATCTATCTATCTATCTATCTATCTATCTATCTATCTATCTATCTGTCATCTATCTATCTATGCAAATTATACATATGCAGGTATTTATATATACAGTGGCTTGGGAATGACAAAAAGGTGTTGATGTTTTATTCCTAAATAGAGATATTTTCCTTAAAATTATACTTGCTACTGCATAGTAATCTTTTAGTATGTACTAGTCACACCAGATTCTATTTTTCATTTGAATTCAGTGGAAAGATCGCCTCTATATTTAAGGGAATATAATGATATATTGTGTAAATATATGTTGAAATACATTAACTGATATGGTAGGTAAACCCGAGTAAACATGTATTATTTTTGATAAATAAATTATCTAATATTGTCTGTAGTTTAAGATGGGACAGTCTGACACAAACGAGTCACTGCAATTTCCTCCATCTAGAAATGAAGGCAAGGGGTGGGCTGCACCATAAAGGTAAGTAAACTGAAAGATTATGCTTATTAAAAGAATGCTTCTCCATTTGCTGGCTGGAAGAAAATAATGCCTCATAGTGATTATGGACTCTATTTCAACTCTTCTCTTCTATATTATTGTAGGATGCTCAAGGCCTTCGTTTAAAAAAATTATTAATATAATTATATTAAAATGCATTTGAAGCTTTGAACATATACCACAAGTCTGTACTAGTTATTTAAAAATTAAATATGATGAAATGATTTTTTTTTTTTTAATTGAGACGGAGTTTCGCTCTTGTTACCCAGGCTTGAGTGCAATGGCGCGATCTTGGCTCACTGCAATCTCTGCCTCCTGGGTTCAGGCAGTTCTCCTGCCTCAGCCTCCTGAGTAGCTGGGATTACAGGCACGCGCCACCATACCCAGCAATTTTTTGTATTTTTAGTAGAGACGGGGTTTCACCATGTTGACCAGGATGGTCTCGATCTCTTGGTCTTGTGATCCACCCGCCTCTACCTCCTAAAGTGCTGGGATTACAGGCGTGAGTCACTGCACCAGGCACTGAAATTATTACAATAATACTTTATAAAATAATTTAGGTTTCCTCCATTTCTCCATTATCTTTATATTTCCTTAAAGATTCTATTTCACCTTTTCATTATTTTAGCTTTACAGACAGTTGATATCCCAGTTTTCATAGTGTTTTGTTTCTATTTCTTTTCCTGCACACTAAAGATGGAATGTTTATATATGTACACACACACACACACGCACACACATATATGAAATAAATGGCTGTGTTCTGCCAAATTTTTAAAAAACGAAGCATTAAATGAAACTTGAATCTCATTTGTGCTCCTTCTTTTTAGTAGAATCTACTATTTCTCATTGTGTTTTGTTTAATGCCTTGCTTATTAACATACTTCTATCTAGTAGGTGAGTATCCCAAATTGTACATTATTTAATTTTGCATTATATGAATATACCCTGTCAATATTTATTTCACAAATGATAGCCATTTTCCCATGCTATTCCCAGTTTTGTTTTTAAAATTATTATTATAGAAAATACAGATGGTGAATGACTTTCTCTGTACAAGACTATCTTCCAAGAAATGCTATTGCTGGATTAGTAAAACATGTGTCCATTCAATTTTATGAGATAATATAATGCCAAGTTGATTTTCTAAATGGTGGTACCAATTTTTTCTCAGCAGTGTGTGCATACTTCCATTGTTCCACATATTATCAAAAATTGAGAATTTAATGCCATTTACTTTTTTTTCCAATCTGGTGGGTAAACTTGTTTTCTCTGTCTAATTCATGAATAGTATGTGTTCTTCAGCAATGTAAATTTTGATCTATGTCATATATCAGATGTTTATATACAGCAGTGTCTTTTTGATTAGTTTCTTTTGTGTTTCATTAAACTACTTTCATCCTTATGACACTGTCTTGGATCTTTATTAGTCTGTTTTCGCACTGCTATAAATAAATACTTGAGACTGGGTAATTTATTAATATAAACAAAGGAAGTTTAATTGATTCACAGTTCCACGTGGCTGGGTAGGCCTCAGGATACTTACAGTCATGACAGAAAGGGAAGTAGGCACCTTCTTTATAAGGGAGCAGGAAAAAGAAGAATGAAGGAGGAACTTCCACTTTTTTTTTTTTTTTTTTTTTTGAGACGGAGTTTTGCTCTTATTACCCAGGCTGGAGTGCAATTGCGCGATCTCGGCTCACGGCAACCTCTGCCTCCTGGGTTCAGGCAATTCTCCTGCCTCAGCCTCCCGAGTAGTTGGGATTACAGGCACACGCCACCATGCCCAGCTAATTGTTTTTGTATTTTTAGTAGAGACAGGGTTTCACCATGTTGACCAGGATGGTCTTGATCTCTTGACCTCGTGATCCACCCGCCTCGGCCTCCCAAAGTGCTGGGATTACAGGCTTGATCCACTGTGCCCGGCTGGGACTTCCACTTTTAAAACCACTAGATTTCATAAGAACTCACTTACTCTCATGAGAACAGCATGGGGTAAACTGCCTCGATGGTCCAATCACCTCCCACCGCCATGTGTTGACATGGGGATTCCAGGTCTTTCCATCAACATGTGGGGATTACAATGCAAGAGGATATTTGGGTGGGATCATAGAGCCAAACCATATTATGCCAACCCTGGCCCCTCACAAATCTCATGTCTTTTAACATTTTGAAACCAATTTTGCCTTCCCAACAGGTCCCCAAATTCTTAACTCATTCCACTATTAACTCAATAGTCCAAGTCCAAAATCTCTTCTGAGTAAAGGCACATCCCTTCTGCTTATGAACCTGTATTATAATTAAAAAAACAGGTTAGTTCTTTCCAAGATGCAAATGGAATATAGGCATTAGGTAAATACATACATTCTAAATGGGAGAAATTTGCCAAAACAAAAGGGCTACACGTCCCATGCAAGTCTAAAATCCAACAAGGCAGTCATTAAAGCTTACAGCACCAGAATGATCACCTTCAACTCTATGTCTCACATCTGGCATATGATGATGCAAGGGGTGGGCTCCCAACACCTTGGGCAGCTCCTTCATGGGCTGGCATTGAGTGCCTGTGGCTTTTCCAGGCCTATAGTGAAGGCTGTCAGTGGATCTACCATTCTGAAGTCTGGAGGATAGTGGCCCTCTTCTCACAGCTCCAATAGGCAGTGCCCTAGTGGGGACTTTGTGTGAGGGGTCCAACGCCATATTTCCCTTCCACACTGCCCTAGCAGAGGTTCTTTATGAGGACTCTGCCCCTGCAACAGACTTTTGCCTGGACATCTGGGCGTTTCAATACATCCTCTAAAATCTAGGCAGGGTTTCTCAAATCTCCATTCTTGATTCCTGTGCACCCACAGGCCCAACATCATGTGGAAGCCATCAAGGCTTGGGATTTGCATCCTCTGAAGCAATGACTTGAGCTGTACTGTTTTCAGGTTCAGGGGTTCCGGGTGCCCTCGGCTCCCCTGAGAGGACGTTTCTCCAGGTTCTTGGTCTCCTGCCCTCTCAAGAATGAGAGAGGGAACCAAGGCACAGTGCACAGTAAATTCCAGACTCAAAAGTGTTTGCAGAAAGAGATTTATTTATTTATTTAGAGAGAGAGAGAGAGAGAAACTGGAGGAGAGAGAAAGAAACAGCTAACTCTCACACTAACTGAGAGAATCCAGAAAGATGGAATCCAGGAGAGGAAAGCAGCTTCCACACTGAGTGGAAGGGAATAGAGAGAGATGGAGTTTAGGAGGGGAAGACAGGCTTCCATGAGAGAGTGTGGAAGGGGACTCTACAGGGGAAATCCAGGAGAGAGAAAGATGGCCTCCATGAAGGTAGTGGAAAGGGACCCAAACACGGAGTCCGAAAGGGTGTGGAAGAAGGGGACTTTTAACCTGGGAGGAACTTCCACCTTCTCTAAGACTGCAGGCCAATGAAAGGAGTTCCTTAGAACTTCCACTGGAGTGATTGACTTTTGATTCTTCCCGAGCCCATGAAAATGAAAACAAAGACCTTTAAATCTCCAGGATGGAGAGACATGGGAGGGGGACATGGTGCTGGGAAGTTCTTGCCCCTAAAAGTACCCCTACTTGTGGACCCAGAAAGAGAACACATTCCCTCAATACCATGGCCCCTTTTAGTCATGGCTGGAGATGGAGCAGCTGGGATGTAGAGCACCAAGTCCTGATGCTGCACACAGCAGCAGGGTTCTGGGCCCTGCCCAAGAAACCATTTTTCCCTTTAGGCCTCTGGGCCTGTGATGGAAGGGGCTGCTATGAAAGTCTCTGACATGTTCTGGAGATATTTTTTTCCCCACTTCCTTGGTGATTAACATTTGGCTCCTCATTACTTATGCAAATTTCTGCAGCTGGTTTGAATTTATTCTCAGAAAAAAATAGTTTTTTCTTTTCTATCACATCTTTATGATGCAAATATTCCAGACTTTTATGCTCCTCTTCTCTTTTAAACATAAGTTCCAATTTCAGATAATCTCTCTCAAATTCAAAGTTCCACAGATTTGCAGAGCAGGGGCAAAATGCTGCCAGTCTCTTTGCTAAAACATAGCAAGAGTGACCTTTGTTACTGTTCCTAATAAGTTCTTCATCTTCGTCTGAGACCACCTTAGCCTGGACTTCAGATTATTATCAGAATATTGGTCAAAACCATTCAACAAATCTCTGGAAAGTTCCAAACTTCCCAAATCTTGTCTTCTGAGCCCTCCAAACTGTTCCAACCTCTGTCTGTTCCAAAGTCATTTCAACATTTTCAGGTTATCTTTACAGCAGTGCCCTACTCCCAGTACTAGTTTCCTGTATTAGTTCTCACACTGTTATACAGAAGTACCTGAAACTGGGTAATTTACAAGCAAAGGTGGTTTAATTGACTCAGAATTCTGCATGGCTGGGGAGGCCTCAGGAAACTTACAATTATTTCAGAAAGGGAAGCAGTCATCTTCTTTATGAGACGTCATGGGAAACAAAAACAAAGAAAGAACTTCCAAATACTTACAAAATCTTCAGATCTGAGAACTCACTCACTATCACAAGAACAGCATGGGAGACAGTGCCCCCATGATACAGTCACCTCCTTTTCTTAACATATGAGGATTACAACAGGAGATGAGATTTGGGCAGGAACACAGAGTCAAACCATATCAGATAGTGTAGGTATAAAATTTCCAAATATCTTGTAGGGTCAGCTTCTTCTTTCTCCTTCTCTTCATAAATGTCTTTCAAATCTTCCATTTCTTTACATTTTCTCTACTTGTGTAATTAAGGTAAGATTACTGTGGTTTGCTATTTCACAACACAGAAGAAAAATCAAAATTTAAGTTAACAAGGGAAAAATTTAAATATATGTTGTATACCTTAATTTGTTTATACATATGCATAGATGTATGTGTACATATATATGTATGTGTGTGTGTGTATATATATATATGTATGTGTGTGTATCTACTCCCCTTACAATATGAATATCTAATATTCATACTGAATGTGAATTGAATATTAATATCTAGTATATTCACATTGAGTGTGAATTGAATATGACTATCTAATATTCATATTGTAAGGGGAGTAGATACACACACATACATATATATATAAACATACATACATATTCATATTGCAATAACTAGTATACATTGCCCAGAACTGATTTCTCTAAGATAATGAAACATGCCTGATAAACTAAATCTTATTTTTTAATACTTTTACCATACTTGTTTAGTTTCTACATCTTTTTTTAAATAAAATATATAACATTTGATGGAAAAATAAATTATTTATGGATCTTGGATACATAAGCAATATAGGGCAGGCATCTATGAGGAGAATAAAGGGAGATAAAAGGAAATAGTGCAATTATAAAATTATAGACATGCCTAGGACATATTTCAAGTTCAGTTCCAGACTGTAGCAGTAAAGTAAATATTGCAATAATGCAAGTCACATGAACTTTTCAGTTTTCCAGTAAATATAAATGTTATGTTTATACTATATTATAGTCTATCAAGTGTGCCATAGCATTATGTCTTACAAAAGCATTGAATATATCTAAATTTAAAAGTAATTTGTTATAAATAAATGCTAACCATTATTTGAGTCTTCAGTGAGTTATATTTTTTTTTTTTTTCTGATCTCAATCAGAAATCAAGGTCTTGCCCTTGATGTTAACGGCTCTTCACTAATTAGGGTGGTGGATACTGAGAATTGTGGGAGTTGTGGCAGTTCCTTAAAATAAGACCGCCATGACGTTTGTTGGATTGAGTCTTTCTTTCAGGAAGGATTTCTCTGTAGAATTTCATGCTGTTTAATATCATTTTCCTCACAGTAGAACTTATCTCAGTATTACAGTCATCCTCTCAAATTCTGCTACTGTTTTATCAACTAAGTTGAAATAAAATTTTAAATTCTTTTTTTTTGTAATTTCATCAGCATTTAGAGCACCTTCATTAGGAGTAAATTCCATCTCAAAAGAAACAATTTTCTAGCTGGGTGTGGTGGCTCACATCTGTAATCCCAGCCCTTTGGGAGGCTGAGGCATATTACTTAAGGCCAGGGGTTTGAGACCAGACCGGGTGACATAGTGGGTTCTTGTTTCTACAAAATAATAGTCATAATATTAATAAAAGCTAGCTGGGTATGTTGATGCATACATGTAGACTCAGCCACTTGGGAGGTTGAGATGGAAGGATTGTTTAAGTTCAGGAGTTCTAGGCTGCAGTGAGCTATGTATTGCCACTGCACAGTAGCCTGGGTTACAGCAAGACCCTGTCCCTAAACAATGAAAAAGTATAAAAGCAATTTTCTTGGCTTATTTATAAAAAGCAACTCCTCATTCATGCAAGTTTATCATTAGATTTAAGCAATTCAGTCTACATCTTTAGGCTTCACTTCTGATTCTATATCTTGCTATTTCCACTACATCTGTAGTTTTGTCCTCCCTTGAAGTCTTGATTCCTCAAAGTCATCAATGAATGCTGGAGTCAACTTCTTTCAAACACCTGTTAATGTAGATATTTTGACTTCCTCCCAAGAATTACAAATATTCTTAAAGGGATCTACAATGATACATTCTGTCCAGGAGGCTTTCAATTTACTTTGCCCAAGATTCATCAGAGGAATCAGTATCTATGGCAGCTTTAGTTTACAAAATGTATTTCTTAAATAAGAAGAATTGAATATCAAATTGACTTTTTGATCCATGGGCTGTGGAATGGATGTTGTGTTAATAGGCATGAAAACAACATTAATTTCCTTGTACATCTCCATCAGAGCTCTTGGGTGACCAGATACCTGGTCAATGAGAGGTAATATCATGAAAAAATATTTTTTCTAAGCAGTAGTTCTCAATGTGGGTTCAAAATACTCAGGAAACCAGGCTATAAAGAGATGTGCAGTCATTCAGGTTTTGTTCCATTTCTGCAGGACAGACAGACTAGACTTAGCATTATTCTTAAGGGTCCTAAATATTTCAGAATGGTAAATGAGCATAGGCTGCAATTTATAGTGACCAGCTGCATTCGCTACTACCAAAAAGTCAGCCTGGATTTGAAGCTTTTTTTTAAAAAAAATTGTTTTTATTTTTTTTAATGTTTTTGAGAATGTATTAGGTATATATATATATATATATATATATATATATATATATATATATTATGGGGTACATGAGTTGTTTTGATACAAGAATACAATGTGAAATAAACACATCATGGACAGTAAAGTTTTCATCCCTGCTAGCATTTATCATTAGAGTTACAAATAATCTAGTTTTACTCCTCAAGTTACTTTATTTATTTTCTTGAGACAGAGTTTCACTCCTGTTGCCCAGGCTGGAGTGCAATGGCTCGATCTTGGCTCACTGCAACTGCAACCTCCACCTCCCGGGTTCAAGTGATTCTCCTGCCTCAGCCTCCCCGAGTAGCTGGGATTACACGCATGCACCACCATGCCCAGCTAATTTTGTATTTTTAGTAGAGACGGGGTTTCTCCATGTTGGTTTGGCTGGTCTTGAACTCCCGACCTCTCAGGTAATCTGCCCGCCTCGGCCTTGCAGGGTGCTGGGATTATAGGCATGAGCTACCACGCCCGGCCTCTCAAGTTACTTTAAAATGTACAATTAAATTATTATTGAGTATAGTCATCCTCTTGTGCAATTAAAAGTAGTTCTTATTCATTCTTTCTAACTAATTTCTTACTCATTAATCATTCCCACCTTCCCCCAACCCTTCATTACTCTTTCCAGCCACTGGTAACCCTCTTTATATTCTGTGTCCATTAGTTCAATTGTTTTGATTTTTAAATCCTACAAATAAGTGAGAACATGTGATGATTGTCATTTAAGATCCAGTCATTTTCAACAACATGGATGTAACTGGAGATCATTATGTTTGTGAAATAAATCTGTAATCTGGTGATCAGTTCTAATAGTTTTTTGGGGGAGTCTTTAGGTTTTACCAAATACAAGATCATACCATCAACAAACAAGGATAATTTGACTCCTGAATTTCCAGTTTGGATTACCTTAACATAATGATCTTCAGTTCCATCCATATTGTTGAAAATGACTGGATCTCATTCATTTATATAGTGGAATAATACTTCACTGTGTACACGGACCACATTTTCTTTATTCACTTGTCTATCGATGAACACTTAGGTTGCCTCCAAATCTTAACTACTGTATACAGTGCTCCAACGAACATAGAAGTGCAGCTATCTATTTAATATGCTGATTTGCATTTTGTAGGGTATATGTCCAGTGGTGAGATTGCTGGATTTTATGACAGCTCATTTTTAAGTTTTGTGAGGAACCTCTAAACTGTTTTCCATGGTTGTTGTACTAATGTACATTCCCACCATCAGTGTACAAGGGTTCCTTGTTCTCCACACCCTCTCCAGGATTTTTTTATTGCCTGTCTTTTGTATATAAGCCATTTTAATTGGGGTGAGATGATAACTCATTATAGTTTTGCTTTGCATTTCTCTGATGATCAGTGGTGTTGAACACCTTTCCATATGCCTGAATGTCATTTGTATGTCTTCTTTTGAGAAAAGTCTATACATATTTTTTGCTCATCTTTTGACTGGATTGTTAGATTTTTCCCATAGAGTTGTTTGAGCTCCTTCTATATTCTGTTTATTAATTCCTAGTTAGAAGAGTAGTTTGTAAACATTTTCTCCCATTCTGTGAGTTGTCTTTTCACTCTATTGATTATATCTTTTCCTTTACAGAAGATTTTAACTTAAAGACAACCCATTTGTCCACTTTTATTACAACTTTGATCTTGTTACTTGTTATTGGTCTATTCATGTTATGGATTTCACCCTGATTCAATCTAGGTGGGTTGTATATGTCTAGGAATTTGTCTATTTCTTCTAGATTTTTTAATTTATTGGCATATTGTTGCTCAAAGTAGCCAGTAATAATCCTTTGAATTTCTGCAGTATCAGTTCAATGTCTCCATTTTAATTTCTACTTTTACTTATTTGGATTTTCTCATTTTCTTAGTCTGGCTGAAGTCAATTTTATTTCACTTTTCAAAAAAACCATTTTTCCACTGATCTTTTGCATTGTTTTTATATTTTAATTTCATGTTTTCTGCTCTGATATTTAATATTGATTTTCTTCTACTAATTTTGGGTTTGGTTTGTCCTTTATTATTTATTGCTTCATCTACTCACTGGTGATTCAGGAGGATATTGTTTAATTTTGATGTACTTGTAGAGTGTCCAAAACACCTTTTGTTATTAATTTCTAGCTTTATTCCATTGTGGTCAGAGAAGGCACTTGATATGATTGAATTTTTTTGGAATGCTTTAAGACTTGTTTTGTGACCTAAAGTATGGTCTATCCTTCAGAATGATCCACGTGTTAAAGAAAAGAATGTGTATTCTGCAGCTATTAGATAAAATGCTTTGTAAATATCCATTAGATCTATTTGGTCTATAGAGGTGATTAAGTCTTGTGTTTCTTTATTTTATGTCTGGAAGATCTGTCCAATGCTGAAAGTGGGATACTGAAGTATCTGGCCATTATTGTATTTGGGTCTATCCAGCTTTTTAGCTCTAATAATATTTCCTTTAAATATCTGGGTCCTTCAGTGTTGGGTACATTTATATTTAAAATTGTTATATTCTCTTGCTGGATTGACTCCTTTGTCATTATATAGAGAATTTATTTGACTCATAGTTTTTGTTTTGACATCTATTTTGTCTGATATAAGCGAAGTGACTCCTGCTTATTTTGGGTTTCCATTGTCATGATATATATTTTTCTAGCTCTTTATTTTTACTCTATGTGTGTCTTTATAGGTGAAGTGTGTTTCTCGTCAGCAACAGATCAATGGGTCTTATTTTTTCATTCATTCATCTAGTCTATACTTTTGATTGAAGAGTTTAGTTCATTTACATTCAATGTTACTATTAATAAGTAAGGACTTACCCCTGCCATTTTGCTATTTGTTTTCTGGTTTTCTCTTCCTTCTTTATTTCCTTCCTGACTTTCTCTATTGAAGGTGATTTTATCTGGTGATATACCTTTTGTGTGGGCAGTGTATGTTTTTTGGTTTGAGGTTAGTAGGAGTCTTGCAAATACTGTATTATAACACATTATTTTAACCTGATAACAACACTATTTGCATAAACAAACAAGCAAAAAGAAAGCTAATACAAATAGTATACCTTAAATTTCGCCCCCTTGCTTTGTAATGTTTTGGTTTTTCTATTTATATTGTATTATACTGAACATATTTTGCAAAGTTGTTGTAGTTACTATTTTGAATTGGTTCATCCTTTAGGCTTTCCACTTAAAATAAGAGTAGTTTGCATACCACTGTTACAGTGTTATAATTCTATTTCCAGTGCATTTTCTATCTTACTATTATCAGTGAGTTTTGTATCTTCAGGTGATTACTTACTGCTCATTAATGTTCATTTTTTTCTTTAAACATTTCTTGTTGTAAAGGTCTGGTAATAATGAAATCCCTCAGCTTTTACTTGTATGGGAAAGCCTTTATTCCTTCATGTTTGAAATATGTTTTCACCAGATGTACTCTTCTAGCATAAAAGTTATTTTCCTTCAGCACTTTGTATATGTTATACCACTCTCTCCCAACCTGTAAACTTTCCACTGAAAAGTTAGCTACCAGGTATGTTGGAGTTCCATTATATACTGTTTTTATTTTTTTTCTCTTGCTGCTTTTAGGATTCTTTATCTTTGACCTTTGGTAGTTTGATTGGTAGTTTGAGCTTCTTCTACATTCTGCTTATTAATTCCAGTCAATGCCTAGAGGTACTCATTTTTGAGTTAAATCTGCTTGGTGTTCTATAATATTCTTGTACTTGCTATTGATATCTTACTCTAGGGTTGTGAAATTATCTGTCATTATACCTTTGAATAAACTTTCTACTCCTATCTCTTTCTCTTCCTCCTCTTAAGGCCTATACCTCTCAGATTTGCCCTTTTGAGGCTATTTTCTGTATCTTATGGCATGCTTCATTCTTTTTTGTTCTTTTTCCTTTGGTCTCTTCTGACTGTGTATTTTCAAATAACCTGTCTTTGAGCTCACTAATTATTTCTTCTGCTTGATTAATTCTTCTATTAAAGGACTCTAATTTTTTTTCAACATGCCAATTGCATTTTTCAGCTTTAGAATTTCTGCTTGATTATATTCAAAAATTTCAATCTGTTTATTAAATTTATCTGATAGAGTTATGAATTCCTTTTCAGTGTTATCATGCATTTTGTTGAGTTTCATGAAAACAGTTATTTTGAATTACCTATTGGAAATGTCACCTATCTCTGTTTCTTCAGGATTTGTCCCTGAAGCCTTATTTAGTTCATTTTTTGAGGCCGTGTTTTCCTGGATGGTGTTGATGCTAGTACATGTTCTTTGTTTTCTGGTCATTGAAGAGTTGGGTATTTATTGTAGTCATCCTTCTTCGGAAGGCTTTCTGAGTATTTCAAAGGACTTGGGTGATCTAAGCTCCATCTGCCTTAGGGGGCACTCTAATACTATGGTTCTTACAGACTCATAGAGGTACCATACCACCTTGGAAGGTCTTGGACAATATCTGGGAGAATTATCTGGATTATCAGGCAGATATTATTGTTCTCTTTCCTTACACTCTCCCAAACATACAGAATCTCTCTCTCTCTCTCTCTCTCTCTCTCTCTCTCTCTGTCTTTCTTTCTCTCAGTGTTCTGAGTTAGCTAAAACTGAGGATGCAGTGACATAAGCACCCCTGTGGCCACCATCACCATAACTGTGCTGGGTCAGACCTGAAGCCAACACAGCACTAGGTCTTGCCCAAGGCCCACTGTAACCACTCTCTGGCAACTGCCTATGTTAGCTCAAGGCCCTGGGACTCAACTATCAGTAGATGGCAAAGCCAGCCAGGCTTGTGTCCTTTCCTTCAGGATAGTGAGGTCCACCAGGCCCTGGGTGAGTCAAGAATTACAGTCCAGTAGTCAGGGACTAGATTAAAAACTTTAGTAGTCTACCTGGTATTATATTGCAGTTGAGCTGGTACTCCAACTACAAGATGTAGTCCTTCTCATTCTTGGCTTTTTTTTTTCAATCCAATGGCAGAGGAGCCTCACCCCAGAGGCACCACCATCCTAGGTCAGGAAGAACACTTCCAGACTACTGTCAATATTCCCTTAAGGCCCAAGGTCTCTTAAGTCAGTTTGTCCTGAATGCTGCCTGGCCTGGGATTCACCCTTCAGGGAAGTGGGCTCCCGTTTGGCTTAGGGCAGGTCCAGAAATGCCATCCAAGAGTTTAGTCCTGGAATCAGGGATCCCAAGAGCCCACTTAGTGCTCTATTCTGCTGTGAGCATGCCGATACCTAAAGGTTAAAGACAAAGTCCCCTTTAATTTTTGCTCTGATTTCTGCTGAAGGAGTTTTGCCCTGTAGCCACACTGTTATGCCGTGTCTCACCTTAAGTCAGTAAGTCTTATAGGCTCACCAAGGCCCTTGATGTAGTACGTGGGTATCACTGCTGGTTATTCAGGGCTTAAGGGCTCTTTAAGTACAGATGACGAATGCTGCCAGGACTGGGTTCTTTTCTTCAAGGCAGCAGATTTCCTTTTGGTCCAGGGTATGTCTAGAAATGACACCTTGGAGCTAGGGCTTGGAATAGGGGCCTCACAATTCTAGCTGGTGCCCTATTCTTCTGTGGCTGAACTGGTATCCAAAATGCAAGACCTTTGCTTCCCTCCTGCAGAAGGGAGGAGTTGCTTTTGGAGCTCTGAGCTGTGCAGCCTGAGGTTAGAGGATAGGTGAATGCTAGAACTCCCTCGGCTAACCCAGTTTGTATCTCAGTATGTTACATGACTCCCCAGTCGCCCTTCTCTGGGCCTAGTTCAGTAGTAGGTCTCACCTAAGAATTGCAGTTCTTGTGGCCTAGAATGCCTTTCAGGTTTACTTGGAGTCACAGAGAGCTGTACTCCTTGGTGGCTTACTATTCCATCATCTTGCTGCTTATTTTTTGAAGCTTTGAAGCCAGGCATTGTCTTCTCTCAAGCTATAAAACTAGGTGGCTTATTCTTCCAAAGAAAGATACTTTACCTACATTGAAAAGTTGTTTAGTGTAGCCCCCCTCATTGATTTTCTTAGCTAGATCTTGTGGATTACTGGTTGCATCAGCACTTGATGTTACATCCTGAGCATTTGTGTTATGACGATCATCAGCACTTGCTATTACATCTTGAACATTTATGTTATAAAGACAACTTATTTCCTTCAAACACAGGAACTAATTTCTGTTAGCTTCAAATTTTCTTTTGTAGCTTTCTTATCTCTCTTGGCTTCCCTAGAATTCGAGAGAGTTAAGACTGGCTCTCAAGCAGGCTTTGTCTGAAGGGAATATTTGATTGTCTTCCCAGATCAATCAAACTTTCTTCATATCAGCAATAAAGCTGTTTTGCTCATTATTTGTGTATTCACTGGAGTTGCACTTTTTAATTTCCTTTAGGAACTTTTTCTTTGCACTTCTAACTTGTCTAACTGGTGCAAGACTTCTAATTTGTACCTTTCCTGATTTTTGACGTGTCTTCCTCAAACGACTTAATCATTCTTAGCTTTTGATTTAAAATGTGAAATATGGAGCTTTTCCTTCTATTTGGATACTGAGAGACCCTAAATTGGCTAAATTTCAATATTGTTTTATCTTAATGAACAGAGAGACCCTAAGAGAAAGTAATAAGACCAGAGAAAGGGTAATCAGTAGAGCAGTCAGAACACACACATCAGCTATCAATTAAGTTAGCTGTTTTTTTTGTAAATTTGGTTTGAGTTTTCTCCAAAATGATTATCGTAGTAATATCAAAGATCACTGATCACAGATCACCAAGATAGATAGAATAATAACAAATATTAGGTTTGAAATATTGTGATAATTACCAAAATGTGACAAAGATACACAACATGAGCATATGCTGTTGAAAAAATGTTGCTAATAGACTTGCTGGATGGAGGGGTGCCACAAATCTTCAATTTATGAAAAAAGTATCTGCAAAATGCAATAAAAGGAAGTGCAATATAACAAGGTTTGTCCATAAATTAATTCCATTCAGATCATAATCTAATTTACTCAAGATTGCAAATATTAATATCTAGTAACACTAGGGACTCTTCTATGATTATTTATTTAGGTTGGAATTCTATACAATTAACATATTTGGAGACGACTCCTGGTAGGAGACATCAGTGACTATCATGCAGTATCAATTCATATTGTTTGGTTCTCCTTTGCTTTTAATACAAAATAATAATTGCCCTTAGCTTATATTTTGAACACGATAATTAAGTTGGAAAAGCGATCTATTTGCATACAGTTAATCTTATAGAAATAATAATGACTCAGCAAAACATTGTGGATATAAAATTATAGACAAGTAAAATGGAATAAGGAAAAGAATTCTGTTTTTCTATTTGAAATAAATATAAAATATAAATTTAGATTTTTCTGCCAGGACATCATTCACTACTTTGCCTCATTTTAAAACCAAATTATACAAATTAATAGTACTGTACATAGTCCCAAATTAAACACATACATTTATGAGAAAAAATGACTGCTCTTAATGTTATACTTCAAGATAGTTTTTCAAGCTGTCAACTACTGTACATTTCAGACTAATTTAGATTTATATATAATCCTTAATGAATGCACTAAGACTGAAAGAAGCAGTCAGTAATTACTTTCTCTAATTATCTATTTTAATTATATTCTAGCTGTGTGCAAAAAGAAAGCAATCTAAGTGATCTGTGTTTAAGAAAACTGAAATCAAAGGCTTCCTCTATATGGGTGCTTTCTTTGCATATGCCTAGGTAGTTAATGCTTCAAACTCATTAATCCCCTCTCTCAGCAAAATGAAATTTAACATGTTGATAAGCAAATCTAATTTTCAAAATAGGTCTATTATAATAGAAATATGAAAGGGTACAATTCTGCAATTTCCTAAATATTGAACATTATTTTAAAAGAATGGCTTAAGTATAAGCCTTGTTTTGCAAGGTATGAACCTTCCATCTTCAATATGTGTTTTTTTAATCAGTTTTCTAAGGAAATCCATAACTGAATCTAATTGATTATATGCTAGTTATCCTTTATAATTATCTTTGAATTTATTCTAAATCATAAAATACCTTAAATGTATAAATCACTTTCTCATAAATTGTTAGGAAAACACAAGAATTTTGGATATATATTTACAATATTAAAATTACATATTTTGCTAACATATACTGGTGTATATTTTGTATAGCAAGAGTTATATGAAGTTTTAACAATTACAGGTAGTGGGATCTTTTACAATATAGTGTCCCTGTCCCTGGAAATATTGTAGCAGAGCCTAGTTAACCTCTTTAAAAACGGTACATGTACAGTTATTGACATAGATGACTTCAGAGATCACTTTCATAAATATATATGTCAGTAACAACGTTAATAACAAAAACAACAACAAAACTAACATTGTTGAGCACTTACTTCCTAGCATTGTACCGAGTACTTTACAAATAGTGGCTCATCTAGTATCCATGGTTACACAAATAAAGTCTTCACTGGACTGATTCTTCAAGTAATGAAATTGAAAATGAGGGAAAATCGATAATTTGTTGAAAATCTCACAGATAGTAGAGGTGGGATTCAAATTGAGATAAATGTTTCTCCAAGCCCATGCCCTTTCTCTAACACTATTATTTTCATTAGTTCAGATTTCTAGCAACTTCATTTAGTTACAGACGTATGTGTGTGTATGTACATTTATACACATATGTATACATATATACATAAGCAATCAATTTACACAAATACATAATATGCAACATTATGCATTTTAATTTGGGGGATTCTGGCTTTTTATAGGAAGATAAAGTAAACTTTTCCACTTTTAAATATTTAAAAATATTTTCTTAAAATTGTATTTCAGAAAACTCTCCTTATGTATTCTTTTATATATATTAACTAAGGTCTGTTAAATAAGGCTATTTTAAATCACCAGCAACACATACAATTAAAAACAGCACAAATTACATAGTTTGATTATTTAAGCAATGGTATACCACATTACTGTTCACATATTTGTACATATCTATATAATTTCACTATAGGTATAATTTCTAGAGGCAGAATCATTGTACCAAAGACGAATGCATTTTTCAAATATTGATATATATTGCCAATTCAAATACCCTTAATTTATTCAAAAGTACATGAAAATTGATCATCTTTTTGCTATCTTTACCAATCATTTGGATAGAAATGGCTTCTATCGTATTAACCTGTAAACCTAGTGATGGAAGTCATAGCTTAGTATGACTGAGCTAATGTCAATCTGTTATTTTATGCTCCTGGATAATTTTACAGAGAAGAAACTCTACCAATATTGGATCATTTGCCTATGGACTGCTACGTGAGAGATAAATAACATCTATGTCATAAAAGCAGTTGACCATTCCCTCTTACTGAATATTGACTTAAAGAAGACCTTACAGGTTTAGCTTCATATTGGAACTTTGGAATATTTCATAGACTCGCCGCCTTTCTTTGTTTCACTCTGGCATTAGCATTTGCTCTGCACACCCTATGAATGATAAGTTTCTATATTCTGGCAGCAGCCTGATCAATCTCAAACATATATGTATATATATTTGAGATGGATTCTCACTCTCTCACCAGGCTGGAGTGTGGCAGTGAGATCTCAGCTCACTGCAACCACTGCTTCCCTGGTTCAAGGGATTGTCCTGCCTCAGCCTTGTGAATAGCTGGGACTACAGCAGTACACTACCATGTATGGTTAATTTTTTTATTAGTTTTAGTAGAGATGGGATTTCACCATATTGGCCAGGCTGGTGTTGAACTCCTGACCTTGTGATTCACCTGCCTGGGTCTCCCAAAGTGCTGGGATTACAGCTGTGAGCCACCATGCCTGGTCTATATGTTGTTTTTGTTGTAATTTTTAAGACCCATAGGATGTTCTTTTAATGATTTTGAGCATAATAGTGACTTCAAAAGAATATTTGCTGTAGTTTATCTAACAGCCAATTATATTATGTTAAAAAGTCCTTAAACAAATATGCTCTGCTATACTGGCCCTTACACATTTTCTCTTTGTCCATTTGTTTTTAAATTATGTATTTTTAGTTAATACTATATAGTTTTTGCAGACTAACATTTCACTTTAGGGGACTTCAAACAATAAAACATTCTGTAGCTGATGAACACAAAAAGAGTTTCAGGTATTGTCACTTGCAATGCTTCCTTTTTCTATTTTTATTTTTTTTGAGACATGGTCTCACTCTGTGGCCCAGGCTGAAGCTCAGGAGTGCAAACATATAACTGTAGACTCAAACTCCTGGGCTCAAGCTACTCTCCCACCTCAGCCTCCTGATTTCTTTTTTAATTCTAACACACACACGTACATACACACAGAGACACAGAGACATACCTATATATATATATATATATATACACACACACACACACACACACACACACAGCACTTAACTTTTATTACAAATACCAATGTTTATCTTAAGACAGTACATATACTATAAACTACTGACTAAACTTGTAACAAAAATTTTTTTCAACCTTCAGGCAGTTATTAAATACCCAGATCTAACATTATACTTGTTGGTGAGATTGAATGCTTTGTCTCTCAGATAAGACACAACATATTGTTCTCTCACAGTTTTCTCTAATTCAAAGTGAAATATCCAAACAACAAGCAGAAATAATAACAAATAGTGAAGAGCAATATATGAAAAAATAATTCCCATGAGACTGTACTTTATGATAAACTTTACATCCTTCAAGATTAACCCCAACTCTGTATTAGCAAATAAAATAAGATAAACATTTTTATACCAAAAAGAGAAGTTTTTCACATATGAATAACATGTGGAATATATAAAATGGTTGAAGATATTCAGAACCTTCCACAAAAGGTGAGTAAGAAAAATCTCAACAATAATCAAATACTCATTTTTCAATGGCCTACTAATCACAGAAGAATTAAACAATTATATAAAAGTTATGTCTACTTACATATTAGGAATACATTTCAATTCACTCTAAGATTCAACACACTTTATTTTTTATTTGTTTTTTTTTTTTAATACTTTAAGTTCTGCTGTACATGGGTAGATCCTGCAAGATTGTTACATAGGTATACACATGCCATGGTGGTTTACTGCATCCATCCACTGGTCATCTGCATTAGGTATATCTCCTAATGTTATCCCTCCCCAAACTACCCACCCCTTGCTTTCCCTCCCCTAGCTCTCCCACCCCACAACAGACCCTGTCGTGTGATGTTCCCCTTCCTGTGTCCATGTGTTCTCATTTTTCAACAATGACTTATGAGTGAAAACATGTGGTGTTTGGTTTCTGCTCTTGTGTCAGTTTGCTGAGAATGATGGTTCCGAGTTTCATCCATATCCCTACAAAGGACATGAACTCATCCTTTTTTATAGCTGCATGGTATTCCATGGTGTATATGTGCCACATTTTCTTTATCCAGTCTAACGTTGATGAGCATTTGGGTTCTTGCAAAGTCTTTGCTATCCTAAACAGTTCCACAGTGAACATACATGTGCATGTGTCTTTAAAAGAGAACAATTTATAATCATTTGGGTACATACCCAGTAATGGGATTGCTGGGTCAAATGGTATTTCTATTTCTAGATCCTTGAGGAATTGCCACACTGTCTTACACAATGGTTGAACTAATTTACACTCCCACCAACAGTGTAAAACTGTTTCTATTTCTCCACATTCTCTCCAACATCTTCAACACACTTTAAAATGGATAGAAAAGTAATTTAACTGACGTAACCACTACCCATTAAACTCTTACTATTGATTGAAAAGTATTTACACAATTCTCACCTCAATATTTCCTTGTAAAAGCAGTGAAAATTTTAGTGCACAGACCTTCTTTAATAAAGTACCACTGATAACCCAATACATGTGTGACTCGTATACTATTTCATTCATGTTTTAAATTTTCTCAATCATTATGCAATAATTAACTTGTTTCAGGCTTTCCATATTACTTATATTTGTAGAATTTCATTCTAGTAGTTTTCATCTGACTTTTAAGATAATTGTTGAAATGGAGAGCTTTTCAGTACTTTCCATACTACTCAGGTTTCAGTTAGATGTGCATTTTTATATTTTCAAGGTCCATTTCCAGTATGCATTATCATGTGTCTCTGAATGGATGTGAAAGAAATGAAGACATTCTCACATCTCAAAAATTCATAAAGGTTTTCTCCAGAATGGTTTATTTTATGTCATCAGACAGAACTGGAACAACTAAAGACATTATCACATTTCTAACATTCTTAAGGCTTTTCTTCAGTATGAGTTCTTTTATATTTTCAAACCACATTTCTTATTCTTAGGATTTTTTTTTTCCAGCTTGATTCTATTTTAGTAGCACATTTTTGACCATTTTTGTTTTTATAATTTAACGTCCTATTAGTGGAGATAAAATATGTTCTTCTTAACTCACATTAAATAGCCCAAAATGTTATTCCATAAATGACAGGCTGTTGTTGTTTTTTTCCCCCCGGATAACCTCAGCCTATTCACCTGCTATTTAGATCCCTTAACTTCCCATAATGACTTTAAATTTACAGAGTTAACTCCTGCCATGATAGCCAAGAAACTTGACTATAAGGTTGAGAATAAAAATGGCCTTTAGAAATGCAAAGGTTCAATTGAATTAGTGATATCCCCGTACCAGATGGTTTATGCAATCAGAATAATCTGATTATTACATGGGAAAAAAATTAAAGAAAGTCAAATGATGTGACTCTCTTCCCTTGATTTTCTTTGCTGGATTCCTATTTTGGTTAAGAACTATTACTATCTAAATAGAAGAAAAAAATTGTATCCATTTTCGACTTCCATGTAGGAAGATAATACTCCAAATATCATTCTGAATTTTTGTCTGAAAGCTATTTAATCTGAGGAAAATGAATTTGAAGACTCTATGAAGATGAGATTTGGTAGAAATATAATTTCCAGAAAATGAAAATATATTTTATCTTATGACCCTTTTATATAATTGGCTAGTCTGTTGTTTTCCATTGTCAACTACAGATAAAGTAATTTATGTGTAACAGTAGAAACATAGCATTCATAATGTTGACTTAGAGAAAAATATAAGCAAAATGTAACCAATAGAGGTCTAGCATATTTCTGTCAGCTAATGTTTGTGTTTCACAAAACAATGCAAAATTATCTACTCATTAAAAGAATTATAAACGTTTTTGATGTTTTTCAAGCAATTAGCATTTTTTTCAAGGAAATTGTCTTTGTTTATTTTTTTAATATTAAGCACACAATAGCAATAATGCTTGTTAAAATTCTGTTTGGAATACAAGGGCAAATTTCAAGGTTTTGTACTGAAACAAACTAAAGAAATAAATGCCACATGTTCTGCAGTTTGCAGGCTTCATAACGAATTTCATGTGTCCTTCAGCTTTGATCTAAGCAATTGCAATTGATAAATGGAATAGGATCTTGTAGGCAAGGTAACAGACATTTCCCCAATTTCTAAACAATTTTGTTGCTTATAGGCTTTCTTTGGAAGAGACATTTCAATTTACACACTAGGTCCTTCTCAGGGAAGTTGGATGAAGGAAGAATATTTTAAAAGACCACATTTCAAGACTATTGGTAGATGTGTGAAGTGGATCTATCAGGCAAAGGAGAGGGGCCCTGCTATAGAGTGCAAAAGAAGAGCCATAATACCTGGTATTAAATTTCCCTCTGACTCTTAATCTTGTTCCGTCATTTCAAAAAAAGTCAGCATTAAAAAGGTTAGCTTTTTTGATTCTCTTTTTTCCTCTACAACATACTGTAATAGAATCTTAGCAGGTTGTGAAAATTAAAAGAGATCATGTTTGTGAAAAGTAAAATTAATCTAAAAGGCATGATAATTTTTGTTTGGACTAACTACAATGATAACAAATTAAAGTGAAAGAAATTATTTTAGAAGTTTTTAAATAAGAACCTGTGGAATCAAATCTACCTGGAAAATTTTAATAGAAGGGAACTTGGTATTAGTTTTAGAATAATATATATATATATATATATATATATATATATATATATACACACACACATACATATATACATAATATTAAAACTAGCAGTTAAATAAATGAGGTAGATCTTCACAAGCTAAAATTAAATTTTGTCAAAGATATATTACAGTCATAAACATAGCAGTTATAGAATATATAAATGGTATGGTCACATTCTTATAAAAGTGTATATAAATTTGCTAGAATGTTTTCATAGTCACAGTGATTGGTATAGTACTACTGATATTTAGTGAATAGTAGCAGGTAATGTTAAGCATCCCTCAAAAATGCACTATGAAATTGCAAAAGCAGAAAAATAATCAAATAATGCACAGATTTTAAAATATCTCACTATGTAGGCTAAAACAAAACAAAACACATGGCTAACCCTCATCTGAGATTAGTTTTTAAATTCGGTTTGCTTATACATAAGGAAGTACTTAGCATTATTTTAATGTACTTAAAAAAAGTCTACACTGTAGAGACAGTGAGAACCTCCAGAAAAAGCTCTGCCTGAGGGCGCTGACTTTTGAAGGAGTTAAAAATACACCATCCTGGCATATAAATTAAAGGTACATGAAAAATAGCAGGTGCAAGGAGATCATTCTGACCTTCATGCTGTTTCTTAAAAGCAGAGGAAATTCCCATGTAAAAGATACCTTCCCTATACTAGAGAAAAACATTCTAATCAAGGACAGGAAAGTTGAGACTTAGTCTTTGGTACACCAGCTCTTACCTTTTTAGCTACTTCTCTAACCAGTTAACTATGCTAACCCAAGACCTTTGGTCTTATCACATTTTCAAATTGACTATTTGCCCCATTCATTAAATAAGTAACTGACTTTGTTTCTTTGGGGTCTTCATTTCTTTATGAGTGCTCCAGTGCTACATAAAACTTGCATTAGGTATTTCCTCTATTAATCTATATCATAGGTCATTTTAATTATTTGACCCTGTTGGAACCCTGAGAGCATTAAGGTGGAGTTTTGTTTCCCCTACACTTTATTTATATCAGAAAATAGAAAACTTCATGCCAAAGGATAATGTCAAAAAAACGAAAGCGATCTGGTTAGAGAAAAAATAAGAGGAATTTGGTAGCTCCATAATAAGTTTAATAGAGAGAAACAAGGAATGAGAAAGTCAAGAATAGACCTTCTGGATTGAGAGATACTCTGGGAATTATGGAGCCTGAGCACTAGTTTGTAACATGCACTAGTTTGCACCCACTCAGGAGAAATCAGAGCAAGATGTGGGATTGACTCCAGCATATCCACAAGCCACAAACAGACTCATCAACAGAGGATAAAAGATCAACCAATACATGGGCTTAAATAAAACCTCTAATTGAATAAAAATCTACTGGGAACCATGGGTGATTCTAGACACTTAGGATTAAAACAAATAACCTAATTCCTGGTATTCTGGAATACTGTGTGCATCCTAAGGCCAAATTCACTTAGGAGTGATAAAATAGGGTGACTTCAAACTAGCGATGTTAAGCTAAAATTTAGAAAAAGTCGCATACAGACACACACACACACACACACACACACACACACACACACACACACACAGCATCATCTAATTGAATACAGTAAAATCTAAACGGCCTAGGTACTTTATGAAAAGCCTGTATAAAATAAAATAAACAGCTAGGTCAACTCAGGAGTGACAGAACCTACTGATTCATGGGAAGTTCAACTGAAAGATAAAAATAAGGGACAAATAATTTGAGCAGGAATATCAGAGGCTTCCAAATGCAAAGAAAATGGATTTTACAGGATTAGTTCAGTAAAATTTATGAAGAAACAAACAAAAAGTAACTAAGCAACAAACAACAACAGCAGCCTCCCTGGAAAGACTCTCAGGATGTAGAGTTGCTATGCGGTATCATCAAAAATGGCCAGCTTTCTAAAAACAAACAAACAAATAAACGAGTAAGTGTATACATACTCAGAAACCAAAGGCAGAAAATTGAATCCGTCTTCAAAGGGGTCCCGATAATGGAACTAAAAGACAAAATCCTTATATTAGTTAGGGTTCTCCAGAGAAACAGAGCCAGTAGGAAATAGGGTATAAACAGATAATAGATGGATATAGATATATAGATAGAAAAATGTATTATGTGGAGTTGGCTCATACAATTATGAAGGCTTAGAAGTCCCACAGTCTGCCATCTGCAAGCTTGAGACTCAGGGTAGCTAGAGGCATCTGAGTCTGCAATGAGAGAGGAGAAAGGAAGAAACTGGTCAGGCAGTCAGTTACGGTGGGTCCTTGGTTAGATTCTTTCAAACTAAAGAACAGCTTGAAAAATCAAGCTGCAGGCATAGATAAGGGAACTTGCGAATAGGGGCTTATCTAAGACATGCCCACAGGCTGCACATGTGACTTGCCCAGACATGCCCACAATGGAAAATTCCATCCCCTAACACATGCCCAGTAAGGGAAACAAATCAATATGGAGTAACTCAGGCTAAAGGCTCATATGCACAAGACAGTGGGGTGGAGCTGCCAGAAATTTTCTCCTTATGCAAATGAGACCGCTCCAGCCTTCATTGGTTGTTTACAAAAGCTTTGCATTCAACTGTAATAACAGCAACTCTTTTTTGGGACCCATCTCTGCAGCAGAGAGCTTTCCTTCACTTATTAAACTGCTGCTCTAACCTCACACTTGGAGTGTCTGTGTCCTTGATTTCCTCAGCTGTGAGACAAAGAACTCCAAGTGGCACCCAGACAATGAGGCCATTTGTTTCAACAGGACTGAGAACCAGAGAAGCTGATGATATAAATCCCAAAACAAAGGCAGAAGAAGACTGAGGTCTTAGTTTATGGAGGTAGGCAGGAAGGAAAAACAGGGCAAATTTCTCATTCCTCCTCCGTTTTACTTCATGCAGGCCTTCAAGAGGTTAAACAATACTCACCTGTATTTGGAGGAGATGCATCTAATTTACTGAATCCACTGATTCAAATGCTAGTTTCATCCAGAAAAACTCTTAAAGACACTCCTAGAAATGACAATTTTGGCACTTCCTGTCTCAATAAAGTTCATCATAAAATCAGCCATCACAGACTGAAAGCAGTTACCATAAATATGTTCAAAAAGTAAAGAAAATTATGCACAAAAAAGAAAAGAAGATAAAATGAAAATATCTTACTCAATACAGAGTATGAATAAAAGCATAGAAATTACTATAAACAATGAAATGAAAATTCTGCAGATGGAAAAAAGCAATAACCCAAATTAGACATTAAACAGAGGAATTTAAAAAGTTTTGAGTTGGATGAATAAAAGAATAAACAAACTTGAAGACAGATCAATAGAGATTATGTAATCTGAAGCACCAAAGAACAATCAAAGAAAAGTAGTGCCTGAAAGAATGTAATAAACACTTATCCAGGAAAATATGTGTAATTAGACTAGAAGGAGAAGGGAGAGAGAGAAAAAGAAACAACAGGAAATAATGACTGAAAGTCTTTCAGATTTAACAAAAATGTAATCTGCTCACTCAGGAACTATGATAAACTCCAAATAGGATAACCACAAAGAGGTTTACTCTCAGACACGTCATAATCAAATGTTAAACGTTAAAAACAAAGAGAAAATCTTTAAAGCAAAATTGAGAAATGACTCATTATGCATGTTTGCATCCCAATAAGACTGTTGGCTGACTTCTTATCTAAACAATGAATTCTAGAATGGTACAACATATTCCAAGAGACGATAGTAGGACTTAACAAGAGAATTGTAAATCAAGATTCTTATATTCATGTTTTACTAGTTATAACTAAATTCCAAAAATTATGAAAAGTGAAGAGAATTTTAGCTTCACAATCACTGCTTACAGACATACCTTACAAGGCATTCTAAAGGAAGTTCTTCAAAATAAAAAACAATGAGTGCTGGTTAAGATAATTATGTTGGTAGCTACAAAAGACTGTATAATTGCATTTTGTTTCCTCCTTTCTTCTCTTTACTGATTTAAAAAGCAATTGTCTCAAAGTATAAGTATGTACTTGCACTGCTGGACCTATAACATTTAGAAATGTAATACATTTGGCAGTAGCAGCAGACAACAGATGAGTGGAAAAAAGCTGTATTGGCATAAACAAATGACACTAATTAGTAGCTCAAATCCTCAAGAAATGAAGAGAGCAAGAAATAGCAAATAAAAGGGTTACTATAACAAAATTTGTAAAAATAGCTTTGTTTTTCTTCTTTCATTAGCCTCTGTAAAACACATAAGGTAATACAAAGCTAATATTTATAACCATGTGTTTTTAGGTCTATATTAAATATAAACAGTATATATGCCAGTAACTGCATAAAAAAGTGGAGAAGGGAATGAACAATATGGGTGGAATATTTTAACATTTCCTTGTAACTAAATCAGTGTAAAGCCAGAATATAATCAGTTAAAATTCGTACTATAATTTCTAATATATCTACTAAGAAAATAAAAAATAAAATATAAATTGAATTAAAAAGCTAGGCTGGAACACATTTATTTAATGCAAAAGGAAGCAAGAAAGAACAAATAGAATAAATTTAAAAATACAAGATATATATAAAAAAAGAGCTGAATGTACAATATAAATCAAATCCTATCAATAAGAGCATATGAATAGATTAAATAATCCAATCAAAAGTGAAGACTGTCAGGCTGAAAAAAATAACAAGATTCAACTATAGGCTTTCTAAAGAAAATGTATTCAAAATTCAAATACAGAAATAGGTTGAAAGTAAAAGTATTTAAAAAAAATACCATGCAAACATCATAAGGCTGTCAGACAACATAGCAGTCTTTAAAGAAAAAAGTATTCCCAGAGGGACATTTCCTAATTATAAAAGGGTCAATCCATCAGAAAGATATAGCAATCATTAACATATATGTACTTAACAACAAATCTACAAAAGACATAAAATAGAAACTGAAAGAACTGATGTAAAAACTAGACAGTTTAGCAATGATACAGTGTCACTTAATGATGGGAATATATCCCAATAAATGTGTCATTAGGTAATTTTGTCCTTATGTGAATATTATAGGGTATACATATAAAAACCTCCTATTTACCTTGGCTTTATGGTATGTGCTATTGTTCCTAGGTTATAAACCTGTATATTGTGTTACTTGTATGAAATACTATGGACAACTGTAACACAATGGTAAGTATTTGTGTATCTAAACCTATGTAAACATAAAAAAGGTAAAAGAATACTTTTTATTATGGTTTTAATTTGCACTTTACTGATAGCTAATGATGTGAAATTTATATAAAAACATTTTTTTTTGTCCAATGTCTGTTAAGAACTTTAATAATTTTTTTTTGTCTCAAAATTAATTGTTCATTATATTCTGGATACTTGATTCAATTCAGTTGTTACAAATATATATTGTGAATATTTTCTCTTCTTTTAGGGCATGACTTCCTTTTAAAATCTCTCTCTCTCTTTCACTCTCTCTCACTCTCCATCTCCAGTGTTGTTTTTCAAAGTTACTTTTGATTCAAATTAAGTCCAATTGATCATTTTTAAAAAATGTTTGTGTCCTCTGTAAAATTGTAATATTGGGTCATCTACAAAACTTCAAAAATGTTTTTTTCAAAGAATTTTTAGAGTTCTAGATTACAAAGTTAAATATTATCTTCAACACTAATACACAATTTTATTAGTCATTAGCATTAATCAACATTTTAATAATTTTATATTAAAATAATTATTATTTCTATGCAAACACCATAATGTTTTAGAATACTATAATATTACATTCTAGTATTATAACAATTATAGCTAATTATTAACTGGAGTATGTAATTATTAATTATAATACTATAATATAATATAAAATTATATATTATATTATAACTATAATTATAATATAATTAATGATATATTTATTAGTTATAATTAGTGTGATATGAGGTAAAATTAGTTTTATTTTTTATTATTGATATTCACTTTCTTTAAGACAATTTATTGATAATACACTCTTTCCTATGTCAAATGCTTTCACAGCTCTATAAAAATAATTTGGATATATATATATATACTGGTTCTCTACTTCTTCTATTGACATATTTACCTCTCCTATCACCAATACACCACTTTCTTAATTATTGTAACATTATAATAAGTTGTGAAATCAGACATTGATTTTCTTTGAATTTATTTATTTATTTTTTATTATTTTTGTATTTTTCTTTTTTTATTGCATTTTAGGTTTTGGGGTACATGTGAAGAACATGCAAGATTGTTGCATAGGTACACACATAGCAGTGTGATTTGTTGCCTTCCTCCCAGTCACCTATATCTGGCATGTCTCCCCATGCTATCTCTCCCCAACTCCCCATCATTCTCAGCAAATTTTTTTATTTTTACAATATTTTGAAGATGGGACCGCCCCGGCCCAGAAACCCGAAGACAGGCATACAGTGCCTCCTCCCCTTCAGAGTGGGTGTTCCAGATGCCCCTGCCCAGGAAGGCCCCTCTCAACATTCCTTGAACCCCAGTCTTTGAAGACTTTCCTCAGAATGACGATGAGAAGGAGCGGCTACAGCGAAGGCGTTCGAGGGTCTTTGATCTGCAGTTCAGCACTGACTCGCCTTGCTTGTTGGACTTCCTGTCCAGCAGGAGTATTGATGTTTCAGCTACTATCCCTAAATTTACAAACATGCAGATTACAGAACATTACTCCACCTGTATCAAACTATCCACAGAAAATAAAATCACTACCAAGAATGTTTTTGATTTGCACTTGAATGATTTTATGTCAGAGATTCTTAAACAGAAAGACACCTAACCAACCAACTTTAAAGTGGCTACGGGTACTCTGGATGCCAGCACCAAGATATATGCCCTGTGTGTGGATGCTGTCCATGCTGATGTATACAGAGTCCTTGGGGGCTGGGCAAAGATGCACCATCTTTGGAAGAAGTGGAAGGCCATGATGCAGATGGAAGTGCTACTGAAATGGGAACAACAGAAAAGGCTCCAAAGCCAAAGAAGAAGCACTTACACAGAACCATCCAGCAAAACATAAACAACCTCAATGTGTCCGAAGCAGATCGGAAGTGTGAGATTGATCCCATGTTTCAGAAGACAGCAGCCTGGTTTGATGAGTGCAGCACGGCAGGGGTGTTTCTGTCCACTCTACGCTGCCAGGACCATAGAAGCGAGCTGCTCTTTCCCTCTGATGTCCAGACTCTCTCCACTGGAGAACCTCTGAGTTGCCAGAGTTAGGTCGTGTAGAGATGACAGATTTAAAAGCACCCTTGCAGCAGTGTACAGAAGATCGCCAGATCTGCCCTTCCCTGGCCGGGTTCCAGTTTATTAAATGGGACAGTGTTGGCCCACATAAGGAGTCTGTGTTGGCCCTGGTAGACAAGGTTTAGAAGAATGACCAGGTATTTGATATCAACGCCGAGGTTGAGGAGAGTGACTGTGAAGACTTCCCTGATGGGTCCCTGGAGGATGACTTTGATGCCAATGATGAACCCGACCACACTGCAGTTGGGGATCATGAAGAGTTCAGGAGCTGGAAGGAACCCTGCCAGGTTCAGCGCTGCCAAGAAGAAATTATTTCCCTTGGGGATGGAGACATCAGGACCATGTTCCCCCTTCTGTCTATGAAACCTGGAGAATATTCTTATTTCAGTCCTCGGACCATGTCGATGTGAGCTGGCCCGGATCACTGGCACTTTAGGCCTCGATGCAAACAAGATGCTCCCTCCCAATCAGAAAACAAAAAGAAGAGTGCAAAGAAAGGTTTTGAAATTGACTTTGAAGATGATATTGACTTTGATGTATATTTTAGAAAAACAAAGGCTGCTACTATTCTGACCAAGTCCACTTTGGAGAATCAGAATTGGAGAGCTACCACCCTTCCTACAGATTTCAAATACGATGTTGACACTCTGGTCCAGCTTCACCTCAAACCGGGCACCAGGTTACTCAAGATGGCCCAGGGCCACAAGGCAGAGACTGAGCATTATGAAGAAATTGAAGACTATGATTACAACAACCGTAACAACACCTCCAACTTTTTTTTTTTTTTTAAATTTAGTGTATTTCTTTTTTTTTTTTTTTTAATTTTTATTGCATTATAGGTTTGGGGGTACATGTGAAGAACGTGCAAGATCGTTGCATAGGTACACACATGGCAGTGTGTTTTGCTGCCTTCCTCCCCTTCACCCACACTTGGTAGTCATCCCCAGGTCATCCCCCCCAGCGCCCCCCGCTGTCCCTCCCCCATTCCCCGCAACAGTCCCCAGTGTATAGTAGACTGCCTCTCTGTGTCCATGTGTTCTCATTTTTCTCACCCACCTATGAGTGAGTATATGCAGTATTTCTTTTTCTGTTCTTGTGTCAGTTTGCTGAGAATGATGTTCTCCAGATTCATCCATGTCCCTACAAAGGACACAAACTCATCATTTTTGATTGCTGCATAATATTCCATGGTGTATATGTGCCACATTTTCCCAGTCCAGTCTATCATCGTTGGGCATCTGGGTTGGTTCCAGGTCCTTGCTATTGTAAACAGTGCTGCAATGAACATTCGTGTGCATGTGTCCTTATAGTAGAACGATTTATAGTCCTTTGGATAGATACCCAGTAATGGGATTGCTGGGTCAAATGGAATTTCTATTTCTAGGTCCCTGAGGAATCGCCACACTGTCTTCCACAATGGTTGAACTAATTTACACTCCCACCAACAGTGTAAGAGTGTTCCTATTTCTCCACATCCTCTCCAGCATCTGCTGTCTCCAGATTTTTTAATGATCGCAATTCTAACTGGTGTGAGATGGTATCTCAATGTGGTTTTGATTTGCATCTCTCTAATGACCAATGATGATGAGCACTTTTTCATATGTTTGTTGGCCTCATGTATGTCTTCTTTTGTAAAGTTTCTGTTCATATCCTTTGCCCATTTTTGAATGGGCTTGTTTGTTTTTTTCCTGTAAATCTGTTTGAGTTCTTTGTAAATTCTGGATATCAGCCCTTTGTCAGATGTGTAAACTGCAAAGATTTTTTCCCGTTCTGATGGTTGCCGATTCACTCTAGTGACTGTCTCTTTTGCTGTGCAGAAGCTGTGGAGTTTGATTAGGTCCCATTTGTCTATTTTGGCTTTTGTTGCCAATGCTTTTGGTGTTTTGGTCATGAAGTCCTTTCCTACTCCTATGTCCTGAATGGTTTTGCCCAGATTTTCTTCTAGAGTTTTTATGGTGTCAGGTCTTACGTTTAAGTCTTTAATCCATCTGGAGTTAATTTTAGTGTAAGGTGTCAGGAAGGGGTCCAGTTTCTGCTTTCGGCACATGGCTAGCCAGTTTTCCCAACACCATTTATTAAATAGGGAATCCTTTCCCCATTGCCTGTTTTTGTCTGGTTTATCAAAGATAATATGGTTGTAGATATTTTGTGTTGCCTCCGATGCTTCTGTTCTGTTCCATTGGTCTATATCTCTGTTTTGGTACCAGTACCATGCTGTTTTGATTACTGTAGCCTTGTAGTATAGTTTGAAGTCTGGTAGCGTGATGCCTCCCGCTGTGTTCTTTTTGCTTAGAATTGACTTGGCTATGCGGGCTCTTTTTTGGTTCCATATGAAATTCATGGTGGTTTTTTCCAGTTCTATGAAGAAATTCAATGGTAGTTTGATGGGGATAGCATTGATTGTGTAAATTACTTTGGGCAGTATAGCCATTTTCACGATATTGATTCTTCCTAACCACGAGCATGGAATGTTTCTCCATCTGTTTGTGTCCTCTCTTATTTCGTTGAGCAGTTGTTTGTAGTTTTCCTTAAAGAGGTCCCTTACATTCCTAGTGAGTTGTATTCCTAGGTATTTTATTTTCTTTGTAGCAATTGTGAATGGCAGTTCGTTCTTGATTTGGTTCTCTTTAAGTCTGTTATTGGTGTATAGGAATGCTTGTGATTTTTGAACATTGATTTTATAACCTGAGACTTTGCTGAAGTTGCTTATCAGTTTCAGGAGCTTTTGGGCTGAGGTGATGGGGTCTTCTAGGTATACTGTCATGTCGTCTGCAAATAGAGACAATTTGGCTTCCACCTTTCCTATTTGAATACCCTTTATTTCTTTTTCTTGCCTGATTGCTCTGGCTAGAACTTCCAGTACTATGTTGAATAGAAGTGGTGAGAGAGGGCATCCTTGTCTAGTGCCAGATTTCAAAGGGAATGCTTCCAGTTTTTGCCCATTCAGTATGATGTTGGCTGTTGGTTTGTCGTAAATAGCTTTTATTACTTTGAGATATGTTCCATCAATACCAAGTTTATTGAGGGTTTTTAGCATAAAGGGCTGTTGAATTTTGTCAAATGCCTTCTCTGAGTCAATTGAGATAATCATGTGGTTTTTGTTTTTGCTTCTGTTTATGTGGTGAATTACATTTATAGACTTGCGTATGTTGAACCAGCCTTGCATCCCCGGGATGAATCCTACTTGATCATGATGGATAAGTTTTTTAATGTGCTGTTGCAATCGGTTTGCCAGTATTTTATTGAAGATTTTTGCATCTATGTTCATCATGGATATTGGCCTGAAGTTTTCTTTTCTTGTTGAGTCTCTGCCAGGTTTTGGTATCAGGATGATGTTGGTCTCATAAAATGATTTGGGAAAGGTTCCCTCTTTTTGGATTATTTGGAATAGTTTCAGAAGGAATGGTACCAGATCCTCTTTGTGTGTCTGGTAAAATTCAGCTGTGAACCCATCTGGACCTGGGCTTTTTTTTGTGTGGTAGGCTCTTAATTGCTGCCTCAACTTCAGACCTTGTTATTGGTCTATTCGTAGTTTCGGCTTCCTCCTGGTTTAGGCTTGGGAGGACACAGGCGTCCAGGAATTTATCCATTTCTTCCTGCTTTACTAGTTTATGTGCATAGAGTTGTTTGTAGTATTCTCTGATGATGGTTTCAATTTCTGTGAAATCTGTGGTGATTTGCCCTTTATCGTTTTTTATTGCATCTATTTGGTTGTTCTCTCTTTTCTTTTTTATCAGTCTGGCTAGTGGTCTATCTATTTTGTTGATCTTTTCGAAAAACCAGCTCTTAAATTTATTGATTTTTTGAAGGGTTTTTCTTGTCTCTATCTCCTTCAATTCTGCTCTGATCTTAGTTATTTCTTGTCTTCGGCTAGGTTTTGAGCTTTTTTGATCTTGCTACTCTAGCTCTTTCAGTTTTGATGATAGGGTGTTAATTTTGGATCTCTCCACTCTTCTCATGTGGGCACTTATTGCTATATATTTTCCTCTACAGACTGATTTAAATGTGTCCCAGAGATTCTGGTACGTTGTGTCTTCCTTCTCATTGGTTTCAAAGAACTTCTTTATTTCTGCCTTCATTTCATTGTTTATCCAATCAACATTCAAGAGCCAGTTGTTCAGTTTCCATGAAGCTGTGCGGTTCTGAGTTATTTTCTGAATTCTGAGTTCCAACTTGATTGCACTATGGTCTGAGAGACTGTTTGTTATGATTTCAGTTGTTTTGCATTTGCTGAGGAGTGCTTTACTTCCAATTATGTGGTCAATTTTGGAGTAGGTGTGATGTGGTGCTGAGAAGAATGTATATTCTGTGGATTTGGGGTGGAGAGTTCTGTAAATGTCTATCAGGTTTGCTTGTTCCAGGTCTGAGTTCAAGTCCTGGATATCCGTGTTAATTTTCTGTCTGGTTGATCTGTCTGCTATTGACAGTGGAGTGTTAAAGTCTCCCACTATTATTGTGTGGGAGTCTAAGTCTCTTTGTAAATCATTAAGAAATTGCCTTATATATCTGGGTGCTCCTACATTGGGTCCATATATATTTAGAATCATTATCTCTTCTTGTTGTATTGATCCTTTTACCATTATGTAATGACCTTCTTTGTCCCTTTTGATCTTTGTTGCTTTAAAGTCTATTTTATCAGAGATGAGAATTGCAACTCCTGCTTTTTTTTTTTGCTCTCCATTTGCTTGGTAAATCTTCCTCCATCCTTTTATTTTGAGCCTTTGTGTATCTTTGCATGTGAGGTGGGTTTCCTGGATACAGCACACTGATGGGTTTTGTTTTTTTATCCAATTTGCCAGTCTGTGTCTTTTGATTGGTGCATTTAGCCCATTTACATTCAGGGTTAATATTGTTATGTGTGAATTTGATACTGCCATTTTGATGCTAGCTGGCTGTTTTGCCCATTGGTTCATGTACATTCTTCATTTTGTTGATGGTCTTTAGCATTTGGTATGCTTTTAGGTTGGCTGGAACTGGTTGTTTCTTTCTATGTGTAGTGCCTCTTTCAGGAGCTCTTGTAAAGCAGGCCTAGTGGTGACAAAATCTCTGAGTACTTGCTTGTTCGTGAATGATTTTATTTTTCCTTCACTTATGAAGCTCAGTTTGGCTGGATATGAAATTCTGGGTTGAAAGTTCTTTTCTTTAAGGATGTTGAATATTGGCCCCCACTCTCTTCTGTCTTATAGCATCTCTGCCGAGAGATCTGCTGTGAGTCTCATGGGGTTCCCTTTGTGGGTGACCCAACCTTTCTCTCTGGCTGCCCTTAGTATTTTCTCCTTCATTTCAACCCTGGTGAATCTGACGATTATGTGCCTTGGGGTTGCTCTTCTTGCAGAGTATCTTTGTGGTGTTCTCTGTATTTCCTGGAGTTGAGTATTGACCTGTCTTGCTAGGTTGGGGAAATTTTCCTGGATAATATCCTGAAGAGTGTTTTCCAGCTTGGATTCATTCTCTTCGTCACATTCTGGTACACCTATCAAACGTAGGTTGGGTCTCTTCACATAGTCCCACATTTCTTGGAGATTTTGTTCATTCCTTTTTGTGCTTTTTTCTTTAATCTTGGTTTCTCGTTTTATTTCATTGAGTTGATCTTCAACTTCTGATATTCTTTCTTCTGCTTGGTCAATTCGGCTGTTGAAACTTGTGCATGCTTCACGAAGTTCTCGTGTTGTGTTTTTCAGCTCCTTCAATTCATTCATATTCCTCTCTAAGTTGTCCATTCTTGTTATCAATTCCTCGAATCTTTTTTCAAATCTTTTTTTAAGGTTCTTAGTTTCTTTGCACTGGTTTAGTACGTGTTCCTTTAGCTCACTGAAGTTTCTCATTATCCACTTTCTGAAGTCTGATTCCGTCATTTCGTCACAATCATTCTCCGTCCAGCTTTGTTCCCTTGCTGGTGAGGAGTTTTGGTACTTTTTTGGAGGTGAGGTGTTTTGGTTTCGGGTGTTTTCCTCCTTTTTGCGCTGGTTTCTTCCCATCTTTATGGATTTATCCGCCTGTCGTCTTAGTAGTTGCTGGTTTTTCAATTGGGTCTCTGTGTGGACACTGAGATTGTTGATGATGAAGTATTTCTGTTAATTAGTTTTCCCTCTAATGGTCTATCCCCTCTGCTGTATGAGTGCTGAGGTCCACTCCAGGCCCTGTTTGTCTGGGGTATACCTGCAGCAGCTACGGAACAGTGAGGGATGATACCAGTTTCTTCTTTTGCTGCCCTTGTTCCAGAATGATGCCAGCCAATTGTCAGTCTGATTAGTCCTTTTCTGGTGTGACTCCTTGGATATACAGGGGTCAGGGAGCTGCTTGAGGAGACAGTCTGTGCTTTATAGGAGCTCCAGTGCTGAGCTGTGAGCTCCGTTGTTCGTTCAGTGTTGTTGGGAGGTTGTTTATGTCTGCTGCAATAGAACTCATAAAACACCATCCTTTTTTTTTTTTTCACCCTTAGATGCTCTGTCTCAGGGAGTTGGGGCTTTCTTTATGAGTATCTGTTGCACTGTCCTACTCCACTAGGCGGCAGTCTATTCACTATTTGCCTGCCGGGGCTCTGACCTGCTAGCGTGGGTCCGCCCTGTTGCTGCCTGGCGGAGTCTCTCTCTTATGGCATGTTGCCTCGGCAATGGCAGGCTGCGTCAGACCTGGGCGGTACTTCAGTGGGGGTGCACTGCATCAGAGATGGTGGACGCCCCTCCCTCACCGGGCTGCACCGTCCTAGATGCCAGCAGCAAAACTCTCAGCCCCAAGCGCCTCCAGTCGCCGCCCTGCTTGTCCCCATGAGCGTGGGACCCGCCGAGCCCGATCACCCAGCTCCCTGCCTCAGAGTCCGTCCTCTCTCTCTCTCTCTTCCTCTCCCCAAGCTGAAAGGTCAACTCTCTCACTGGCGCCCCAGGAGCCTGCCGATAGGGCACTGGGATCCATGCGATCTCCCGTGCCGCTGCCCACTACCCCGGCTCAGATCACGCTTCCCAGGAAACTCCTGGTCTGGCTCATTGTCCAAGTCCCGTTCAATCAGATGGACATGCCAATCTGCCCTTCCAAATCTCAGATTGCCGGTTTAACAGGGCACCCAGACCAGTGAGTTCCGCACCGGGTCCCACTGCGGCGCCGGCCGAAGAGGCGGCGGGAGCCGGCTGCGTTAGCCGGCTGCACTAGGGTCCAGTGTCTCTCCCACACCTGGGACATTCAACACTCTGTGGGCATAAAAGGTCCATCCGAGAATGTGGCTAGGACTCACCCTCTGCGCCTTCACCGAGAGCTGCAATCCTGAGTCACCTCTATGACGCCATCTTGCCAATTTCAACACCTCCAACTTTTGCCCTGAATTACAGGCTGCTGACAGTGATGGTGAAGAGTCAGATGACTTATTTGTGGGAGCAGTTGGGAACTTTGGCCTCTCACCTTATCCTTGCCATTCACCTAAGACAGCACAACAGAATGGCGACACTCTTGAAACCTAAGGATTAGACATCACAACATATGGGGAGTCAAACCTGATAGATGGGCCTCAGAAGGTAAATAAAATTGAAATTCACTATGCCAAGACTGCATGTGAAGCAGAGCATGTGGAGCCTACTGACCGCGCTCTCTGGAAAGGAGGCAGACATAGAGGAAAACCACAGGGAACCTGGAAAAGAAGGGGTCCCAGCAGAAGTGGCTGATCAGAAGATGCTCAGCAGGCTCAGGAAGGACCTGCAGAGGAGCCTGCCTCCCATCATGGCTCAGAACCTCTACATTCCTCTGGCTTTTGCCTGTCTCCCACATTTAGCCCATGAAAAGAATCTAAAGCTGGAAGGAACAGAGGATCTTTCTGACGTTCATGTGAGGCAAGGAGATTGAGTTCCCTGTGGGGAAGTCAGCAGCAGGAGGCCCATCACTTACTTAGTTGCCGGGACATCCCCAGTCTGGGTAGAAGAAGATGCCATGGACTTATAGCCAGGTTGTAGCCAACTACCAGTGTCCCTGTTTTTTGTTGCTCTTTCCTTCTCTCCATCACAGTCTGGGTGCCAGCACCCTGAAGCTCTGTGCTTGACTGATTAAACTTTACTGCCTTATGGTGACCATCTACGAGAGGGGAGGGCAGAGGGGGTGAGGGTGCTATTCTGGATGGAGAAAATCTATATCCATTCTTTATATCAATGTGTAGTTTTACTCTCCTAAATTGATCTGTTACTTTCCAAACTTTAGTCTTGTAGAAAATTTTCCAGTAGGCACTTAATGTTGCCCTTAAAGAACTTCCTAATCCATGTACATAAAATACATCATACGTACACTTAAAAAACAGATTTACAGGAAAAAAACAAACAAGCCCATTCAAAAATGGGCAAAGGATATGAACAGACACTTTACAAAAGAAGACATACATGAGGCCAACAAACACATGAAAAAATGCTCATCATCACTGGTCATTAGAGAGATGCAAATAAAAACTACATTGAGATACCATCTCACGCCAGTTAGAATGGCGATCATTAAAAAATCTGGAGACAACAGATGCTGGAGAGGATGTGGAGAAATGGGAACACTCTTACACTGTTGGTGGGAGTGTAAATTAGTTCAACCATTGTGGAAGACAGTGTGGCGATTCCTCAAGGACCTAGAAATAGAAATTCCATTTGACCCAGCAATCCCATTACTGGGTATATATCCAAAGGACTATAAATCGTTCTATTATAAGGACACATGCACACGAATGTTCATTGCAGCACTGTTTACAATAGCAAAGACCTGGAACCAACCCAAATGCCCATCGATGATAGACTGGACTGGGAAAATGTGGCACATATACACCATGGAATATTATGCAGCAATCAAAAATGATGAGTTTGTGTCCTTTGTAAGGACATGGATGAATCTGGAGAACATAATTCTCAGCAAACTGACACAAGAACAGAAAACAAAATACCGCATATTCTCACTCATAGGCGAGTGAGAAAAATGGGAACACATGGACACAGGGAGGGGGTCTACTACACACTGGGGTCTATTGGGGGTAATAGGGGAGGGACAGTGGTGGGGAGGGATAGCCTGGGGATAAATGCCAAGTGTGGGTGAAGGGGAGGAAGGCAGCAAAACACACTGCCATGTGTGTACCTATGCAACTATCTTGCACGTTCTGCACATGTACCCCAAAATCTAAAATGCAATAAAAATTTTAAAAAATGTATATAGAATGCTTTAAAATAAAATTCTAAATAATTAACTGGCAAAAAAAAAAAATTTTTTTTTGGCCAGGTGCAGTGGCTCATGCCTGTAATTCCAGCACTTTGGGAGATCAAGGTGGGCAGATCACAAGGTCAGGTGTTTGAGACTAGCTTAGCCAACATGGTGAAACACTGTCTCTACTAAAAATACAAAAATTAGCCAGTTGTGTTGGTGTGCCCCTGCAGTCCCAGCTACTTGGGAGGCTGAAGCAGATGAATCACTCGAACCTGGGAGTCAGAGGTTTCAGTGAGCCGAGATTGCGCCACTGCACTCCAGTCTTGGTGACGGAGTGAGAATCTGTCTCTCTCTCTATATATACATATCTATATAAATATCTATTTATACAAATTATTTTGGCTTTGTTGCTTTGCATTTCTTCAAATTTTGAAAACAGCTTGTCAATATCTAAAATAAAAGTATAAAAATCATAGAAATTTTATTTTGCTTGAATTGATTCCATATTAATGGAGACATATGACATTTTAATAATATTGAATCTTTCAATCCATGATTCTACAATGTAACTTAACTTCTAAAAGTTACCTTCAATTATTTACTAAAATGTTTTGTACTTTTCAACATACAATAGTTATAACTATAGCTAGCTATCGTCAACTATCATCACTTTTCTATTTAAATTTATCATTTGTATTTTAAGAAATTTGATGACATTGTGCTCTTAATGTTATTTTCCATTTTTTCCTAGTATATAGGAATGCAATGTGTGCCTTGTAGTACATGAGTTTGAAAAATTTACATATGAATTCCATTAATTGTGGTAGACTCCTTATTTTCTGTGTATCTAACCATATTATGTCTGAATACAGTTATTTATTTCTTTCAATTCTTATACATATTTTTGCCTTATTTAGTTGGCTACATTCCATAATTTTATTGCTGAATAGAAGTGATGATAATAAACATTATTGCCTTTGTTCTCATCTCAGGGGAGCTTCATGCAGTCATTCACCATTAAGTGCAGTATTAGCTGTTTCTCATTTACGCCCTTTCTCAAACTGAGAAACTTCCCTTCTCTTTCTAACTTGCTTAGTGGTTTAAATAATATATTTTGTCAAGTTGTTTTTCTTCATCTATGGGAATAATAATATGTTTTCTTCTCTATTAGGTTCCTGGGGTAAATTGCATTGATTGATTTTTCACACAAAATTTCAATACAGCACTTAGTTAAGTGTTGCTTTTTACATAAAACCTGCCAATCTCTGTCTTTTATTGTTGGTTTATGTTTACATGCCATCTATTAATATTTTTACCTTGCCCATTTCACTTTTATTTATTTATTTATTTTTCTTTCCTGTCTTGAGTTAATTAAATACTTCTAAATATTTCCATTTATTTCCTCTATTTGCTTTCTAGCAATACTGCTTTGTATTTTGTTTGGGAAGTCACTGCTCTTGGAATCAAAATATACATCCTCTACAAGTGTCTGCTAAGAATTAATATTGTACCACTTCAGGTAAATCATAACAAAATGAGAATAATATGATTTCCTTTGCCTCTTGGCCCAAAATTTATGTTATTATTCCTGTATATTTTTCTTCTCCATATAGTAAAATGTATTAAATTACATAAAGTCATTTTATTTTTTTAAATTTTGTTTAAATTGATGTCAATCTTTTAAAAAACGGGAAGAAAACAATTGTTAAGAATTCCATATATGTAATTAACGTTACCAACTTTAAGATAGGGAGCTTATTCCGGTGGGCCCAATCTAATCACATGACATTTTAAACACAGACCTTTCTCCAGATGTAGCCAGGCAAGTTGTGCTGAAGAGGAGTTAAGGTTCAAAACTTGAAAAAGGCTTAAGACACTTTTGCTGAGAAACTTCTCTCAGACAAAAATCAGGGGCCACTATGGGATCCACCTCTTTCTATGTGTTTGTCTCAAATGTCACATCCTGTGCTGTCTGCTGTAAAATATTGAAAAATCTTTACCTTCTGTATTTTACAGTTTCATATTTGTTTATAACTACTTCATCATAGCCAGACACCAAAATTCTAACTTAGCATGTTAGAAAATATATGTATTTTTTGCTTACCACATAAATTAAAAAGTGCATATGTATTAATTAACTTCCCGTTTTTTTTCAACATGATAATGTGATGTTTGATTATTGTCTTATTCTAAACTTTAAAGAAAGTTTTCCTGTATGAACAGTGATACTTTTTGACAGTATTTTTCCGCAAGTACAATGATAACTGATGAAATTTGGAATTTAGCATTTCTAATCACTTCCGTAACTTTATCTAAAAAAAGCAATGATTTTATAGTTTAGTTTTTATTTACTTTAGAATAATGATTTTGTAAGTTTTCTGATCTTCTGTTGTTATATATAGCTCAGGAAAAACTTCAGTCATTGTGATAAAGGCTTGCGTTACATAAGGTAATAAGCATGTGTTTCAATATTTACATAACTGCTACTACATTTGTCAATTCCTTTTAAGATATAAAAATATTCTTCTAATGTTTAATAAGTTTGTTCCAATTTTAAGTGTTTAAAAATATTTAAACACCAGTAATTTATCAATTATAATTTGGTCTCATTATTTTATTAGCTAGAATATTTACATTTTCTGTAAAAATATGTTAATATAGGCTTTTATCCTCAAAGTTTTAGGAGGTTAATTCAAGGACATTGATTATTCAGCGTTATAACATAAAGGTTAGAATTAACTGATAGCAATTCAAAACCAACAATACAAAACCCACAGATATGTTTGAATCTCTAACTGGTAATCATAATTTTCTTTGCTCTGTTTTTGTAAGCACCCAGTTATTTTCTAGTTATTCTTGCAGTTGGCTACATTGCAAGGCCAATTGAAATGACCACATAAACATCTTGTAAATCAAAGGAATTCAAGCAGAAGCTATATTTTATATTTGGAGGCAAAGCCTTTTAAGCAGAGCTGTACTCCCTCCATGCTTTCTCCTGTGGAAAATGAGGATGTAGGTGTTGGTCAAACTGAAAGATGGAAGAACTAATCCTTCTGTCTCACAAGTCATATTAAAGGTACCCATCATGGCCTTGAAAATGTAGATCGTCTTTGGAGTTGTCAATCTCTTCTTCCATGGAAGCACTCATTGCTTCCACATTGTGGCATTTTTTCCACATTTGTAATCTAATATAATATTTTTAGATATAGAGGTTTTTATGTGGGAGGAAAATGATCCCCAAATATTTTAGAGCTTTTTTTTTTCTGAAGGAAGATATCTCTCCTATTTGAATTTGTCATAGTGTGTAATTGAATTTGAGAGATGAATACTAGAAGGAGAATCTTTTTTTTACTATTAAAATAAACATGTTTCCATTTAAAATATAATTCCTACTTGTCTTAGAAAAATTTTCAGTACACTTTAAAAAATTTCCAAAAGGTTATACAAGTAATAGACATGCTTACAATATCAAGCAAATTCCAATGTATGATGTTAGAATTTAGTAGTATATAAGTTTGTTTTAATATAGAGCAAAGGAGTATAATCGATACAATAAAGTTTAACAAAAATCAGCTGTTAGAATAGAACGCACAGGAGAAATTGGTAAAAAGACTGCATCACAAATACAGCCACACATACAACTTGTAATGGAGAATTCTTCCTGTTGCAAATAGATATGAAGTAATTTTTACATAACCCCAAATCTCTTTAAATTACTAGAGATAATTATTTTATTATCACATTTCAAATGTGTTAAGACTTTTGATCTGGGAAATATTTTTCTGCAAGTAAAATATGGTGGGAAATAGTTTGAATATCTCTACATAAACCTTTTCTATTTGCTGTATGTGTCTTTCTAAACACAAGCCTTTCAGAGAGAGAAGCACTAAATTAGTATGCAGTAATTGGTGTGTTTATGTCTATTGACTTCATTCTACTCAAACTCTGCTAATTTCATATCATCATAGCTTATCATAGTCTGAGGGGACCTCAGAGATTTGTAATTCCTATTTGTGATTCCTCAGTTTGGATCAGCACATTGAGGCTCAGAGAAGTTAAATGATTTTTCACGCTTCTCACAGCTTCTTAACAACAGAGCTGCTACTGAAACTCAGGTTATATTTAATGTACTTTTAAGTTCTATGATTACATTTTTCCTTAATTAGATATCCTTTGTATAATCACAGGCTTTTTTTTTTTTTTGGCTAAGAAATAACTAATAATGTACTCTTCATTTTTTCCATACAAACATGGCAGTTAGATATAAGTTTAAAGGGTAATAGTGCATCCTTTCAAGTTTTTTTTACGTATTTTATTATACTTTCAATAATTGTATCTACTGCTCTCATACTAATAGTGCTGTATGAAAATATTATTTTTATTCTACTTGCATTACTGTATAAACATACAATAGTCTTAAAATCATGCAACATCTGTTTGGAAGAACGATTAAAATGGTCTTTTAATGAAAAGACTGGTTAAAATGTTATTTCACAATACACACTGGGTACTTATAAATGAGGGCTTATGCTAGGGACATTGATGTAATGGAACTATGGAGTCTAAAGTAACTCAATCTTGGATGCTAATTTGCTATATTGGCATCTAATTAACCCTAGTTCCAGGAAGGTGTAAGATATCCAGCTTACTTATTGTTCCTTGGGTAAGAGCAGATATGGAAATCCTGCCCTTAGTTCAAAACAATCTTGATTTTATCATACTTCAATTGCACAACATATCACTTCTTAATCATGTATGAACTTTCCCTATGGTATAGAATATCTGAGTGTGGGGGATAAAGGCACAGAAATTCACCATCTTGTCTCACTGCTGTCCAAGACACAGACATGACTTTTTTCATTGTTTCTTTCTGAGAAACCGGATATGTCAGCCTCTTTCTTCCCTGTCTTATTAGCTTCCTTGGACTTTGGGGTAGGTTTGCACTGGCCTGCCTCCAGTGGAACAGCAATCAATGTGAGTTTATATCCTCTGGCCTTAAAGTCCTAGTGAAAAATGTAAAACATATTTTAATGTATTTAACTGCCAGGGAGACTTCAGGAAGTTTCTTTTTCTCTCTGTACTCATTTTCTTATTTATTTATTTATTTTGAGACGGAGTCTTGCTCTGTTGCCCAGGCTGGAGTGCAGTGGTGCTATCTCGGCTCACTGCAACCTCCACCTCCCAGATTCAAATGATCCTCCTGCCTCAGCCTTCTGAGTAGCTGGGATTACAAGCTCAAGCCAACATGCTCAGCTAATTTTTGTATTTTTAGTAGAGATGGGATTTAACCATGTTAGTCAGGCTGGTCTTGAAATTCTGATCTCAAGTGATCCACCGCCTCAGCCTCCCAAAGTGCTAGGATTACAGGCATGAGCCACAACACCTGGCCTGTTTTCTTACTTATAAAATGGAAGTGATGGAAAAATGCAATCTCATAGTATGCTCAAGTGTTAAATCAGTGGGTATATGCAATGATTTCAGCAAACTACCTTGCCTGTGGTAAGTACCAATGAATATAATCTTTTAAAATTTGTCTTTAGTTATAGCAATCTAAAATAGTACTTTCCTCTTTCTTTCTTTCTTTCTTCTTTCTTTCTTTCTTTCTTTCTTTCTTTTTTTCTTTCTTTCTTTCTTTCTTTCTTTCTTTCTTTCTCTCTCTCTCTCTCTCTCTCTCTCTCTCTCTCTCTCTCTCTCTCTCTCTTTCTTTCTTTCTTTCTTTCTTTCAACTTCCTTTCTTCTTTTTTTCTCAGAATCTTGCTTTGTCACCCAGGCTGGAGTACAGTGGCACGATATCCGCTCACTGCAACCTCTGCCTCCCAGGTTCAAGAGATTCTTTTGCCTCAGATTCCCAAGTAGCGGAGACTAGAGGCGTGTGCCACCACAGCCTGGCTAATGTTTTGTGTTTTCAGTAGAGATGGGGTTTCACTGTGTTAGCCAGAATGGTCTGGCTCTCCTGACCTCATGATCCACCCGCCTCTGCCTCCCAGCTGCTGGGATTGCAGGCATGAGCCACCATGCCTGGCTATTTTTTGTCAATAAATATAGAAAGCATAATAATGGCATTGCTGTTTTATTGCTGTGAATATGAGTATTATGTGAATGGAAAATACATTAAATCATGTCAAATTTTCCATTGTCAGTGAGCTTCCTTTAAAGAGGAATGCAAAAATTCACTCCATTAGTAAACATATTTTAAATGATATGTTTTCAAATTAATACTTTGTAAAACCAGAGATCAACTGGAGAAGTAAGGGGACTTCTCAAATGCCTCAGAATTATGATGGCATAAATGTTTCCTGATTCCACTTCTGCCATAATTCTTTACCCTGAAACATAGTATTAGACTTCGTGTGTGTATTAGTTTTACATGAAGTGCTTTTTCTTTTCCAATTTTGCAAAGACTGTCCTATTTTCTCCCAGATACTATAAAACCGACATCATTTCACTGCCATAGCATTTGTACCTTCCCACTGTAACTGTTGGCTTCTCTGTCCATCTTAAACATTTTAAGAAATATGACTGTCTTGGCTGGACACAGTGGCTCACGCCAGTAATCCCAGACTTTGGGAGGCTGAAGTGGGTGGATCACCTGAGGTCAGGGATCGAGATCAGCCTGGCCAATTTGATGAAACCCTGTCTCTAATAAAAATGCAAAATATAGTTGGGAATGGCGCACACTTGTAATCCCAGTAATCTCAGCTACTTAGGAGGCTGAGGGAGGAGAATTGCTTGAACCCAGGAGGCTGAGGTTGCAGTGAGCCAAGATTGCTCCACTGCATTCCAGCCTGGGAGACAAGAGAGAAACTGTCTCAAAAAAAAAAAAAAAGAGAGAGAGGAAGAAAGAAAGAGAGAGAGGAAGGAAGGAAGGAAGGAAGGAAGAAAAAGAAAGGGAGGGAGGGAAGGAAGGAAAGTTGTTGTCTTGTTACTCACATAACCTGGTTCTAATATAATATCACTAAACGTTGAACAAGTATTCAATTTCAGTTGATCCTAATGCATTTCACAAGAACTTCCTGTATTTAGTTCCGTAAGTACCCGGCAATTTTATATCCATACTTTTCTGCCTAAAAAGGGAAGAGAAGCTAATTTGGATTTTTTCTTATGCAAGCCATTTAAATGTTTGTATATTTTCCCATTTTTGCTGATTATGACAGTGTGTTATGTAAAATTATCTCACCTGTATGATACATATCTTACTGTCGCATGTTCTAAGTATAATGATTAGCATTTAGATAAGTCTGTAGGTATAAAATCTATTTCAGTTTTTTTCTGGATGTAGTTGAAATTACGTATTAAAAGTAAACTTGTCCATATGTAAAAATAAGAAGTCACAGACACGTTTTACATCTTAATAGTAACTCACTTTGCTGTCTTACTGAAAGTACATCACTTTAGAAAATAACCTTACCTAAGCTGAAGTCCAGCGTTAATTCCCTTCATCAGCGATAACACAATATTCCCTCAACTCTGTTTCAAACTTAGAAGCAAGAAAGAAAGAACATTTCTTCAGATGTTCACTTTGAAAAAAATTTGTCAATATGATCTCTATGTAATCTGAATAATAATATCAAGAATTAATGGACATTTCTGAATGATTTCCAACTCCACATGATACAGAATGAAGTGTTTTGTTTTACACAGACATTTCTTCAGTACACTCTTTCAAATGAAAATATTTCAAATATTTATCTCATAAGTGGAGAAGAAGGAAGGTTTAGTCCATTGTGGAAGACAGTGTGGTAATTCTTCAAAGATCTAGAACCAGAAATAGCGTTTGACCGAGCAATCCCATTACTAAGTATATATCCAAAGGAATAGAAATCATTCTACTGCAGAGATTCATGTGTGCATGCATATGCTCAATGCTGTACTACTCATGATAGTAAAGACTTGAAATCAACCCAAATGCTCATTGAAGATAGACTGGATAAAGAAAATGTGATACATATACACCATGCATTATTATGCAGCCATAAAAAGGAGCAAGATCATGTCCTTTGCTGGGACGTGGATGAAACTGGAAGACATTATCCTCAGCAAACTAACGCAGGAACAGAAAATCAGACACTGTATGTTCTCACATATAATTGGGAGCTGAACAGTGAGAACACAAGGAGGGGAACAGCACACAATGGGGCCTACTGGGAGGGTGGTAGGGGGAGGGAGTGCATTAGGAAGACTGGCTAATGCATGCTGGGCTTAATACCTAAGTGATGGGTTGATCCATGCAGCAAATGGCACATGTTTACCTGTGTAACAAAACTGCACATCTTGCACATGCATCTTGGAACTTAAAATAAAAAATAAAAAGAAACAACAAAGAAGAAGATTTAGAAAGAATCCCTAATGAGTAGGTAATTTTGGTGATCATATGATTCCTCTCATTGATATAAGAAAGATGTGTACACTCCACAGTCATACTCTTTGTGTACATTTATCTGTCATTCATTCACAGTGCTCAGCTATGGATATACTCTGGATTTAGTTAGATTATAATTTCATGATATGCCACAAAAGAGTCCCAAATTTGGTAGGATTTTAATTTTTCACAAATGAGATAGGCTTCACCTCTCTTTCTACTTACTTTATGTGTATATATATATATATATATATATATATATATATATATTTAATTTGCTCTTCTTCCTTGTGGGTATAATTGTTTTTAAAGGAATAAACTTATTTGTTAGTTATTTTTATGGAATTTTAAATGAGTTTGATGAGTTTCTGAGTTTCTTATTAGAATTACCATAAATCAACTTTGAAAATTTCAACAGACAAGCTTGATGGTTTAACTTATCATCCTTATTATAAAATACTCTAATTTAGAACTTTTATTAACATCTCACCATCTCACTTTTAACTCTTATGCCCTTTCTTTCAAACTCATTCTTATTCACAATTGACATTGCATTCTGATAATGTTTTGCTAAAGGCACTTTAATTTTTAGCTTGATTTACTTTACTATTAAATTTTTTTTTTTTTTTGAGGCAGAGTCTCACTCCATTCAGGCTGAAGCACAATGACACAATCTCAGCTCGCTGCAACCTCTGCCTCCCAGGTTCAAGCAATTCTCCCGCCTCAGCCTCCTGAGTAACTGGGATTACAGGCATAAGCCACCATGCTTGGCTAATTTTTGTATTTTTAGCTGAGACGGGATTTCGCCATGTTGGCCAGGCTGGTCTCGAGCTCCTGACCTCAGGTCATCTGCCTGCCTCGGCCTCAATGTTCTGGGATTACAGGCACCATGATACATTTAATATTAACATTGTTACTTTTTCTGAAACTTAGTTCTCACCATTATAGGTATTACCTAACTGTAAATGGTTCACACTTTTCTGAAATTCTTTCCACTAACAATGCCCTGTTACATCTTTGAGTGAACATTTCACATGACTGAGTAGGAAAACTTAACTAACATAAAATATTGGGCTGATTTGAGCTTTAAGTAAAATATAATTTAATAAAGAAAATCACACCTATCTATGAAATTATTATTAGTGGTTTCCTGGAATATAGGAATTAATTACATACATTTTGCTTTGCAATAGGATATAAAAACAAAAAATATATAAGAATTTTGCATAGTGAAAATTATGTTAAATATATTTTATTTCATTATTATAGAAAAAAAGATTAAATGCAATCTAGAAGTGAACAGCAAGAATTATATCCAGGAAAATTAGTAGATAAATTATATCTCATAGCTGAGAGAAGTGTTGAAGGGAACTCCTGACCTCAGGTGATCCACTCGCCTTGGCCTCCCAAAGTGCTGGGATTACAGATGTGAGCCACTGTGCTGGCCAGTTTTGTAGTTTTTAACCCACAATAAGTCTTTATTTCTTCCATCAGGCTTATTTTTCCCTTAGTATTCATCAAGTAATAAGAATAAGTGGACAACACTTTTACACTGAGTATTTAAACACCAGCATATGTGTGACTTTTCTCATTAAGACTAGTTGTTGCAGTGAAAATAACTTCTAATATTGATCATTTTCTTTTTGAGAAATTGACTTGAAGCTTAAGTAAGTATTTTATGGGCCATAATATTACATTTTAAATAAATTATTACTTAGAAAGAAAAAATATGATAACACTGTTAAATTAACTTCTTGTTGTTTGTGACATTAGTTGCCTCCTAAATATCAGTTGCATTCTCAGATATAATATAAGCAACAAAAAACACACTAACAAGAACTAAAATAATTCCCACTGGGGAACAATGGTTGAGTTTGTATATTGCTGGGCATTTATTTCAGTCAACATGGCAACCACTGTGATGAATTTACTTTCAAACAATGGATTCATACTGCAGCCAACACAATTCCAGTGATTTATTCTATAATTCAAGTCTCTATGGAGCATCACGCTTCATTCCCAGGAGAGCATAATTGTTCCAGTGTCCTTGGGCTCTGACTCTTCTTGTCTCTCATGTAACACTAGTCAATGAAATAACAATTGTGTTAAGAAGGGACTTAACCTCCTTGGTTCCTTAGTCAATATAGTAATTGCCCAGATAAATCTGTTGCCCTCTGAAGCAATATCTCCATGCCTGATAGGTTCAATGACCTCTTTAGAGACAAAAATCAATAAGAATTCTAAAATACACTATTTTAATGAGTTCCAAAACAACATAGTTAAAATGGCCTATAATTCAGAAAATTTTTCTTTTGTTTGTTCATTAACACATAAAAACACACCCAGACAAACACATAAAAACAATTTTATTTGATACACATAAAGCAGTGAAAACAATTTATTAGACGGAATCCTTACATTGAAAGAGCATTAATAATTTTTCTTTTGGTTAGTCAACTAGTATCTATTTTAAGTTTTAATCATTGTTTTTCACTTTCTGTTTGTCTATTTTATTATTTTTCTCTTATTTCTTATCTCTCAGACTTCAGTTTTCCATACATATAAAAACAGAAAAGAAAATGTATAAATGGCCACAGAAATTTTGTTATTTTTCCCTGAGGCAGTATTGTAGTTCTTTTGCTATTAAGTCTATTAATTATTTGGAAAGATATCTTCAATCCCAAGTGTGACTAATACTACCTTGCTAAATGAAATATTTTAGATTTAAAATTTTCTGATTTGCTGTAGACATAAGCTTATAGGAATTAAGATCAGTTAACATTAAAAATTGTTATTCATTAAAAAGTCAACACCTATGCAAATAGACTTTGAAAAGCTTATTAGTATATTCTTACAAGGAATATTTTTCAAGAAATGCTACTAAACACATCACAAACATCTCTATTCTATTCTAAGTCTGTCCTTTGGTTTTCAATCTTACATGTATTCTTCCTTTATATTCTTTTATTGTTTCTGCATAAATTTCTATGTACTAAAATTTAAATAACCAATGATTGTCACATAAAACAAAATAAATTTTTGTATAACCTTAATGTACATTTAAGTAAAAAAAAACTTCAAAGCCAGTAATTTTATAAATCCCAATGAGATTATTATTATTTTTTTTTGAGACGGAGTTTTGCTCTTATTACCCAGGCTGGAGTGGGGCGATCTCGGCTCACCGCAACTTCCGCCTCCTGGGTTCAGGCAATTCTCCTGCCTCAGCCTCCTGAGTAGCTGGGATTACAGGCACACGCCACCATGCCCAGCTAATTTTTGTATCTTTAGTAGAGACGGGGTTTCACCATGTTGACCAGGATGGTCTCGATCTATTGACCTCGTGATCCACCCGCCTCGGCCTCCCAAAGTGCTGGGATTACAGGCTTGAGCCACCGCGCCCAGCCCCAATTAGATTATTCTTATAGCCAAAGTACTAATAAGAATATCTAGCATGTAGTGTCAACACACGTTAATACTTCTATGTGCAAAGACATTTGTGTGTGTATGTGCTTGTATGTGTTATTGTTGTAACACTGACAGTTGTGTGGCCTTTATTACATGCCAGGTATTGTTATACTCACGCTACAAAAATTGAGTTAGTTAGTCTTCAATAGAAACTTCTGAGTTGACAAAGATGAAAATTGAGGCAAGGAGAAGTTAAATATATTGACCAAAGTAACACAAAAGTTAAATAGTGAGTTAGGGTTCAATTCTAGGCAACTTGGCTATAGAGACCACTAAGCACAAAGAAACAGTAAACTTTTACAGTGGAAGTTTTTGGTTGAAAGGGTTAGGTTTGATTTATTGGTAGATTTAATTGATTTATTTATATTTTTGAATTGTATATATGTTTTGCGAAAAGACCACATTAGTTAAAAATAGCTGATAGAAAAATGCTTGAAGTAGTCATATTTTAAATATCAACATTTATTTTCACAGCTTTATATAATGCATATGCAATTCAATTTATCCATTTAAATGATACAGCTCAATGTACTTTAGTATATTCACACCATAACACAATTTTTAAAAGTTGTCGTCACTCATAAAAGAAACCGAGTACCCATTAACAATCACTCCTCATTCCTGTTACCACCTTCTCCAAACCTGGTCCCAAATTCCACTAATCTACTTTCTATACCTATGGATTTCTCCATTCAGAACATTTCATACAAAGCAATTTATACATATTTAGTCTCCTGAGCATGACTTCTATTGTTTAATATAATATTTTCAAGATTCATCTATGTTTTCATATGTACCCATAATTACTGTTATGCCAGATAATATTCCCTTGGATAGATATACATTTTATCTATTCATCACTTAATAAGCATTTATGTTGTTTTCACATTTTGGCTATTCTAGATAGTGCTATTTTGAACATTTGTATACAACTTTTTCGTTTTTTTATTTTTTATTTTTTTGGCTATTATACTTTAAGCTCTGGAGTACATATGCAGAACATGCAGGTTTGTTACATAGGTATACACATGCCACAGTGGTTTGCTGCATCCGTCACCTTTCTACTAGCAATGCATAAGAACTCATACTTCTCTATATCCTTGTCATTACTTGTTATTATCTGTTTTGTTGCTTATAGCCATACTAGTGTATGAGGAGTGGTATTGGCTTGGAATTTGTATTTGAATATTCATAAGGATAAATAATGTTGATGTTTTTCAGGTATTTATTTTTCATGGTTATATATTCTTTGGAGAAAGAAGTATTTATTCAAATTATTTACTCAATTTTACTTAGTTTATTTGTCATTTTTATTGTTAAGTTGTGGGAGTTCCATACATAATCTGGAGTGTAGTCTTGATAAGGCATACCATTTGCAAAAAAATTTCTTCTATTACTTGACTAGACTTTTCACTTTCCAAGGGGTTTTAGGAGTACATTATTTGTAAATTATAATGAAGTCCAATGAAGGATAGTGTTGTATCCTGTAAATATGATAGACTTGTTTATTAGCGTCGTTTTATGAATTCCCCTGGGGTTTTCTACGTACAAGATCATGTAATCTGCAAAAAAAGATAGTTTTACATTTTTGATTCTACCTTGATGAATTTTATTTATTTGTCTTGGTTGATTTTCCTGGCTAGAACCACCAATGCAAACTTGAAAAATGTGGCAAGAGCAGACATTCTTGTTCCGTCCCTGATTTTAGGAAGAGAGTTTTCAATCTTTTACCATTGAGTATAATGTTAAGTGTGGGATTTTTATATATGACCCTGTGCTGAGGACAGGGTCATACATAAAATTTTTATCTATTTTTGATTTGTTGAATTATTTTTTTTAAATAAAAATGTGCTGGATTTTTCAAATGTTATTTCTATTTCAATTGAAATGATGTGTTTCTATCCTTTATTTTATTAATGTGGTGTATTAAATATATTGTTTTTTTAAGTTGAACCTCTATGTATTCCAGAGATAAAGTCCATGTATTCATGGTGTATCATCATTTCAATGTATTGATGAAATTGTTTATTAATATTTCATTTGAAACTTTTTCATTGAGATTCTTAAGTATAGAGAGTTTGAGATTTCAGGGCTGATCAAGGAAAGGTACTGCCTCCACGAGGAGGCAGTAGCACACAATGAGGTTTCCTTGGATGGCACTTTGCCAGGCTTGCCTTTGAGGGTAAGTCCCTCACAGCATGAGTTCTTCCAGACACAAAAGTTCAAGGCCACTACTGGGAAGGAGAAGAAGGAAAATGTACCTAAGAGACAAGGGAATAGGGAGGGCCTTACATGTTAAAGTGATGTCATGGAACAGCATGATGGGAGTCTCTGAGTCAGAGAACTGCTAAGAGCAGCAGTGGCTTGTGGTCTTTTACTGCCCCAGGTTTTTTCTTATCTATGGATAGCATATGTGGTGGAGTTTTTTGGAGTGTGCAAAACAGGTATACTCCGAATGGGTAAAAATCTGCTTATTTCATGTAAAGAAATTGGACAGGTAAAAGCTTAAGTTTGTTACCAGTGGACTTTTGAAATAAGTAATGGTCCCAACTGGCTGTAAAAAAGCAACATATAGCCAATGCTTATTTATATAACAATTTCAGTCTACGTTTTTCTCTTCTTTTGATTTATTTGTTGTATTTGGGTATCAGAGTAATACTGGCCTGACATAATTAGAAAACTTTCCTTCCTTCTCTATGGTTTAAAATAGTTTGAGAAAGTTTGCTGTTAATTCTCTTTAAATGTTTGGCAGAATTCACTTGTGAATTCATCTTTTCCTGGCTTTTTTTTTGGTGAGAAAGTGTTTTTTGATTACTAATTTAATGTCTTTACTTTTTAAAGTCTTTTCAGATTTTGCATTTCTTTAAGTTACTGTTAATATTTTGTGTCTAGGCCTTATCCATTCCATCTAGGTTATCTAATTTGCTGATACATAGTTGTTCATAATATTTCCCTGAAACCATTTTTATTTCTATAAGGCCAATAATAATGTTTTCTTTTACATGTATGATTTTAGAAATTTACATCTTTCTTTTTTCTTTATCAGTCTTCCTAGATATTCATTAATTTTGTTGACCTTCCCAACAACTTTAGTTTTGTTAATTTTTTCTATTATTTTTCTTTTCTATAGTTCACTTATTGTATTATTTAATACAATTTTTATTTGCTTCATTATATCTGTGCTAATTTTCTTGCCCTATCTTTTTCCAGGTGAAGGGCTAGGTTATTGATTTCAGATTGCTTTTGTTTTTTTAACAGTGGGATTTATAGCTACACATTTCCCTGTAAGCATTGTTTTAGCTAAGTCTCTTTTAGTTTTAATTATTTTGTTTTTAAATTTTATATTGTTTTTATTTTTATTTATTTGAATGTATTTTCTAATGTTCCTTGTGATTTTTTCTTTGATCCATTGGTTAATTAGGAGTTAACTGTTTAGTTTCACTCATCTGTGAGTTTACTAAATTCCTTCCCTTTGCTGTTTTCCAGCTTAATTCCACTATGATCATAGACCACACTCTTTTTTAATTTTTAAGTTAATGTTATAGTCAAAATTACAGTCTATCCTAAAGAACATTCCATATGCTCTTAGATGAATGTGTATTCTGCTGTCGTCTTGTGTTGTACTCTTAATTCATTGTGCTGTCAAACAAAATACATATGTAAACATTATAAGTCTATCAGTGAAGTTTTATGATAATTGTTCATGCTGTTGTATTTACAACTTATAGAAAAAGTAGATACAATAAAAACATTTGTATTGTCTTTTTTAATATCTATGAAGATGGCTTTATTGATGCTCTTTATTTCTTCACATGGACTTGAGTTACTGTCTGGTGTACTTTTATTGCAACGAAAGAACTCCCTTGTCTAGCCAGGTGCAGTGGCTCATGCCTGTAATCGCAGCAGTTTGGAAGGCTGAGGTGGGTGGATCACCTGAGGTCGGGAGTTTGAGACCGGCTGGGAAATACAGTGAAACCCCGTCTCTACTAAAAATTCAAAAATTAGCTAGGCTTGGTGTTGGACACTATAATCCCAGCCACTCAGAAGCTTGAGACAGCAAAATCACTTGAACCTGGGAGGTGGAGATTGCGATGAGCCCAGATTGCTCCACTGCACTCCAGCCTGGGCAACAGAGCAAGATTTCATCGAAAAAAAAAAAGAACTCCCTTGTCTATTTCTTATATGAAAGTTTCTTGGCAATACATTTTCTCCATTTTGTATATCTGAAAATATTTTAATATATTTTTAATTTTTCTGAAGAAGAATTTAGTTGTATCGTAAATGTTGGCTTGACATTATTTTTGCTTAATATTTTGAAAGTATCATCCCATTGCCTTTTGTCCTACACAGTTTCTGAAGAAAAGTCAGTTCTTAATCTGATTGGAGTCCTCTCATGTTGATGAGTCATTTTAGTCTTAATGCCTTAAAAATGTTCTCGTCTTTGTCTATAAAAATTTGAGTATAGTGAGTATGAGTGGATCTATTTGTTTTTATCCTCCTTGTAACTCACTGAGTTTCTTGAATATGTAAGATTTGTATTTCCTATCACATATAGGTAGTTTCCCATCATAATCTGTGCTCATTCCTCTTCACCTTCTAGGATTCTCATTATGCATGTGCTGGTACAGTCAATATGTCCCACAGTTCTGTGAAGCTATATTTATGTTTCATCATTTTCTTTCTACTGCTCAGCCAGGATAAATTCTATTGATCTACTTTTATGTTTACTGATACTATCTTATAGCTCAAACCTGCCATTGAGTTCCTCTAGTGATCACCCATCTTTTAAGTTAACTGTTATACAATTTTATTTGGCTCATTTTTATAATTTCTGTTTATTGATAGTCCCTATTCAGTGATAGAAACACTGACATACTCTTTTATTTTTTTTTTCAGTTTCTAAATGATTTCCTTTATTCTTTAAACACATTTATATTGGTAATTAACTATTGTACAATTTTTGTTTCACTCATTTATTTAATATCTGTTTATTGATAGTCCCTATTCGGTGATAGAAACACTGTCATATTTTCTTTTAGTTTTTCATTTTTAAACGATTTTCTTTATTCTTTGAACACACTTTTATTGGTGATTTAAATTATTTACCTGTTAACTCCAAAATCTGGGGAACTTTCCTCAGATAAACTTTCAATTACCTCCTTTCCTCCCTGCAGATTTAAATAATGTCCAACTTATTTGCTACCACATAATTAATCTTAAAAAGTAGACATTGTCAATTTTAAATAATATATTGTAACAACCCTCATTTACTCCTCCATCCTCAGAGATTATTTTTGTCCTGGTTGCTGAGTGTTCATTTAACAGCTTTTCTGGAATAATGTGTATCCTCTGTATTGTGTGATCATTGAGATCTCTGCTACTTTTCTTAAAGTACTTGTTTTTATTTTATATTTTTAGTTTACCAACCTTGCATTCACATCTGGGAAGTATGATATATTAGCTGGCTGATGACTGGCCAGAGTTCCTTAAATGCCTCGACTATGTTCTTCACCCTTTGATGAGGGGATCAGCGTAAGGAGGCACACATTCAAACTGCAGACAGTTTATGATACAGCCTTCATTTTTACTTTCTACTTTTGCAGCCAGAAGTCAGTGCTTGGCGCCTATCTCTTCTCCAGGTCTTCCCTGGGTATGTGGACAGTCTGGTATATTCACTCCACATTTTTGATTGGCAGAAATATGGTGGTGCTTTTCAAAATTTGAGTGCTTCTAGATTTTCAACTTGACTGCTTTGTTATACCAGAATAGATAAATGATAAATCTGAGAAGATGAAAAGTTTAACAATGTTAGGGGTAGGGTGAGCTGGAGCTGAATATTGAAATAGGCATCTTAACACTGTCTCTCCCAAATCTAAAATACCTCATGGTGTAGAAAAAAGTTTATTACCAATCACTACCTTAAATATATTTACTTGATAGGTTTTCTTTTTTTTGTGGAAAGATAGATGCCATATTTTTTTTCTGAAAATAAAAGAAGCTTTTCATTAAATGGGGGTAAAAATGACAAGTTAATGTCTGAAATATTAACACAATAGAGTCAAGTAAATAATCAACAATTTATTTTTACTGATGCTTTATTGGTGTTTCAATAAAACCTGCTAACCAGATGTAAAATATAATCCTATTGATTATAACATCTTACTATTAAGGGAAGTTATCAGACCTTTTAACTATTACCTTTTGGAACCTAAATTATTATTGATAATATCTGGACATCATTTTTAATGCTGTAGAATTAATTTTTTAGATGTCAGGTAAATAAAAATCAAATCTAATCCTACGCCCCCAAACTTATTAAGAACAGTTTCTAACAAAATATTAAGCTTAAGCTGTTTTAAACAAATTTAAATTATTCTTTAGAATTTTATTCTAACTAGATTAAAAATATATAACTCTTTGGGGCACAGTGGCACTTACCTGTAGTCCCAACTACTTGGAATGCTGAGGTGGGAGGACTGCTTGAGCCCAGGAGTTCAATTTTAGCCTGGGCAACAAAGCAAGATCATGACTCTTAAAAAATTACTTTTAGGTACATAACTCTTAATAGCCACTTTGGCTAAGTAGAGTTCATTATTAAAGGAAATTATTCAAGATAAACTATTGCATTTTCGTGAAGCAAAATAACAATATGCTCAAAGTATTAAAGTAACCCTTTGCTGATGTTGCATGATAGGTAAAAGAGACCTTATAACCATGAGAAAGTCATAAAATAAATGTTATCATATCAATTGATTCTTTAGAATAAATGTATGATACAAGTAAAATAAAGTATGAAATAGTAAGAAGGAGCATTTTTATAAATATTAAAATTTTAAAAACTTGAATTGATACATCTGTGTTATATTTAATCCAGCAATATAAAATTAGAATACCAAATGTGAGTAAGAGGAGACATATACATGGGCATGCACACACATGCATGCACATGCAAAGTGTAAAATATCTGTTAAGTGTGGTGGCTTACACCTGTAGTCTCAGCACTTCGAAAGACAGAGTGGGTGGATCATCTGAGGTCAGGAGTTTGAGACCAGCTTGGCCAACATGCTGAAACCTCCTCTTTACTAAAAACACAAAAATTAGCTGGACATGGTGGCACATACCTGTAGTCCCAGCTACTCAGGAGGCTGAGTCAGGAGAACTGCTTGAACCCAGGAGGTGGAGATTGCAGTGAGCCAAGATCACACCACGGCACTCTGCCACTGCACTCCAGCTTGGGCAGCAGAGCTAGCAAAAAAAAAAAAAAAACAATCATAAAAGTGTAAAATATCAGTCGTTTCAATGAATAGCATTATATAGAACCAGCATCTGAAATCGGATAGAGTTTTTACTTTTCATCAGACTATTTCATGCTTTTATATAGTCTACTTTGGTATATTTTGGGGAAATAAAGTGAATTAATTGGGAATGTTTCTATTGTTCAATAAGCATGTGTTTTTTGTCATCAATAGTATTTTTATAGCTCTACAAAGTATGAAATTCTTCAGTTAACATTTTAGAAATGTAAGAGAAAATGCAAATGGAGATATGTACTTAAAGTTGTCCATACTCTGAATTTTGTATGCATTTTAAAACAAGATAAATTGATGGCTTAAACATCTTTTTAAAAGAAATTTTGAAACAAGATATTTTATTTTCAGGTTACGCAAGAAAATGGATAGATTATCTCCTATTTAGAAATTATATTTTTATGAATTGAAAAAATAAGTGTACATTTATGACAGCTGGCAGAATTATAAACAGTGTGTATAATGATGAAATCCAATGCATGCACGACATGGAGTCCAATTCTAATTAAGTAAATTCTCTAAAATGTAAATTAATTGTGTTTACCACCAAAACACCATCTGCTTCTAATAACTGAAAATTGTTAAGTAAATGGAAGAGTTGTATTATGCTGAAAAATATCTTTCATTTCCCAGTAGAAAAAGCAAAACAGGAATCTTTTAACTGTTGTGCACATTATCATAGAACTTTTCTCATCACTTAACAGTTGTGAGACATATAATCATTTCTATCTAGTTATATAACTATGAATATGTGTGTATGCATATTTGTCTAATTCCATATTCCTTTTCATGTTTATGTATCAAATGCATTTTTTCTACTAGTAAGAAAGACAATTTATCAAATTAGTATTGTTTTCATATGTTCTCTGATTTTTTTTCTACCTTTATATGATAAAATATGGGTCAAATAAATGAACCAAAAGTACATCAACACATGAATTTCTTATGAAAAAACTACCGGAAAGCTTATAGAATAACTAAATACTGAATTATATAGTTTTGACAGTTATCAATTGGCAAAGTAAGAAATACTCATAAAATAAAGTTTCAGTTATATTTATTCATTTTGATTTCTACAACATAAAATAATAAAGTACTTGAGGATAAATATCATTATCATGATATTTTTTTTTTGCCCTAATATATCTAGAGCTTACCATTTCTAACCCTGTTAATATATTCTCAATAGGAAAGCCATATAATTTGTTTTGCAGTATCCTAGATATACTTCTTGTGCTGCTCAAATTGTGTTGCCATAATTGTTAAACAAAGCTGTGGAGGATTATCTTGGTAACAATTCTAAGTAACACTATTCTTAAATTGAAATGGAAAATATGTTGCACTGTCTTTGCTCTATTTCTTTTCTCCTTCTATCAGTTGCCTGTTAATGTATTAAATTCCACCCAGGTGAATTTAAATTAAGAAATTGTATGATTTTAAAAAGCAGGTAATCTCACCATAGTATTTGAAAACTTGTATTTTACAATCCATTAAAATTGTAAAATGTAGTTTCTTAAAAATTTTGTCTCTATGCATTTCAAAAATTAGAGCAACTGAGTACTGTACACAGAATACGTTTAATTAGTTTATATTAAAATAATCCTTTCTGAGCCAATTAGTTAGGTAGACATGTAATAATAGAACATAACATCCAATATCACTCCTTTATTTCATTCTTTTTTTCCTGTTTGTGCGTTTGCTTTCATTTTCCTTGAGATCTTATGTATCTTTTTTTGTTTGTTTTTTTTAGATAGAGTCTCTCTCTGTCGGCCAGAATGGTGTACAGTGACATGACTCACTGCAATCTCCGCCTCTAGGGTTCAAGCTATTCTCCTGCCTCAGCCTCCCAAGCAGCTGGGATTACAGGCATTCGCCACCATTCCAGGCTAATTTTTGTATTTTCAATAAAGATGGGGGTTTCACCATGTTGAACAGGCTGGTCTCGAACTCTTGGCCATAGGTGATCCACCTGCCTCAGCCTCCCAAATTGCAGGTGGATTACAGGCATGAACCACCATGCCCAGCTGAGACCTTATGTGTCTCCTGCATTTTATTAAGGAAAAAGAAAAGATACATTATAGGAACAGCATTTGATGGGAGTTCAGGAAAATCATATCCTTTTTCTAATAGTTTCAAAGATATAGTGCCTATAAAACTCTGGGTATAAAATTGCAATAAAATTAATTACATTTAACAGTTGTACATGAGATAAAACTTGTTTAATAGTGAAGAGTGAGAGGAGGGGAAAAGTTTTAATTGTTGGCTGATGTGAATAATTTGGTAACACAAAACCCAGGATAGAATCAGGGACTAGAAAACGAGTCAACATGTGGAAGTATTTTAGTATGATTTGCATGAATTAAACTATGACAGCTGTGTAATCAAGTTGATTATACTTTTCTTCAACACTGTGTGTTCTGAGCCACATTAGACACATCACAGTCTGCCACATGGTGCAGATGGCCTCAAATTATTGCTACTTCTCCCATTAAGAGGTGGAGTCTAATTCTACTTCCTTTGAATCTGGGTTTGCCTTAATTGTTTACTTGATTAATTGAATTTATGGAAAAGGGCATTCGGAGATTTCCAGAGCAACTTTACAAAGAGCCTTGTAGCTTCTACCCAGGCCTCTTGGAATGCTGCTGCTGGGAGAACCCCACTGTGATGTGAAGAGTCCAACAACCTTGAGACTGTTGTACTATTCAAAGAGAAAAGGGTGCCCAGGCTACCTCCACTAGTCCGGTGTCAGACATGTGATTGAATAAGACATTTTGGATCAACAAAAGCCAAAGCTAAGGCCTCATCTATGTGGCCCTCAGTAAGCCATGACAGTCATTTTCACTTGTTTGAACCACCTAAGCTCAGTCATTGTGGAACAGAGCTGAGTCCACGATGACTTACACATATTTCTGGTTGATTTGCACAGATTTCTGGTCCATAAAATCTCCATAAAACCATCTAAACTCAGTCATTGTGGAACCGAGCTGAGTCCACATTGATTTGCACAGATTTCTGGTCCATAAGATCACCTGTACATTATAATCATTCTTATTAGGTAAGTGCAAAAGCAATTGCATTTTCTATCATTGAAAATAGTGGCAAAACCGGCAATTACTTTTGCACCAACCTTTTTGTACAAGGTTCTACTTTTGTGGTATTTTTAGGCACTTTAGATGCACAAGGGAACATCTAATAGACACAATCTAGTGAATAACTATGAGACATAAAAATTCGTCTGTAGTGCATGTTCAGCAATGCTGAAATCGACAATATGAATGCTGATTTTCTTTGGCCACAGGGTGTATGTATCAATTTGTATAGCCTGTATATGTCTGTGTGTATTTTGAGTGAAATAGATGTCAAATTGTATTGCACAGGGAACAAGGAATTCTATTTTATGCTCCATGTAGGAAATGTCATTTTTGTCCCAAATTATTGTGTTACTAGTTCCTCAATTTAAAACCTTCAATAGAGAACTACAAGGACAGATGTTTAAAAGGCAGCTAGTAAGAAAATATAAAGCTCAAAATAGAGTATTTCATGGAATAGTATGAAAATTAGGCAGCATATCACAGAATGTGCAATACATCATTGCCATACATATATTTAGCATTTGTAATTTTGCCTATACTTGGTACAACTTGAAATAATAAGAAGTTGAATGGAGGAATACATATTTCCAGAGTCTTGTAGTGGAGATTATTCTTTAATTGGATGATCAATGATTTGACGGACCTGTATCCATATGGATAATATTTTTGAATCCCTTTATTGGTTGTTTTCTCTGGCATGCTCTGTAATTACATTATAGGGAGGAGTGTAAAAGCCACCTCAAGAAAGCAGAAGATATGAAAAAGAAATGTGTGAATGAGAGTAGGGTAAATTAAGAAGTTCGGGTTCAATGGGGCTTGTTTCTTTCCATGCCTTCAGGAATGTACTGGAGGGAAGAGGGCCCTGTATTGGGAAAAGCAGCAAAGGAGAAAGGACTTGCAGAGTGCCTACATAAATCGGTTATGAGTGACATATAAATAAGGAACAACAAACTGCGAAGGCCGCAGGAGGTCTCTGAGGAGGAAGGCCTCTCCATGCCTCATGTTCTGGTGCAGGGCGATCTAGGCTCTGTTACCTTATACATTGTGCTCAAGGATGTAAAACCACTTTGTAGCGCTACGAGGCAGCCAGACTTGTATGCTCCTTGTAAGGCCGGCATTCTACCAGTTGTACATAGATAATAGGCTAAAGATAACCACATGTTCTTGTTTAGTAAAACTCCCAAACCACCACTGTTATCAATCCTTAGGATGATACACAATTTCTGGCTCACTGATTTCCTCCACCATCACTCCAATCCTACCCTATAGATCAAAGTGTTGGTAACCAATAAATAGTGAGGATGATCAGAGTTTGAGGCCTTCACTGTCTCCTCCAAAGTAATAAGTGATGGCCACCTGGTCCCACTATCTCTCTTAATCTGTCTTTTTCTCATTCCTTTGTCACCACCAAACACAGGGTACCCTTGGGTGATGTAGGGCTGGTTCCCTACAGCCCTGGGCTATAGGAACATTTGGAATAATTTTCTGCCTGTGGCAATATCATCAAAAGGAGAGAATTTAGAAAATGTTCAAGTCTTTTTCACAGTAAGAGGGTGGTTCTGAACTATAGTGGGATGTTACACATTCTCCCAGGCATGAAACAATCTGGCACAAGGAAGACTTAATCTGCCCAAATTACCATTACATGGTGCTTTCTCACCCAGCAGCCTGGTTTAATAGAAAGTCTGGGTAAAATGACTTAAAGAGAAACCCTGTATTCTGGATCTCCCAACATTGAATCTAGAATTCAAAACCTTGACTCCACTACTCATTTTCTAGTTAACTTGTATATACCATTCAACCTTTCTATGCTCCATTTTCCTTTTTCTTCAGGTAAGGTTTAGTTGTTTTGTTGCAGTTGTAGTTACTGTTTTTTTATAAGCCAGGGTCTCACTCTGTTGCCCACATTTGAGTGCAGTGGCACAAATACGATTCACTGCAGTCTTGACTTCCTGCGCTCAAGCCATCCTCCCACCTCTGCCTTCCAAGTAGCTGGGACTACAGGCAGGCAACACCACACCCAACTAATTTTTTCCTTTTTGTAGAGATGGAGTTTAGGGGGTTTCATCATGTAGCACAGGCTAGTCATGATTCTCCTGAGCTCAAGTGATCCACCTGCCATGGCCTCCCAAAGTGCTGGGATTACAGGCTCAAGCCTGGCCTAGTAGGGCTTAATTGTAATTGTTTCAAAGAGTCGTTTGAGGATATTTAAACATGTTGAAAGTGAAATACATAATATGTAATTTATATTACACATACACACCTCCTTTAGGGTGATATTCTTTTGGATAAAAGAAAATACATTTTGGACTAAAGCATTACTAGGACTCTAAAATTTGTGACATTGGTACCATAAGATGATAAAGGGGACAAAAGAAATATGTGTTGAAATCTCTCCATTTTATAATCCTTCTAATAGACATTGATATTTCTTTATAAAATCCAAATAAAAAATTTAAGTGATTGTTTAGATGACACTTCTATATATGGTTTTCCTTAGTTTAGGAAGGTTGAATAAAAGATGGAATTTCTGTAGGATAATCTCTGGCTTTTTTTCTATAGCCTGCTCTCTCTCGCTTTCTCTCTCTCTCTCTCTCTCTCTCTCTCTCTCTCTCTCTCTCTCTCTCTCTCTCTCTCTCTTTCTCATTTCTGTTATATGATTTTGCACAGTTGCTTCTCCCATGTCAAAATAGTGCTTCTAAACTGATCCCTCTCATAATCTCAAGGGGTTCCCCTTTGCCTCTGCTTGAAACTTCTCAGCAGATGACCCAATATCTCATGATTTTAAGAAACTAGGATCATCCCTCTCCAAATTACTCTGTTCCACTTCCAAATGTATGATTATTTTTTATCTGTCTTTATGTTGTTATTATAAAGACAAATATTATTTCAAATATGGGCAATTTAAATCTCTTCTACACATGGTTTTCATTATAAAAAGCTTTAATCATTTATTTCAACAATTCTTACTTTAATATCCAGATATCCAATTAATCATTTTCCAATCTTTTTTATTCTTTTTCAATACATCACCTTGCTCTGTCACCCAGGCTAGAGTACAGTAGCCTGATTATAGCCATGACAGCCTCAAACTCTGGGACTCAATGGACTCTCCTGTCTCAGCCTCCCAAGTAGCTGGGACTGTAGGTGTATGTCAAGTGTCACCATTTTTAGATAATTTTTATTTTTTGTAGAGATATGTCTCTCCATGTTGCCCAGACTGGTCTCAAAATCTTGGGCTTGAGTGATGCTCCCATCTATGCCATCTCAAAGTGCTGGGATTACAGGCATGGGACACTGTATGCCTAGACTTAAACAAAAAATACATATAAAATCACTCAAGAATCTTACTTTATAAAATATTCTATTTTGACCGTATTATCTTCTTGAACTATTATATTATTCTATTCTCTGTACTAAAAATTCTAAAAAAATCCCTATTATTAGAAAAAGTAAGGCTATAATCCCTAGCTCCTTTTTCATACTTGGTTTTTCCTTCTATACACTTCAATATAGCATTGCCTTGATATTTCCAAGAAAGCTATAACTGAAACAATTATACCTTTTAGGGTTCTTTTAATTTGCCTTTTCCCTACATTGCTTCTGATATCTTTTATAATCATAATTTACCTTTATTATTCTCCTCCATATATTTTATACCTATTTTAATATTTAATTTTAATATAAATATTGATATATTTGAATATATATCTTACATTTACAAATATTGTATTTGTTTTATCTATTTGCATTCATTTTAAATTTGATGTCTTCATCTTTTAATGTATCCTCATTTTTATATATTGCTGAATTTTATTCACAAATATATTCAACATACCTTTGTATCTATTTCATGATGCATTTGGATCTATAATTTTATTTTTTATTAATACCTGTCAGTTATTTTATTAGGTATATTCTAACCTTGTAAGACGGGTTGAAAACCTTTCCTTCTCTCCCTCAATATTCTAATTGTTATAAATTATAATTTGAAAGTTTGGGCCAGGCACAGTGACTCATGTCTGTAATCACAGCACTTTGGGAGGCCGAGCTGTGTGGATCACGAGGTTAGAAGTTCAAGACCAGTCTGGCTAAGATGGTCAAACCCCGTCTCTCCTAAAAATGCAAAACAAATTAGTTGGGCATGTGGCAGGCACCTGTAATCCCAGCTACTCAGGAGGCCGAGGCAGAGAATTGCTTGAACCTGAGAGTTGGAGGTTGCTGAGAGCCAGGATTGCACCACTCCACTGTAGCCTGGGTAACAGAGAGAGATTCCTTTAGAAAAAGTTTTTTCTAATTAACTGGGATTTTCTTCAGGCAGAAAGATTTCATTTTAATTTCAATCTCTTTAATAAACTTTAGGCCATTTAGGTTTTAATTTCCAATTTCTTCTTAAACAAGGTTGGTAAATTGTAATTAAAAAAAAAAAACTTGCCCATTTCAACATATTCAAATTCATAGGCATAAAGTTATTTATAATATTCCTTCTAACATCAATGATATCCAGACTGATGCTCCCTGTTTCCTTGCTGAGAGAAGTCTTGATGGATTTTTACCGATTTTATTAATCTTTTTAACTGAATTTAAATGTGTTGAATTTTATTTCTGGTCTGTTTCTATTCATTGTTTCATAATTCTATCTTTATAATTTTCTTTCTTCTACATATTTAGTATAATATTTGCTAATTTTTTTAGCTTTTTAAGATTAAAACTTAGATCACTAAGTTTATACATTCCCATTTTTCTATATTTATGCCTATAAGTTTATTCTGAAACACTTATTTTTCTTAATGCCATATACTGACATATAGTATATTTTTCTAAAATATTGAAATGTTTTGTACATTCTCCCGTAATTAATTTTTGACACATAATTTACATAGAAAAATATAGCTTAAATGAAAATAACAGGCATACTTTGGAGATATTGCAGGTTCAGTTTCAGACCACTGCAATAAACACAGATATCTAAATAAAGTGAGGCTTATAATTTTTTGGTTTTCCAGTGCATATAAAAGTTGTATGTAGAATATACTAGTCTATTAGCTGGGGAATAGCATTATATATAAATTTATATATATATATGTGTGTGTGTGTGTGTGTATATATATATATATATATATATATTTTAGCCATAAAGTGTTTAAGGTATATATATGGGAGGGTCTAGTAAATTACTACAATGTTAATGACTGAAGATTGAACAGGGTAATATTTACTGAAAACTGTGGTGGCGGTGGCAAATTTTTTAAAATAAAACAATGAAATTTGCCACATCAGTTGACCCCTTCCTTTCATGAATGATTTCTCTGTAACACGTGATGCTATATGGTAGCATTTTAGCCACATTAGAACTTTTTTCAAAATTGGAGTCAATACTTTCAAACCTTGTTACTGCTTTATCAACTAAGTTTTTTTTGTAATATTCTAAACACTTTGTTGTCTTTTCCACAGTGTTCCTGGCATTCTATTAAGGAGTAGAGTCTACTTTAAAAAAAAAAAAAAAAAAAAACCACTATCTTTGCTCAACCATAGGAAGCAACTCTTTATATGTTACAGCATCATCCATCAGATTTCAGCAATTCAACCACATCTTCAGGCTCTACTAATTCTAGTTCTCTTGCTGTTTCTAAAGCATTTGTATTTACTTCCTCCCCTGAAGTACTTAACTCTTCAAAGTCACCTATGAGTGTTAGAATAAACCTCTAAACTCCTGTTAATGTGGATATTTTGACCTCTTCCCATCAATCACTAATGTTCTTAGAAGCATCTAGAATGATAAATCATTCCTAGGTTTTCAATTTACTTTGCTCAGATCCATCAGAAGAATTGCTGTCTATGACAGCTACATCCTTACAAAATGTATTTCTGAAATAATAAGATTGAATATCAAAATGACTTTTTAATCCATGGACTGCAGATTGAGTATTGTGTTGGCAAGTATGGAAACAGTGTTAATCTCCTTGCACATCTTCATTGGAACTCTTGGATGACCAGGAGCATTGCCAATGAGCAGCAGTATTTTGAAAATAATCATTGTTTCTGAATAGTAGATTTCAATAGTGGGTTTAAAATATTCTCTAAATCATTATGCAAACAGATGTGCTGTCATTCAAACTTTATTATTCTATTTATTTATCACAGGCAGAGTACATTTAACATAATTTTTAAAGGCCCTAGGATTCTTATAATGGTAAATAAACATTGGCTTCAACTGAAAGTCACCAGTTGCATTAGCTCTTAACAAGATAGAGTCACCCTGTCCTTTTATGTTTCTCGCTTCCCCCATCTTTCTATGAAAGTCCTAAATAGTATCTTCTTTTAATAGAAAGCTGTTTCATCTACATTGAATTTCCCTTGTTTAGTGTAACCCCATCAACAGTTATCTTAGCTAGATCGTATGACTTGCTGAAGTTTCTGCATCAGCTCTTCCTGCTTCATCTTGTACTGTTGTTATGACTTCTTTCCTTAAATCTCATGAACCAACCTCTACTGTCCATCAGCTTTTACTCTGCGGTGTTCTCTCCTCTCTCAGTTTTCATGGAATTGAAGAGAGTTAGGGTCTTTCTCTGGATTAGTCTTTTGTTTAAGAGAATGTTGTGCCTGGTTTGATCTTCTGTGGAGACCCCTTCTGTTTTCTCATTTTTTGTGTGTTAACTGAAGTGGCATTTTTAGTTTCTCTCAAAAACTTTTCCTTTGCACTCACAACTTGGCTAACCGTATAGTGCAAGAAGCCTAACTTTCAGCCTCTCTCGACTTTTGATATGTTTTTCTTCACTAAGCCAAATTATTTCTAGCTTTTGACTTAAAGTGTGAGACGTGCAACCTCTTTTCACTTGACTGTATAGAGGCCATTGTGGGTTTATTGATTAACCTAATTTCAATATTCTTGTGTGTAAGGAAATAGGAAGTCCTGAGGAGAGGGAGAGAGATGGGGAAATGACAAGTGGGTAGAGCAGTCAGAACACACACAGCATTTACTAATTAAGGTCACAGTATGATGTGGGTGTGGTTTGTGGTGGCTCCAAAGAATTACGAGAATAACCTCAAAGACGGCTGATCACAGATCACCATTAACAGATAAAATCATAATGAAAAGGTCTAACGTGTTTCAAGAATTTGCCAACTGTGAGACAGAAACATGAATACCTGCCACTGGAAAAATAGTGCAGAAAGACTTGCTTAACACATGGTTGCCACAAATCTTCAATTTGTAAAACATGAAATATCTGTAAAGTAGAATGAAACAAAATGCAATAAAATGAAATATGTTTGTACTTGGCAAATTTTCTACACATCTTATAGTTATTAGACTCTAATTTAATTTTATTGTACTCCACACACAAATTCTGAGTAATTCCATTTAAAATATATTGTTAAGATTAATTGTATGACTCAGTGTATGATCTGTTGGTGAATATTTCATGTTTATTTTTTAAAAGGTGTTTATGCAGTTGTTGGATGTACATTCTGTCAATGTCAATTTGGTCAATATGCTTCTTTCTTTTTCCTAATCCCTTGTTTACTATTCTATCAGTTACTGAATAGAGAGGGTTAAAATCTGGGAATTTGTCATTTTTTTTTTTTGTCGTGTATATGAATCTTTAACGTTGGGTGCATGCTAATTTAGTGTTCTGTGTCTTTTTGATAATTGACACTTTTGTCATGAGGGAATGTTCTACTTTATGTCCGGCAAATTTTGAAGATATTTCTATAGATGTAAGTGTAGCCAGACCAACGTTGTGATGTTTGGTATGTATTCTGATATTTATTTTGTAATCTCTTTCTGTATTTATTTTTAAAGTATCTCCCCCTTCTTATCTTGAAATCATGCATTTTTATGTAGTCTAAAAATATTGGTTATTAATTGGAGGACTCAATTCATTTACGTGATCAGATTGTTGATATGTCTATGTTGAAGTCTAACATCTTTAATTACATTGTTGGATTGTGAATATAACCGTTTTTTTGCTCCTTTTGTCTTCTATTCCTCCTATATCTCTGGATATAGTAAGTGTATTTTATTATTCCATTTCATCTGCTGTATTAACATTTAGGTCTCTCTGTTTTGAATTGTATTGGTTGTACTAGAACTGGATTGACTGAAAGAGAAGCCAATAGTCACTTGTGGCCATTTAAATGAAAGCTTAACATAATTAAAACTAAACGTCACTGAAAGATCATCTTTGCAGCTACATTAGCCACCTTCAGAGGTGTAGCTAGTGGTCACAGGATTGGACAGCATAAATTAATCAAAAAATTACACCATCATAGAAAGTTTTATTGTATATTATGACTCTCGAGTTTATAGTATGAATATTTAGCACATTGAATCAACAAATGGTATTATGCTAGTTTATTGTGAAAACCTCACGAGCATGATTTTACTTACATTTTTCACAATTCTTTGTGCTTTTTTATTTGTACATTTTTATTTTCCATACAACATGACACCTGAAATATATATGGGATGCTTTTGCTTCAGTCTATAATATTTTAGAATTTTTTTTTAAATTTTTAAAATTTTTATTGCATTATAGGTTTTGGGGTACATGTGCAGAACGTGCACAAGGCAGTGTGTTTTGCTGCCTTCCTCCCCTTCACCCACACTTGGCATTTATCCCCAGGCTATCCCTCCCCAGCCCCCCCTGCTATCCCTCCCCTATTACCCTCAATAGACCCCAGTGTGTAGTACCCCCCTCCCTGTGTCCATGTGTTCTCATTTTTCTCACCCGCCTATGAGTGAGAATATGTGGTATTTCTTTTTCTGTTCTTGTGTCAGTTTGCTGAGAATGATGTTCTCCAGATTCATCCATGTCCTTACAAAGGACAAAAACTCGTCATTTTTGATTGCTGCATAATATTCCATGGTGTATATGTGCCACATTTTCCCAGTCCAGTCTATCATCGATGGGTATTTGGGTTGGTTCCTGGTCTTTGCTATTGTAAACAGTGCTACAATGAACATTCGTGTGCATGTGTCCTTATAGTAGAACGATTTATAGTCCTTTGGATATATACCCAGTAATGGGATTGCTGGGACAAATGGAATTTCTATTTCTAGGTCCTTGAGGAATCGCCACACTATCTTCCACAATGGTTGCACTAATTTACACTCCCACCAACAGTGTAAGAGTGTTCCTATTTCTCCACATCCTCTCCAGCATCTTTTGTCTCCAGATTTTTTAATGATTGCCATTCTAACTGGCCTGAGATGGTATCTCAATGTGGTTTTGATTTGCATCTCTCTAATGACCAGTGATGATGAGCATTTTTTCATGTGTTTGTTGGCCTCATGTATGTCTTCTTTTGTAAAGTTTCTGTTCATATCCTTTGCCCATTTTTGAATGGGCTTGTTTGTTTTTTTCCTGTAAATCTGTTTGAGTTCTTTGTAAATTCTGGATATCAGCCCTTTGTCAGATAGGTAAACTGCAAAAATTTTTTCCCATTCTGATGGTTGCTGATTCACTCTAGTGACTGTTTCTTTTGCCGTGCAGAAGCTGTGGAGTTTGATTAGGTCCCATTTGTCTATTTTGGCTTTTGTTGCCAATGCTTTTGGTGTTTTGGTCATGAAGTCCTTGCCTACTCCTATGTCCTGAATGGTTTTGCCTAGATTTTCTTCTAGGGTTCTTATGGTGTCAGGTCTTATGTTTAAGTCTTTAATCCATCTGGAGTTAATTTTAGTGTAAGGTGTCAGGAAGGGGTCCAGTTTCTGCTTTCTGCACATGGCTAGCCAGTTTTCCCAATACCATTTATTAAACAGGGAATCCTTTCCCCATTGCTTGTTTTTGTCTGCCAAAGATTATATGGTTGTAGATATGTTGTGTTGCCTCCAATGCCTCTGTTCTGTTCCATTGGTCTATATCTCTGTTTTGGTACCAGTACCATGCTGTTTTGATCACTGTAGCCTTGTAGTATAGTTTGAAGTCTGGTAGTGTGATGCCTCCCGCTGTGTTCTTTTTGCTTAGAATTGACTTGGCTATGAGGGCTCTCTTTTGGTTCCATATGAAGTTCATGGTGTTTTATTTTTCAGTTCTGTGAAGAAATTCAATGGTAGTTTGATGGGGATAGCATTGATTGTGTAAATTACTTTGGGCAGTATAGCCATTTTCACGATATTGATTCTTCCTAACCATGAACATGGAATGTTTCTCCATCTGTTTGTGTCCTCTCTTATTTCGTTGAGCAGTGGTTTGTAGTTTTCCTTAAAGAGGTCCCTTATGTTCCTTGTGAGTTGTATTCCTAGGTATTTTATTTTCTTTGTAGCAATTGTGAATGGCAGTTTGTTCTTGATTTGGTTCTCTTTAAGTCTGTTATTGGTGTATAGGAATGCTTGTGATTTTTGAACATTGATTTTACATCCTGAGACTTTACTGAAGTTGCTTATCAGTTTCAGGAGCTTTTGGGCTGAGGTGATGGGGTCTTCTAGGTATACTATCATGTCATCTGCAAATAGAAACAATTTGGCTTCCACCTTTCCTATTTGAATACCCTTTATTTCTTTTTCTTGCCTGATTGCTCTGGCTAGAACTTCCAGTACTGTGTTGAATAGGAGTGGTGAGAGAGGGCATCCTTTTCTAGTGCTGGATTTCAAAGGGAATGCTTCCATTTTTTTGCCCGTTAAGTATGATATTGGCTGTTGGTTTGTCGTAAATAGCTTTTATTACTTTGAGATATGTTCCATCAATACCAAGTTTATTGAGGGTTTTTAGCATAAAAGGCTGTTGAATTTTGTCAAATGGCTTCTCTGCGTCAATTGGGATAATCATGTGGTTTTTGTTTTTGCTTCTGTTTATGTGGTAAATTACATTTATAGACTTGAGTATGTTGAACCAGCCTTGCATCCCCGGGATGAATCCTACTTGATCATGATGGATAAGTTTTTCAATGTGCTGTTGCAATCGGTTTGCCAGTATTTTATTGAAGATTTTTGCATCTATGTTCATCATGGATATTGGCCTGAAGTTTTCTTTTCTTGTTGAGTCTCTGCCGGGTTTGGGTATCAGGATGATGTTGGTCTCATAAAATGATTTGGGAAGGGTTCCCTCTTTTTGAATTCTTTGGAATAGTTTCAGAAGAAATGGTACCAGATCCTCTTTGTGTGTCTGGTAGAATTCGGCTGTGAACCCATCTGGACCTGGGCTTTTTTTGTGTGGTAGGCTCTTAATTACTGCCTCAACTTCAGACCTTGTTATTGGTCTATTCATAGTTTCGGCTTCCTCCTGGTTTAGGCTTGGGAGGACACAGGTGTCCAGGAATTTATCCAATTCTTCCTGGTTTACTAGTTTATGTGCATAGAGTTGTTTGTAGTACTCTCTGATGATGGTTTGAATTTCTGTGGAATCTGTGGTGATTTCCCCATTATCATTTTTTATTGCATCTATTTGGTTGTTCTCTCTTTTCTTTTTTATCAGTCTGGCTAGTGGTCTGTCTATTTTGTTGATCTTTTCGAAAAACCAGCTCTTAGATTTATTGATTTTTTGAAGGGTTTTTCTTGTCTCTATCTCCTTCAATTCTGCTCTGATCTTAGTTATTTCTTGTCTTTGGCTAGGTTTTGAGCTTTTTTTGATCTTGCTCCTCTAGCTCTGTCAATTTTGACAATAGAGTGTCAATTTTGGATCTCTCCACTCTTCTCATTTGGGCACTTCTTGCTATCTATTTTCCTCTACAAACTGCTTTAAATGTGTCCCAGAGATTCTGGTACGTTGTGTCTTCCTTCTCGTTGGTTTCGAAGAACTTCTTTATTTCTGCCTTCATTTCATTGTTTATCCAATCAACATTCAAGAGCCAGTTGTTCAGTTTCCAATGTGCTGTGTGGTTCTGAGTTATTTTCTGAATTCTGAGTTCTAACTTGATTGCACTATGGTCTGAGAGACTGTTATGATTTCAGTTGTTTTGCATTTGCTGAGGAGTGCTTTACTTCCAATTATGTGGTCAATTTTGGAGTAGGTGTGATGTGGTGCTGAGAAGAATGTATATTCTGTGGATTTGGGGTGGAGAGTTCTGTTAATGTCTATCAGGTTTGCTTGTTCCAGGTCTGAGTTCAAGTCCTGGATATCCTTGTTAATTTTCTGTCTGGTTGATCTGTCTGCTATTGACAGTGGAGTGTTAAAGTCTCCCACTATTATTGTGTGGGAGTCTAAGTTTCTTTGTAAGTCATTAAGAGCTTGCCTTATATATCTGGGTGCTCCTGCATTGGGTCCATATATATTTAGAATCGTTAGCTCTTCTTGTTGTATCGATCCTTTTATCATTATGTAATGACCTTCTTTGTCCCTTTTGATCTTTGTTGCTTTGAAGTCTATTTTGTCAGAGATGAGAATTGCAACTCCTGCTTTTTTTTTTGCTCTCCATTTGCTTGGTAAATCTTCTTCCATCCCTTTATTTTGAGCCTTTGTGTATCCTTGCATGGGAGGTGGGTTTCCTGGATACAGCACACCGATGGGTTTTGGTTTTTTATCCAATTTGCCAGCCTGTGTCTTTTGATTGGTGCATTTAGCCCATTTACATTTAGGGTTAATATTGTTATGTGTGAGTTTGATACTGCCATTTTGATGCTAGCTGGCTGTTTTGCCCATTGGTTCATGTAGATTATTCATTTTGTTGATGCTCTTTAGTATTTGGTATGCTTTTAGGATGGTTGGTACTGGTTGTTTCTTTCTATGTGTAGTGCCTCTTTCAGGAGCTCTTGTAAAGCAGGCCTAGTGGTGACAAAATCTCTGAGTACTTGTTTGTTTGTGAAGGATTTTATTTTTCCTTCACTAATGAAGCTCAGTTTCACTGGATATGAAATTCTGGGTTGAAAGTTCTTTACTTTATGGATGTTGAATATTGGCCCCCACTGTCTTCTGGCTTGTAGAGTCTCTGCCGAGAGATCTGCTGTGAGTTTGATGGGCTTCCCTTTGTTGGTGACCCGACCTTTCTCTCTGGCTGCCCTTAGTATTTTCTCCTTCATTTCAACCCTGGCGAATCTGATGATTATGTGCCTTGGGGTTGCTCTTCTTGCAGAGTATCTTTGTGGTGTTCTCTGTATTTCCCGGAGTTGGGTATTGACCTGTCTTGCTAGGTTGGGAAAATTTTCCTGGATAATATCCTGAAGAGTGTTTTCCAGCTTGGATTCATTCTCTTCATCACATTCTGGTACACCTATCAAACGTAGGTTGGGTCTCTTCACATAGTCCCACATTTCTTGGATATTTTGTTCATTCATTTTTGCGCTTTTTTGTTTAATCTTGGTTTCTCATTTTATTTCATTGAGTTGATCTTCGACTTCTGATTTTCTTTCTTCTGCTTGGTCAATTCGGCTGTTGAAACTTGTGCATGCTTCACGAAGTTCTCATGTTGTGTTTTTCAGCTCCTTCAATTCATTCATATTCCTCCTAAGTTGTCCATTCTTGTTATCATTTCCTCGAATCTTTTTTCAAATCTTTTTTCAAGGTTGTTAGTTTCTTTGCACTGATCTAAAACATGTTCTTTTAGCTCGCTGAAGTTTTTCATTATCCACTTTCTGAAGTCTGATTCCCTCATTTCGTCACACTCATTCTCCATCCAGCTTTGTTCCCTTGCTGGTGAGGAGTTTTGGTCCTTTCTAGGAGATGAAGTGTTTTGGTTTCGGGTGTTTTCCTCCTTTTTGCACTGGTTTCTTCCCATCTTTATGGATTTATCCACCTGTCATCTTAGTAGTTGCTGATTTTTCAATTGGGACTCTGTGTGGATGCCCAGATTGTTGATGATGAGGTATTTCTGTTACTTAGTTTTCCTTCTAATGGTCTAGCCCCTCTGCTGTAGGAGTGCTGAGGTCCATTCCAGGCCCTGCTTGTCTGGGGTACACCTGTAGCAGCTGCGGAACAGTGAGGGATTCTACCAGTTTCTTCTTCTGCTATCTTTGTTCCAGAATGATGCCCGCCAAATGTCAGTCTGATTAGTCCTTTTTTGGGGTGACTCTTTGGATATACAGGGGTCAGAGGGCTGCTTGAGGAGATGGTCTGTGCTTTATAGGAGCTCCAGTGCTGTGCTGTGGGCTCCGTTGTTCATTCAGGCTTGTTGGAAGGATGTGTTTATGTCTGCTGAAACAGAACTCATAAAACCCCCCAGTTTTTCCCCCCCTTAGATGCTCTGTCTCAGGGAGTTGGGGCTTTCTTTGTGAGTATCTGTTGCAGTGTCCTGCCCAGCTACGAGGCAGTCTACTCACTATTTGCCTGCCGGGGCTCCGCCCTGCTAGCATGGGTCCACCCTTTTGCGGCAGGCCTCCATTCTGCTGTGGTGTGCTCCGCCCTGCTGGCGGAGTCTCTCCGTTATGGCAGGTTGCCTCGGCAATAGCAGACTGCGTCAGCCCTGGGCGGTACTTCAGTAGGGGCAGATTGCGTCCGTAGTGGCAGACGCCCCTCCCCCACCAGGCTGCACCGTCCTAGATGCCAGCAGCAAAACTCTCAGCCCTGAGTGCCTCCAATTGCCGCCCTGCTTGTCCCCATCAGGGTGGGACCCGCCGAGCCCGATCACCCAGCTCCCTGCCTCAGAGTCCGTCCTCTCTCTCCCTCTCTTCCTCTCCCCAAGCTGAATGGTTGACTCTCTCACTGGTGCCCCAGTAGATTTTTTTCAATGTAGGAGGTGGAAGAAGCAACAATAATAAAAGCATGTACAGTGAGGTTTCCAAATTTGTTCATGACAACTCTGATATATGAGGAAAACAGCATTTTCAACTTGTAATAACCTGTTATATTGACTTCTTCACAAACTACAATTGGATGGTTAATAGTAAAAACCAGTGTATTTAGTTTTATTCAATAAGTTAACACATATTTTTAAAATCTTTCTTGAAAAAAATATTATTTTACATAAAATAGTTGTATAATATTCTTCAAAAGTAGAAAAAGTCCTTTAGTGCACCCAAATATCATGTGATTTAATAGTAATCATCTTTTAAAAACTAAATATGTAATTTATAATGTGCAACTGATGTTTTTATAATACGTAACTTTATGATTTTAATATTTTTCTATTATTTCTTTGCTTTCATTTGTCAATTTAAATATATGCTCCTTTCAATAAGCCAAATGAGGCCTATAATAAAGATAGTAAAATAACTTGCTAAATAGTGATGCTGATAAATGTAGTCAATTTGCATAAACAGCATGCATTCATTTGCTAGGTCTGCCATAGCAAAATATCATAGACTGAGTGACATCAACAACAAATTTATTTTCTCATGGTTCTGAAAGCTGGAATTCCAAGATCAAGGTGCTGGCAGGTTTGGTTTCTTCTAGGGCAGCTCTCCTTGACTTGAAGATGTCCAATCTTGTCTCTGTGTACTCACATCATCTTTGTCTCTTTAAGATGCCTTCCTATTCTATATCATCTATATCCAAATCTTCACTTCCTACAAATACAATAGTCAGATGAGCTTAGGATCCACTCTAATGACCTCATTTGAATGCAATCCTTTTAAAGACTCTAGATTTAATTACAGTCACATTTTGAGATACTAGAGGTTAGGCCTTCAACATATGAATTTTGAGGAAGACTCAGTGTAGCCCAAAACAAAGTAATAAAAATGTGATAATAAAAAACCCTAGAAGAAAACGTAGGCAATACCATTCAGTACATGGGCATGGGCAGGAACTTCAGGACTAAAACCCCGAAAACAATGGCAACAAAAGCCAAAATGGACAAATGACATCTAATTAAACTTAAGAGCTTCTGCACAGTGAAAGAAACTATCATTAGAGTGAACCAGCAACCAACAAAATGGGAAAGAATTTTTGCGATCTACCAACCTGACAAAGGGCTAATATCCAGAATCTACAAAGAACTTAAACAAATTTACAAGAAAAAAAACAACCCTATCAAAAAGTGGGTGAAGGGTATTAACAGACACTTTTCAAAAGAAGACATATATGCAGCCAACAAATATATGAAAAAAAGCTCCTCACTGATCATTAGAGAAATGCAAATCAAAACCACAATGAGATACCATCTCATGCCAGTTAGAATGGCGATCATTAATAAATCAGGAGACAACAGATGCTGGAGAGGATGTGGAGAAATAGGACCCTTTTACATTATTGGTGGGAGTGTAAATTAGTTCTACCATTTTGGAAGACAGTGAGGTGATTCCTCAGGGATCTGGAAATAGATATACCATTTGACCCAGCAATTGCATTACTGAGTGTATACCCAAAGGATTATAAATCATTCTGTTATAAAGACACATGCACACATATGTTTATTGTGGCACTATTCACAATAGCAAAGACTTGGAACCAACCCATATGTTAATCAATAATAGACTGCATAAAGAAAATATGGCATATACACATCATGGAATACTATGCAGCCATTAAAAAAGATGAATTCATATCTTTTGCAGGGACATGAAAACATTAGTGACATTTATCGTAGATACTAATTTCAACAGTCTTTGTATATAAGGCTTTGTTCATTAGATAAAGTATCCAAGCTTTCAGCTATCTACACCTCTCTAACATGTGCACCTGCTTCTCTCCTTTACATAAGTGTGGGGTGCTTGACAAAGAGAGGGCACTTGGCTTTCCAGAATATCTTTGCATTGTCCTCTGACACCTCCTTCACTGGGTCTATAATATTCACCTCAAGTGAAATCCATTTTTGACTGAACCCATCATCTAATGTGTCTTTTTCAGTTGATTCAAAACCTGGCAACTTTTGCTTACTGATTTGGCTTCATCTGCCCTGACAGAAGCAGATCCTGAATTTCTGCTATTATTCTCCATCCAACTTGCTGATTCTAAGATCCTCCAGTAGCACCTGTTATTGTATAACTCAAACTAAAATGGTGATCTCAGGAGATCAACCGATTCTCACAAGTACCCATCTCAGATGGGTCCTCTGAAGTTACAGCAAGATGTCTTCATACACTCTTAAATTTCATGCCTGTACTCTTTGGGTCTGAACTTGCATCATTCAGTTGTCTGGTCCATTTTAGGCATTGACAGCACAGTCTGGTGTTGACATTTCCCTCAGAAGTTGCAACTATTAATATCAATTAACATCTTAACTGGCAAAATCTAAACTCAGTGAAGAAAACATAAGAAGTAAAATATATATGTACATTTTTAAAAATTTGCTTATTACGTTTCTCTGCTTATCTCTTTCCACATCCTCCACAGGTTCCCCTTGCCCTGATAAAATATTCTTCTCTTATCATCATTTTCTTCCTCTTGCCATTCTTCTGGTTAATACTTAGTTTGTGTATATGGTAGTCTAACAAATCAATTTCTGCAAGGTGTGTCAAAATCCATTTCCAACCTTATCCACAAACACATTTTATATAAAACTTGACAGTTGCAGCTTTGTGGGAAAAATACTCCCTTTATGGGTACAAAAAATTAGAAAGAATACATAAGATCTATTATTTTATGGCACAACAGGGTGACTATATTGATGACAACAGGGTGTCATCAATAATTGTATATTTTAAAATAACTTCAGTGTAATTGGACAGTTTGTAACTCAAAGGATAAATACTTGAGGGAATGGATAGCCCCATTCTTTATGATGGGCTTATTTTACATTGCATGCCTGTATCAAAACATCTTTTGTACCACATAAATATATGTGCTACTATGTACCCACAAAATTAAATAAATAAAAATATAAATACTTTTATTATAATTCTAGAGCTAGTATTTTCTGTTCCTATAAAACTTCGAATGTTTATATTGTATAATTCCATAAGCAGGTATTTAGAGAGGTGGCACTTGGATGGAAATTATTGCAAGCATATTCTTAAACATCTTTTTTAGCCTATAATAAACAAATGTCTGGGCAAATAAATGCATAACTTGAGATTTTAGAAAGTCATATCTAATAATGACTTTAAGAAAGGACGTACTGAACTACTGTATTGTTATCCTGACTGAGCTTTAAGGTTGTGGAGTGTTTAGAATTTTCTAAAACATATATGTCATGCTGGGAAGATTTAATTCTGAGGCAGTATCAGAGGTACTCACTGAGGCAGGACTAACTTGAATGTGGAAGAAAATTATTTTTCTCTCTGGGATCCAGGAGTAAGCTAGGTTCAGACTTTTACATTGATTTTTGTGATTGTGCATAAGCTACTCTTGACTGCATGAACACGCAAAAGTGACCAATAGGCTAGGGGAGAAAAACAAGTGCAAGGTAGCTTCCAGCAGAAAGAATGGAAGACCATGTTTATTATATCACAACTTGTGGTACAGTTTCACTGAAGTTCTGACTAGTTGGCTGTCATAGAGTGCCATGGATATTTTAGAAAACCCTAGAACCTCATTGCCTGCAGGTTTTAGGAAGATCCCAAAACACTCCAAATTTTCTCTTAGTTATTGGGCCTGGAAAAGTTATAAATAGTCAACATGCTCTCAAGAGAAAAAAAATGTCCTTGAGATAAATCATGGTCTGGATTTGAACTTTGGATGAAATGTTCACTTGTCTCTAGAAACATTTTGTCTTTTGTGAGCTGGAAGTGTAAGTAGGTAAATGGAAACAGACTCAGAGCTCACCATATTTTTGGATTACTACAGAAGGTCATTCCGCATATTAGATGAAATCTACATACTAAAGAGAAATTTAAAATCTTTTCTACAAGTTCTGGTTGAGAACTCGAGAATAGCATACTGGGATTTTTGAACAGGAAAATTCAAGTGTTACAAGGCTTGGTGCAAGGTATGATGAATCTTTTAACCAATTAGCCTTCAACTGTAATTTTTCCTTCTTTGTCTTCCAGTTTAAGACGTTATTTTGTGAGTTTAGTTAGAAGTTTAGTTGGGTCAAGCTGAAGCTAAATATGTTAAGCCCAAATACTCACTCGTGTCTGTATTGGTAGAATTTTTGCTCATAGAAAGTCCATCATCAACTTCAAATTTTTAATTTGGGATGTAGGTACAAAAATACTGATAAGTTCATTTCAAAATTAGCTATGACCTATTTTGGGTAGGGATTTCAAGATAAAAATATTTAAAAGAGCACTATTCTGGCAATTCTATTTGTACAAAGGATTCCTTCCTGTTAAGTTAGGTGTAGTTTCCCAGGGGAAGAATTAATATTTTCTAATTACAGAAGTGATATTTATAGGCTGGGACTGGGGAAGCATCTAAGAATTATTACCAGGGGAATAATCTGTTGATACTTAGAGAAAGGCTATATATAACGGTAAGTTTTATTTGTCTACCTGTATCAGCAATAATTTTGTAATGTTGTCCTTTATTATTTAGAGAAATGTCTTTTTGTGAGTTTAAGGGTAAAACAAGAAATCAGGCTACTGATTTTACCTTTAAGCACCTCCATTGATCACTCAATTTTAAAATTTTAGCTTATTAATATAAGTTAATCTTTTTCTTCAAAGTCCTTTCTGTTTTTTTAACCTATAAGACTATTTCCCAAGAGAATCATCTATCCTACTGTAGTTAATGACTGCAGTAGGGTCATTCCCAAGTTTTGTTTTCTAAAAGCCAACAACAGTTCATTATGAGATTTATTTTTGTGAGCCTTCTTCAAAATGCACAGATTGGTGTTGTAAGTCTGGCAATGGAACTAGTTTTCCTTCTAGTTTTTGCTTGTGTAATAAATTTCTTATTTCTGGTTTAACACCATTTACAAAAAAGTGGCAAGACCCAGTCACGTGTGCTTCAGGATCTACATTTGAATTCTCTCTACTTGAGCCCTTACCCATGAAATTGCTAATGCACTTTCTTTGTCTGTGACACAGAATCAGAGCAAAGACTTTAGGGGTAGGCTCTGAAAGACCTTTCCCAACATCTACAGTTTTCCTGAAAGCCTCTGGTGGCCTATGCAATTTGGTGTCTATTATGTGTCAATATGTTTCTATCCTGACTCTTTTTTTTTTTTGATATTTTAAGTTTAATAGAAAACAAAACTTTTAAGATATTATGCCTGGGCATCAGGCAGCTAGTCAGAGGCAGGAAAAGTTATCACAATATTACTGTACATTATTACTGGATATGTGCACAGGGAGGAGTTCAAAATGTCCCTGAATGTTATTAAACAGTAAAAGTTCAGCATCAAATCCTTGTGGAATTCCTGGATTCTTGAATTAAAAACACGCTGGAGGTTGTTGCTGCCAGCAAATAATTGTGAAACTTCTGGTAAAAATAGTGATTTCAGGAGTAGACAGAGAACAAAACAATAATATCTTTGTAATGTTCTGAAATCACCACATGAATAAAGCTGAGACTGGCTCCGCTGCATTTCCCAGTTTGATTTGCTGACCATCTTGTCTGCCCATATTATTTTCTGCCATTCATTTCCTCCAATTGTCAATTATTACTAAAACAATTATACAAAAAAAAACATGCATGTCTTTGTTTTCTGTTGCTGATGAATGCAGTGAAGTCATAGATCAGGCCAGTGCATCATAATCTTTTCCATTACAATAAATTATGCTGTCACAAACAGGATATGCTTGGCTAAGAGGCCACTGGTGGTGCTGAATTAACATAAACATACTGTCAACAACGATAGCAAGAAGTTAGACTTAGTGCTCCACTTTTTGAGAACACACTGGTTTTTGTTTCTGATTATAAAGTAGTACATGCTTATTTATCCTGGAGACAAGTTAACATTTGGTATGTGAATTTTTAGCTCTTACCTCTTTTTTATATATACATATTTTTAAGCAAATGGGATTGCACCATGTACATAATTTTGTAGCTTTCTCTTTTCCACTTAACATTTACTATGAACAGTTTCCAACGTCATTTCTCAGTTCAGATTTTTAGTCTAGATTTTCAAATATTCCTCCTCCCCAACCATCAAAACTATCTTTTCATAAAATAAAGCTCAGTTCATTCTTACTTCAGCAAAGGAGATCACTACTTTAAAAGAGTGTTATTCCCGAAGTCTTTGTTTTATTTACAATTTATTTGTGGGATTATTTAAGTGTCAAAATAGTGGTGAATTACTACAGAGGGAATGTATATTTCATCTGCAGGATATTAGTGCACTATCAGTCTGGAATCACTTAAATGAACTTGGTTACTTTATGGTTTCTTCTGTCATCTAAATATTAAATTTCAACTTTAAATCAATACGTAGACCTGATTAAGATTGTAGCTTCTCACAGAATTTCTGCATGGAAGTCAGACCTATCCATAAGAAAATGTATTTTATCAAGATTGCCAAGTGATTCTTATGAACATTGATATTTGGGAAGAATCTCTCCTATATTGTATTTTTCTAGATGAATCGTCCCTCCATCAGTTGGAAAATCTGATTCCTGATTTCCACAGTCAAATGATTCTATTTAGAATCATTAGATTCTGATTTAGAATCTGATTTAGATTCTGATCTAGAATCAAATGATTCTGATTTAGAATTATTAGACTGATAACATAAATTGGTATTTTGAAAGACTTTTCAGGTGACTCTAATGCTCAGGGAAAGTTTAGTCACCTTTCCTGGAGACGCTGTTTTATTTCTTCATTTATCCTTAACATTTAGACATTAGACATTCTGTCTAACAGAAATGTTGCACTTAGTAGATGCTCGATACATGCTGATTAAGGCTTCTCTATGCCTGCAGATTATTTTTTCTAATGAGATTGGAATAAAGTTCTGGGGTACATGTGCAGATCATGCAGGATTCTTGCCTAGGTACATACACGGCAATATGGTTCTTACCTTTAAAATACATAACCTGTTTTTCATTGCTTTACTGGTCTTGGGTTAAAATTTAAATAAGATAATTAAAGATAAACATCTTTTAAATAGTTGCTTTTACAATGACTCTAATTTTACAAACTCGACTCAGATGTAGACAATTTCTTCTTGGAAAAAGAAAAGCTCAAAATAGTGATACCTTACATTTTATAACACATTACCAGATACTATTTACAGACCCCAAGTGTTTATGCCTAGCTTATACTTTTGATATACAGGCCACTTTTAACAGACATATTTATTTATGTAAAAATACACATGCATGCACACACACACACACACACACACACACACACACACACACACACACACACATATTTATGCTTATACCCCCAAGGCTAGGCTTTTTAGATTTTTAAAGTTTAATTTTTTTTTCTTTTTTTTTTTTCCCAGTTGCAACTCCTCCCAGCAGTCTGTGTTTTCACTTCGTAAATGCTGCAATGTTCTATGCTGTTGAACAAATTTGAGTTGATTACATTTTCCCAAACTCAAGAGCTCTTGACTCTCCAGAAAAGATGCATTAGAAGGAAAGGAGAAGAAACTATTGCAAAATTTGATATGGAGCAGTAGATTCAAAAATTTATATAGGAAACAAGATAAAATTTGACTATTTTTCAAATCCAAGCCAAGCCATCATCTAGGACATTTATTATTTTATTCCTGTTCTTGTAAGATGCTATTGTTTTTCTTTTTTAAAGAAACAAGGGTAGGATATCTTACTATGTACCTGTCTTATTTCAATGACATAAAGTGAATACTTTTGTGTATATAAAAATGAGATTTCTTTTCATCCCTACATCATCTAAAGTGAGAAATAAAAACAAATCTCTCTTCCAGGAAAAAAATGAAAAAGAATTAGTGTTGGCAAGGTTTTTACTCTTTTCACAGAGTTACTTCTGACTTCTGTGATAATTTCTACATTGCATTATAATGTATTATAATCTTCAATTCAAGGTTAATTCTGCTTATTTGTTATATCAAAGGCAATTTTTTTTCCTCATGACATATCTCTGTAAAGGGCTTTCTAATCCATGCAAAATGAGCTGTTGCTTCAATAGAATATAATCAATTCTCATGAACTCTGTAATACATTCTAATATAAAAATATATCCTCTGGAGACAGCAGGCTGAGTTTGGGAATTTAGCCCCCTGAAGCTTGCCTAGGCAGTTTTTGGGCATTCGCCCTTAGGCGGCATTTCTCTACTTACTTTATCTGTAAACAAGAGACTTTTTGTCTTCAAGGCAGCCCATCTGGCTATTGTCTGTAGATCTAAATTGCTTCATATATTCCGGATGTGTGATGAGCCAGATTTTCCAGCGAGAAACTGAGTGTAAGCACTTTTGGAAGCTGCACTAACTCTTCAGCCAGGGTGTCCTGTTAGCCAGCCCAGAGGGTTCTCACTTGATAGTTAGAACCTCCATCACTAGATAATTTGGAGGAGTCAGAGTGACAGGTTCAACTTTTCTGGGAGGTTGCAACTCAATTAACTCAAGACCTGACAGCATATTCTAATCTGCATACAACATTGTGATAATACAGATGTCCTGTCCAGGGTTTAGAAAAGAAAGTTTGACTCCTTTTAAAAGAATATATGTAAAGTGTATAAGGTCAAAACAGAAGAGTTTCTGCATGATCTCTTAGTTCTTATTCAATGTTTTTAATCTGGATGTGTATGACTATTTTCCTTTTCAAGTATTTTTATACTTCTTTAATATTTTATCAATTTAGTCACATCTTTGGCTAATACTAGGAAACAGTTATGAAACTAAAAACATGCCAGTTTTAAGGCTACAAAATAATTTTTTATAATGTTCTTGATTATCTTCTCTATTTCTAGTACTTAGAAAACAATAAGTTTTGCATTCTTTCTTAAGTAACTCTCAATAGTGAGAGTGGTGGTATGGAGGGGAACAGAGAGATGGAAACCCATTGTGATAAATATTTCCATTCAAGCTGTCCAAATGTGTTTCTTTGTGTGGGTTCCAAGCATTTCAGCTGTTTTCACTTCTAATGATATGCCACTGAAGAAACTGGTATATAAAGAATGACCAAAACTTTATTGACATTATAATCTTTTAATGATTCTCTATAATATTTATAATAATTTTCACAGTCAATAGCTTTGTACAGAATTTATTTCATCATCTAATTTTTGCTTGCTTCCTCCATCTTATTTCCAGTGGTAGTATTTGCTCTAGGCTTGTGAGACTGCCATAGGTGTCATAACCCTAAGGATAATATTATTTCAAATCTACTGGTCATTCCAAACAAAAAGCCTTACTTTTTATTTTTCATATGGTACCTATAATCCCTATTTATTCTTTATAAATCACAATGCCTGTAGAGAAATTTTCTGAAAAGGTTACTATCGACAGTCTCTTTTATGCCTATACCCTAAAATTTCTGCAAAACAATCACAAACAGTTATGGTAGGAGCTGCTATCCTACTTTCATTGACTTGCTCTCCAGATACATTTTAAGACCAAAATAGCAAGAAACATAATTGAATCTGTTTTCCCATAACTGACATTGAAGCTGGCACATTTACGAAGGCCCAATAAATATTTTTTAATTTATGGTAGATTTTTTCTTTGCAGTTTTTGATGCCAAACAAAATGAGACTCATAATCTTGGCAAAGTAGGACAACTAATTTTTATCTTTTAATGAGAGAAAACATGTTGGAATTCTACGTTGATTTTTTTGTTTCTTTTTTTTGAGGCAGAGTTATGCTCTTGTCACCCACTCATGAGTGCAGTGGCACAATCTCGGCTCACCGCAACCTCCACCTTCCAGGTTCAAGTGATTCTCCTGCCTAAGCCACCCAAATAGCTGAAATTACAGGCATGCATTGCCACCCCTGGCTAATTTTTTTGTGTTTTTAGTAGAGTTGGCGTTTCTCCATGTTGGTCAGGCTGGTCTCGAATTCCCGACCTCAGGTAATTCACCCACTTGGGCCTCCCAAATTGCTGGGATTACAGGCGTGAGCCATCACACCCGTCCTAATTCTATGTTGTTTTAATTGTGAATTGACCTAAACACTACTTTTAGAGGCCATATTTATAATGAACTCCAGTAACAGAACAGTAAGATTGTTTGTGTGTGTGTATATATATATATATATATATATATATATATATATATATTTTTTTTTTTTGAACAACATTTTGTGTAATGTCCTCCAGAATCACAATACGTGCACTTTGTTATTATTTGCTAAAAATATCGACATTTAGTATTATGCTTTTATTGATAAAAGGTGCCTTGGAATTCAGTTTTAGGCATAATCTTCTCTCTCCCCCTAAGAAACAAAACCTTTCATACTTTTCCAAAAAGCATGAAAGTAGGATTTTATGCCACTTATTGTTTCGTAGAGAGTTTTCTATTAAAAGTACCAACTTCCTTTCCATCCAACCAGTTTTTTTAAACTGACTAGCTAGTCTGATAGTAAGGAAAGAGTGTTCTATCCAAATTTACACTAAAATAAATTTTAAAGCAATTCAAAGCATTAACTTTTGGCAGGATTTCACTTATTATGAAAAAGAAAAGAATGGAATATGCCTATCAAAATGATGAAACTGAGCACACGTCTGCCAAGAGCACTGTGTACATTGCTGAAATGTATTATTAACTTTGAACACAATATGTTTTGTCAAATAAAAGAAACCCCTTTAAGACTGCCAATTTTAATATCAGTGACATAGCTCTATTCAAAAAAATCCATGACGCTTTTATAAATCACAAAAATGCAAAGCTAGATTTATATTTTTGGGGCAAAGCTAGTGACTGTTATCTGTAAAAGAAAGCATGATGTGAACTATGAAATTTTCTTTTTCTTTTTGGATGGTAGGGAGAAAAACAGGGCCAAGAGTCCCTCATAAATTAAAAGAAAAGTTAAAATCTTTCAAAACTGCAAACACATTGTTGAAAACTATTTTTTCATATTTTGATGATCCAAAACATTAAAATATTTGAGTCCTGGAATCCACTTACAACTCTAGCTCATGGAAATCCCAGACTAGTGTTTTTTAGGAGGGTGTTCTGAGTTTTGTTTTTGGGGAGGCTTATAAAGAGCAATATACAGAAAGAGTTGTGGTGAACTGTACTATCAGTCCCCAGAAGTGGCAAAGGCCAGTGTTCAGCACATACCTCAGTGTTATTTGTTCTGCATTTCTCCATGAAAAGCTTAGTTACTACAGGTTGTTTCGTTGTTGTTGTTGTTGTTGTTGTTGTTGTTGTTGTTGTTGCTATCACAAACGTGCCCCATCACTTTACTTTGTAGTTTGCTTCCATTTGGCTATTGGATATTTCCTTTATAATTAATGTATTAGTCCATTCTTGCACTGCTACAAAGAACTACCTGAGACTGGGTAACTTATGAAGAAAAGAGTTTCAAATAACTCATGGCTTCACAGGCTCTACAGGAAGCAAGGCTGGAGAGACCTCAGGAAACTCACAAACATGGCAGAAGGAAAAAGGGGAAGCAGGCACGTCTTACATGGCCAGAGCAAGAGGAAGAGAGAGAGAAGGAGGAAGTTTACAAACCAGGTCTCCTGAGAACTTACTCTTTATCATGAGAACATCAAGGGAGAAATCCACCCCCAGGATCCAGTCACCTCCCACCAGAATTCTCCAATAACACTGGGGATTACAAGTTGACCTGAGATTTGGAGGGTGACAAAAATGCAAACCATATCAATTAATAACTCCTATTAATATTCCTAGTATTGCATTCAACATTTGTTTTTCTGTAGATAGTTCCATATTTTTACGTATTATTGGAATGTTTCAAAACCCACTACACTTCGATATAGGGTATACATAATAGTTTTATTCCTCAGTCAACATGGCCTGAACTAGAATATTGCAATGATATATATGTGTGTGTGTGTGTGTGTGTGTGTGTGTGTGTGTAGATATATATATGGTACAGAGATGTTGGGAGTACATGAATCCCAAATGCTAGTTGCCCATGTTATACATTCCAAGAAATGAAGAGGCTAGACTCAAAAAACAGAGTCCATAACGAGATCACACACACAAAAAGCATGCTTTTTAATACCATTAATGATAAAGATGCCTATTTTTGACTCTGAGCTGTGCAGTTGATATGCTTTTTTAAATATTAAAGTGAGTGAAAAGTTCCAGGCAGGAGGTCAGCAAAATCTGGAATGGGGTTTGCATTTTTTTTCTTCACAGTCTTTAACTCGTATATTCAAATATTTGAAATGTTATTTACCATAAGCAATTGAAATATTTTTTCATGCCAGACCAAATCCTATTGGTATATGGGGGATTCTCTCACTCTTACTCTAGTTCCCTCCATCTTCTTGTTATATTTTTAAAAATCTTGTTATAATGAAAAATAAATAAATTAAACAGTGAGCTCCACCTTGGTGTTGTGCTTTTGGCTTCTCTGGTGGTATCAATATGCAGGTCAAAATCTGTTTCAAATTAAGCTTCCTTATTTGGGTCCATAATATAACCACCTAAATAATATTTCTTATACAGTGAATACTGATCTAGTCAAGATTCAGTAACTCCTTTTTATTTTATAAATAATAATTTCGTTAACATGATTGGACTGTCCTCCCAGTATGCAATCATTTTCCAAAATGCATTTAAAACAAATTCACAACTGAAACAAAATTGTGTTTTCAAAGAAACTTCATGTTATTTTTAAAAATATATATGTGCAATATAATGTGTAATAAAAGGAGCTTCATTAACTCTATAATTAATGCTTTTTGACTAGGGTCAAAAATATATCTGCCTTATATGAAACTTCATTAAATTGATAAGATATAGTCAAGTTTCTTGTATACATGCGTATCTGTTTTTCAAATTTAACAAACTTTAAAAGCATTGGCATATTTCAATTAAACATAAACATTGAAAGTATGTAAGTAATTTATTAAAACTGATCACAGCACAGTTGTGTTATATATATAATATTTATGTATACAATCATAATGAATTTCTGGCAACAGTCTATCCTATTGGTTGGAAGTATTCAGAATGAAAATCCACAATGAATTCTATAAAATAGCAGCTGATTTCAACCTTAGAAAGAGCTCTAAGTTTTTGTTTTTGTTATTTTCTTTTGAGAGAAAAGTTCTTAATATCATTAATCTCTTTATTTCTACAGTTCATCATGTGGGAGATACAAGAAGGGCTTATTAAAAGTAACACTGAATAGGTTGTTCTATTTCAGAAGGATTTATCAATATAATCTTACCCCATCTACAAATTAATTGACCTAATCAAAGTTATTCTGTCAATTTTGTAATTTCTGCTTTGTTATTTGAGAGAATTTTCAATACAGCTAATAGAATTGAAAGCCTTGAATTGCACCAATGTTCCTGTAGCCACTTTTATGTTTTGGCAAATGTAATTAGTGTACCTTTTACAGTTTAGATAAAATTATAACTTTAATATTGTGTGTTTATACTATTCTGAATACAGGAAAACAATATTTTTCTTAACAAGTAAAAAATCAACCATTTATAAGCTGGCATATGTCATACAACTGTATAAATATGTTTTCTACTATTACTCATTAATCTCACAAAAATTATCAGTTTCTTGACAAGAAAATCTAGGCTGGGTCCTCAGATTCAATGGGACTTTTAGGTAGAGAAAAAAAATACACAAATTTTAATTAGGATTATAGAAACTTGGAATAACTTTAGGTTTTCCTATGTGAAAGAGAATCTACATTTTAAGATTTTTAAGTTATCTGACACTTTCAATTAATTTTTAAAAATTGATATAACCTACAAATGTGCACTAAATAAAATTAGATAATCTATTTACTCTTCTTTGAATTATTCTAATTGTTTTCTAACATACATGTTTAATGAATAAAACTGAAAATTTTCCATTCCGTAAATAAAATATTATTTTTTAGAAAATACTGTCCTCAGGAAGATGATGGTATTTTCAGTTGGGACTTAAATGTCCCAATGCCATATTTCATAGTTATTCAGAGAATTCAAGATTATAAAGAGGAATGAAATATAGGAATCTTTAGGTAAGCAAATCAACATACTGATGATGCTGGGGACAGGATAAGATTTATAATGGGATTTCTGAGATATTGAAATAGGAATTTTTTTAAAACACTGGAAGGCTTATGTACAAATTTAATTTAAAGTAAACCAAATTTTGTAGTATACTATCATACTATGGCACATTTATACCTATGTAATAAACTTGCCCTTTCTGCACATATATCTTAGAACTTAAAGTAAAATAAAAAGAAGAAAAAAATACATTGTATAGGAAGACAAAATTATGAAATGCTATTTTCTTAACCTAATTCATAACTCTAAGTCTCTAAATTTGACCCCAATATCTTTTACTTAAAACATTATGTTCTGAGAATTGAAGGGGTGTATTAAAAAAGAAAAAGCATATTAATAATTGCACAAAGCATAAGAACTATACATCCTACAAATCTAATGCATGTAGCCATAGAGGGAACATAAGGCAGGGTATGTAGTTCCTCAGCCTTTTACACAGATCTTAGTTGTCTTCCCTTTGTCAGTCAATACTCTGCTCAAACATGGCCTCTTCAGGAAGGTTAACCACCTTGTCCACATTCCACTGTGAGGAGTGACAGCTCTAGATCAAACAGCACATCCTGCCTGGTTTGTTGCTATTTCTACTATGCCATGTTAATTTATAACTTATGGTCGTTTTTGATGCCTGAGAACAAGTGCCTAAAGTACTAAATGTGCTTTTGATCTAAGTAGGGCAGAAAATGAACTTTTGGAGATTTAGAATCTTATGATTTATTCTTAACCATATTAGAATACGGTTAGAAGAACCATTAGACATATGGACATCATAGATGCTTACTAGTATGGAACATGTACTTTGTATTTTCTTCAAAAAAAGAGAAAATTTTATCTAAGTAATTTAATAAGTATATAACTGAGACACAGTATTTTGTTTCAAAAAGCATGGAAAAGACATTTTTTATCTAAAATATTTAAGGCATATATTAATGAGAGAAGCCACATTAAGAAAAATTCCTTTGTATATTTTTAAGGTAAGACCTAATTTTGAAAAGGTCTGCCTTTTTGGTAAGCCCATTAAGATACAGAAATATAAAGTGTTCCCTTAATTAGCTGAGCCTGTTCAGAGACTAAGATCAATAGGTATCATCCATTTACCTGCACGATTATGTTGTCCAAATTCAACAATGCTCAATTTATGTTGTCCGAATTCAACAATGCTGTATTCTATCTTAAAATATTTCCTCTGTTAATAATAGACCGATTGTTCACAATGGACATTCATGGTTGAGATAAAGGAAATATCATTAAGCAAGAGAGCAGTGTTGTTCTTCTTGACTGTTCATGGGCGGTCTGCAGACATCTAATTTATCTAAGGAACTAAATAAAGTATGTAAAAAAATGTTAAATGCAATTAGAAAGTACATTTCATTTCCTTTCAAGTGAAAATTGGGAGTAAAAATGATCTCTTTTGCCAAATTTATCCGAGCAAAAGGAAAGATGCAATTTTAGTTGATATGTTGCCTTAAAATGCAAAATTTCAATTAGAGATGATTTATGCACATACTATCAGAATATGTCAAGAAATAAGTATGATAAAATATTATAAATAAAGTATGAAACAAATAAAGAGAATATAGTAGTTTTCTCAGTTATTAACAACTGGCTTACTTGGCTGCTTTTTATAGTCTATTATACCAGAGACCTTTTGCATAATTTGTTGAGATGAAATATTGACCTGAAATCTTGAGACTATGATTTGAACTGAATAGAACAGTTTCAGTTTTTTTAAAAAAATATTAGTTTTCTTTTATTTCTTTCTTAACTCATTATAGATTAGTTTGTATTCTGACTTAATTAACTTTTCATTTGTCTTCATATACAGTTTAATTATGCAATTTAATAAAAAGTAGGGCCCACTACAAGGGAAAGTAGCTAATTGGTTTTCCTATCTTCTGTCTTCTCTCAATATCTCTTTTGAATCCTGGTATCTGATTGACAATTAATGTACTTATAAAATCCAAGATAAGAATTAAACTAATCAATGTAATTGGAATGTTTATGTGAGCTTCCAAATATTTCCCACATAAACTGTGAAAAAAATGCAAAACCTTTCTACTTATATGATAGGCCTGATTCCTGAAAGCCCAATCTCTCATGTATATTCATTTGAAATATGTTTTTAATTTCTCTAATTTAGGTAAGGCAATTTGAAATTTAATCTGCTATAGGGATTTTCTCTTCAGAATGTGATAAAGCAATTTAGTTTCAAAACTGCAAAATAATTAAACATAGAATATATCGTGTACATTGTAAAGAAGTCTATTCACCAAAAATGGATTCACATTTTTAGTTAAACCCTAATGAAAACTCAAGTAAGTTTTTTGTAAAACTTGATAACCTGATTATAAAATTTACATGGAAACTCAATTAGCCAAGAATAATCAATTCTAAGGCTAAGAAAGAAACATTGAGGAAACTCAGACATTGAGGTTTATAAGACAAATAATCAAGGTAATGTGGTACTGGCATATTCATAGTCTAATGAAGCAGAATAGAATTCATCATTAGGTTTATACATATATCACAAATTGATTTATGATGAAGATGACACTGTAGAGCTATATCAAAAGGGTTAACTGGATAGTCATGTGAAAAAAATGACCTGATACTCCAACTCACATAAAGATATATCAGATTCAAGTGGATTATTCATCAAAAAGTAAAATATAGATAAAGCAAGATTTTTGGGAAAAATACAAGAAAATACTTTCCTGGCTTTCAGATAGGTAATAATTTTAAAAACTAGACACAAAATCGCTATTCATAAAAGTACAAATGGGTATATTGGATTATATTAAGATTAAGAACTTCTGATTATGAAAAGATACCATTGAGTTAAAAGCAAGCCACTAAATAGGAGAACATATTTATATTATATAGTACTTACAATGACTCAACACCCATATTGTAGAAAGAACTCTTCAATCATTGAGAAAAAACACAGGCAGCCCAAAAGAAAAAGAGAAAAGAATAAGTCATTTTAAGAAGAAGATAACAAAATGCTCAATATGCATATTAAAATATAGCCAAACTTACTAGCCTCTACCACAAATGAGCATTTCATAACCACCAGAATGACTAAAATGAAAAAAAAAGAGAGAAATACACTAAAATTAAGGAGGCTATGAAGCCACTGGAACACTCATACATTGTTGATGGAAGAGCAAATTTCGTTAAAACCTCTTTTAAAAACTGGCAATTTATTTATTTATTTAATTATTATTTTTTTTAAGTTCTAGGGTACATGTGCAGATGGTGTAGGTTTGTTAAAAAAACTGGCAATTTCTTTAAAATCATATGGAAGAACTCAGAATTTTCATTTTCTAGGTACATACCGGAAAAAATGAGTACGTTAAGTTTACCAAAATAGGTATATATAAATGTTCATAAAACCAGTATTCATAAAAGCTATAAAATGGAAGGTATTAAATACCCATCACTAATGGATATGTTAATTTGTAAAAGTTAATATGCAGCAGTGTAAACTAACAAACTATATCTACATGAAATAGCAATGTACAGATCTGGAAGTGAGAAATGAAACAAAAACTACTGTATAATTCTATCTATATAGTTCTAAGACAAGCAAACCAACATGGTATTTTGAAAGACAGATTAGTGGGTGCTCGTCCAGGGCTATAGTAATTGAGAAGGAGCCTGAGGGGTCTTCTGGTTGTTGATAACATTCTATTTGTTTATAGTGAATGTTAGTTGTATAGGTGAGTTTTCTTTATGAAAAATGGCTGAGCTAAAACTTTATAATTTTTGCACTTTTACATAGCAATGCTTTACTTTAATAAAATATTAAAAAAATAAAAGTTGGGGATATGAATCGTGTTAAGTATCGGAATCTTGTTTTCTTTCTTGAGAACATTAAAAGGCAATCAAAAAATGGATCGATTTTGTTATTGTCCAAAATAAATAGGGAAGTCACTGTTGGGTTTAGGCTATCAGCATTCTGTTGGCTTTCATTTGAAAATGTATGCTATGAAAAAAGAGTTTTAGTAAACAACTAAAAATTTAGGCCTCAGAATGTCACTTTGGGAAATGCATATTTCTTGCTTTTATTACCCTTCTGTTACCCCAAAGTCCGTATTTCTTTTTTATACATATAAGTTAAAATGGGTGCACCAGTGTTAAGCAGTAGAATATGCTTAAGGGGAGACTGAATATTTCAAGTCAGTCTCAAATGCTCACTATAATTTTGGATAAAAGGATAAAAGAGAAAATGATGCTTTTCAATCAATAATGTCTTTGTCTTGGTTGCTGTGAAAGTTTCCCTAAACCTCTTTCTACTTTCATTTTCTCTACTCAAAAATAGTCCATGTTAAAAATCATATGCATTTAAGTAGTCTGTTTGCATGTAAACTATACATAGACATGTGTACTTATTTTTATTTTATTTTATTTTATTTATTTTTATTTTTTGAGACCGAGTTTCGCTCTTGTTACCCAGCCTGGAGTGCAATGGCGTGATCTTGGCTCACTGCAACCTCCACCTTCTGGGTTCAGGCAATTCTCCTGCCTCAGCCTCCTGAGTAGCTGGGATTACAGGCACGCGCCACCGTGCCCAGCTAATGTTTTGTATTTTTAGTAGAGATGGGGTTTCACCATGTTGACCAGAATGGTCTCGATTTCTTGACCTCGTGAACCACCCATCTCAGCCTCCCAAAGTGCTGGGATTACAGGCGTGAGCCACCGCGCCCAGCCGGACATGTGTACTTATTTATATAATGCATATATGTATGTGTTTATAGATGTATATGTGAACTCTTGCCTTACTAAAAATGTAAAAACAGTGTCAGGAAAAATAATTTTTATTAAGTCATGTTTTTGGTTTGGTATCTTTCTCTGTGTTGTTAACTTGAAAGCCTAAAACCATGACCATCAGCATGTATTGTTCCTAAAATTTAGCTCATTTATAAAGAGATAATGAGAAGGCTAAAATGCTTAAAATATTTGATGCAATAACCCTAAGGCATTCTAGAATAAAGAAACTCACTACTGGATGAAACTATCAAAATATTTATTGAATTTGACAAACTAAACTCTTCCTTTTGTGATTAAAAGTGGAGGTCCATATTTTGTGAAAAGTGACAGCATAGATTTGGATTGGCCTGAGTCATATTTGTGGGAAATAAAAATTGAACTCTTTGTTCTGTGTAAATGTCAAAATTAAAAGATGAAAATAATGAACTATGATTAAGTATCACAGTTGCAGGCTGAAAGAATAGAACTCCAGGAGAGAAATACAGGAAAAAATATTGACACTGGGAATCATATTTGTGTTTTTTCTTGTCATCTAATTCAAGGCAAGGCAATGCTCTGACTAAATGAACAAGGGTTGGGCAGACAGAAATATTAAGAAGTGAGGTTGTCAAAACCATGACCTACAAAAAGGAAAGAACTATGTACATGGTCTGATTCTGTTGTATTTTGTTTACCTTGAAGTGGTTCAAAAATATCTATTATTAGCACCATTTTATTTTTAAAAAAGCATCGAAGTACTTCATCGGTTGTCTCTGTGTAAACAGACTCTTTTGTAGTGTACTCTTTTTTTCTGGAACATAGGTTGATCCATGGATTTCCTAGCATTATAAAACGTCTCAAGCACTGACTTTTAAGATAATTTTTTATCTCATTGTCTTACTAAAAGAAATGTGAAGTATATGACCACAGTTCTGATAAAGAGTAACAATATAGTGATGCTTTCAACCCCAGGCAAATATCTTCTTGACTTTCATAATGAATGCAAGGAATTGGGTATAATTATCCATACAGAGAACAATTTTAGCTTAGTGCGTTTTAAGAGCTTTATAATATCATTTACTCTGCTTTCTCAGAAGTCTCACCGAGAAGTTTAAATATTTCTAAAGCTAAAATTGTTCAAGGGTGGTGAAGTTTTTCTAGACTACTCTTGCCCAATTATGCCAGTATCACTCAAGAAAATACTCTGAAAGTCAGTCTTAGCAAATTTCCACCAGCAAACTAGTTCGGATCATTAATTGTACCTCATAGTTTTTCTAATTGTTTCTCATAGTTTTTCTAATTTAAAGCAAAATGATTCTGAAGTAATGGAAGAAAATACTGTACTAGGAGCTTCTGTGAGTTACAGTTGGACATCTTAGAGTGTACATCCCCTTGGTGTAGAAATTCTAGCCCTTAACATTGTTTAAAAAAAACCTGTTATTTTATTTAAGGTTTTATAGTTCCTTCTTTCATCACTTTAGGAATAGAGAGAAAGAGAGAGAGAGACGGGGGGGGGGGGAGAGAGAGAGAGAGAGAGAGAGAGAGAGAGAGAGAGACTGTGTGTGTGTGTGTGTGTGTGTGTCTGTATTTTGTATTTTGCTACTGTGGGTAAATAGACAAGAACTTTTCATGACAAAACATAACTTGTGACTGAAGTGGTGTATTTTTATTTTTCCTGGTACATTGTAGATGTTTGGTAAATATTTGATTGACTGATTGTGGCTAGCAAAACTGAAAATTATAAAGAATTTCTGGGGTTCAAAATAATGGAAGTCATCTTTAGTGGCTGATTCAATTATAAAAAGAGATCAGAGGGTAAAGCATAGAAATTAAATCCAGAAAAATGGGCCACCTGAAACAGGTAGAAAATAAAGAAGAGAGAAAAATACAGGGGTGGTTCTAGGTTCATGCCGAGGCATTAACTGGCATAAGCCTTGAACCACCCTTACTATTTTTACCTCTGGTACTGGGCACTTTGGTAAATGACCTGGCTGTCAGGGTCAAAGACGGATTTGGAAACTTGCTATTGTCTAGTGTATAACACACAGTTTAGTAAATTGTCAAGAACTTTTATTCCAAAGAGGATTTTAGGAAAACTTTTAGAAATTATTTTAAGGGTTTAACAGACTTGTAAGAAAGTATGAGAAAAATAGGCACTTAATATTAAGTTATTTATATCAAAAAGGATTGGCACATTCTGTTTATTTTTCTTGAAATAAAAACAAATGAAAGAATCTAAGAGTACAAGATTAAAAAATATATTTTTTGAAATTAAAAAAATAAAATCTATCATGATTTTAAAAGTTAAATTTATTAAAATATCAAAGACCATCTTCTGACCCAAAAGAAACAGCTGTGGACAAACCTTTGGGCATACATGGAAATCAAGCTTGGAGAAGCATTTCCTGATGGTAACTATTTAGGTAAACTGTTGTAAAATGGAAATGAGATCCAATGAGTTAGAAGTCAGAAAATGATATTAAAGGACTTCAGCAAATGCCTGAGGAATCATCATATATGTATTCCTGGGTTCAAATAATGTTTCTGAATTGACCATAAAGATTCCAGGGAACAAGCGATGGCAGCAGCTGCTAGCTGCCATCAATCCTGCTACAGCAGGGAGGCACAGTCTGGACTTCAGGCTCCATGGAGCCAGCAGGAGCTGGGGAAAAGCAGGAACCCTGCCCCTTCTGAGCTGCGGCAGGAGCTCCCTGGGTGCTGTTGCAGCTGACCAAACCGCAGCAGCAGAACTGGGCCTCCTGCTGCACAGAGCAAGCAGGAGCGCTGCTCTCAGGGGCCTGGCTGTAACCACCCAAGTTGTGGCTGCAGATCTGAGCCTCCCTGTGTTCTTGGAGGGCAGGGAGCAGGCAGGAGCCCTGACTTCCTGGGCACAGTGGCAGCCACCCAAACCAGGGCTGCAGACTCAGTTCTCTTGGGTGCTCAGGAAGGATCCCTGCCCTTGTAGGCTGAGAAAAGCCTGTTTCCACTGCCTGGCTTCTCCTGCTGTCAGCACCTGCTCTGATCTTGGGGCAAAATCTGGTCAAGCGCTGGTTCCATGAAGACAGCAGGAGGCAAACCGATGGAGGAGGCAGCCAGTGAGGCTCCACCTTCAGATTAGGAAGTGAGAACTCATAGTGCCTTTTCCAGGCCTGCCCATGGCCACCCATGGACCAATGGGTGTGTATTTTTCTCCCCTCTGAGGTCCATAATAGTTCCAGGATCATCCATAGCTGAGCAGATGGGATGACCAACTGCAGAGGGGAGCTACCCTCTCTACTGAGAGCTTCAGAGACCTGTAGAGACGTTGGGACTACCAGCCACAGAGAGTAGCAACGCATTAAAGGGCCTCTTCTCTGTTGAGAGCTGAACACTGGATAGGATGAACTGCCTACAGAGAGGAGCTACCCACATCCAGTCTCCTCTGAGCTGTTTTAACACTCAATAAAGCTCGTCTTCATCTTGCTCACCCTTGGCTTGCCTGTGTATCTCATGCATTCTGGATGCAGAACAGGAACTTGGGCAAAGGCACCACTGGCCACGGAGGTTTCCAGCCAGAAAAGCAACAACTCAAAGATTCTGTAACACAGTGATGCTTCAGAGAAAATTAGATCATGTATCTCATATACTGTATGTATTTAAATGGCAGCTCAAGTTAGAAACAATTTACAACCATGAGTTTTAGTTTTGTATTAATTTTGGAAGAAAACACCAATCACTAAAGATCTATTTGAACTAAAGCATCACAAATTAATTTTTAAGATGGCAAAAAAAGTATAAGTTTGTTGATGATATTACATAATACAATATTATTTCTAAGAGTGAATATCAGTTGCCACACTTTCTAATTAGGGTTCCACTGCACAAGAGTTTTCTTCCTTTTTTCCATATACAACCCTGTCAGTTCTAAATACTCCTTCTTTTCCAAACATTTGTATGCTGAAATTTTTTTAAGATCAGTTCTAAAAATCATTTCATTATTTATAACATGAATTATTGAAAAATAGGTTTTTAAAAACATTCAATTTCCAACTGGGTGAAGATTTTATTTACTAACGTTGTTAATGTAGTCTAATTTAATTGCATTGGGACCATAGGACTTGATGTATATGACAATTTTGTGAAATTTGCTGATATTTACTGTATAGCCAATATAAAATAAATTTCTGCAATTATATTTTACATCAAGGTTCATTGTTCCCAGCACATTATTCATACTGCATAACATTTTTTTGTTCTTAATAATTTTGCGTCTGTTTTCTCTCTTTAGGATATCGCAAGGTTGAAATTAAGATTCTGGCTAAACTCAGCTTTCATTTGAGAGTTTAGAAAAAAATTATCTGCCAAGTTTATTCTTTTTGTTGATCAAATTCAATTCCTTGCATTTGTAGGACTGAAGTCCCCATTCCCTTGCTGTCAGCTGTTAAGACACTTTCAGCTTCTAGAGGCCACTTAGATTCCTTACTGTGATGGTTAACATTGAGTGTCAACTTGTTGGGATTGAAAAATGCAAAGCGTTGTTCCCGGGTGGGTCTGTGAGGGTGAGATTAAGATTTGAGTCAGTGGACTAAGAGAGACAGACTCACGGTGAATCTGGGTGGACACAATCTAATCAGCTGTGAGTGTGCCTAGGATGAAACCAGGCAGAGGAATATGGAAGAATTAAACTGGCTAAGTCTTCTGGCCTTCATCTTTCTCCTGTGCTGGATGCTTCCTGCTCTCCAGAAATGAACTCCAGGTTCTTCACTTACGAACTCTTAGACTCGAGGGACTATGTTAACCTCTCTTCCCAGCTCCACAAGGGGTGTGGTTTCAAAGCCAGGAACTTTCCAGTGCCATGTCTCCCCCCACCTCCCCATCCAGGATCCTAGAGTTCTTTGTCTAACTTTCCCACTTGGGAAAGGTAGACAGCCCAGATGAGCTTCCTTCGTTTAGAAAGCCCACCAAAGGCTCCAAGGGAGGAGGCTTTAATTGCAGGCCAGGGAACCAATCCCATATTAGAATCAAAGATCAGTCATTCCGGAGGAAGTCTGAAAAACCTCATCTGACTGGATAAGAACTTGAATGGGGTGGGAGTAATTCCAGGGTTAAAAGCCCCGCTACTTCCTTATCTATGCGGACTCCGTCTCTGGGTCCCCTATCATGGCAATGTGGGAGCCCTTCCTCTCTCTCTCTCTCTATTTTTCTTTCTCTCTCCCTGCCTAATAAATTGTTTTTCTGCAAAGCTCTTCGGGTCTGATATTTACTTGAATGATATCATGGCACCACCAGAGTCTTCCTCTCCATTCTTGGGTGAGTGAGGCTCAACGACCTGTGAAAACACATCCATTGGGGAACAGTGAGCATCGCTGGGACACCCCCGCAGCCCCTCTCCTGTCACATGGTTACAGACCTATACCTGTGGTTTGCCAGGGACTCTCAGGCCTTGGGCCACAGACTAAAGGCTGCCTGTTGACTTCCTTACTCTTGAGGTTTTGGGACTTGGACTGGCTTCTTGGCTCCTCAGCTTGCAGATGGTCTGTTGTGGGACTTTACCTTGTGATTGTGTGAGTCAATTCTCCTTAATAAATTCTCCTTCATATATACACCTATCTTATTAGTTCTGTCCCTCTAGAGAACCCTGACTCTGACACTTATTGCATACTTCCTCATTGTCAGATTCTTCTCATACTTCAAATCTTTGACTTCTCTTTCTATTACCAGTTTAAAAAAAAAATCTGTTTTAAAGAGATGTTGTGATGTGCTCAGGAACACCTGGATAATCTATATTTAAACATTTGTGCCATATCACATTAGCTAATTATGAGGGTGCAATTCATCATTAAATCAGCCTTGGGGATTATGTGTGTTGTGTATAGCAGGTGAGTGGAAAATTTGAGGACCATCTTAAAATTCTAGCTACCACAATATTACAGTATTCATCCTCACAGGAGACAGTAGTTCGTTAGTCTGTTAATCTTCTTTTTAGTTCATCTATGTTAATTTTGATTATCAGAGATTTTTTACCTTCAAAGTTCACTTGATTATTTCCCATCTTCGTTCTTGAGCAATTTCTGTAACATATCTATTCCGTAAGTGTTTGAAATGACTTCCCATAAAAGCACTTAATACTGGAAACTTTATTCAAAGTAATTATTTTCCAGATTACAAAAAAAAATATTTATGGCAATTTGTGTAATTTTTTAGTAAATATTGGAAATTTCTACTGTTTTAAAAATAATTTACTTCATCTACGTTTTTAATACTTTAGTTTAAAATTGCACATAAGACTTTAAAAGTCTTGAGTGATGAGTAGTATTGACATTTAGAGCTTTGATTACTCATTTTCTAAATTATTTATTGTTTAATCTTTCTTCCTCTGAAAGATAATTTAATAAAGCATTTTATATAAAATCCCAAGTTTTGTACTATTTCTTTTCAACCATTTATTTTCTTTGCCTACTAACACAAATGAAATTCTTCTTGATTTCCTTCAGTTTATAACCATGATATCTTAACTTTTTCCTATAATTTTTAAAAACCCTCATGTTAAAATCTGTTAATTTTGACACATTACTAATGTTTGACTTTTATTATAAACTTATTTCTATTCAGTTTTTGGTAGTTAATTTGTTCAGTAATTTTTGTTTCAGATATTATTCATCAGAGTATGTTGCTTTAGAATCACTTAATTCATGTTTTCAGTTTTAAATTTATGAAATAATTATGAAGATTATGCAGAGTCCCCATGCACCGCCCACTCAGTTTCTTCTATTATTAACATCTTACAGTTGTGATACAGTATGATACAGTTGTTAGAATAGGAACCTATATTTATAGTTATTATTAAGGTCCATACTTTGCTCAGATTTCCTTAGTTTTACCTAATGTCTTTATTTTCTCTATCAGTATCTCATCCAGAATACCACATTACAACCAGTGTTCACACTGCCTTAGTTTCTGCTCGCTTGTGTCAATGTCTCAGGTTATTGTTGACTTTTATAACTGTATTAGTTTCTTATTGCTCTTGTAAGAGCGTACCACAAACCTCAGCAAACTAACCTTTTAGTCCTTGAAATTAGTCTCACTGGTGTAAAGTGAAGGTTTCAGCAGGGACATTTCCTCTTGAAAGCTCCCATTCCTTCCATTTCCCTGCCTCTAGGTTGCCTATAATCCTCAGCTCATGACCCCTTCTTTACATCACTCCAGTTTCTATTTCCATTGCTGAATCTCCTATTTCTCACTTTGACTACTCTGACTCTCTGGTATAAGAACTGCTGTGGGCCAGGTGCAGTGAATCAGACCTGTAATCCCAGCACTTTGGGAGGCCAATGCTGGTGTATCACTCTAGACCAGCCTGGCTAACATGGTGAAACCTAGTCTCTACTAAAAATATGAAATTTAGCCTGGTGTTGTGGTGCTTGCTTGTAATCCCAGCTACTTGGGTGGCTGAAGCAGGACAATCACTTGAACCCAGGAAGCAGAGGTTGCAGTGAGCTATCATGCCACTGCACTGCAGCCTGGGCAACAGAGTGAGACTCTGTCTCAAAAACAAAACAAAGCAAAACAAAAAAGAACTCATGATTATACCGCAATATAATACGTGTAAGGAACTTTGAGATGAAATAAATTATTGCATAATCCAGAATAATCTGTCAATCTCAAAATGTTTATTTTAATTTTATCTACAAGATCCCTTTTACCGTGTAAGAAATCATAGTTAAAATTCCTGGGATAAGAAGATGGACAATTTTTGGAGCAATTATTCAACCTATCAGAATCACTGACAGTTTTAAGGTGTACTACTCCTTCTTCCTATATATTTTTTCTTCCTGTGTTTTTCTTTCTTCATCTACGCTGTTCCTTCCCATGCAAGTTTCCTTAAAATGGGAATAGAATGGCAGAAGAAAGGGGAAAATGATAGTGAATTATTGTCGTTGTTTTTTCCTGGTAAAAATAAAGACATTGTCAAAGTAGGGAAGAATACTTGAAAAGAAATGATCTAATATCAAATGATTTAACAGGAGCCATCACCACTGTTTTTACACTAGTTGTACATGTCTGTGTTTGTGTGTTGCTAATAACCCGGTAAAATTTAAATTTGAGTTGGTTGATAACAAATGAAAAGTAGAATTACCAGACACTTGTGACTACTTCAGAAATTGGAGCTTTAACATATCACTTTGAAAATAACATATGCATGATTGCAATAATTCCTGTTATCTCCTGATTCACATCAGCACCACCTAAAGTCAAACTGGTATTGTCACAAACCTTCTACTGATCCACTTAAAGGCGTTACATGTGTATTCCTAACTATGCCGACTACTGACCTCTACAAAATTACCATTGAAGCTTAATCTTAGTATCATTTAGGAAGATAAATGGTCTCATTATCATTTGGTACCTTAGTATAATTTAAGACGATAAATGTATACTCTCCTAAGTGTAATGGAAATGAGATGTGTTATCTGGAACACTGGCAATCATGTGTGACTCCAGCAACGGGAAGTTGAAAGAAATGTTTGTGGAGAAGCTCTTTCCTCTGCGGGAAACTACCTGGGTGGATCTGCTAGTAAGCATTTAGTGTGAGACCTGGGGCTGTGGTGCTCCAGCAGCACTGTAAATAGGAAGAAAAGCTGCATTTACAGTGAAGGGAACGGACCAGATACTTTTAGTTCACACCTTTAGAAAAGTTTATAAATATTTAATATATAATTTAGAAATGTATTGGCCTTTCTTTCCATTGCTAGGGAAAGACCAACATACATAATGCATGTATTAGGCATGACACAAAGTAAATTTTTAAAAATCCTCTCATGTTCTCTTGAAACCTCCATTAGGAAGGCTATTTAAGACACAGCTTGATTCTATTACCACCACGTTGTGCAAGGAAATCGTTTTACTATTAAAACTCTGATGCTGGTTAACATATAAACAACCAGACGAGTCCATCTGATCATTTACTGGGCAGCTTTGTTATAAGTGACATAGACACTCTGGAATATAAATAAAATTGCTAATCTAACAAGCTTCATGAAATACAACATGATTTCTTCTTATTAGTATAACATTGGAAACCAAATACTAATAATAGAAGCCTTAGAAATATTCTTATGAATGAAAAATCACATAAAGAAAAATGCATGTGTTTCACGTATTTATTATACGAACAAATGTAATTGAGAGACTGGTTGTGTAATATGTGCTGTAAGCAGGGGATGGGAGCTTGGTCAAATGCTGTAAAGGCAATGTCTCACAGGAGCCTGTAGCAAAGATCTTTGTTGTAGGAGAGTTGGTTTCTTTGGCCTTGTATAGCAAGAAAGTAACGAATACATCCCCTGGGAATTTATGTCTGGCAAAAGGACTCTGTTTCAGTTCCTCTTTTTTCTACAAAACAAACTATTTTTCATCGTTTGATGAGGCATTACAGATTCAATGAGTCCAAATAGTTGATTTAATTTAAGGTTTCTGATTTGTTGAAAGGTATTTCTCTCTTGACTTTCTTCTAAATTTTAAGCCCTGATCAGATAGTTAGTTATTTGTACATGTATAAATAAATTTCAATATTGATTCCAAGAATCCATTTTTAAAGAAGCAAGAGGTAAAACAAGGGTGAAACTAAGATAATAGCTATGAGATATGCGTAAATTTATCTTGCATCATTGGTTGATAAAAGTAATGATTTTTCAAATTAAAAGAATAAAGTTTATTATTTTTTGGTTTTTAAGATAATTTACATGAAACCTTAAAATAACAAGAATGTATTCTTTGACTCAGAAAGTTCGCTTCCAGAACTTTATCTTATAAATATTCTAAGATATGTGGAAAATGACTATGTGGCTATTTACTACAGCATTATTTGTAATGAAAGCAAATATGTCTTCCAAATAATTGGAACTCAATTAAATGTCATTTTTAGGGATCTGGTGAAAGAGATTTGATACATTCTCACATAGATAAAATGTGTCTATGAAAAAGAATAAGGAAGTCCTTTGGGTATTGATATGGAATGATTTCCTATGAATATTAAGTTAAAAACCAAGGTGCAGAACAGTGTGAACGATACTGTTTTCTTAAAAGATGAGACAAATATGTATGCTTATCTCTTTGTTGCATAAAATATCTCTGAATGTTTACTTAAAAAAAAAGAAGGATAATTTGAGTTTCTCAGGAAGGAAGGAAACCAGGTGGTTTGGAAGTAGATATGAACAGGGAAATATTAACTGTCTACCCTTTTTAGAGTTGACTTTGAAACAGGTAATGACATTACATATGCACATTATAGAAACTTCTGAACAAACAAAAATTGTACTGTAAATGATTAGACTTTAGTTTCTTTTGCCACAAAAACAAGCAAAAAGAGTTCCTATGTGAAATGATGAATATGTTAATTTGCCTACAGTCACATTTTTTCTCTTAATGTGTATCCCATAACTTCATGTATACCTTAAATATACACAACAAAATTTATTTTAGAAAAAACTAATGAAAAACAAGAAAAAATTACCTAAAATTTTAATCTTTGTTTTCTTTTTTTAAGTAAGTTGCTTTTCAATAGAGAAGTGCTTAAAGCAGGGCCATATGATACCATATTCATAGTAAAATTTGTATTGTAAGTCAAATAACAATGCAATACAGCTCATTTGAGCTGAGAAATCCACTAATTATAGGCTAAGGCATAAAATATTAATTAAGAATATTTTTAAATAAAATATTTTAGCTTTATATTTTCCTGTGCCATTCAAAATACAATTATTAAGCTTTAAAGTCTAGTTTTCTGAGTTTTCAAATTTTCAATCACAGAACATTTAGGTGCTTACCAAGTATGTGTAAATTATGTAAACATTCTGAAAATATAGATGTCTGTCAGAGAGCAATTTTGAAAATTTAACTTTGTATAACTAATTAAATGCAAAATATAACCTACTCAAATATAAAAATAAAAACAGTTTTTATTTTTATTTTTGTTTTAAATACAACGTAGGTTGATTTATCAAAATAGTTGTATTTCTATATTTTGATAGCTTATTCCTGTTGCTTACAAGATTAAGGTTAAGACAGTCTTTCAGTACCAAAAGAAGTAAAGGACAAAATCAATATTCTGAAATATTTTTCAAATACAAGAAAAAATATTTTTCTCTCCTTTTTGTAAATTTCTTCTAGTATTATGTCAAGTATATTTTAAAAGCAAAATTGTATAGTTTTTTGGTTATAAACATAAAACAAATTTAAGAATCAGAAAATAAAATACATAAAAAGGAAAGTAAATATTGTTACATTTTGGCACATGCACTTTCTAGACTTACATTCTTCATTAATAAATAAAATACATATTTCTGTTTTAAAGAAATGTAGTGTCCTATCATACATGTAGTTTGTAGTGCTTAACAATACACTGTAATCAGAAATGTATATACCTGATCTGATATGCAGAGTTGCATGTACATGTATATATTTGCAATGGCTTCTTTTCATGTATTTACCCTATTAACTAACTCCTTTAATAATTATATTTGTTTTGAAATTTTTTACTATTGTATGCTATTACTGTGATTAACTTTAGAGTAAATGTATCTTCATAGTATTATTTTATTTACATCTCAGGGGATGAAATCATCAGTGGAAATTTGATCTGTAGCTTGGTTAACTTCACTAGATAGTGTCAAACGTCTCTCCAGAAAGTTGTCCTGACAGTACTCAGATCATCCCCAACAATGAGTTTTTATCAGTTTTTAGTTTTCTGTGCAAAATCCATTGAAAACTATCTTAAGTGAATTACTACTGTTTTAATATGCTTTCATAATTATTGTTTATTTTAAAATTTTATTATTGTATTTTTCTCTATAGATATATCCCCCAAAATTTCAACTGTGCACTCTTTATTATTCTCTATCTTAATTAAAAGGGCTTTTCATATATAAAGTAAGGCAAATGCTATGACTTTTCTACCCAATTGCCATTCTTCTCTTAACAACAGAACCAACAATTTAGTTGTTATTGTTGTTCTTAGACAAATATTCTGATGTGGTTTGGCTCTGTCCCCACCTAAACCTTATGTCAAGTTGTAATTCCCAGTGTTGGAGGAGAGGTCTGTTAAGAGGTGACTGGATTATAGGATGGGATTTTCCCCTTGCTGTTCTCATAACAGTGAGTTAGTTCTCACAAGATCTGGTTGTTACTCATTCTCTGATATAGCTAATCATATCTTTCCGGATAGGTTTATTTGCTTTATTTCATAACAATTGAACGAAGGGGTCCAAGGTTAAATATAAAAAGTATATTTGAGGCTTAAAATATTCACATTTTAGCCTCCCTAATGATTTTTATCACTCTCTCCTTCACTTTCCTAGAGGTGACTAGTTAAGCATGTAAACGTCCCCACTTTTACTCCAAGAAGACTCTTTAAAACTTTTTTTATATGGAAGCATAGTTCTTTTAGTTGACCATCACTGTATTTTTCTCGTTATATATTGCTTATCTTTTCCATTAAAAAACTTACATAGCCGATATGATACATGATTAATCAGCCTATTCATCTCAATTTAAATGTAACTGCAAAAATATATAGCATTATTCACTTGTTTTATAGTGTTCAGTATTTTAGTTAAGAAGTTCAAGTACAGTCTAATTCCTTTTCCTCCACAAATACTGTGTTTTTTCTTCTGAAAGTTTGTAAGATTTAAATTATAAGTTTTACCAAAATATGCCAACAGGTGCATATCTTCATCAATTCTGCCTTTCAGTCCGTGTGAACTTTTACTCTGGAGATGCAGATCTGATATCACTCATGACATGTATATTTCCTTTATTTTTTGTTTTTCATTCTCTTATTTTCTAGTATCTGCAATAATTCGCACATATAAAGTCTTCTCAAGAAGTCTTCCAAGTCTTTTATATTTCCTTTTCTTTCTGATTTCTGACTCTTCATACCTTGGCTCTGTTTTGGATATATTTCTTCCACCTGAACTTCCAAGTTCCTATGTTTTCTCTTTTTCAATTTCTCTTTTGGACTTTTAAATTATAATTATATCTTTTACTGCTGTAGTACTAGAAAATTATGTCTAAGAAACTTTAATGGAATCTCCTTCACTGCTGATGTAACATAATGATGGTTGTTAACATTTCCATCTGTCTCCTTCAGTAATTACTCTTAAGTTTAGGTTACCTATTTTAGGTATTCTCCAAATCTCTGGTTTCTTTTCAGGCAGAGCTTTTTTATCACAGTATATAAAGCAGCAACAACTTCATAAGTATATACTTCTGTGGCAAGTGATCAGCCAGCGAACCTGTCTGTTTTCTGGTCTGCTCTGGTGCAATAGCTAGTGCCATCAGCCTTAGTAGAGAGAAGCCACACTATCTGCTGAGTTCTTGTTCAGATCTTTGGATAGTAAACATCTCAGCTCCAGCCACCCAGGCATTGCTACCCTCTTCTTGGGTGCTCCATGAATCTTCTCCTGTCAAGCTCTCTTCTATTATTTGTAGAGTTTGTCAAATCGGTAGCCTTCCTCAGTCTTCCTGCTTTTGCCTCTAGCAACTTTTTGCTGTTGATCTAAAGCTGGTCATGATGTATTTGGAAGAGGTTTCTATGATTCAGAATTCTGTTTTTTTGAAATTGCCATGTAGGTTCTAACAAGTATGTGTGACTAATCAGCACATAAAATTATATTTACTTACTTTTCAGAAAATAAGTGAAATGTTTTATTTTTTGAAGATGAGGCTGTGCAAAAATGTATAGAGATGTCAAATAAGCATATGGAAAGATGTTAAACATTATATGACATTAAAAATGGAAAATTAAACAAGATACCATCCCATACCTATTTGAACGGCTAAAATCCAAAACATTGATAACAACAAATGCTGGCAGTAGGAACTCTCGCTGATTGCTGATGGGAATGCAAAATGCTACAGCCACAATGTAAGGCAGCTTGGCAGGTTTTTACAAAGCTAAAAATATTCTTACCATATGATCCAGCAATTGTACTTCTTGGTATTTACCCAAATGAATTGAAAATGTATGTCCATACAAAAGCCTATCTATGAATATTTATAGCAGCTTTGTACATAATTGCCAAAACTTGGAAGCAATCAAGATATTTTTAATAGGTAAATAGATAAACTGGATGCATACATTTTATGGAATATTATTTAACCGTAAAAAAAAAGAAACAATCCAGCCACAAAGAATACATGGAGGAATCTTAAATGCATAGTGCCAAGTGAAAGAAACCAGTTCAAAACATTACATACTATTTGTTTCTAACTATATGACATTCTGGGAAAGGCACAATTACAGTGACAATGGAAAAGTCAGCAGTTGCTAGGAATTGAGAGGAAAGAAGGGATGCTATGTAGAGGAGAGGGGAAATATTAGGAAAATGAACAGTGGTGCATACATGACATTATGTAATTGTCAAAACCTATAGAACTGTATACCACAAAGAGTGTACTCTAAGCTAAACTATGGATTTTAGTTAATAATAATATATCAATATGTGTTCATCAGTGCTAACATATGTTCCATACTAAAGCAAGATATTAGTAGTAGGAAGAATTGAGGAGGAGAAGGGTAAAGTGGAGAAGGGTATATGGGAAATCTGTACTTTCCCCTTGATTTTTCTGTAAATACAAAACTACTCTAAAAAATAAAGTCTGTTTATTTATTAGTAAACAGGTAGGAAGCAGCAGCTCCAGTAGGCCAAGTCGTGGACTTCTCAACCTTAAGATATCAATTCCTTAATCCCTGACACCTGTGAATGTGTTATATGTCCAAACGAACTCTGCAGATGTGATTAGGTTTCTTGAGATGGAGTGATTATCCTTGGTTATACAATGGATATCAATGTAATCACAAAAACTCCTAAAAACTAAAGAACATTCCAAAGATGAGTCAGAAAGATGCCCTAGATTTAAATGCAAGAGAGATTTTAAGCATGAGAGAATGCCTTTGCTGGCGTAAGAGAAAAAGGAGCCATAAGCCAAGGGATGTGGGCAGTTTCTGGACTCTGCAAACAACCACAACTTACAACCTCAGGGAACTGAATTCTGCCAACTACCTGAAAGAGCCAAGAAACAGATTATTTAGAGTACCCAGAAAGGAACACAACACTATTGACATCTTTATTTTAGCACACTGCCACCAGTGTCAGAATTCTTACCACAGAATTGGAATGGAATACATATGCATTGTTTTAAGCAACTAAGTACATGGTAATTTGTTATGCCAGCAATAGGAAACTAATACAGAGGCTAACTTGGTGTGTTCTGTTATTCTCAGAAACACTGAGAGACTGAACCTTGTCAATGGATGTGGATGTGCATCCAGTTTCAGTGCTTCAGACTGAAGCAAGTTGTTTTATCTTTTGCCCATGACAGAATTTTCTTATATTTTACGTATTTTCTTAGTGATAATATAGCTAGAATAAAATAAGCCCTTCTAAGCCTAATATTGAAAAACAAAATACTCTTTATTTAATTATAACTACAAGAATATATTTTTAATAAAAATAATACCTATTTGAAGGACATCTATATACATTCATATATATCCTTTATATACATACATACACAAGCATGTATCCCTGTGTGTGTGTGTGTGTGTGTGTGTGTGTATGTGTGTGTGTATTTGTAGAAAATGACTTGGGAGAAATAAAATGTCAGTGTATTTGGGACATACCTCAGAAAAGAAAGATGAAATCAGGAATAGAGGATAAAGAAAAAAACGACAATGTCAAACAAATACAAAACCTAGTAATATAAAACTAAACCCTAGTATGAGTTGATTCTCAATTTTATGCTATGTAACTAAAAACTCAGAAATAAGGAAAGAAGAATAAAATTACGTTAAAGTTGATTTTCTTTCTTAAATATAATATTGCCTTTAATGTTGGAGTTGCAAAATCATGGAGTTTACTACCAAGTTAAATTCTAAATCTTCATTTAGGGAGATTTTAAGGCACTGAACAAGAAAAGATTTATGTAACTTATATGTATCTTCCCTTAAGAAAATCAAACTGTTAATACATGAATGTATTTAGTGATTTCTTTCAGATGCCTTACCCTGAAATTAAATATATTATCATAATAGAAAACTGCTATAGAATCAATATTTGTGTCTCCAAAATTCATATGTTAAAACCTAACCACCAAGATGATGACATTAGGAGGTGTGGCCTTTGGGAGGCGATTAGGTAATGAGGACAAAGCCCTAATGAGTAGGATTAGTGCCCTTATAAATGAGATCCCAAGGAGATAGCTCATCTTTTGCACCATGTGTGGACACAAGCTAGAAGGTGCAGCCTATGCAAAAGAAAGAGTACCCTCACCAGACATCAGATCTGCCCTACCAGTACCCTGTTCTTGGATTTTTCAGCCTCCAGAACTGTGGGAAATAACTTTTTCTTGTCCATAAGCCACTCAGTATATGACATTTTGTTCTAACAGTTTGAATAGACTAAGAAAAATATAACGCATGCAGTGAAAACTCTCAAGGTAGATACTCAGATCTGCCATTGAATGAAGTGTGAGCTTAATCAAATCCTTGAATGCTTATTAGTCTTAGGTTAAGGATTGTCTGTTCCTACTTTTAATATGACTGAAAGTGCCTTACAGACTATAATCTAAAATTATCTCTTTAATTTATTTACCAATTTTGCTTACCAATTTGGCTGCTGCTCCATAGATATATAAGCCCCATAAAGACAGAGCTATTTTTCACTTCCACAGAATGCATATCACATATTAGATAAACAGTATATGTAGAATTAACAAATTATTCATAATGTTGCAACAGCCAAAAATATAATTAGAGTATCTATTTGCCAGAGCTTGTTAGAAAATCTGGGATCTAGGCCTAATTCTGACTTTAAGTGGGATGTTTAGCTGAAGCCAGTTTACATTAGCTCATCCTCAGTATTGACATTGCCATTGAAGCCAGTATTGAATAAGAGCCATGGATGCCCTTTTCGTCCTTCACATACAGAATCTTTGATAGAAGTCACATTTTCTTACAGGCTTGAGTTGTCTACCCATAAAATACTATGGACATAAACACCATATTTGCTGTCAAATGGTAATGGAGCTTTAGGTCTAGAATAAGTTTCTTTTAACTCTAATTTGATCTAATTAATCGAATCTCAAGAATTATATTTTAGTTGCTCTCAGTAAATACAAGTAAGAAATAATTTCCATTTTTAAATAGTTATATTGTACCAACTACATTTTATATGCACAATTACACTTGATTTTATTTCATTGTCAAAAACACTCTACACTGTAATTCCATATTTCTACCTTTCTATCTCTATCCATCATCTGTCTACCTATCTTTAAAAGACTTTACCACCTTTAAAAGTCTTCCTTGAACTGTTTTTCTAATGTGACTTATATTTACTTTGTGTTTTATTTCTTGCACTTTTCTTGAGAAAAGAACTCTGAAAAAAGTGATGATTCAGCAATTACATTTTGACTATGAAAGGTGTGATACTTTTCCTCCATTAAATGTTGTTTTATGTTCTAATAAAATGCTGCCTGCAATTATGTAAAGTATTCTGTAATTGCACTGTCCAATGCAGTATGTACTAGCCACATGGCAATTGAGAACTATGGCCAGTGAACCTGAGAAAGTAAGTTTTTATTTAATTTAACTTTAATTATTATAAATGTAAACTAAAAAGCTACATTAAAAAAAATTATGTACCATTAAATTCACTACCATTATGTTAGCCACTGGACTTTAAACCTCACCAGGGGCAATATAACTGTAGTGAGTTTCTAAGGAATACTTACATTATTTTTCTTCTACTAAGTCTTTAACTTTTATTCAATTTACTAATGTTTCTGTTTTCAAAGATGGACTACTGATTGCTTTCTTTCTTTCTCAGAACCTAGAGTTCCTAAATATGTCTAACTAAATGTTTGAATACATTTGCAAATTTGAAACTGAAAACAATTATTAAAGCAATTGTTTTAAAACATCTTAAGAATATTTCAATTTTTTAATAAATTAATGTGAAATAACTCACTAATTGTTAGTTAACCTTAAGTAGGAGATATTACCAGCATATAATGAACTTTTTAAAATCTTCTGTAAATCTTTTTTTGAAACTCTTTTTAGTTTTGTTGAAATTGTGTATGCATTTAAAAATGAAGTCCTAAATATCGCAAGGAGAAACATCAATGCAGATGCAAAAAATAGAACTGGCAGCTGGGCACGTTGGCTCATTCCTGTAATCCCAGCACTTCGGGAGGCCAACCTGGCCAACATGGTAAAACCCCATCTCTACTAAAAATACAAAATTAGCCATGCATGGTGGTGAGCACCTGTAATCCCAGCTACTTGGGAGGCTGAGGCAGGAGAATTGCTTGAACCTGGGAGGCAGAGGTTGTAGCAAGCTGAGATTGCACCATTGCACTCCAGCCTGGGCAACAGAGCAAGACTCAGTTTCAAAAACAAAACAAAACAAAACAAACAAACAAAAAACTGGCTTCTGAAGCAGGAAGACCGTGGTTTGAATCTAACTCATGTTTGCTAATAATATAACTCTGAATGATATTGTTTTAGATATGCAAACTACTCTTTACCTACTTCATTGAAAAACATATAGTATGTATTGTGATAATATAGTATTATAAGTTTTTCCATTTTACTTACTCTTATTATAAGATACTTTGCATTTTCTAAAATATAGAGACAAAATAAGTAGTCTGAATTTGAAATAGTACTGCTAATAAGCAGTAATGCTAGACTTAAATCTGGGTAGACCATCTCCAGAACTCATCCTAGGTCACAGGACTTTGATCACTCTGCCGTAGTACTGATGCAAAATGAGTAATTGGACACCATGCACTTTAATGGACACATTCCTGTGCTGAAATAACATTGGGACTGCCAATCACAAATTAGTTTTCTGTATTTTAAAATCTCATTAAGTGAATATATCTCTCTTAATGGACTGCTAATATCACTATGTGGTAGGGGGAAATTGGTTTTCTAATATGCTGTTGGTAGAAGTATGAATCCTTATATTTCTAAGCACAATATGATAAGAGGCCATAGAGTTTTAAAAATATGGATACTTTCATTTGGCTAAATTTCATCAAGAATTTATCTCCAGGTAATAATTGAGCACAGCTGGGAAATTTCTGCATTAGTGATGTCCAGGAAACACTATTTATAATAACAAAAATGTTTATGACATCTGAATGCTCAATAATGGAAAACTCATTATAGTCCACAGTAGTATTTTTTTAATATCCATGAAATAGAATATTATATAACCATTAAAATGATAATATGGACATGCATTATTTTGGTATTGAATGGGTTTATATTTTCATTGTGAACATATGTTATAAATTAGTCACTAGACTATAATCACTTTAAAAATACATAAATATTTATTTTTTTATACATATTTATACATTTTTATATACATATAATATTACCAGCATATTACTGCCTGTTAAAAGTCTGTGAAATATTTTTATCATACATGAGTGGATCTGCAATATATTACATCAAAATGTTATCTTTGAATGGAACATGTATTTTTAAATTTTAAATTTGTGTTGCATTTTATTTTTATTAATGTAGGATTTATATAAGAATAATTGTGTAAAAAGTAAAGAAAAAATAGAGTGGATTATAATCTTAGTGAATAAAATTTTCATCTAACACTTTGGGAAGCTTGACCAGAACACTCCCTGATTGTTTGAACTGAAGAATACTTATCTTAGACTGTGTAAAAGCAAAAGTAACAATGATAATAAACAAAATCTGTTTGGGCAGTATTCCCAAACTCAAGTCCCCACTGGGGCCTTGTTGCTGTTTAAATAAGAAAAAAAAAATCCTCAAAAGGCTGAGCTGAAGTTTGTAAGCATTCACTATGTGACCAGGGAATATAGTGGGCACAGCCAACTAAAGTAAACATTGTCATTCAACTGCAGCTGTGTTGCCAGGTTAAAACAAGGGTCTATTACCACCAGCATTACTCCCCTCCCCCTTTTTTTCAACATAAGCCTTCTTTTTACATGTTTATGTGAAATCTTCCAAGTTTTGAATGTTAGCTGCACTATTTTAAACATTATAAATTCAAACTAAACATGTCTGTAGAAAAGATGTTTCCTGGATTGACAGTTGTGTTCATTTTATTAAGAATCTAAGCCAAAAGCTTATGCCACAAAGTGTCAATAAACAAAAAAAATGCCTCTTACAGCCACTGAGAAGAATATATTAAACTAACACTAAAGTGATTCTGCTTTATTTCATTTTTGTTTTTTTTCATAACTGGAAAAAAAATTGCTTCAAGAGAATTCTAGATTAGTATTTATTGATAAATATTCAAAATATAAAATGTAACTCATATATAATTTACATGTAGAAGAACTCAATATGTGTAATTATAGAAATAAATCATAGTACAACTAGAGCAAAGTGGAATAGAAAAAATACATAGATATATAATGACCATATTGTTCAATGGAATCATACTCAGAGATAGGCTTCCCTTTCATTCCAATGAAGCTTAATTTGTGGTACACGTTTCATTATAAACATTTCATTAACACTTTTATATGTTTTTGCAGATATTAGAAGAATTAAAATAATAATGTGTTTAAGGAATATCACTTTTAAAAGGAATGAAAAACATATAGTCTCAAAGTGATCTCTGAGAGAAAAAAAAATTATCAGAGAACTGGACAAGATTGCTAAAATGTTTCTCCGTGTAATGAAGGGAAAACCAAATGTCAAATAATGCCAAACTGCATGAATAAAAAAAAAAAACGCCAAAATACTTTAGAGGAAATCATTGTGTTTGGGCAAAAAATGGACTTATTGATATAAATTAGATTTCTCACTTTGCTGTTTGTGATTCTTCAATAAATGGTTTTTTAATGTATTTACAATTTGTATAAATGGAGAAAAACAAAATTACCATGGGGAGGGAGAAAAGGAAACCCTGAGCAGATTTGTGCTAGCAAATGTTTTAGTACTCTACAAGAAGAATTCTCCTCTCCCATCTCACGACGCCAGATGCTGCCTTGTCTGTGATGCCACAGGCTGCAGTGGATCCCCACGGCACTATAAACAAAATCAAAACCTGGCAGTGTTATAACAGTTACAGAAACACCTATGCTAAATAGCTCCATGTTGTGAAACTGAAAAACTCTATATGCAGAACCTTCACTGTGTTCTTTTATTTAAAAAACTTCCGATTAAATCGCCCATTCAAGAATGAACAGTAATAACATAATAAGAGGAACCAGACTCAAAGCAATACAATATACCGTGAACACATTCCACACATGGTCTGTTTATTCGTTCTCTTGACAGAAGGAACATGATTAAACTCAGCTTTTATAACTGTATGTATGTATGTATGTATATCTATATATGTGTGTATGTATACATATTTAAATGAAATGTGAACTTTATTGTTGATTCATGTTTAAAATAGTCTATACTTTCCCCAGAAGAACTTATACTTGAACAGCAAAAAATGATTATTCTATTGTTACTTTTCATAATGCATTGTCTAAATTGAGCATTTAAGTATATTATCTGTATTGAATATTGATATATATATATTTTCTATTGTATTAAGTAATGTGGATATATATTTTATGAGTTAGTAAACATTTGAATACATGCAATTATTATATAATCAGTTTCTTTGGAAGACAATTATCACATATGTAAGATATATAGATTATTGTGTAAGGTTAAAGAAGAATATTTAATAAAATCCTGTCATGACTTCATCTCCAACTTATGGGGCAGAGGTCTGATACCAGAGTATATTTCATATTTAACTTGATTTGCATTTATCTTTCTTTTTTTCTCTCTGCAGTCCATTGGGATTGCCTTTTGCCTTCAAAGGTATTTACCATCTTCTTCGGTGATTAAGGTATATTTAGATAATGAAAGTTGGCCCTGTTCATTTTTCCCCCAGTTCTATGGGGAAATTACAGCGTGATTTGTTTGTTTGACATTTACATGATATTATATGATGCAGGATAAAGGGAAAGTCATGAATGAATATCAAAAACATCATTTGAAACAAGATTCTGGGAATGTTTGGTTCAATCCATCCGGGGATTTTTGTAGTGGCAAATTATCACTTCTATAAATTCAAAGATGCAATTGCTCACAAGAGTAATTATGATTTTTAAGGAAAATAACTGTGAAGACTTTCTCAATTTACTGCTCACTGCTTCTGTTCTTCCTTGCAGCCAATATTGATGATGCTCCATGTTCCACCCAGATTTTTTTTCTTACTGGGCTACTACTCTCACCATTAGCTGCTGCAGGTGTTAGAAACTAGCAATTCATACTTGCATTATTCATCAAAAATTATCCATAGCCAATAGGAATCTTCTTTGGTAATGCCTGGGATGCTATACCCTCCTCTAGTTCTTAGTGTACCTTCTATCTGTTCTCTTCTATTTGGGCAAGTCTGATATTGGAGTTTATTATTCAGAGCTACTCATGAGCTTCGATGAGGATACCCTTCACCTGAGCCCATAGCTTAGCCTCTTTCCCTTCGCTGTTTACGTATCTCTCACTGCCCTATAGGTTTCCCCTGATGGCACTCCCTGAAGATCGCTTATATAAGTATCCCTCCTACAGGGCCTACTTCTGAGGAAAATGCCTTTAGACATACCTGTTCATATGGCAGCTGATTGTTGAAAGGATGAAAGTTTTTGAAGTAATTCAGTGAGACTAAATCAGAAAATGGTTATAAGCACAATCATAAACTGGATTAAACTTAAACAATATAATTACTTCTAAGCAAATGTCTTCCATATTCACTTCAAGTGGAACATGAAAGTGAAAGACTTTTCTTAAGATTCCTTAAACCCAACCAGTTAATTTTGATTTTCCTGGCGGCCAGGAAAGTAACAATCATTGGAATTTATAAAAAGGTACAACTTAGTTGTTATTTTAAAATAATTTTAAAGATATTATTAAAGGGGTAGAATGTGATGCCTATGTTAAATATCAGTTACATCAACTTATGTAAGGGTTTCTGAAAATACTGATGTTTAGTATTCATATAATTCAAACCTTTGCTGATAGTCAATACCATTCTCAAGCAAGCTTGTTCACTCCCATGGCCTATGGGCAGTATGTGTAACAGGTTGGCTTTGAATGTGGCCCAACACAAATTTATAAATATTTTTAAAACTTTATGGATTTTTTTGTAATTTTTTTAGGTCATCAGCTGTTATTAGTGTTTGTGTATTTTATATGTGGTACAAGACAATTCTTCTTCCAATGTGGCCCAGGGAAGCCAAAAGATTGGACGACCCTGCTAGAATCTAGATATACAAGGAATGGGATATATAAGATATATAAGAAATGGGATTTAGGCAAAACAGAGATTTGGAAACATTAATGTTTTCATCATCTTTGCTACATTCTCTAAGAATTCCATTTGGCAAACAGTTAAATTTTAATTCCTATTTATCTATTATTCCTTCATTGTTGTTGTTGTTGTTTTATGTCCTGACTTTTCTTGTTGTCTTCTAAATAGAATAGCAGCAGCTACCCTTATTTATAGATTGTAATTCAGACTTCAGCCAGTTACTCTTTCTTCCATTATGCCGTGTGGTGTTTCTACAGTCCCTACAAGTTAACCTTCATGATATAAACATCCTCCATCAAAAACAGAGAAGTCTGCTTTCAAAACTAGAAGCACAGTTGTTTCTGAAAGCAGTCATGGCAGTCTGACAGAGTCTAGCCTGGGAGGAGACTATCTATTCACTTTGGAAAATTGATGGTGGGATTTGTGCACATGAAAAGAGAAAGCTATAGCCTGGGAAGAGCTGCTGATGCCAATCTGAGAATTTCAAAGATACATTCATAGAGAAGCATGATATGGTATGGCTGTGTCCCCACTGAAAATCCCACCTTGAATTCTAATCCTGATCATCTCCATGTGTCAAAGGTGGGACAAGGTAGAGGTAATCAGCCCATGGGGGAAGATTCCCTCATGCTGTTCTCTTGATAGTGAGTGAGTCTCACCAGATCTGATGGTTTTGTGTCTGACATTTCCTCTGCTTGCATCACTCCGTCCTGCCACACTGTGAACAAAGTGCCTTCTTCTCTTGTGCCTTCCACCCTGATTGTAAGTTTCCTTAGGCCTCCCCAGCCATTCAGAACTGTGAGTCAATTAAATGCCTTTCCTTTATAAATTACCCAGTCTCAGGCAGTTCTCTATAGCAGTGTGAGAATGGACTAATAGAGTAAATTGATACTGAGATAGTGGGGCTCTGCTGTAAAGATACCAAAAAATTTGGAAGTGACTTTAGAACTAGGTAACAGACAGAAACTGGAACAATTTTGAAGTCTCAGAAAAAGACACGAAGATGCGGAAATGTTTGGAACTTCCTGGAAACTTGAATGGTTTTGACCAAAATGCTGATAGTGATATGGGCAATGAAGGCCAGGCTGAAGTGGTCTCAGTTGGAAATGAGGAACTTGTTGGGAAGTGAAGCAAAGATGACTGTAGCTATGCTTTAGCAAAGAGACTGACAGCATTTTGCCCCTGCCCTAGAGATTTGTGGAACCTTGAACTTTATAGACACAATTTATGGTATCTGACAAAATAAATTTTTAAACAGCAAAGTGTTCAAGGGGATGCAGAGCATAAAAGTTTTGAAAATTTCCAGCCTGATAATGAGACAGAAAATAAAATCCCATTTTCTAAGAAAGAAATTCAAGTCAGGCCTATAAATTTGTATACATAACAAGGAACAGAATGTTAATCACCAAGACAGTTGGGAAAATGTCTCCAGGCCATGTCAAAGACCTTCATGGGAGCCCCTCCCATCACAAGCCTAGAGGCCTAGGAAAGAAAAATGGTTTCATGGGCCTGGCCCAGGGCCCTTTTGCTGCATGCAGCCTCTGAACTTGGTACCCTGCATCCCAGCTGCTTCAGGTCCAGCTGTGGCTAAGAGGGGCCAAAATACAGCTTGGGCCATTGCTTCAGAGCACACAAGCCTTGAGTCTTGGCAGATCCCACATGGTGTTGAGCTTCCGGGTGCAAAGAAGTCAAGAATTGAGGTATGAGAACCTCCACCTAGATTTAAGAGGACATTATGGAAATGCCTTGATATCCAGATAGAAGTTTGCTGCAGGGGCAGGGACCCCATGCAGAACCTCTGCCCGGGCAGTGTGAAAGAGAAATTTGGGGTCAGAGCCTCCACATAGAGTCCTTACTGGGGCCTATTGGAGCTATGAGAAAAGGACTATCATCTTCCAGACCACAGAATGGTAGTTCCACTGACGGCTTGCACTGTGTACCTGGAAGAGCCTCAGATACTCAATGCCAGACTGTGAAAGCAGCCAGGAGAGGGGCTGTACCCTGCTAAACCACAGGGCAGAGCTGCCCAAAGTCATGGGAGCCCAGCTCTTGCATCTACATGACCTAGATGTGAGATATGTAGTCAAAAGGTATTATTTTGGAACTTTAATATTTAATGACTGCCCTACTGGATTTCAGACTTGCATGGGGCTTGTAGCCTTGTTTTGGCCAAATTCTCCCATTTGTAATGGTTATACTTATATACCCAAGGCCTTTTAGCACATCTTATCTAGAAATAACTTGCTTTTGATTTTACAGGTTCATAGGCAAAAAGGAATTGCCTTTTCTTAGATAAGATATTGGACTTGGACATTTGGATTAATGCTGGAATGAGCTAAGACTTTGGGGACTGTTGGAAAGGCATGATTGTGTTTTGAAATGTGAGAATATGAGATTTGGAAGGGGTCAGGTGCAGAGTTATATGGTTTGGCTGTGTCCTCACCCAAAACTCTCATCTTGAATTATAATCCTCATAATCTCCACATGTTAAGGGTAAGACTAGGCAGTGGTACTCAGATCATGAGGACAGATTACCCCATGCTGTTCTTGTGATAGTGAGGAAGTCTTACTAAATCTGATGGTTTTATAAGCATCTGGCATTTCCCTTGCTTGCACTCACTCTGTCCTGCCACGCTTTGAAGAAAGTACCTGCTTCGGGAGAAGGGGGAAGATGGCGCTATAGGAGAAACTCAGGATTGCAGCTCTCAGTGAAGGTGCAGAGGGTGAGTACACACCACAGTTCCAGATGGATCTTTGTTGCCCACAGACTAGGAGATTCCCAGGTGTAGGAGCAACACAGGATGCCAGCGCAGCTGTTTCGGCCGGCACCGCAGTGCAGTGGCACTCCGCACAAAGTGCACTGGTCTGGGTACCCTATTAAACCGGCAATTTGAGATTTGGAAAGGCAGATTAGCATATTCATCTGATTAAACGGGACTTAAACAGTAAGCCAGGCCAGGAGATTCCCGGGAAGCGACGTTTGAGCTGGCACAATGGGTCGCTGCATGGGAAATCACACAGATCCTGGTGCCTTTACAGCAGGTGACTGAAACACCTGGGAGAGAGTCAACCATTCAACTTAGAAAAAAAAAACAAAAGGGCTCTGAGGCAGGGAGCCAGGTGATCAGGCTTGGCAGGTCCCACCCCCACAAAAACCAACAAAACAGCAATTGGAAATGCTCGGGGTTGAGAGTTTCATGGCAAGCACAGCTGAACCCAAGATGGTGAAGCTCGGTGGGGGAGGGGTGTCCACCATTACTGAGGCATTTCACCCCTACTGAGGGACTCTCCCATTGCTGACACAGCCTGCCATTGCTGAGGCAACCCGCCATAACAGAGAGAGTCTGCCAATACAGAGGTGGGCCACTATCACCACAGCAGTTCTAACTACACCCATATAAACAGGACTACAGGGAATTACACTAGGCAGCAGGGTGGAGCCCATGGTAATGGGGCGGAGCCCATGGCAGCAGGGCTGAGCCTCAGCAGGCAGGTAGTGACTAGACTGCCTCCTAGCTGGGCAGGACAGTGAAACAGATACTCAAAACTAAAGCCCTAACTCCCCGAGACAGAGCACCTGAGGAAAAAAAGGGATTCTATGAGTTCTGCTGCAGCAGACTTAAACGTACTTGCCTAGCAGCCCTGAATGAACAACGGAGCTCACAGCTCAACACTTGAGCTCCTATACAGTACAGACTGTCTCTTCAAGCAGCTCCCTGACCACCGTATATCCAAAAAGCCACCTCACAAAGGACGGATCAGACTGACATTTGGTGGGCATCATTCTGGGACAAAGATAGCAGAAGAAGAAACTGGTAGCATCCCTCACTGTTCTGCAGCTGCTACAGGTGTACCCCAGACAAGCAGTGCCTGGAGTGGACCTCAGCACTCGTACAGCAGAGGGGTTTGACTGTTAAAAGGAAAACTAAGAAACAGAAATACTTCATCATTAACAATCTGGCATCCACTTAGAGACCCAATCAAAAAGTCAGCAACTACACAGATGACAGGTGGATAAATCCACAAAGATGGGAAGAAACCAACACAAAAAGGAGGAAAACACCCAAAACCAGAACACCTTGCCTCCTACAAAGGACCAAAACTCCTCACCAACAAGGGAACAAAGCTGGACGGAGAATGAGTTTTACAAAATGATGGAATCAGACTTCAGAAGGTGGGTAATGAGAAACTTCTGTGAGCTAATAGAACATGTTCTAAATCAATGTGAAGAAACTACAAACCTTGAAAAAAGATTTGAAAAAAGATTTGAGGAAATGATAAAAAGAATGGACAACTTAAAGAAGAATATGAGTGAATTGAAGGAGCTAAAAACACAACACAAGAACTTCATGAAGCATGCACAAGTTTCAACAGGCAAATTGACCAAGCAGAAGAAAGGATATCAGAAGTCAAAGATCAACTCAATGAAATAAAAAGAGAAGCAAAGATTAGAGAAAAAAGTACAAAAAGGAATGAACAAAGTCTCCAAGAAATGTGAGACTATGTGAAGAGACCTAACCTACGTTTGATAGGTGTACCAGAATGTGATGAAGAGAATGAATCCAAGATGGAAAATACTCTTCAGAATATTACCCAGGAAAATTTCCCCAACCGAGCAAGGCAGGCCAATATCCAAGTCCAGGAAATACAGAGAACACCATAAAGATATTCGGCAAGAAGAGCAACCTCAAGGCACATGATCATCAGATTCACCAGGGTTGAAATGAAGGAAAAAATGCTAAGGGCAGCCACAGAGAAAGGCCAGGTCACCCACAAAGAAAAGCTCATCAGACTCACAGCAGATCTCTCGGCAGAAACTCTATAAGCCAGAAGAGAGTGGGGGCCAATATTCGACATTCTTAAAGAAAAGAACTTTCAACCCAGAATTTCATATCCAGCCAAACTGAGCTTCATAAGTGAAGGAAAAATAAAATCCTTTGCAAACAAGCAAGTACTCAGAGATTTTGTCACCACTAGGCCTGCTTTACAAGAGCTCCTGAAAGAGGCACTACACATAGAAAGGAACAACCAGTACCAGTCACTCCAAAAACATACCAAATGCTAAAGAGCATCAACAAAATGAAGAATCTGCATCAACTAATGGGCAAAACAGCCAGCTAGCATCAAAATGGCAGTATCAAATTCACACATAACAATAATAACCCTAAATGTAAATAAGCTAAATGCACCAATCAAAAGACACAGACTGGCAAATTGGATAAAAACCCAAAACCCATCAGTGTGCTGTATCCAGGAAACCCATCTCACATGCAAGGATACACAAAGGCTCAAAATAAAGGGATGGAGGAAGATTTACTAAGCAAATGGAGAGGGAAAAAAGCAGGAGTTGCAATTCTTGTCTCTGATAAAATAGACTTTAAAGCAACAAAGATCAAGAGAGACAAAGAAGGACATTACATAATGGTAAAAGGATCGATACAACAAGAAGAGTGAACTATCCTAAATATATATGCACCCAATACAGGAGCACCCAGATATATAAGGCAAGTTCTTAACGACTTACAAAGAGACTTAGACTCCCACACAATAATAGTGGAAGACTTTAACACTCCACTGTCAATATTAGACAGATCAACCAGACAGAAAATTAACAAGGATACCCAGGGCTTGAACTCAAACCTGGAACAAGCAAACCTGATAGACATTTACAGAACTCTCCACCCCAAATCCACAGAATATACATTCTTCTCAGGAGCTCATCACACGTACTCTAAAATTGACCACAAAAGTCACTCCTCAGCAAATGCAAAACAACTGAAATCATAACAAACAGTCTCTCAGACCATGGTGCCATCAGGTTAGAACTCAGAATTGAGAAACTAAGTCAGAACCACACAGCTTCATGGAAACTGAACAACTGGCTCTTGAATGTTGATTGGATAAACAATGAAATGAAGGCAGAAATAAAGAAGGTCTTCGAAACCAACGAGAACAAAGACACAACATACCAGAATCTCTGGGACACATTTAAAGAGGTATCTAGAAGAAAATACATAGCAATAAGTGCCCATATGAGAAGAGTGGAGAGATCCAAAATTGACACCCTATCATAAAAATTGAAAGAGCTAGAGGAGCAAGATCTAAAAAACTCAAAACCTAGCCGAAGACAAGAAATAACTAAGATCAGAGCAGAACCGAAGGAGATAGAGACACAAAAAACCCTTCAAAAAATCAACAAATCCAAGAGCTTGTTTTTTGAAAAGATTAACAAAATAGACAGACCACTAGCCAGACTGATAAAAAAGAAAAGAGAGAATAACCAAATAGATGCAAAAAAAATTATAAAGGGGAAATCACTACAGATTCCACAGAAATTCAAACCATCATCAGAGAATATTACAAACAACTGTTTGCACATAAACTAGTAAACCTGGAAGAAATGGCTAAATTCCTGGACACCTGTGTCCTCCCAAGCCTAAACCAGGAGGAAGCTGAAACTGTGAATAGACCAATAACAAGGTCTGAAGTTGAGGGAGCAATTAAGAGCCTACCACACAAAAAAAGCCCAGGTCCAGATGGGTTCACAGCCGAATTCTACCAGACACACAAAGAGGATCTGGTACCATTCCTTCTGAAACTATTCCAAATAATCCAAAAAGAGGGAATCCTTCCCAAATCATTTTATGAGACCAACATCATCCTGATACCAAAACCCGGCAGAGACTCAACAAGAAAAGAAAACTTCAGGCCAATATCCATGATGAACATAGATGCAAAAATCTTCAATAAAATACTGGCAAGTTGATTGCAACAGCACATCAAAAAGCTTATCCGTCATGATCAAGTAGAATTCATCCAGGGAATGCAAGGTTGCTTCAATATACCCAAGTCTATAAATGTCATTCACCACATAAACAGAACCAAAAACGTAAACCACATGATTATCTCAACTGACGCAGAGAAGGCATTTGACAAAATTCAACAGCCCTTTATGCTAAAAACCCTCAATAAACTTGATATTGATTCAACGTATCTCAAAATAATAAAAGCTATTTATGACAAACCAACAGCCAATATCATACTGAATGGGCAAAAACTGAGAGCATTACCTTTGAAATCCAGCACTAGACAAGGATGCCCTCTCTCACCACTCCCATTCAATATAGTACTGGAAGTTCTAGCCAGAGCAATCAGACAAGAAAAAGAAATAAAGGGTATTCAAATAGGAAAGGAGGAAGTCAAATTGTCTCTATTTGCAGACGACATGATAGTGTATCTAGAAGACCCCATGGTCTCAGCCCAAAAACTCCTGAAACTGATAAGCAACTTCAGCAAAGTCTCAGGATATAAAATGAATGTGCAAAAATCACAAGCATTCCTATACACCAATAACAGACTTAAAAAGAGAGCCAAATCAAGAAGGAACTGCCATTCACAATTGCTACAAAGAGAATAAAATACCTAGGAATACAACTTACAAGGAATGTAAGGGACCTCTTCAAGAAAAACTACAAACCACTGCTCAACAAAATAAGAGAGGACACAAACAGATGGCGAAACATTTCATGTTCATGGTTAGGAAGAATCAATATCGTGAAAATGGCTATACTGCCCAAAGTAATTTACAGACTCAATGCTATCCCCTTCAAGCTACCATTGACTTTCTTCAGAGAACTGGAAAAAACCACCTTGAACTTCATATGGAACCAAAAGAGAGCCCACATAGCCAAGTCAATTCTAAGCGAAAACAACACAGAGGGAGGTATCACACTACCGGACTTCAAACTATACTACAAGGCTACAGTAATCAAAACAGCTTGGTACTTGTACCAAAACAGAGATAAAGACCAACGGAACAGAACAGAGGCATCAGAGGCAAGACAGCATATCTACAACCATACAATCTTTGATAAACCTGACAAAAACAAGTAATGGGGAAAGGACTCTCTGTTTAATAAATGGTGTTGGGAAAACTGGCTAGCCATGTGCAGAAAGCAGAAACTGGACCCCTTCCTGACACCTTACACTAAAATTAACTCCAGATGGATTAAACGCTTAAACATAAGACCTAACACCATAAAAAGTCTAGAAGAAAATCTAGGGAAGACCATTCAGGACATAGGAGTAGGCAAGGACTTCATGAATAAAACACCAAAAGCATTGGCAACAAAAGCCTAAATAGACAAATGGGACCTAATCAAACTCCACAGCTTCTGCACGGCAAAAGAAACAGTCACTAGAGTGAACTGGCAACCAACAGAATGGGAAAAAATTTTCCACTTTACCCATTTGACAAAGGGCTGATATCCAAAATTTACAAAGAACTCAAACAGATTTACAAGTAAAAAACAAGCCCATTGAAAAATGAGCAAAGGATATGAACAGACACTTTACAAAAGAAGACATACATGAGGCCAACAAACACATGAAAAAATGCTCATCATCACTGGTCATTAGAGAGATGCAAATCAAAACCACATTGACATATCATCTAACGCCAGTTAGAATGGCAATCATTAAAAAATCTGGAGACAGCAGATGCTGGAGAGGATGTGGAGAAATAGGAACACTTTTACACTGCTGGTGGGACTGTAAATTAGTTGCATCATTGTGGAAGACAGTGGGGCGATTCCTTAAGGACTTAGAAATAGAAATTCCATTTGACCCATCAATCCCATTACTGGGTATATATCCAAAGGACTATAAATCATTCTACTCTAAGGACACATGCACACGAATGTTCATTGCAGCACTGTTTACAATAGCAAAGACCTGGAACCAACCCAAATGCCCATCGATGATAGACTGGACTGGGAAAATATGGCACATATACACCATGGAATATTATGCAGCAATCAAAAATGATGAGTTCATGTCCTTTGTAGGGACATGTATGAATCTGGAGAACATCATTCTCAGCAAACTGACACAAGAACAGAAAAGGAAATACCGCATATTCTCACTCATAGGCGGGTGATGAACAAGGAGAACACATGGACACAGGGAAGGGAGTACTACACACTGGGGTCTATTGGGGGGAATAGGGGACGGACAGTGGTGGGGGGAGCTGGGGAGGGATAGCATGGGGAGAAATGCCAAATGTGGGTGAAGTGGAGAAAGGCAGCAAAACACACTGCCATGTGTGTACCTATGCAACTATCTTGCATGTTCTGCACATGTACCCCAAAAACTAAAATGCAATAAAAAAACACTCATAAAACAAAAGAAAGTACCTGCTTCTCCTTTGCCTTCCACTATAATTGTAAGTTCTCTGAGGCCTCCCCAGCAATGTGGAACTCTTAGCCAATTAATCCTCTGACCTTTATAAATTACCCAGTCTTAAGCAGTTCTTCATAGTAGCATGAGAATGAACTAATACAAAGTTCAGATTGCCTTTCTCAAATTTTGTTTAGTAAATGTCTACATAATTCTAAAAATTTTAATAATATTTTGAAAATCAGTTTGAGTGTTGTAGTGTGATGAACAGAACCAGAGTTCTTTAAGAAATGTGCAATATAAGGAATTCAGAACAAATTTTCAGTCTGTCAAACCTTTGCTCTAATGACCGTCAGGGAAGACTGAAAGAGCCATACTTTTTAATTGATCTTTCCTAATGGGGTGATACTTTAAGGCTCATAGTTTTTATATGGTACATGCCATTTTAACTACTGCTGCATTGTTTTATGTATTCAAATTGAACACTTTACATGTTTCATTTGGATCTTTAAACTGACCTAACCATGAAGGGCACAATGTTATAAATTGAAGATTGACTTAGAGGAGTATATAACAATTTGAAAAGAAGCAGAGTATGTGTGTTGTCAGGAAGGTTAAAGCCCAGAATTAAAGACTTCTGAGGAAAGTGAAGGACAAAGGAAAGCAGCCGGTTTGGCCTTATCAAAAGCATGAAAAAACTACTGCTGTGGTGTGAGTTGTATTTTTAATAAAAGACAGATACAGAGCAAATATCATTTGATTATTATTTTTTTCAAGCTTTTTAATTCAAAATAATTATCTTAAAATTTGAAATGGTAAAATAAACACAGTTAACAGAAAAAAAAGAAATATGATGGAGTTAACTAGCGCGGTAAAAGAGGATTACTGTTTCTAAGTTAATTCAAAGCTCTCATATCAGGTAAATGCCATTTAAAATAATTACAGATCAAATCATAGAACTACTTCATAAATTCCTGGGACTTCATAGAGGGAAGGGGAGTGAAGGTAGTATAGAGATCAGTAAATATTCTAGTGTTCAGAAAGGGAAAGTCCCTCCATTTGCTAACATCTACCTTAGAATGGGCAAATACTTTGTTTCTAAAAATGTACTTCTGGCTGGGTGCGGTGGCTCACACCTGTAATCCCAGCGCTTTGGGAGGCCGAGGCGGGTGGATCACGAGGTCAAGAGATCGAGGCCATCCTGGTCAACATGGTGAAACCCGTCTCTACTAAAAATACAAAAAATTAGCTGGGCATGGTGCTGTGTGCCTGTAATCCCAGTTACTCAGGAGGCTGAGGCAGGAGAATTGCCTGAACCCAGGAGGCGGAGGTTGCGGTGAGCCGAGATCGCACCATTGCACTCCAGCCTGTGCAAGGCTTGAGTTTGAGAGCGAAACTCCATCTCAAAATAAATAAATAAATAAAATAAAATAAAATTAAAATAAAAATGTACTTCTAACATTTCTGGTTGAAAGTCAGCAGACCGAGGTGTGTTTTTTTTAAGTGAAACTTGCAGTTGTAAATAAAAAATTACAGAAACAACCAAAGTGTTAACAATATTAATTTTCGACAACATTCTAGAAAGTGTAATAAAATAAAATGACATTACAAAAAATATTTAAAGGAATGGTTACTTTCTAGGAGCTTCCTTGAAATCATACCATAAGTAATATTCCTGTTACTAAATATGAGCAACCGATGTATAGTTCCCCTTCATTTTAGCAATGAATTTGAGACAATTCCTCAGGAAGGCTGAAAGACAAACAAACAAAAATAAAAAAACTCAATAGAGGTTCTGGTTCAAGATGGCTTCCTAGAATCATGTAAGCATCAGGCTGTCACAGAGAGGAAACAACGTGGTGAATAAATGCTAGCTTTTAAAGAGAATTTTCTAGGAGATCACTTTGGTAATCTCCAAGAAAGTGACAAGACTTATGGAGAACAGAGCACAGTGAAGCCAGGCAGCCACCCTCCTGAGACTGGGGTAGACCCAGGGGAAGCTCCATAACATGAGGAATGGGTGAGTGTGTGAAAGTCTCTGAGGCCCACACTTCTGCCACAAACATTTGCAATCTTGAGCTCTGGAGAACACCTCGGATACCCCTAGGCATCGAGAATGACACAAAGAACCACCTGGAGTCTGTGCAGAGGCACTGCTCAAGCCCACATGAAGCCCCATAGATCCTGGATCTCTGAACAGCCCAGTACCAGCTGCCATATCCCTGCCAACAAGAGAAGACACACACCCCTATGAGCGAGGCTGCAGCTGGGTGCTGAGGAGCAGATGGACTGCAGACTACCTGACCCCTGCCCTTGCTGCTCCTCACCAGGTAGAGCCCACTGGCTTGGACTCCCAGTGCAGTTGCTTCACCCCTGCCTGAACACTTTGAGGCAGTGCAGCTGTGACTGTGGAAGACCCCTGCCCCTGCTGCCCTCAGGCTAGGGAGGGAATAAAGAAGGTGTGGGCTTCGGCACACCTCCAGCACACTGCCCTGACCTGAGCATTTAGCTCAAGTCTACAGCCTTTCTGAAAACCCCACCCAATGGATCTGCGACCATTCAGGCTCCCACCACATAAGTGTTCTGCCTGCCTAACTGAGATTTCAGCTGCTGACTCAGGACCAGCCTGCCCCTCTCCATTACAGCCAGAACCTGAACTCTGGGCTAGCCCAAACCTGGTCCAGCCCCTTCAGGACTCATACACACTGCCCAGTAGGCAATCTAGGGGCCTGAAGACTGGAAAACTACCTACCCTATTCCAACTTTGCTGGCACCTGACCACTTCCAACACAGCCTGAGGTCAGGCTGACCCAAGCAGCTGACACCACGACCGACACCCACCTACCTCCCCTTTACATGAAGCATCAGTCTTCCACATCAGAGAACAAGAGTGCTATAAAGCTACCTGTATTAGACTGACTGACCAGGTTCTGCCCCAAAACCGCTCCCATGGAAAGTCACACAACAGCATTTTCTGAGGCTCTCAACCACATTGGGGTCCAGAATTAGACTACAATGTGCATCTGAATGAGGAGTCATGAGCCCTGGAACCAGAATGTGACAGGAAAACAGGGTAGTGGGAGCCACTGCCATGACTTCATGCTCTGGTAGAGACCTCAGTGCAATTCACCAGGCACTCCTCCCAGCCACTCTAGTCAGGATTGGTGCCTGTGAGCACTGCTATGTTTCTGGCCAATCCAGGGGCTCCAGCTCAGCCCAACAGTGTCCCCCCACTCCCAAGGAACAGAAGCTCAGGACAACAGCCACTCTGATGTCCAGCCCAACACTTGAGAAAACAGAGAGAATCTCATTGTAAGCAAAGATTATGTTTGGACCCGTCTACTTGTGCTGCAATTGACTCTTATGAATAAGTGCCATCCACTAGTCTATAGGTGGAACCATACAACCCAATATAAAACCTGTGGACAAAAGTGCATAGGGTTACAGCAGCAAAGCCAAAGAATTCTGTCCAATATACTCTACAGTCACACCTCCTAGAGAGTGGAGGTAAAGGTAAACAGGAAAAAATATATAGGGAAAGAAAAGGAAATCACATCTGCATGAATATAATTAAAAAGTTACAGCGAGGCACAGTGGCTCATGCCTGTAATCCCCACACTTTGGGAGGCTGAGGTTGGTGTTCAAAACCAGCCTGGCCAAGATGGTGAAACCTGTCTCTACTAAAAATAGAAAAATTAGCTAGGTGGTGGGTGCCTGTAATCCAAGCACTTGGGAGGCTGAGGCAGAGAACTGCTTGAACCCAGGAGGTAGAGGCTGCAGAGAGCCGAGATTGCACCACTGCACCCTAGCCTGGGCAACAGAGGGAGACTCTGTCTCAGGAAAAAAAAAAAAAAAAAGTGCCAGAATCTCCAGATGGGAGGAAACCAGTATATGAATTCTGCCATAATGAAAAAATCTGAATTTTACGACACCAACAAAGAAATTACACTAGAACTATAGCAATGTAACCTAACCAAAATGGAAACTCAGAAATGACAGATAAATTCATGAAAAAACATGAATTGCAAGGAACCTTAATAAAATCCAAGATAGAATTAAAAATCCATACAAAGAAACTATTAAAGCAATCTAGGAAAGCAAAGAGGAAAGACAAATACGGGAAAGTTTGGGACTTCCTAGAGACTTGGTGAATTGCTTTGCTCAAAATGCTGATAGTGATATGCACAATAAGGTCCAGGACGAGGCGGTCTCAGAAGAAGATGAGGAACTTGTTGGAAACTGAAGTAAAGGTGATTCTTACTATGTTTTAGCAAAGAGACTGGTGGCATTTTGTCCCTGCCCTAAAGATTTGTTGAACTTTGAATTTGAGAAAGATGATTTAGGGTATCTGGCAGAAGAAATTTCTAAGCAGCAAAGCATTTGAGATGTGTCTTGGGTATTGCTAAAGGCATTTAGTTTTATAAGTGAAGCAGAACATGAAAGTTTAGAAAATATGTGGTCTGACTATGTGATTTAAAAAAAGAGAGACCCATTTTTTGAGGGAGAAATTCAAGCCAGCTGCAGAGATTTGCATAAGTAACCCCTTTTGTTTTGTCCAATTTCTCCCATTTGGAATTGCTGAATTTACCCAATACCTGTACCCTCATTGTATCTAGAAAGTAGTCAGCTTGCTTTTGATTTTACAGGCTTATAGGTGAAAGAGACTCGCCTTGTTTCAGATGAGACTTGGGACTGTGAACTTTCAGGTTAATGCAAAATGAGTTAAGACTTTGGGGGACAGTCAGGGAGGCATGATTGGTTTTGTAACTGTGAGGACATGAGATTTGGAAGGGCCAGTGGACTAATATGACTCACCTGTATTCCCACCCAAATTTCAACTTGAATTGTACCTCCCAGTATTTCCTCATGTTGTGAGAGGGACTCAGGGGAGGTACTTGAGTCATGGGTCCAATCTTTCCCATGCTACTCTTGTGATGGTGAATAAGTGTCATGAGATTGGATGGGTTTATCAGGGGTTTCCACTTTTGCTTCCTCCTCATTTTCTCTTTCTGTTGCCATGTAAGAAGTGTCATTCACCTCCTGCCATGATTTTGGGGTCTCCCTAGCCATGTAGAACTGTAAGTCAAATTAAATATGTTTTTTTTTTCCTGCCCAGCCTCAGTTATGTTTTTATCAGCAGCAAGAAAACTGACTAAACAGGGTCAAATGCTCAAAATCCATAAGAAATGTGAACAATTCAATAAGCAAAAAACAAATAACCCCATTAAAAACTGCTCAAAGGACATGAACAGATATTTCTCAAAAGAATATCTGAGAAAAGAGTGACCAACACATATATTAAAACATGCTCAGTATCACTAATGCTCAAAATCACAATGAGATACCATCTCTCCACATATCAGAATGGTTGTTATTTCTCAGCAAAATACTAGCAAACTGTATTCAGAAGCACATCAAAAAGATAATTCACCACAATCATGTGGCCTTTATTTCTGGGTTGCAAGGTTGTTTCATCATGCACAAACACACAAAATCAATAAATATGATTTGTATTTAAAAAGATAAACCATATAATCATCTCAATAGATTCAGAACAACCTTTCAATAAAATTCAACATCAAAGATCACAGAGCACTTCTTTGCTTCCTCCACCATGTGAGGACACAGTGAGAAGACAGCTATTGATCAGGAAGCATGCAATCACTAGATACCAAATGTGCTGGTACCTTAATCTTGGACTTGCCAGTCACTAGAACTGTGAGAAATACATTTCTGTTGTTTATAAGCCACCCAGTGTATGGTATTTTGTTATAGCATCCCAAATGAAGTAAAATATCAACTAGGTAGTAAGTTCTAATGATTTTTATCGATAATTTTCATAACTTAAAAGTTACTAAAATGCATTGAGAATAATGTGTGCTATAGAGGATGCTCCCTATTTTGTTGCTAACAGAATAAACCATTTTCTCATTGACAAATTTAATGTCACTTAACCTGTTATCTACCCTGCAATTTCACCAAATACTGCAATATTCTGTTTTTCTTTTTCCATTGGAATGCTTTTTAATGTGTGTGTGTGTGTGTGTGTGTGTGTGTGTGTGTGTGTGTACTTAATATTGTTCTTCTCCATATTGTTTAAGTATTAGTCATTTCAGGAGTAAAGTGTTCAAGTGACACTATTTATTTATTGCCCTTTTATCCTTTTCTGTTTGTCTCCTCAATCACTTGTGATAAACTTTACTTTCCCCAGTGCATTCTGATAAGTAAATCATCAATCTGAGAACAAGACTGGGGTACTTATGCTCAGTGCCTCATGTCATTTGGATCATCTGTCTCAGCTCAGGTAATTCTTCTCTCATTTCAGATTTTCATCAAAAGCTGTCAACCTCAAGAGAAGACCCCTTGCAGAGTGAGAAATCGCCTCTAAAATCAATGATAAGGTAGATAGACGTATAGATTTGTGAAATGCCCAACTCTAATATAGGACTACTAAAGAAAGGCTGAGGATATTGTTTTCCAAATCACATGCCTCAAAATATCGAAGATTTTTTTTCTTAAATAAGATTGTATTTTCTTTCTTTAAAAATCATGTGAGAGTCTCAGATCCTCTAAGACTATAAACCTTAAGTATTTTAAATTCTACTTCTAAAAACATAAATAGGCTTTTTTTTTAACTTATAGGAAATAGAGTGTTTCTGTATGCGTGATGCCACAGCCATAATTTTATATTTAGTTAGTATTTCCTATTTTATACTTTGGATTACAAACTAATGAATGAGGAAATTATGTTCTCACTCATTCATTAGTTTGAGTTTATGAACAATCATTGTGTTCTCACTCATTCATGATGTTAACAAAATGTCGATGAAGCATGTTTGCTTTTCTCACTTGTCATGAAAATAGTCTTACTTCATCTATTTGATTTAATCAGAAATCATAGAAAACAGTCAATGTTATGTGAATTATTTTAACTACCATATCATAAACAGCATACGTGCCTCAAGAATTAGTTACCTAAACTCTATACCATTTATGAAGTTACATTATAAAATTTTGCCCAAGAATATTTCTAGTTAGTTCTCCTGCCTAATTTAGCTAGTTGTGTCTCTTTTGAAAACTATAGCATGACTCATGGGGAGCATAAAGCCCATTGAATTCAGGATCATCTCTGTTGCAATCACTATTGCCAGACAGAACACATGGGAAGATGACAGCTTGAGTTGGACAGTGACATGGTTTGGCTATGTCCCCACCCAAATCTTATCTAGAATTGTCATTCCCATAATACTCATGAGTCATGGAAGGTACCTGGTGGGAGATAATCAAATTATTGGGTGGTTATCTTCATGCTGTTTTTATCAGAGTGAATTCTCATGAGACCCGATGGTTTTACAAAGAGTATTTCCTCCTTTGCTTGGCATTTCTTCTTCCTGCCACCATGTGAAAAGGGACATGTTTGCTTCGCCTTCCTCCATGACTGTAAGTTTCCTGAGGCCCCCTCAGCCATGTTGAACACCTTTAATTTATAAATTACCCAGTCTTGGGTGTATCTTTAATAGCAGCATGAGAATGTAGTAATACAGACAGGGTTCCTTTTTCTTAAAACTTGAACACATATACCTGTTTCTCCACAAATAAGCAAAAGTTGCAATAGGTACATTTTTTGGTTCAAGTGATATCAGATTCTACTAGAATTCTAATATGCTAGAAGCCATTACAGAATTTTATCTTTTAGAATAGGACCCCATAAGAGAGTGGTTAGTCTATATTTTTAAGCAAAAATTCGACAAGCACTTAATCAGCCTGGCTAAATCTTTCTTGTTCTTAATACTAAAGATTACGGCCATTGTGAACTATTGTGTCTTCTTTCTGTAGTTTCATTAAGATGCTAAATATGATCAATAAATGCTTACGTTTTCACAGGCAGACCTTACACTCCCACTTCCAGAAATGAAAATACCCAAGATGCACTGTGATATTGTTTGGCTGTGTCCCCACCCAAATCTCATCTTGTATTTCCCATAATTCCATGTGTCATGGGAGAAACCTGGTGAGAGGTAACTGAATCCTAAAGGCAGTTATCCCCATGCTGCTGTTTCCATAATACGCACAGGCCATGGAAGAAACCTGGTAAAAGATATTTGAATTATGCAGGTGGTTATCGCCATGCTGTTTCCCTAATACCCAGGTGTCATGGGAGAGACCTGGTGAGAAGTAATTAAATCATGAAGTCAGTAACCCCCTTGCTGTTGTTCTCATGACAGTGAATGAGTTCTCATGAGACCGGATGGTTTGATGAGGGGTTTTCCCCCTGTTTCTCTGCAACTCTCCTTGCTGCCACCATGTGTATTTTCCCTTTTGCTATGATTGTGAATTTCCTGAGGCCTCCACAGCCATGCTGAACTGAGAGTCAATTGCATCCTTTTCCTTTAAAATTGCCCGGTCTCGAGTATGACTTTATTTCAGTTTGAGAACGAACTAATACATACTGCATCTAGTTGTGGGCAATATGGAATGGACAAAAAAGAGGAACTGTCCATCACAAGTACTGAGAAAAGGAAGAATATTAGATTCTAAAAGAAACTATAGGAAAAATTTCTGACAGATTTTGAAATGGGCTCAATCCTCAGTGCTTTTGCCTTTCCCTTTTCTTTGTGCATTTTTATATACTTATAAGTTATATATAAGTGATATGAATGCCAATAAAAATGGTTCATAAATATGTAATTATATCTGACTTAATTACTGTTGAAAATTACCAACGTGGCTCAAAATATCATGAAGACCAATAGGAGAAATCCAACGAAATAAAAAACTTGTTTTTTGGAAAATAAATAAAAATAAATACAAACCACTAACAATACTAATATAAATAAAAAGAAGACACAAATCACCAGTGTCAGAGATGGAATAGGTGAAATAGGAGGTGTAACTACAGATCCGGCAGACATTAAAATAGTAATAAGATAGTGCTACACACACCTTTTGCTCATAAATTTTACAACCTGGAAGAAATGCACTAATTCCTCAAAAGCTATGAACTCCCAAAATTCAACCATGATTAAAAAGATAATTTAAATAATTTGATAACCTATAAAAATTACATTTGCGATTAAAAAGATAATCAAAATAAATCTTTAATAACAGATTATTTCACTAGATAATTCTACTAAACATGTAAAGAAAAATTAACACAAATTTCACGTAATCATTTTCATAAAATTGTTTTACTCTTACACAAAAACCAAAGAAAATACAAAAACTAAAAACAAAAAACTGCAGTATTTTTAAAAATTTGACACAAAGGTCCTCACTAAAATATTAGCAAGTAAATTCTAGAACTGTATTAAAATATTTTTATCATGATCAAATTTGATTTGATTTTTTTTTCCCCGAGTCTCCCTTTGTCACTCAGGCTGGGGTGCCCCGGAGTGATCACGGCTCACTGTAACCTCTACCTCTCAGGTTCAAGAGATTCTCCTGCCTCAGCTTCCCAAGTAGCTGAGACTACAGGCAAGTGCCATCATGCCCAGCTAATTTTGTATTTTTAGTAGAGATGGGGTTTCACCATGCTGGCTGGTCTGATTTTGAACTCCTGACCTTGTGATCTGCCCACCTCGACCTCCCAAAGTGCTGGGAGCACCCAACCCAAATGTGATTTCTTCTAAGTTTGTAAGATTGGTTGGTTCATCATTCTCAAATAAAGCAATGTATTCTGCAATACTAAGGATGCTAAATATTAATATAATCTATCATTGATGTATAAAAGTGTATGAAAAAATAATATTTTATTCATGACAAAATTTCTTAGCAAATTAGGCATACAGGAGAATTGTCTTAGCTTGACAAAAAGGACCTACTAACACCCACAGCTAATATTATATCTAATGGGGAAAGCCTGATTGCTTGATCAGCAAGATTAAGACTGTCCACTCTCATCATTGTTATTCAGTATATTATAAAAGCTCCAGCCCTTGAAATAAGGCAAGAATTAAAAAATGATGAGAGGAAAATAAGAACAAAATGAGTAACTTGCATATAACCTGATTATTTATGAGGAACATGAAATAAAAATCTAGCAAAAACTTACTAAATCTAACAACTGAGTTCAGTAAGTTAGGAAAATACACAAGCAACTCACAAAAGAAATCACATTCTGATGATACATTAACAGTGAACATGTAGGAAAACAAATTAGAATTCAACCATTTAAAATTGCTTCAAAGAAACTAAAATGTTTCCATTGATTAGAAGGATGAGAAAAAAGTACAGAAAATGAAATTCTTACTTTTGTACTTAGCAAAATACACACAAAATTTTATACTGAAAATTACAAAATGCTGAGTAAATAAATAAAGACCTAAATGAATGGAGAGGCATTCTATGTTTATCTTTTGTGAGGATATCAGTTTTCCCTTATTAATCTATAGATGGAATGCAATTCTTATCATTTTTTTGTATACACAGACAATCTTATTTTAAAATTTAAATGTAAGTCTGTGGACCCAAGAGATTCTCAAATAATCTTGAAGAAGAAGAATAATGGAGTAGGCTGGTTTACTCTATCTGCTAGTAAGGCTTAATATGTATCTATAGGACTCAAAAACAGTGTGGTATCAGCAGAAAAAGAGCATACAGATCAATGAGACAGAATAGAGAACTCAGAAATAGACTTACACACATATGCCCAACTAATTTTTGAAAGTAGTTTAAATGTGATTCAATTAGAAAGATAGACTTTTAAAAAAATGGTCCAGATAAATCACAGTATTTTTTTAAAAGAACCCCAATGTAAGTCAAACACCTAATACAAAACTTTACTTGAAATCTATGATAGACTTAATAGTAAAACAAATATTTCAGAAAAAATATAGGAAAAAATATTCAGAGTATAGTGTGAGGCAAAGATTTTTCTGATTTGAAGTCTTAATTACTAAAGCATAATTCAAAAGAAAAGAGTGCTAAATTATATCTCATCAAAAACCAAACCAAAACAAAAATCACCACTGTGAAACTGTGAAAACCACGTGAAGAGGATGAAAAGATATGCTACAGCCTGAGGGAAAAAACTGTTTTTTTCAAACAATTCATGCAACTATAGTATCTAGAATATATTTGTTACTCTAAAACTCAACAACATAAAATAAAAATGAAAACAATAAAAAAAACCCCTGCAATTCAATTAGAAAATGGACACAAGATATGAACAGACACCAAAGCATACATACAGATGATAAATAAGCACTTGAAGAAATGCTCATCATTAGCCTTTAAAGAAATTCAGGATAAAACTGTGATGAAAGATTCCTACAGGTATTTTAGACTGGAGAGCAGAAAATGTAGTGACAAAACCAGATGCTGTCAAGGCTGCAGAGAAACTGGGTAAGTTATACATTGAAGGTGGGATTGTGACTGCTGTCTTGGATGTACAAACCTATGCATGTGATAGAAATTTGACTAAATTAAATGCACAGAAATGCACACACACAGAAATATACATATAATATAAATACCTGTAAAGCCAGGGAAATCCTAATAATATCAGTGGAATTTATTAATGTTACTATCCAGGTTGGAATATAATACTATAATGTGTAAAATGTCATTTCCTTTGGAGGAAAAGTGTACCTGAGATATCCACATGATTTTTACAACTTCATGTGAATTTACAGTTATCTGAAAAATAAAACTTTATTTTAAAATAGATTATATGTGAAGTTTTCCAAAAAATATTATCAGAAAATAAGGTTAGGAAGAAATTGAAATCAGGAGGAAAACAATAAGGGTGTTCAGTAATATGGCTATCATCCCTAATATGCAGAAAGTGTGAGGTCCAAGGGGAAAGAAATTTCCTTAAACTGAACAAAACCCAACAAATTGAAGAGGCTACAAAATTGTAGACAGGAGAGATGAAAAAAGACATAACCGAAAAAGCAAACCCTGGTAAATTCTCAAACTACAAAGATAAAGATAAAACACATAAACTTTCGTACCGAAAAATAAGGAACAGGAATAAAGCTGTACTCATATTTGCATTAAATATCCAATTGCATATTTGAAAGCCAGAATATGCTAAAATAATATTAGCAGTTTACATGCAAAGAAGTACAACTGGAGAATCTCTTAAAAACTAAGGAATTCATCATCTTTAGAGTAAGAGAAAGAGGTGAGATGCGGTGGTTCATGCCTGCAATCCCCAGCACTTTGGGAGGCTGAGGAGGGCTGATCACCTGAGGTTGGGAGTTTGAGAGCAGCCTGGCCAACATGGCAAAACCCAGTCTTTACTAAAAATACAAAAATTAGCTGGGTGTGGTGGCACACGCCTATAATCCCAGTTACATGGGAGGCTGAGGCAGGAGAGTGACTTGGACCCAGAGGCTGAGGTTGCAGTGAGCCAATATAGCACCACTGAACTCCAGCCTGGGATACGAAGTGGGACTCCATCTCAAAATAAAATAACATAAAATAAATATATGAGTACGTAAATTAAAGTTAGAGAAAGACATGCTCAAGGGTTAATTGCAGCCTCTGAATTAGGGAAAGCTTAAGATAGAAGGCATAGTAAATGGCAAGTGAATCGGAACTGCAGATTCAAAATAGAAAATATTAAGAGCGAAGGAAACAATAATGAGCACAGACCTGGTTACAGATGAATAATAGATGTATACATAAAATAACAGACTTCCAAAAATTAGCATGAACACTTTAAAAAGATGCAACAAAAGACACATTTCAAAGCAAATCTTTGTAATAAGAACTCAAAATACGAATTCTTACAATATAACCTAATATAAAGAATTGAGAAAAGGCATAATCTCAGGAGAATGGGAGAGATGTGTGAATATGAAAGTATTTTAAAGAAACTATTAGAAAAAAAGAATGTCTTCATGGGGGAAATAATTACTTGGGAAAATAGATTTGAATATGATACCAGGAAAGGAAAAGTAAACTTTAACGAAATAATAATTAAAGGAAATCTCCATAAATGTGCATCAAAAACAAGAAAAGAGGTTTAGTAGCATCCTGATGCTTCCAGAAAATAATTAGAAAAAGAAAAGGGAGATTCCCAGTGGAGGAGCCCCAGGGGTTGCCAGCACTACTCTTGTGGCCAGCGTGGAGGTTTTGCCAGAGCCTCAGCACAACAGCTCTTGGTGCAGAGTAAATGGGACTGGTTCCCCTTCTGACCAACGTTTGGAGCTCTGGGAAGGCAGAGTCGCCTATTACAGACTCAAGAAGGAAGTCAGACCGGAGATCCCAGGCAGAAGAGCATCATCAGTCTTAACGCCGCTGTTGTGGCCGGCACAGTGGGTTGATTCCGGTGCTGGGAATCAATAAATTGGATGTCGACTCAGAAAACTAATTAGAAAGGTGGTAATTGTAAAGATGACAGATGAATAAATTTATAATGAAGGGAAGAAACCAGCCTAAAAAGGCTGAGAATACCCAAAATCGGAATACCTCTCCCTCTACGGGGGGTTACATTTTCTCATCAGCAATGGAACAAGGCCTGATGGAGAAGGACTGTGTTTCATTAACAGAAGTAGGCTTCAGAAGATGGATGATAAGAATCTTCTGGGAGTTAAAAGAACTTGTTCTAACCCAATGTAAAGAAACTAAGAACTTTGAAAAAAGGTTTGACGAAATGCTAACAATAGACAATATAGAGAGGAATATAAATGAATTAACACAGTTGAAAAACACAACACGAGAACTTAGTGAAATATGCACAAGTTTTAATAGCCGAATTGATCAAGCAGAAGAAAGGATATCAGAGGTTGAAGACCAACTTAATGAACTAAAATGAGAAGACAAGAATAGAGAAAAAAGGATAAAAAGGAAGGAGCAAAGTCTCCAAGAAATATGGGACTATGTGAAAAGACCTAATTTACATTTGATAGGTGTACCTGAATAAGATGAAGAGAATGAATCCAAGCTGGAAACTACTCTTCAGGATATTATTCAGGAAAACTTTCCCAACCTAGCAAAGCAGGACAATATTCAACCCCAGGTAATACAGAGAACACCACAAAGATATTCCTCAAGAAGAGCAACCCCAAGGCACATACATAATCATTAGATTCACCAGGGTTGAAATGAATTAGAAAATACTAAGGGCAGCCAGAGAGAGAGGTCAGGTTACCCACAAAGGGAAGCCTATTAGACTTACAGCAGGTCTCTCAGCAGAAGCCCTACAAGCCAGAAGAGAGTGGGGGCCAATATTTAACATCCTTAAAGGAAAGAACTTTCAGCCCAGAATTTCATATCCAGACAAACTAAGCTTCACAACTGAAGGAAAAATAAAATCTTTTATGAACAAGCAAGTACTCAGAGATTTTATTACCACCAGGCCTGCCTTATAAGAGTTTCTGAAAGAAGCATTACACATAGAAAGGAACAACCAGTATTAGCCTTTCTAAAAATATACCAAAAAGTAAACAGCATCAACATAATGAAGAATTCACATCAACGAATGGACAAAACAGCCAGTTAACATCAAATGGCAGTAATCCTAAATTTAAATCAACTAAATCCCCCAATCAAAAGATGCAGCCAAAACCCAATGGTATGCTACATCCAGACCCATTTCACATGCAAGGATACACAAAGACTCAAAACAAAGGGATGGAGAAAGATTTGCCAACCAAATGGAGAGCAAAAATAAACAAATAAATAAATAAATAAAAACAGGAGTTGCAATTCTCTCCTCTGATAAAATAGATTTTAAAGCAACAAAGATATAGTGGTAAAAGGATCAATGCAACAATAAGAGCTAATGATCCTAACACCCAGATTCATAAGACCTATAAAGAGACTTAGACTCCCTAGACTCCCACACAATAATAATGGGAGACTTCAACATCAATATTAGATAGATCGACGAGACAGAAAATTAATAAGGATACCCAGGATTTGAACTCAGATCCAGAACAAGTAAACTTAATAAACATTTATAGAGCTCCCCACTTTAAATACACAAAATATACATTTTTGTCAGTACCACATCATACCTACTCATAGGTTTAAATGAAATATTGATCGGCCATTATTAAGCACAATTATTGGCATAAAAGAGGTTTTTGATACCCATTTTTAGAATAAAGCAACATTCCTGTTCTCTCTCCCTCTTTCTCCTCCTCTTTCTTCCTCTCCTTAAAAAAAAAGAAAGAAAAAGAAAAATGGAAAAGAAAACAGAAAAGCAGTTCAAAAATAAATTGTGTATCAATTATTACAATAAATGTGGACAGACAGAATTTTATAAAATTATAGATGCATTATTTTAAGTTAAATACAAAAACTCCTTATAATTTTTCATTTACCATTTTTATTAAGACATAAAATGAATGAAAATAGAGACAACGTTATCAAAAAAGAAGAGCAAACTGCAAAAAAATAATTAAAAAATACAACAATCAACATAGTAACTAATCATATAAAAATTATTCTAATTAAAATACTTATTTGAATAAATACAAAATGTTCAGAATATAAAAACCAATAATAGGCTGGGCACGGTGGCTCACGCCTGTAATTCCATTAGTTTGGAAGGCTGAGGTCAGGAGTTTGAGACCAGCCTTGCCAACATAGTGAAATTCGGTCTCTACTAAAAATGCAAAACATTTGCCGGCATGGTGGGAGATGTTTGTAATCCCAGCTCCTCAGGAGGCTGAGGCAGGAGAATCGCTTGAACTGGTGTGGTAGAGATTGCAGGGAGCTGAGATCATGCCACTGCACTTCAGCCTAGGCAACAAGAGCAAAACTTCGCCTCAACAATAAAAACAACAATAACAACCAAATAATAAAAACAATTTTAAAAGGCCTTTTCATTTGTCACTTTTGGATAAGACACTTAATATTCCATAGCAAATGAAGGATAAAATTGTTACTAGAGCTACATTTGTGTCCTTTGGACTTCACTGTATGTATCATATATATATCCAGTTGTGCTTAATTTCTGTGGTCATCTGTAAGTGTATACATATATGTGTGTATGCATTTGTGTCTGCTTAATGAGCGCTGTGAAAAATAAATTATATGAGTATAGTTGTAAATATATATTTTTAGTAGATGGATTTTAAATCATAACAGAAAAAAATGAATTTACAAAGTCTTATTTCTGTTTTGTGTTTCAAATGATACGTGTAGCAAATGTACATGTAGCAAATCTACTATATATGAACGCCAATATAGCTTTGCTTTTTTTTTTTTAATGTCCTTAGGCTGTTTAATGTTTTATCCTCTACTATTTTAGAAATTTTTTAGATTAGGTCATTTATCTGTTGCAATAATAACATCCAAGAAGGTAACATTCCTCATTGTATTGGACTTCCAATTAAACCAAGTAGTGTAATGTCAATCCAATCTTGTAATTGAGAAAAAATTATTTTATTGTTGGCTGCTCTTGGCATATTGCCTATGGACCACATGCCAGATTAATAAAAATATTCAGTGTTCGGTGTCTCAGATATTTTATATCTTTGCTGTTCCTGAACCAGGGCCAGTATCTTCTTTTTGAGTTTTGCAATTCATTTTCTCCCCTGAGTCAAATCTCAAATTGATCTCCCTTGACTACGATTAATAAACTGATCAGGTTGACATTTATCAAGTAGATTGTCTTTGGCATAGTCATAAAATATTTATGATATTTATAAAATGAGACAGAATCTCTTTAATTTTATTTTTGCTTTAAAAAAAAAAAAGAATTTCAGTTGTTAACTTTATGACCGGGTTCAAGGAACCATGACTCATGGGCTGATTCCAGCCTGCTGCTTGTTTTCAGACATAATGCTTGTTTCAGGACACAGCTCCACCCATTCATTTACATAGTATCTTTGGGTATTTAGAAGCTACAAGAGCAAAGTTGAATAATTGTTAGAAAACCCATCTGACTGGCAAAATCACTGTTTATTTATAGTATGGCCTTTTACAGAAAAAATTTGCTGACTTTTGCTATGAGAATAAAACAATTTCGAATTTTAGTTTTTTGCTTGGGAATTTTTCTTATAACAGTAAAAATAATAACAGCTAAAAATTGTCCTATCTGGTAGACTCTTTCTAATCAATAAACTGGTGTTAAATTCTTTAATATTCATAACAACTATGAGCTAGAGTTTATTCCAAAATTATTGATGACAAGACTGAAGCATCTAGAACGTGTCTAGAGTCAACACAGCTAACTAGTAAGTGGTACCACAAGATTTGGGACCACAGGGTCTAACTCCAGTTCCTACACTTTTACCCATTATGCTATTTTCATGACTGTCAGATGACAGATGACAGTCATTGCTTACACTTTTTTCCCCTTGTGTTCATTGACATTTTGATGTCAATACATAACTTGATGTCAATAAGTAACTCCGTTAATGCATTCTACTTTTTAACATAGGAAATCACACAATGTAGAGTGGTATTATCTGATAACATATTATCATATGTACTAGTAAAGTGACCCAAAAATATGCGATACAATTGTGTGTGTATGGTTTGTTGTTGTTGTTGTTGTTGTTTGAGATGGAGTCTTGCTGTGTTGCCCAAGTTGGTCTCAAACTACTGGGCTTATGCAATCCTTACTCCTCAGCCTTCAGAGTAGCTGGGACTGCAGGTGCTTGCCACTGTGGTTGGCTTTCGCTGGCTTATGCTGATACAATTAAGAGCCATCTGATTTTTTAGTTTTAAATATAATAAAACTATTTCCTGGCATTATAGCAACGACATTATAATAATTTTAAATATAATAGTGCTGTGGCACTTCCCAGTATTTTATATTGTCAGTTTATTTTAAGACCTTTGAAATACTAATAACTAACCAGAACATTTGTTTATCTAGAATGTTTATTTTGCAACTATCCCAAGAAGTTGTTTCCCCCTTTATTTACGAAAATGGGACCACTTGATGGATATAAAGAATATGTTGGTTACATCAGGCCTTGGAGCTGACACTACTGTATTCCTTCAGATCCCTTTACTGACTGTCTGTACTCATCCCCCACGTCTTGGCTGTTTTGCTGCTCAGAGGAGGCACCTGTGACTATTAGACATTTGGCCCTTGGCACTAGAACTGTCTCCATAGCTGCAAGCATTAGCTAGTTTTATCAAACCCCAAACTTTGTAGCTTATGACCAATGATTGATTAGTGTGGGACTATAAAATCAAACTCCTTTGACTCAAGGAGAATCAATCAGTATAATTTGGACTCTAGATCTTTCAGCAAGATCAGATTGAATGTGGGATTTGTCCTAGAAAATGTTCACTGTAGCTTGGTCTTACTATTTTCCATTTTGTTTTGTTGATACTTTTAATGGTTTCTTCAGAAGATACTTTCTTAATCTGTAACTTTCACTGGAATCTATGTCTCAAGTCTGCTACTGGTAAAATCCTCCTGAGCATCATTGAGGAAACTGGACTAGGTCACTGAATTCATTAGGGAAGATATAATCAAGAAAAGTAGAATGTTTCCCAAACTGATAATCACAGATAGACGAATGTTTAAAGGAAAAAGTAAAAGAAAACCATAAAGTAACAATAGTAACAATAAAAAGTCAAAGCAAAAACTCCGGCACCTTTATTTCTATTATTCTCACATACATAGTGCTGAGTGAAGAAAGGAGCAGAGAAGGCATGAGTTCCTCTGGTAGAAATGTCTCCTCAGTCTTAGTGACTTTTCTTCCTCATTCCTTTCTACATTAACATTCTTTCTGAGCTAATTAAATTGACTTTAGGCATATGTAAATTTGTGTTTTTGTGCTTCTTTGTGAGTTGTAAGTATGCAAATATATGGGTATAAATGTGCTTTGTCTGGATGTGTGAATGTATATATCATTCTGATATATTTATTTCATTTGACACAAAAGAAAAAAGGAAAGAAGGAAAGACAAAAACATGTTTTCATTGTCCTTATTCTCCTGTTTTCTCAAATTAAAGTTACAACATTGGAAGAAATGCTGCATTTAATATTAATTGGTGATTGGAAAATTTAAGTAGATTTTTTCTTCTTTTTGGAATTAATCGTAATACATTGTTAAAGGTATGCTTTTGTAATTATCTTGATTTCATAATTCATTTTTAATTATAAACTTGAGTGTCCTAAACGACTAAAGACATTTAAAAGCTTCAGCAGATGTATGACTAAAGAATAAGTTTTCTCGGGATATTTTATAATCAGGAAAATCAAGCATTATACAATAAGTAGATAGAGTGCTTTCCCTCTTACTCTGCTTTAGAACAATAATCTTAAACCGGGACATTTAAACGTCCAGTTTTCTCGAGTTGATGTGCATCAGAAAAGGTCAATAGCCTAGTGGCTATGTCAGTATCCCTTACTCAGGCATCCTTTACAAAGGACAACTTTACAAAGGACAACTTTTATTCTGATTTTCAAGGAAATGACATATTTTACCCATATTTATAATGTTATTCTGCCCTACAGTGTCAAATCCTTAAAAAAAAGTGATAATTCCTGTCAGTTACATATTTACAAGGAAGAATAGGACTAATCAAATCACCTTTCAGTTTAGGCTATTTCTCAATCATGATTTCAATAAAATTGAAAAAGAACTTAATCTAGTTATTTACTTATAAACATTTGTATATTAAATTATAATAAGTTTTGGACATAATTTAGGAAAACTTAAAAGAAGCATGTTATATTGCTATGAAAAGTTTGTTCCATTTCTTTCTACTTGTTTATGAAGACAACTTATTTAGTGCTTACAGGTGTTTTTAAAAACAGTGGGGAGGAATAGAATTAATACTGAAATTGTATCTCATTCTGAAAATAAGTAACATTCATGCATGGATGCATGTAATGATTGGAAAAACCAAAAATATTCCTGTCTCATTAGAAGCTGTATTTTCAATAAAATACGTGATTTTAAGACTCAATACAATGAAAACCTACAGACTATTTGTTTAGTTTTGATCAGTTGTGTACTATTTCACAATATTTTAGTGCCAAAAGGACTCTGTAGACTCTTACTAAAGACTTGCATATGTGGGTCTATTTCTATACTCTCTTCTGTTTCATTGTCCTTTCACCTACACCATGCTATCTTGATTTATGTAGTTTTATGGGTGAGTATGATATCAGGTAGTGTGCCTGCTTTAACTTTCTTCTTTTTTCAGAGACATTGAATTGGAATATTGAGCTATTCCAGTTCACTTCATCTTCTATATTTTATAATTCAGATTGTAGTTTCCAATAAACATTTCCCCAGGGATTTTTATTGGTTTGTGTTCAATCTATATTTACTTCAAAAAAAGTCCCTGACATCTCTATTTTTTTGTTATTGTAATCCATGAGCATCATATATGCTGAAAATAAAAATGAGATGTTTTCCATTTTCCTCTCCAGTTGCATTTTTTTCCCTTCTCTACCCCATTTGATAATAATTCAGTACACTGACCTCTATAGACTATATCAAGGGTTTTCTTACCCTCTGGATTTTAGCTATCTTTGCCCAATGGGTTCAAAAACAGACAATTTAAGGGCAGATGATAAGAAACCGTGAAGTATTTGGCCATTCTTCTTCAGACTGTGGTTATGGCAGTTGCTGTTTCAATACAAAGACACAGCTCCTATCAGACAGCTTTCTTCCACTATTACAACTCTTCTGGGGATATTCTTTTTCATGCTTATAAATGACAACAATATTCACTGTAATTTATTGATATGCACTAAGTCTTTGTGAAAGCCTTTGCAACTAATCAGTTCTCCATTAGACCCTTTAAAGTTATGTCTTTGGAATATGCCATCACTTTACCACCATAGCCAGGTCATAAAATAAATGTCTTTAGGTGTAGTGTAATTGTAAAACAATATAAATTTGATCACACCCAAATGCTAACAGTCGCATACACAGTCTTTACTACTGGTAAATATACTTACATGTTTATGGCTTAAATCAGATGACATAGGCCTTCTAAAATGTATCTTTATTTTGTAAGCCATAACTATATTTGTATATAGAGGGATAGGTACTTGCTTGGTTAGATTTCCATGTCCCCTGAGCTGTCTAACAAATAGAATAGTGTATGCTGTGAACTTCAAAGTTATATATCACACATGATAGAATAGTAAAGGTGAAATGATTTATTTTCCCCAGATCTAGAAATGTCAAATCAGTAGATCAATAATTCTAAAATGTAACATATATTTTTGAAAAGAGTAACTGTTGTAGATGCTACCTAAAGTGCAGCATTTTATTTGTAGTCTAAAAAAGTGGTCTGTAAGATTTAGCTTATTAAAGTGTATATTACAAAGTCATACTAGAAAAGGGGAAAACTTTGTTGAAATCTTTATGTGTTTCTTTAAAGGAGGATGTCTACTGTGTGAAACAGAAAGTATTAAATATTATAAACTATCTTCATTTTTACCAGAATTTTGAGAAGACAGAGTACAAAACAAGTTAGTTCAAGAAGACAAAGACCTAATGTCATCATTTTTCCACATATCTGAATTATCACTGATGAGAAACTCTTAATTAGCATTTTGACCTTTAAGCAGATAATTCTGTGAAACTTTCATTAGTAGCAGAGCAAGAAGAAACTGCAAATTAAAACGCAATTTTCTGATTTTTTACAAAGCCTGCTTACTGAATTCAAGGGTTTCCTCATATAATTATATAATTTTCATTGCCAATGAAACATGCTTACAGCAGAATTATTCAAAAAGATTTTCAAAAAGATATATAGATTGCAAATATAAGAATAGATTTTACCTTTTCCACACTACTCAAAGATTTCTTTTAGCATAGAGTTATTTAAAAAGAGTTAAAGAAATAATTATGTATTTTTTCTATTTCATTAAATTGAAAGTACCGTTTTCCTTTTTCTATTCAAATACTCTAACTAAGGTTGAAAGTAAAATATTTTCAATAAAACAAATGAACAAATTTGACCCTCTTATAAAAATGTTCACCAGTTTTTAGGAAGTGAAAAGTAAACAATATAAATTATTGTTTTCAAACATTTTTTGAAGATACCCATAAAAATAACCAATTCCATATCCAGCCATTTATTTTGTCTTAGTTCTTTTGTATAATTGTGTAAAGTGGTCTTCATGACGGTTGAGAAAAAAATCTTACTTTTCTTTAACCTTTAGATTCATATTCATTCTAACGTCTACATAGTAACATTCCACATTATGGTATATACTTACATATTTCTTTTTTGGCATTTTATTGTTAGAAATAATGTTTTTAGTTACATATCTCTGTATTTATATATTTGTATAATTGTGTTAGCATTTCTATAGTATAAATTTCTAAACATGGAAATATTGGATTATGATGTTTGCATAGCTTAAAGCTTCATTAATTAGGTACTTAAAACATATGACATACTATGTGAGGTGATGGTAATAGAATGGTGCATATAGACCTTACCTTCTTGTATTTCTCTTCATTTATAATTTTGCTGGCATTTTTGACTCCATAATTCACTGCCCTCTGATCTGTCTTTTACAAACCAATCTCACTCTATGCCTAATTATCAGTTATCTCTAAGTTTTTCTGAAGAAAGAAGCGTGATACAGGACATTTTTTTCAAAAAATGAATGAACTACTCTGCTCCCTTGGTCCCCGAGTTTAATAGTTCCTAAAACCTGCTGTCAAATTCTGTTTTTCCCTTGTTTTGCTCTACTTCCTGGCAATGACTTTTTAACTTGTTCACAGCAATGACTCAAACAGAATCTATTATCCATAAATCTTTAAACTATACACTCTTAGCAGATCGTCTTGTCTTATCCATTACATGGAAGAAACCATGTGATAAGACCTTCTTTAAAATCCTGGCATTGAACTATAGTCTTTTTTCCCTTATAAAAACAAGAGTATTATTATTTCCTTAATGTAAAGTTTTCCAAAACAAGAAAGAGCAAGACCTAATGGTTCCCAAGGAACACAGGTGTTGGTTGGTAGACGAAAAGAGAAGGGAAACATCAACGTGGTACAATCCTGTATTTTACAGGTTCAGAGTCTCAATTTTTTTGAGTATTCTTGAAATGAGCACCAATCAAATGCTTTACACACACACACACACAAACACACACACACACACACACACACACACAGAGAGAGAGAGAGAGAGAGAGAGAGAGAGAGAGAGAGAGAGAGAACAAAATATACCTAAAACAACAATATACGTATATTTAATAAATCAAAAGTATCTATTTCTATACTGAGAACTACAGTAGCTCTGAGGACTGGTGGTTATCAGAACCACCAATCAATGACTGTTGTCACTTGTATAACAAACTAAATTAAATCACAAGTTAGACTAGCACAGAAGCAGAATCAATGGAGCTACTCCCATGCTTAAAATATTTGATATATCTCCTTCCACTGCAGAAACATAGATATCTGGTGTGAAAAGAAGAAAGATACTGTCTTCCTTTATAATTATTTACTTTATTTTAATTTATTTTTATATTCTCATGTGAAGCAATTATTGGTAAAAGTTATTATCTGATTTACAGACCTTGTCTAATGTATAACTCAGAATGGGCTGCTCAATAGTACCTTATGCTATTTGCATAAGACCTCACAAATATAGGTACCTACTATGTACCAGATAGTCTTCAAATTGTTAGAACAATGATTGACATTATACGTTTATTCACAACGTATACTATGAATACAATATGAAAGCCCTTTGAAAAGTGGAATGGGAAAAATAGGGACATATTTCATTATGGTTTCTAAAATTGTCTGTACTTCTTTTGATCATTGACCTCTACCAATTTTGACATATAATACATCTCAAAAAGGTTTCCTCTGTTGGATGAAATTGCTGAAAAAAAGACAGACCACAGGGAAACTTACTGCAATGAATTAATTTTTTATCCCTGTGAGATGATATAAGCATGAAATATTATGTTATTATGACAGAAACTGAGAGGCATAAAGCTGAAAAGATCTTTGGTAGACAGATTTGTAAAATATTATTGTTTAAAAAAATCCTTATTATGTTTAAGCTAAACCAAAAAAATAAAGAGAGTTTGTGCTAAAAACACCATTTCTACAGAGAGTCTTCCTCCAATTGGGCAGAAAAATTGCCCAATGGCTAAGCTACAGAGTGAAAGAACATTCAATGTGTAAAGGAAATAAGCCTATTGATTACAAACACTGCATAATTAGATGGGTAAAGAATAAAAATTCTGTTTTTAAAATTGTGAGAAGAAAACAACGTAAGATCTACCCTGTTACATTTTTGTGTACAGTGCTGTGCGAATGGGTAAAGAAAATGCAATATGAACATAAGCCAGAATATTATTCAGTTTTTAAAATGAAGAAAATCTGCTGCATGCAACATTGGAAGATGTTGAGAATATTATGCTCAGTCAAACAAGCCAGTTACAGAAAGAATAAACTCTTAAGCCTTTAAAATATGGGGGGTTGTTTTTAAAGAATCTAATTTGTCTTCACTAAAGCAAAGAGTACGTGTATGTGTTCATTTAACATGTGGATTTCTCATAAGTGTTCTTCCTGAAATATTTCAAGAAGAAAAACAAAACAAGACTCCTGGCTGACTTCATGGAGCCTTCATGCCCTGTTTCTAAGGAAGTTAGGCAGTGTGAGCTGACTGGGGTAGTCATAGTTATGTACTGTATAGAGCTTGCTTCAATGCCTCTGTGAGGAGATGATCAAATACTGTGAGTAAGACCGAGAGAACAGCATGCCAAGAAAAAACGTGTTTAAACACCTGGGGTTTGAACGTGCTTGACTTTCAATTAACAACAATATAAGTATTTCTGGACCCTAATAAGAAAGTAATAAAATGAGGAGATGCTACGAACTGATGCTTGAGTTGTAACAGGTGACAACTCATGAAGTATGTTTGAAAAAAAGTGGTTTGGAATTTCATCAAAGGACAAAAAGAAACCATTGAAATGTCCAGCAAGGATATGAGCTGTTTTAATTTATTTTGTCTGAGTAGCACTTGTCTTTAAGCTACCAATGGTTGATGGTGGACTAAAGTAGAACCTCAGTTTAAAAATGGACTTTGCAGCTTTTCAGGCAGGATATGAAGATGGCTGCAGCCAGGATGGTCACAGGGCTGATAGAGAGCAGTTGTTGGATTCATCAAAATAATTTATATGCAAAGCATGTTCTCAGTGGGATTTTCAGTTTTATTTCTCAAATATTACTCAGAACAAATTCTACATATTGGGAGATGAAAAAAATATTTACCTTGTTCAAAAATGTTTTGGTACAGATACAGGAGTTAGGGATATTGGTATTCATTCTATATTTTAAAATTAATAATAAAAGTAAGCAGAAAAAATTTGATATGGTTAGCAACTCTTGAACAAAAGGCAAATACAATGGTAAATATTTAAGAGAATATTGTAATTTTTTGTTGGTCATATTTAATTAAGTACAGTAGACTAGTATAGCTTTAAAAATAAATTTGTCTGTCCTTGTTCAATTTCATTTACTATGAAGTACCAGTAGAAAATGATAGATAGACATGGAGACTTCACAGACAAGAAGCTTAAAGGTATACACTTTTTCTAATGGAATTTTCCACTGGATTATTTTCTGAATTTTTATCTCTACATGAAATAGGGCATTAATACTTTGGTATTCTATTAAAATGTAGTGTCACTTTGATGAATTAGGTAATGAGCTGACATCAATACATCAAAACAATGACTTTCAGGAGATATTCAAAGGGCCTTAAGAACTTAAATTAAAAGGTATTGAACATTGAATACTAAGTAGCAATTAGCAATAGAATATGAAATTTAGGAATGTTAAGGTGTTCATATGAATTAAATTTAAATGATAGAACTCCTGTCTCCAAGGCTATATTTACAGTACATTATTCTCTATATTAAATACATTAAGTAAAAATATTCAAAATAATTGTACATACAAATAGTAAAAGTTCTAACAAAAATGTATATTACTAACTATGCTGTTTTTATCAATTTGGTTTAAGGAACATCATGTGCAAATAGGAAACCACACAGCAAACTCCAAAACAAAAAAAAAAAAGTAAATCTATGAGTATTTATTTGCATAATACAAATGCTAAATTTGGAGGGCCATATTTCTTGATGAACCACAAGGATTCTTAATCCTGATTCACTGATAAATAATATGATTAAATTATATGGTGGGAAATTATAGATATACCTTGTAGATATTGCCAGTTTGGTTCTAGTTCAATACAATAAAGCAAATAAGAAAATAAAGTGAGTCACAGAATTGTTTTGGGTTTTCCAGTGCATATAAAAGTTATGTTTACACTATACTGTACTCTATTAAGTGTGCAATAGCATTGTATTTAAAAGAAAAACATACAATCCTTAGTTGTTAAAAATACTACCAATCATCTGAGCCTTCAACCAGCCACAATCTTTATGTTTATGGAGGATCATGCCTTGATGTTGAAGGCACCTGAATGATCAGGGTGGTTGTTGCTGAAGTTTAGGGTGGCTTAGACAGTTTCTTAAAATAAGACAATGAAAATTGGAACATCAGTTGTTCCCTTCACGGAAGATTTCTCTGTAGCATGACACACTATTTGATAGCATTTTACCCACAATAGATTCTCTTTTAAAATCAGAGTCTATCCTCTCAAATTCTGCCACTGTGTTATCAATTAAACTTCTTACTGTCATTTTAACAATGTTCACAGAATCTTCACCAGAAGTAGACTCTATCTCAAGAAACCACTTTCTTTGCTCATGTATATAAACCAATTCCTTGTGCATTCAAGCTTGCTCATGAAATTGCAGCAATTCAGTCACATCTTAAGTTTCCACTTCTTATTCAATTTGTCTTGCTATTTCCACCATATCTGCAATTACTTCTTCCTCTGTTTAAGTCTTCCTTGAAAGTTGTAATCAACTGTTTTCAAACTTTTTTAATGTTAGTATTTTGACCTTCTACTGTAAAACACAAAAGTCCTTAATGACATCTAGAATGATTAATCATTTTCAGAAGGTTTCAATTCACTTTGCCCAAATCTATCTAAGGAATTATTATCTATGCTAGCTAAAGTCTTACAAAATATATATCTTAAATAATAAGATTTGAAAGTTAAAATTACTTCTTGATCCATAAACTGCAATATGGATGTTGTTTTCACAGGTATGACAACATTAATCTTTTGTACTTATTCTTCAGAGCTCTTGGGTGACCAGGGGCATAACTAAATAAAAGGAATATTTGAAAACGTTTTTTTTCCTGAGCTATAGTTCTCAACAGTGGACTTAAAATATTCAGTAAGCCATTCTGTGACCAGATTTGCTGTTTTCCAGACTTTGTTCTTTCATTTCTAGAGCACAGGAAAAGTAGACGAAGATTGGCTTCAACTTATATTTATCATCTGCATTAGTCTTATCAAGAGAGTCAGCCTGTCCTTTGAAGATCTGAAGCCAGGCATCAACTTCTCTTGTCTGACTATGAAAGTCCTAGGTTGCACTTCTTCCAATAGAAGGACGTTTTGACTACACTGAAAAACTGTTGTTTACTGCAGCTTTCATCAATTATCTTAGATAGATCTTCTGAAAAACTTGCTGTACTTTCTACATTAACACTTGCTGCCACACTTTTATGTTACAGAGATGGCTTCTTTCCTCACATTTCATGAATCAGTCTCTGCTACTTTCCACCTTTTCTTTTGCATCTTCCTCACCCTCTCTCGGTCTGCAATCCTAGAATTCAAATGAATCAAACTTTTCCCATTTCGTGTATATCTGCAAATGACCGCAACATGCTGCAAATATTGATTTTAGGGTTAAAAATAATTTTTAGTGAGCAGGCAAATTTTCTAATATTTATTTTCTTTTAATGAGGATTGACTGTTCTGGTGGCCAGACATGTTTGTGACAGAAAGGTATCACAATATTATAGTAAAGCTCCTATCTTTACTGAGAAATTTTTTTTGAGATAAGTTTCATCTTAGCTCTCTAGTTCTTTAAAAATATGACTATATGAGCCTTGATTTTCAAAGAATAATAATAAGAGAACATTGGTTTTCTGTTATGTAAATAAAGAACACTGGATTACAAATTTTAAAAAAGATTCTTAATACTTACTTGTTTTCAAATAATTCATTAAGTAGCTTTGAGAGATTTTTTTTCCCTTATAAGTAATTTGGGGTTTGCATTTATCTCCTAATCATTCGAACAAAAACATTACTGAGATCTTATTATACATAAGCACACATGGATTGGGGCTATGGCTCCATGATTCCACCTATGCTGACCCCAGTCATTCATAAATTCCACTATTGGACAAATTGGAAGAAGTATCTTACATATCAACTCCAAAACAGTCCTTGAGCATCTATGTTATATTAGGAACTATGTATATTGCAGACATGGAGCAGGGAACAAATTATCCATGGTCTAATGTCTTTAATGAGTAATAACTTAATGATGACTCATCAATTATAGAGTACAAACAGCTGCTAGTTTTGATACATAACTTTATTGATCTACTCAGATTCCTCTAGTGACCCCTAGAAAAAATCTTATATTTAAACAAAATAATCCATGTTTAAAAATATTTTGTGATTAAAAATATGGCTGTCATCCCCCAGTCAGTTGAGGAAAGGAGATTCCGGGGCAACTTGATTCTATCATTGAAATTATCAGTAAATATTACTATAATTGGAAATAATGACTGAATTAACGTTGATAGTCCTCTTTGTTAAAATGTGTTCCAAAATAGGACAGACTACTGTAGATGGAATAAAGAAAACATAGCATGTCTTTATCGTCTGCATGGAAGGTAAAAGAACTCAGTCTGCTTGTTCTTTTTCATTTAAAATGCAAAGAAAGTAAACTGATTTGGAAAGGGAAACTAAATATTCTGTAAATTACACATACTCACATGCGTGAAAACAATAGATACAAATACAAATATATACCTAACAATTTACAGTGTGTCTTTATGTTTATTGAGTATTGTGGTGATTTAAAGTGTGTCAGTTCAATTTTCCTATTTTATTGGTGGACAATTTACTTAGATTACTTAAACCTGAAAACAGAAACAGCTGCCTGATTTTAAAGCCAAGTTATATTGGCCAAACTTTACTTTTACTCTATCCATATATTTGGCTAAACCATGAAACGTGGAACTTGGTGATTATATATCAACACTATTCCATTATTATTACTGAAGAAAGTAAAATTTAAAATGTAAATAGCTCTGAGGGTGAGTCAACACTATCAGAATCACGTACGATCATCAGTCCCAATGAGAAGTCATTGGCTTGAGACACTATCCAACCAAACATTGTAGTCACTTTTGATGACATGCATTGAGGAAATGTTTGAGAATATTTGGAACATTTAAGAATTTTTTTTCAAAGGGATTGTTCAACTTAACTGATAAACTCAGAAATCTGAAGGGCATCTTGTTAAAATTTACAATATTCTACTATGTATTCCAGGATTAGTATTGTTTTAGAAATAAAACAAATTATTGGAATGCTTTAAAAATATACTTTTATCTTAAACAGTTAGAGAAACTTTAATGAAGACAAATGTGCCTATTCACCCATCTATCTATCCATCCAAACTTTACATTGGTCTTACATTGAAACTTCTTCATTTGCATAATATAAAGGAAGATATGTTATTAACTGAAATCAGAACTAGATTTATTTCTAAAGACCTTTAAACTATTTCTAAGTTTAAAGTTCATCTCCAAATTTGTCTAAAAAATACAGAATTCCAGAGAGGTCAAACATGATATTTCAATGATAAGGTTAAATATTAATGCTTTTGTATACCTGAAATATTTATAAATGAGCTTGTATTTTATTTGTTAAAAGTTAAAAGAAAATGATTACAACTGCTATATTTAAATAAGTTATATTATCTAATTTGGAACAAATCACTTTTTTCTTTTTTTCTATCAACCTCACCTGCTAGCTCTATGGGAAAGTTACTAAATTCGCCTTGTAAATATAGTGGTGACAACAATGACTTAAAAGTTTAACAAAGTATGTTGTCACTATTGATGTGTTTATATTGCACCTGCACAGCAACTGGGACAAACATTTTTGTCTTCAAAATGAAGCCAGGTAAGCTTGAAGTACTTGTCTGTTTTAACCATTGAGCCATTAAATTTTAAATGTTTCTAAAAAGAAGATTGATGTGAAAAAGAAAGACATACAAAGAAGAACACAGGAAAATAAGATAGCCTTATTTTGGTTGTTTGTATCAACATTTCCCAAAGAGCACCAGGTGATATTAAAATAATAGGTTAAGCTGTGCAGGGGTTTTAATGGAGAGATTGGCCAAAAAAAGAAACAGTTTTTTAAAAACGGTAACAATAACAAAAACAACAACACACCCAACTTTTAACAAGTTAATGATTTAGGTCACCTTTAAGGTCATTTTCATGATGACAACTTTACATATGAAGTTGTTTATTACACTGCTCATTGAAAAGCATATAAAGAGATGGAAAAGACTTTTAACTCTATTTTATTTCAAAGCTGTCTTAATTTTCTGCTTGCCAGGGTATAACCAGGTAAACAAATTCAAGCCATGTAATTCAATAGAGATAATTTCATATGGAAAATACATTTCTAATTTTTATAAAAAAGAAAATGGGAAAATGAAGAAACCTCAATTTCAGCAATTACAGGAGTTTACTTCTACTCTTTGGACTGAATAAACATAGGAAAATGTTGTGGTACCAACTTCAAGGGGTTCCTAGAGCATGTGGGATTGTAGCAAATCAGCCTGAAGGGAGCTGGGACAATGGAAACATGATGTGGTTGTGTATGGGAACTGGAGATGTAGAGAAGATGCAGCTTCTGCCAGAGACTGTAAGAGAGAAATGAATGAGAAATACCTAATCTTCACATTTCCTACTATTCCTGAATCGTCTCCTAGTGCCTTCTCTTGGTTGAACCTCCCCAGAAGGCAATAAATAGGCAAGGGAAACTGGGAAATATGTGTCACCCAAGATGTTCTGCCAAGCAGGACTGGGCTGAGGCAGGCAGTGTATCTGAGATCACATAAGCAAATGACTACTATAGTGCCCTTCTAAAAGCTTTGATATATTTAAGACTCTTGCAATATTTAGTCTCCTGTGCTCCCGACTGCCAGCAGTAAAAGACTTAATTAACACCCTCAGTATGACCTTCAAGTACTTCCACAATCTAGCACCAGCATAATTTTTCACTTCCGTCTTCTGCCATGCTGCTAACTTTTAGCTACAGAGTTGCATATATTCAATATCAGTTTTTAACACATGGAGAAACTTCAGGTCACTAAACCTTGTTCATGTTATTACATTTGCCTATAATGTCTTTGCTCATCTTCTTTCCCCTAACACTTCTACATCTGAGAATTCTTAATAACTTAGAAAGCTAATACTAATGTGTAATTTTGGGGGATTTTTTGAGATGCGGATAGATTGAATTGCCTTATAGTGAGTAACTGTAATATTAGTAAAATACTTATATGTTATTTAAAATAATATGTTTTGTGTTTCTTTTAAGAAATTGAACTCCTTCATGGCAAGGGCCAAGTCAATGAGCACAGAGAATGGGTTTCTGTCAGTTTTTAGTAAATTTTAAACACATGAAAAAATTATTATTATTATTTTTCAGACAGAGTCTTGCTCTGTTGCCAGGCTCCAGGCTGTAGTGCAGTGGTGCAATCTCATCTCACTGCAATCTCTGCCTCCTGGGTTCAAGCTATTCCCCTGCCTTAGCCTCCGCAGTAGCTGGGACTACAGGCGCAAGCCACCACGCCCATCTAATTTATATATTTTTTAGTAGGAATGGGATTTCACCATGTTGACTAGGATGGTCTCCATCTCTTGACCTCGTGATCCACCCACCTCGGCCTCCCAAAGTGCTGGGATTACAGGTGTGAGCCAACGTGCCCAGCCAAAAATTATGTTTTTTTCTTTTTTTAAATCGAATAAATTACATTTGTCCAGAAAACTTTTAACGTGTTAACATTGTGATGACTTTTCCTTTTGCACTTGCAAGATTAATGCTTTGCAATACTCATATTTACACTGAAATATATAAAAATATCTGTTTAATTTTCTCATAAATTTCTTTTTCATTTTCATTTTGTCACACTTTCTCTTTCAAAATGAGACGTTTTCCCAATAACATTTGCAATCTTACATGATTGATAAAATATGATTATCATTTGTAAGATAATAAACTATCAACAGTATTCCCAGAGATTAGAGAAAAGTAATCATAGACTTTGAGCCTCATTGGTGTTAGTCACCATTTCTTCTTGACTTGTCACCTTTCCTTTCCCACCAGTGTTTAGTTAAGACGTCATATGTATACGTCAGCCTAAACCATAGCCATAAATGACTGCATTATGAAGAACTCTTGACTCAAACAAAGAGAATGTATCTCTTAAAAGTATTTTCAGCTGCTCTTCCTTTGTCATTGTGTTCACGTTTCAGGCAAGAAGAAGAAAAAATAGGATATAATGATATTGTATTAAGTTCTCCACAGAAACAGAACAAAAAGGACCTTTAAATGTTTTGTCCTGTTAATTTATATATATATGATTCACTATAGTAATTGACTTACATAACCATGAAGGCTGAGAAGTATATAAGCTGGGGAACCAGGAAAGCATACGCTATAATTCAACTGAAGTCCAAAGGCCTGAGAACCAGAGAATCCCATGGTATAATTCCCAGCCTGAAGGCCTGGCAGCTGGAAATTGAGGGGGGACATTGGTGTAAATCCTGGTATGTAAAGGGCTAAGAACCAGGAGCTTCAATGTCTGAGGGCAGAAGATGATGTTCCAGCTCAGAAAGAGAGAGTTAATTCATCCTTCCTCTGCCTTTTTCTTCTGTCCCAGAACTCAACCAATTGGGTAATGCCCATCTACACTGGTAAGAATGATCTTTTTTATTCAGTCTGCCAACTCAAAGGTCCATCTCTTCTAGAAACACCTTCACAGAGACACTCATAGTGATGTTTTAGCAGCTATCTGGGTATCCCTCAGATACCCAGATCAAGTTATACCTAGATACCCAATTTTATGAGCCCAGTCAAGTGGACTCATAAAATTCAGCATAGATGCCTTAATCAAAAAACAAGTTTTTCTCAAAAAGCCTTGTTAGATTTTACACAGTGTTTCATTTGGCAGCAATACGTTACATGGAGAACCTATTAAAAGAAAGAAATTATGTTTTTCACTTCCAAACCTCTATGACAGAGAAAAGATACTTAGAAAGTAATTGAAAGTGCATTCTTAATGAGCCAACTCATAGTATCTGACCAGACAACATGGGGAATTGGAGTTATGGTGAGATGGTGGAGGACTCCTAAGGCAATATGATACCTACCCTAAGCCACACGCAAGCCGTATTAACCTCAACAGAAAGTAAAAATTTTGTAGAGAAAAGTGTTATGTAGAGATGAGATTGAAAAGAAAACAAAAAGGAGAAAGACTATGTGGCCCCAGAGTACAGAGAGAAAAAAAATCTGTCTGTTGATGATTTGCTAAGTAGTCTGGCTATATTTTGAATGACAAAATTTCCAATATTCACTAGTATCCTAAAAAATTTGCCATTATTTAAGATGGCTCAAGAGGTTTTATTTTGTTCTTTACAATCAAAAGTTTTCTTATTTATATAGGAGTAAAGACAGAGTAATACAAGTGGAAATTCTGCCAACATTTGTTGCATATGCTCCCATTCTCATACAAGAAAATAATTTCAATTAATGTATGTGTTACATTCTCTACTATGTTGTCCTTTTGAAATGATCAGCAATCTTGTGAAGAACACTTTTAAGTGATATCTTCCTTCAACTATGAAAATATTTTTGTTAATCATTTAGCATTTAATGGGAATCAGTCAGGAGCAAAATTAAGAATAATAAAATGCAATGAAACAGCTTTACTTATTTTAGTTACCTCATAATCCACTACTTGAACTCTTAACAATATCTGCTTATATAATTTCATTTGTAAATGTTAGAAACGTTGAAAATACAAATAAAGATTAGAACTTATCATTATCCTAATGTGATTTTCTTCTCCTTATTTGATATGCTTCATTTCGGTTTGCTATTGAATTCACGTATATAGAACATTAGAGATTCTATCAGAAGTGTCCAATAACACGAATGCTACCTAAAAGATTTTGTCAGGTCTCCCTAAAGAGGTCTTTTCGCTTCCTTTTGCTTTTCTGACCATCCTTTCTAAAGCAACAAACTTCCCTATAGGATCAATACATTTTTTTGAAAAGGGGTATCAGATCGCCAGGATTAAAATACATAAAGTTTAAAAACATATATGTCAGAATTCTGCAATGGCCAAGAGTGGATACAAGAAGAGTCTGTTTCTATTAGCTCTTAACATGATTCAATATTTTGTGGTAGATATGTATTTCGTGATAGATAAGAGCAATTTGATCTTTCTAAGAGTACTGTTTATTTGGAATCACTTTTAATGATACTAGACATCCCACATGCAATTTTGTTTAAATTTGAGTCATTAATTATGCACCATATAACTTTTTCATATAAGTCTGCATATATATATATAGAATGCTCTATATATACACACATATATATGTATACATATATATATACACACATACTTGTTTGAATGAAAAGAGCTGAAGCAAAGTAAAGTCACTGTACAATTCAGTTTTCTTTCCACTTACATGCATGAAACAATTCTGGGTATGAAAACACACACAGAATTCTATATATATTGAGACTGCAGATAACAGTCAACACTAACAGACTATGAGAAATTCAGGGCCACCTCAGATTTTAGATTGCGTTCAACACTTAGGAAGAGATGGCAAGTTATTTTGCATATTTTTTTTTTTTTGCCCCTTCGTCATTGGCAGTAGAGGGGCTATCTGGGGCTGCACACAAGGCAAGACTGTCCTGATAGTAGATTATGAATATGGCTAGTGGGAAGAAGTGAAGGTGGTGTAGGCAATTCTGTTTTCTGACCTTCAAAAGAACAAAATATACCTAATGTTTTTCTTTACTTTGTTCTTGTTGGCAGGAACATATACAGGTGAGGAGTCTTTATGGACAACAATTTTAAAACAGACAAAACCTACAGATACCAAAGATAAGCAGAAAAAGGACTCTGGATCTTTAATGCCACCGAGCTGTGATTCTAGCTCTTAGTTAGTTACTAAGACATGGAAATGTATTTGATAGAATAGACTCAATGCTATTTAAGATACTTTTTTAGTGGAATTTTTTTCAGAGGCCTAAATGTTTCAGACACAGCTGTCACATTAATAAATGGATGGCCATGTATCATATATTAAAAATGTAATGAAGACAACTGTATACACGTTTAAATTTTATTGGAAATCTGAGTGTTAGGGCTTTTATGAAAACATTATGAAAGCAAAGGACTTTTCATTCCATTTCACTTTAGTTGAGTATATGAGATATGATGGTTAGGATAACAGAATAGATTAAAGGTAAAATTAATAGTAGCATGAGTACTGTAAGGCTTTATTTTTCTAAATGGAAATTCATAACCATGTATCTTTTGGTGATACTTTGTAATCTAATCAGTTTCCTACATCATGTGAAAAGCATGGTTTATTGGCTTTGAGCCGTGTAAGAATTGTTAAGTATCATAATCACAGAAGGAAACCATTTTTCTTTAACATAAAAAAGCTTATATTATTTATATTTTCCAGGACTTTCTGAAATGTGCAACAAATTATATGAGATCAAAATCAAAATTCTCTTTACTTATTCTCAGTCTCTGATTACATAGGAAAAATCTTAATATATTTTCAATGTTTTCAGCATCTGTTTGGAAAACCTAAGTCAAACTTCTCATACGTCAAAATCTGAAAATTTCTTTTTGTTTTGAAGGTTTTCAAATGACTTTAAACAAAGACAATATTCTAACGTTTTGTTGAATCTTGCACATAAGTAAGTTTCTGAACTCTGCTACTAGATTAATGGGTATATATATTCATGTATCTACAACATATATGTGTCTCATATATGCACATATGTGTGTATAATTCCCATTTTTATAGTTCTTTCCAATGCACAAACTATATTTAAAAAGTGTTTCATTAAACCTTTACAATAACTGTGGTTTAGTTAGTTTTTGTATTTTACCTCAGTGGAATAGAGGCTCACAAAAATGCAACCATTTATCTTGATCACTAAACTATTACAAGGAAAAAGATAAAGAAAAAATGCCTCACTGTTTTTTGCTATGACATCATATGACAGCTTTAATAAGAGTATTGTACTATCTGAAATGCCTCTAGTGGTTTCAGCATTTAAAAATGTAAATTCACCTAATATCTGAGAGTTTCTCATCCTAGAGTAATAATAGCTACAGAGTTTTAAATATATGCATTATGCATATTAAATGTATATCAAATATGCCAGTAAAAATTTTTTGAAGAAAAACAGAATAATGAAGTTCAAAATCTTTGGAACCATACTATTTGATGTTCTTGCTGAGAAGAAATTATTATTTATCAAAAAATACAATGTTCTCAAGATCTCAAAAAGCATCTCAAACTTTACTCATATTTAATTTTTTAAAATAATATTTAAGAAAAAGTAATGCAAGATTTACAGCTCTCTGCTTTGTATTTTGTTGTTGCTGTTGTTCACTAAGAATGGAAAGGGATTTGTCAAATCTACAATGCAGTGTAAATAGCAAAATCTCACATTATGTCAATGAATAGTTATAGAAAATCCTAAAGCATAAACATAATTTTAAAAATTTACAAGTTTAGGAAATGAAACAAAAAACTAATGTTGCATTTCAAAAGGTATGCCTCTTGGTATTGCTTTTGAAAACACACATAGAAATTGAGTAATTTTAAATAAGAAGGGTACTGACACATGGACTTTCAGGGGCATTCTGAAGCTCATTTCAGCATCATTCATAAGAGTCAACATATGGAATAAGTGTCCAACAGCAGAGTAAAGGACAGAAGAAACTTGGCATGTATACATGACAGAATACTGTTCAGTCTAAAAGAAGGAAATCCTCTCATTTGTAACAATATGAATGAACCTGGAGGACATTATGCTAAGTGAAATAAGCCAAGCCCAGAAAGATAAATGCTGCATGATCTCACTTTTATGTGGAAATGGAAATATTTGAACTCAGAGAAGTAAAAAGTAGAATGGCTGTTATCAGGGGCTTTGGGTTGAGTGTGGAAATATGAGGCGATGGTGCTGTGAAAAGGTGCAAAGTTTAAGTTAGGAGGCATCCATGTGGGAAATCTATTTAATAGCATGGTGACTATAGTTAACAATAATGTGTACTTGAAAATTGCTGAGAGTAGATTTTTAAATGATTTTACCCTGTCCCCAAATTATAAATATGTGAGGTGATGAATATGCTAACTAGTTTGACAATTAGTCTACAATGTATACATATATCAAAATGTTACATTGCTCACCATAAAAAAATATATATATAAATTTGTGAATTAATTAAGCAAGCAAAAGAAACACATAGAAAAAAATGCCAGTGTGGATGGAGTGCACTGAATAAAGTTAGGTCTCTAGAAACATACAAATACAAATTCAAATTTAAGTTTAATTTAGAAATTTAAATTTTAAAAAATTATGGTTTTTCAATCTTTTAGCCAGGATGTTATTTAGAATAACATAATCAGAACATATACCACTCTTAGTTCAGCAGGATCCTATAAGCACCCTATTGAGCTGTGAATTAATCCCTTTGTAGCCCGATTATGGAAAAGTCTATGAGTTCTTAGATTAAATAGAGGTGCCCAGGTCTATAGGCCCATCACTGGGGGTTCTGGCAAGTAGTTCTTTCCCAGTGGGTTCAGAATATGATGATCTTTTGAAACTGGTAAAGCACTAGTTATGTTCTTATGCAATCTCAGTTATTTTCTATGGGACCAAGAGGTGAAATTCAAATGTAATCAAAAGTCAGAATCAAGATATAAAACATATCACATTTTTTCTTCAATTTAAATGTAACTATAAAATATTAAAATACAATTTACATTTGGATTGCGTTCTATTAGTTTTAAAAGTACATATGATATTGTACTTTTACATGATTAGCCCATATGGAACCTCATATAAATTAAATACATTTCTCTTTTGCAGGTGCAAATAGCCCCATCCCACCTCTCCTTACTTAGTGAGGAGCACAAGTTGGATTAAACTCTTATGTGTCACTCAGTGTATTTGGGTAGTGCACAGCTTGAAACAGTATATACATCAGACTTAATGTAATAGTTTCTTAAAGATGATGTGTATATATAGAGAAGCAAAAATTAGAGAACAAAAGAGTAATCGTCTTGCAAATCATAGTGAAGTTCATGTATATATGAATACATATATAAAATATTCAAAGATTCTTCTTTGAAATGCATTAAGGCATTTCAAATGCATTAGAATGCATCCAATCCTGTAAACTCTTGTTAGGAGAAAGACAAGAGATAGGCATCACTAATATTATGTTGTGAAAAAAAGTCTTTTTAAGAAAATCAGCACTTTTAAAATTTTATATTCTCTTTATTTGTAGGTTTATGGAGGAGTTATCCCTAGATAACTTTAAAATGTCACTAGAAAATTCCTCATTGCATTTTTGTTCATAGTTGATGGACACTTAGAAATGGCACACCTATGTGTCCAAGCAAAGACACAGTTAAAACAAACTTTTATTTCATAATGAGAATATGACAGAAAATAACTTAAAATTTCACTTTCTTTGTTACTTTAGTTTTTAATGAAAACACTAATTATCCTCAACAGAAGCTCAGGTAATATATTATTTAATTTTTCTTTGTTGAAATAACCCAAATGCTGTCAAACTATTCAAAGTACTTTTGCAGGTTTTAAAACAGCCTTTTTTGTCAAATATGAGTAGGAAAGTTTGATCAAATAACCTGACAGAATCCACTGGTAAATAATAATTCAGTTTGCATTATTAAAGCATTCTTCATTTTACAGTTGTTATTCAAAGTCTGAACTTTTTCATTTTGTGATGGTTTGGAAGTAGTAAACCTACAAAGATATTATTTTTCCTTATTAAAATATTTTACATAAACATGTCTGAAGTAAAAAGAAAAATTCATTTTTATGGCTGATTTTCCACAGTGACTCACAAAGACAGAATTTTAACTAAAATTACATAGCATATTTAAATTGAGAAACTCTTCTTATCTTAGAATTGGTTTTCTGCTTTCCACAGTGCTTTTTGTGAATCCTCTAGCTGTTTGTATTTTAATACAAATGTTTATGACCAAAGAAATGTATGAATTAAATGAAACACTGTAAGTAATTTGAGGGATCAAAAAAAAAATACTGTGGAATAAAACTGTGTGCCCAGACTGTGTGGATAACTAGAGTTTTAGTTAAATAAAAAATACTGACTTATCTTAAAAGCCACCTTTATAAATCTGTTTTCCCTAAGATTTTGAAGAGCTTCCGGGAACAGTATTGTAATGACAACTATGTTAAGAATATTTTATTACTTAGCAAAACATTCTAATAGACCAGATTTCTTTTCAATAGAGTAGAAAACATAACCATTTTTCCTTTTAATGTGATGTCTCAATATATACTTGCAGAGAATTTACATTCAAAATACACTGGTTCAGCATATATTACTTATGTCAAAGTACTTCTAATGCTGAATATTTTCACTGATAAATAAAGATTGAATGTTGGTAAATTTTACTGAATGTGAAAATGTTACATCTGACAAAATATATAATGGATCTTAAAGATATTTCAAAATCAATTCCTTGATGTTTGCTGAATTAGGTTTTATGTATTCCAACCTTAAAGAACGTTATTAAAATGTTAATAATACACCTAATATTATAAAAATATAATTTGTAAATGTATTAAAATATAAAAAAGATGAAAATAGGTGTATTTGGTATTTTACAGTTCCATAGATTTTATAGAATAATGATGTTTTCTGATTGTATTGAGATATAACTGACCAAAATGTATATTAAAGTATAAAATGTGATGATTTGAAATACATATACATATAATATACGCTTCATATCTATATACATATATATTTTTAATGCAGGCTATAATCAAGCTAAATAGCACATTCATCATTTCCCATAATCATCACTTACATGTGTGAGTGATGAGAACACTTAAGATCTATAGGACTCAAAATTCAAGTGTATAAACAGTGTTACTAATTATAGTCACCATGCTGTGAGTCAGATTGCCAGACTTCACCTTATAACTGAAAGTTGTTAACTTTTGACCAACATCTCCCCATCCACCCCACTCACAAACCCAGTTCCTGGCAATCACCATTCTGCCCTCTATTTCTATGAGTTGGGCTTCTTTAGATTCCATTAATAAGTGATAGTATACAGTATTGATCTTTTGCTGTCTTATTTCACTTAGCATAATGTCCTCTATGTTCATTCATATTATTGAAAATGATATAATTTACTTCCATTTAAGTCAGACAATTTTTATTACATTTTCTGTTGATGAATATTTGTGTTATTTCCATAGCTTGGGTATTGTGAATACTGCTACATTGAACGTGAGAACGCAAATAATTCATTGTGATTCTATTTTCAGTTATCTTGGATATATACCTAGAAATGAGAATGCTGGATCATATGATAGATATATTTTAAATTTTTTTGTTGTATTTTCACAATGTTTTCTGTGATAGCTGTACCCATATGCCATTCCCACACACAGTGTACAGGAGTTTCCTTTTCTTCTCACACTCATCAACATTTGTTATATGGTCTTTTTGACAGCTACCATTCTAACAGATGTGAAGTAATAGCTTCTAGTTTTAGTTTATATTTCTTTGGTGATGGCGATTTGAAGCACCTTCCCCTGTTGGACATTCATATGTCTTCTTTTGGAAATATCTATTCAGGTGGTTTGCCCATTCTTAATTAGGTTATTTGTTTATTTTCTTGCTATTAAATTTATTTATACATTTTAGATATTATCCCTTATTGCATACGTGGTTTGCATATATTTTCCCAGTCTGAGATTGCCTTTTTATTTTCTTGATTGTTTTCTTTGCTCTGCAGTAAGTTTTTACTTTGATAACGTCCCATTTGTTTGTTTGTTTATTTATTTATTTATTTTTAAACCAGTGCTTTTGATGCCATATCCAAAAAATATTTTCAAGACCGATGTCAAGGAGTTTTTTCTTTATGTTTTCTTCTAGGAGTTCTACCATTTCAGATCTTACTTTTAAGTCTGTAATCCATTTGGGTTGACTCACATATGGTAGAAGGGTCAGTTTTATCACTTTGTTGTGGATATCCAGTTTTCCAAACAGCATTTATGAAGAGATGAAACTTTCTTCATTATGTACTTTAAGAGCTCTTCTCAAAGATTGTTGTAGATTTGCAAAAATTGGTTGTATATCCATGAGTTTATTTCTGAGCTCTCTATTTCATTCTGTTCTTCTCTGTGTCTGTTTTTTTATGCCAGTACCATATAGTTCTGACTACTAAAGGCTTGTAATGTAGTTTGAAATCAGTAAGTGTGATGTGATGATTCCAGCTTTGTTCCTGTTACTAAAGATTGCTTTGCCTCTTCAGCGTCCTTTGTAGTTCCATAGTAATTTTAGGTCCAGTATATTTATTGCTTGCTTCTCGGATTGTGGGGCTGGAGCTTAGTAATGCTGAGGCTGCCATGTCCACAGGCCTATTACCAGGGGCACAGGGAGGCATGGATCCTGCCTGATCTCTGGGTGGACTGGACTGTCTCTGGGACCTTGATCAGTAGGACTGGCAATGGGGCCAAGGTCAGTGGGACTGCCTCCTAAGGCATGCATAGACAGGCATACCTCCTGTTGGGTCCCCAGGTAGGCAGGACTACTCTCAGATCATAGCTGGGGTGGTGGGGGGCAGTTACTTAAATGTAAGACCTTGAAACATAAAACTTCTAGAAGAAAACACAGGGAAAAAGCTCCTTGACATTAGCCTTGGCAATGATTTATTTCAGCTATGCCATCAAAAGTGAGTCACAAGTTCTCATTAAGATCTGTGGTCATATCAAAGTAACAAGGCCTGCCTCTGGGGCCAAGGATTGGTATCTCTTTCCCCTGGTCCCTGGGTGGGTGGGATTGTAGAATAGAGTAGCTGATGATGGTTTACAGGGCTCTACTAAGGTTATCGGCCTCAACTTTGAGGCACAGTTGGGGTGTCTCCTGCTGCATCCCTAATTGAACAGGATTGTTCCCAGATCAAGGCTGAGAGGAGATGAATGTTGGTCATAAGCTGCTTCAGAGTCCACAGCTAGGACCAAGGTCAGCAATCTTTACAATGAAGGCACTGATAGAACTGTCTTCTCCGGGTTCTCTTGGTGGTTGGTGCTCATAGCAGGGCTATAAGTGGGATGGGACTGTCTCCAGGTCTGTGTCCTGGACTACTATGACTTGGCTGAGGATCTGCCTTCTCAAAATGGCCATCCTTGGAGTTGGCCCTACTTTGAATTCGCACAAAGATCCCACAAAGGTACTTTTTGTCCATGGACGGCTGTCAAATTATTGTTGCTGTTGGGGGGATATGAATGTGATACCTCTTGTTTCACCATTTTGCTCCCATCTTAATTTTTTTTAAATAATAAAAATAAGGGAAAATAAGAAAACATTTTTTCTTGGCTGAGCACAGTGGTTCATACCTGTAATCCCAGCACTTTTGAGGTTGAGGCAGGTGGATCATATGAGGTCAGGAGTTTGAGACCAGCCTGATCAACAAAGAGAAACCCTGTCTCTGCTAAAAATGTAAAATTAGCCAGACATGGTGGCATGTGCCTGCAATGCCAGCTACTTGGGAGGCTGAGATGGGAGAATCGCTTGAACCCGGGAGGTAGAGGTTGCGGTGAGCCGAGATCATGCAATTGCACTCCAGACTGGGCAACAAGAGCAAAAGTCCATCTAAAAGAAAAAGTTTTTAATTATTTAAACAGTAATTGAAAATATTTTATAATGAAATAAAATATTTAATAAATTTGTTTTCAAACATTTCTATTTAAATACCACCATATTGGTTTCAAAATATCAAGAAATTAAAATTACCTCAATTTAAATTTAGGGACATTTTTAAAATTTGCAAATATATAATTTGTTATGACAAATTTTATATAAAGATTATAAGAATATATTTATAAAATGTCAATAGAGTATTCTATGCGAATTAAAATGATAAAGCAGAAGGCATTAAGTTACCTTTAATTCCACACCTATTATAGAACACTTTTTCTTTTCCATTGAGAAATAGAACTGTAGGACTCTAAAAAAATGAGTTGAGTAAATTTAAGGTAAAACACAATGCGACAAGAAGATTGCAATTGTTTTAAAGAAGGCATTTCTCCTTCACTCAGTCATCCTTGTTTTGGTTATCCAATATTAAATCAACATAATTAAAAGGAATTTGAAATGCGGAAGAAAATATGAAAATGAAAATGTAAAGTCCAGGAATTGGAAAGAGAATGAGAGTTATGAAAGAAAGTGCTTGAAATGTAATAGAAGTGGTGCCTCAATTATTTTAGTTTAACAATCACCATCACAATTGTACCTAGTTTAGAAACTGCCCTGTCATTCCAATCTGCATTTGATATGTAAGAGTTGGGGCAACTTACTTACCACAAATCATCATGATGATTTTTCCCTGTGGCAGCTGCTCTCCTTCATCCATATGTAGCCTCAAGGTCTTCCATGGTACAATTTCAGTGGCCTGAAGGCTTTTACTGCTATAACTATTGCATGCAAAACTGCCAGCCTGAAGTGCTGGCACCATCATAAGCCCCTACAAGATGACTTCGTATTTTCTATAAACATATGCTAGCTATCTTTGCCCCCAAATTGGATAATTTTGAGGTGGGTTCTTTTGTAATGTTTCTACTTTTTCTGTGGGATTAATATTCCTATTCTTAATTATTATACAACAACTGAAGCTGGTGATACCTGGAAGTCACAAGAAACACATTCATGCCGTACATTACCTCTCTATATACTATGTTAATTATTCAATTTAGAATATTTCATCAAGTTCACAGACCTATTCATTTTAAATTTATTCACCTAATTAAACAAAGTTACCAGCACTAATAGGGACTCACTGTTATGCCAGTTATGGGGATAGACCTCAAGACCTTCTTAGATACTCTGCATGAATTGTAATTATGTTCAAAAACAGTTTCCCTTTTACAAGATACATTTTTAAAGCTAGACCACAGTCAGGGACATAACTATGTTTTTAACACATTTTAAAGAATAGATATTATGCAAATAATGCTCTTAGAACACTATGAAATTAAACTAGAAATGATAATGAAATATAGCTGAAACAACACACTTTTAAATAAAACAGGGGTCAACTAAGAAGTTCCAAGAGAAATTAAAATACGTCCAAACCTAAATGAAATGAAAAATACAACCTAAAAAGTTTGTTAGATGTAGCAAAATCAGTTCTTAAAAGAAAAATTACAGCACTGAACGCATATATTAGAAAACAAAAAAAAAAAAAGTAAGATTAGTATTTTTATCATCACCCTTAGGAAAATAGACAAAGAAGAAAAATTTAAATGCAATGTAACAGGAGGACAGAATAAAAATCAGAGTACATATAAATAAAATTGAAAGCAGGAAAACCATAGAGAAAATTAAAGAAAGCAAAAATTGATTTTTTTGAAAAGATTAACACAATGGATCAACTCCTAGCCTGACTAGGAAAAGCAGAAAAAAGACACATTACTAGCATAAAACATAAAAGGGCCATACTATCAGTCTCATGAACACTGAAAGAAAAATAAAGGAATATTATCAACAACTCTATGCCTCCAAGTTTGATCACTAGTATGAAATGGACTAGTTCCTTGAAAATCACAATCGATCAAAACTTACACACAAGGAGAAATAAATTATCTTTTCTATGCCTTTCTGTCTGTACACCTACCCATCTATCTGCATAGCTGCTTACTTATAACTTAATCAGTGATCAATGATCTTCAAAACTATTAAGCACCAGGTCCAGATAATTTCACTGGTAAATTCGCCAGACATTTAGGAAAGAAATTATAGTATGTTGATTATTTACAGTCTCTTTGTAAAAAACAGAAGCACGGAAAACATTTTCTAACTCATTATAAGAAGCCATCACTACCCTAAAGCAGACAAATACATTTCAAGTAATGAAAACTACAGATCAATATTTCTAATGAACAAAGATGCAACACTCCTGGAAGAAAGTAGCAGCAAATTGAATCCAAAAGTGTACACAATAATTATACTCCACAACAAATGTGGATTTATTCCAATATTGCAAGACTAAGTCTACATTCAAAATAATTTTTTTATACTGTAACATCGATAGGCTAAAAAGAAAATTCATAAATCATCTCAATAGATAAAGAAGAATCATTTGACAGAATCCAACACCACTTTGTGATAACCACTCTGGATAAACTAGGAATAGAAAACACCTTTTTTCAACATGATAAAGAATATACACAAAAACCCTACATTCATATCATAGTGGTGAGAAACTAGAATCTTTTCTACAAAGATCAAGAGCAAGGAAAAATATTCCTGTCACTGCCTCTGTTCATCGTTGTACTGGAAGTCTTTGCTAATGCTGTAAGTCAATTAAAACAAGAACTACAGCTTGGGAGAAAGGCATAAAAATATTTTTCACAAATAACGTAATTGTCAAAGTAGAAATTCACAAAAAATTAACAAGATACTCCTAGAACATAGAAATAATTACTGAGAGGCTGCAGGATATGAAGTTAATATACAAGAGTCAATTGCTTTCCTACATTCCAGCAATAAGCAATTGGAATTTGAAATAAACATAACACCCTTTGCATTAGCAACATATAAGTCAAATAATTAGTTATAAATATAACTAAATATATATATATACATACAACATTTATATGAGAAAATGTAACATACTCTGATGAATAAAATCAAATAATATCTACATAAATGGAGAAATCGTCCATGTTCATGAATAGGAAAGCATGCTATAGTTAAGGTGTCAGTTATTCTCAACTTAATCTATAGATTTAGCGCAATCTCAAACAAAATCACAGAAAGCTATTTTGTGCTATCAACAAACCAATTCTAAAATGGCTATGGAAAGGAAAAACAGCCAGAATCACTATCACAATATTGAAGAAGAACAAAGTCAGAGGACCGCCATGACTCAACTACAAGTCTTACAAGTCAGTGTACTACCAGCAAAACAATAGACAAATAGATCAAGAAACAGAATAGTGAATTAGAGATAGTCTCACATAAATACAGTCAACTGATCTTTGACAAGGCAGCAAATAATGGATTAAAAACATTTTAACAAATAGTGTTAACACATCTGGATATCTACATGTTAAGCCACAGATTAGAAAGCTTAACTGATATATGGCAAAGCATATATCAGTAAAGGACTTGTATCCATAATAACCACTTCCTAAAGAAAAAACAAAACAAAACAAAACAACAACAACAACAAAACTCTTAAAACCTAAAACTCAACAGTTCTAAAAACAAATGTCCTAATTGAACAAACTGACAGCGGGGGTGGGGAGGGATAGATAACATGGGGAGAAATGCTGGATATAGTCAAAGGGGGAACAGAGGCAGCAAACCACCTGGTTATGTATGCACCTATGCAGCAACCCTGCATGACCTGCACATGTACACCAAAACCTAAAGAAAAAGAAAAAGAAAAGTTGAAAAGTAGTCAGTTATCTGAACAGACACCTAACAAAACAAGGTACACAAATGACAAATAAGCTCATGAAAAGGTGTTCAACATTATACGTCATCAGGGAATTGTAAATCAAAACAACGCCGAGATTCCACTACACATCTATTTGAATGGCTAAAGTCCAAAAAATTGACAACCCAATGCTAGGGAGGATATGGAGCAATAGAAATTCTCATTAATTGTTTCTGGGACTGCAAAATGGTACAGCCACTCTGGAATATACTTTGGCAGTTTCTTACAAAATTGAATATAGCTTAGATATGAGTCAGTAATCCACTCTTCTCTGTATGTACCACAATGAGGCAAAAACTTAAATCTGTACAAAAAATACGCACACAACTGTTTATAAGGGGTTTATGTCATAATTGCCAAAAGTTGAAAGTAACTAAGATGTTCTTTCATAGGGGAATGGATAAACAAACTTGTTATATCCCTATTATAGAAAATTATCTCATGATGAAAAGAAAGGAACAGCCAGGCATGGTGGCTCATGCCTGTAATCCGCCAGCACTCTGGGAGGCTGAGGTGGGTGGATCAATTCAGTTCAGGACTTTGAGACCAGTCTGGCCAAGAGACCAGCCTGGCCAATATGGTGAAACTCCATCTCTACTAAAAATACAAAAATTAGCCAGGTGTGGTGGTGTGTGCCTGTAGTCCCAGCTACTCGGGAGGCTGAGGCAGGAGAATTCCTTGAACTGGGAGGCAGAGGCTGCAGTGAACCTAAGATTGTAACCTGGTAACAGAGAGAGCCTCTGGCTCAAAATATACATATATATTTTGTATACATCTATACATATCTATACACATAGATATGTATATAGATATACACACATATACACATATATCAACGTATATACATACACATCTATACATCTATATACATCTATCTATATACATATATATGTGTGTGTGTGTGTGTGTGTGTGTGTGTGTGTGTGTTTGTGTGTAGAGAGAGAGAGAGAGAGAGAAAATAGCTATCCAGATTCAAAAAGACATGGATATCTTAAATAAGTATTGCTAAATGAAACAAACCACATCTGAAAATCTGTAATTCTAACCACATGATATTGGGAAAAGACAGAATGGTAAGGAGAGTGGAAAGATCAGTGCTTGCCATCCCAGTCAGCCATCCCATGAGGTGAAGGGATGAGTAGGTGGAGTACAGAAATTTTTAAGACAGAATAGTGTTGCTCTATTCTGTATGACACTACAATGGTGAACACACAACATTAGTTATAGAACTATACAACAAAATAGTGGAATATTAATGGAAACCATAGAATTTAGTCAATGATTATGTATCAGTACCAGTTCTTCAGTTGTAACAAATGAAACATACCAAGGCAAGATGTTAATAGGGGAACCCTGAGAGAATAGAGGAAGAGAATATGTGAAAACTCTTTGTACTTTCTGTTCAATTTTTCTATTATAAGTGCTCTGAAAAATAAAGTCTAATAACTTAAAAAAATACCAATCTGTCTCCCAAAAAATAATTACTTGTACAAGTCATCTGCTTATGGTCCATTTTTGAAAATCTATGCCTGCTGGATCAATGAATTATATTCAAAGTTAATTTACACAGTAGCTAAGAGAAATTACATTTTAAAAGTTAAGAGCTACAGTGAGTTGTACATATACTAAACAATATAGTCTTTATGAAGTCCTCCCTGATCACCTAACTTAAAATCACATCTCCCCAAACCTGAAACTCCTCATCCACCCTTTCTAATTATACTTTACCACAGCACAAACTACCATTTCACCTACTAATAATGTTACCTTTGGTCTTTTTAAAAACATGATGTAATTTCTTTTGGGGCAATTATTTTTGACTGATTAACATCTGTATCTCTAGGAAAACATACAGTGCCTAGAACACAGTAGTGTATTGTATGTGATTGAATACACAAATAAATGGGAAAAATTAAAGTGGACAATAGTTACAAATACTGTTTGTAAGTAGAGGAAGATGAATTAGGACTAATCTTCAAATTATTTGTGTCTTGGAGTTAAGCAGAAGAGAATGAGTGAAACCACACATGATGGTAATAACTATGATGAAACTCACAGGAGTAAACCTTGGTTCATACGGGACTAAAATAAATTTGGCTCAGGTCAACCAGAGAATGGGAATAGATGTGTTATAGTACCACAAAAGCAATCCTTATCAGCTGCAAGGGGTGCGGTTCCCAGGTTGCATGGTAGGAGTCAGGCATCTGCTGTGGGTTAAAGGACCTTATTCCCAGATTCTAATGCATTGTAAAGTGTGCCAAAATTCTTTACTTACAAAATCAACTAAATATTTTGGGGTTATTTGTTTCCACATTTTGTTGCGAAGGATCCCCTGGTGTGATCCATACATGACTGAGTAAAATAGTGTTTTCAGTATTATGTAAATGTAAGAAAAAGGGAAAAATGCACACACAATAATACAACTAGATATTTATGCATTCATTTATTTCTTCATCAGATATATTTTGAAGACATAATCATGAACTAGAAAATGTATATAATATAAGAAAAAGGATACACATTTTGTAACCACAATTAAATTAAACTGTGATGTCTTTTGTTCATACATCACATAGACAGCAAGGCTTAAAAGAAGCAAAACAATACTGTACATTAAAACTATGCCAAAAACAAGATAAAAGAGTGGGAGAAATCATGCCCATTACACAAGATCATAGGAGTAAACAACATTGCATACTGTTTCTCAAACAGCAGACATATTTCACAGTCAGCAGATTTTAAGCCAGTGCCGAAGGATGAAAGAAAACAAGGTACAGAAAGCTATACAGAAAGGCATTTCTGGGAGGGGTTAGGTTTCCTGCTTAACTTCAAATTCATTTTGTGCTTCCACAATTCTTCCCCCTTTTACCTGATCTGTTACACTTCACTTTCCTGTAAAGCTTCTCAGCACATGTCTTTGAATTTCACAAAATAAAAATTGCCTTACTCAACTTGGAATTATCAGTTCTTAGCAATGTAGTTATTAAATATCTTAATTTGATTTTAATAAACACACACATTGAGGAAATATAAATACATTTTAAATAAATTAAAACATTACGGGACAAAATATATATCAAGATGAATTTGAAAGTCATTTATAGATAACATATGAAATACTCTCTGTCTTCAGTTACACTCTAACTTGTTCTAACTCTATTTCACATTGAGCAAAATTATATTTTCCTTTATTTCAAGAAAGCCAAGAAATGCATTATAAAGTAACAGGGTAAGATATTATTGAAGATTTATAATATGTATTAAAATGCTGGCCACAAATTCCTAAGATAGCTTTTATTTTCTTCTTGTTAGATTTAAGAAAACAGTGGCCCTAGGTGTCTCAGTTACTTGCCCAAGGTCACACAGTAAGTAAATGGCAAGCAATTTCTCTTTTTCTCCAAAGATTCTTCTTTTAATATATCACATTAAGTGGTATAGAACAGCAGAAGGGGAGAAATGACTTTTTCTAAGCCATGGGAGTATTTTGTGTCAATGTCTATGAAAAATTTTCAGTCATGTATTTCCAACCCAGAGTCATAAGGAATAAAGATAAGCCTCTAAAATAGCACCAAATAGCAGAAGAACATGAAATTTCTTGTGCACAATTCCCAACTCTATCAATCAAGAATTGTGTAGCCTTATGTAGGTCACATTAACCTCTCTAAGCTACCAAACTCTCATCCATAAAAGAGAGATTTAAAGAATCACATCCAATAGTGTTGTTATAAAGATTAACTAAAACAATATTTTAGCATGCTTGTTAGTGCCCAGCACATAGAAACATCCAAAGGCATGTTAGGTGCTGCTTTTTTTTTTTTTTTTAACTTTTTGCCTATTTCTCTAACCTCCAAACACATATTAAGTCAATCATTCAACAAAAGGTAACGCAGTAGTCATTATGTTCCAGATGCCATATCTAAATACTTGATCATATTATGATCTACAGGACAAGATCTTAGCTTCAATCCTCTAGAAAACAGAGATGGAAGAAAATAAAGATGCTCATAATTTATTTAGGTGGTGTATTAGGGGTCTCTGGAATGAAAGAACTAATTGGATAGATGTAGATATAAAGGGGAGCTTATTGATGAGCACTAACTCACAAAATCACAAGGTGAGGCCCCACAATAGGCTGTCTGCAAGCTGAGGAGCAAGGAAGCTAGTCCGAGTCCCAGAGCCGAAGAACTCAGAGTCTGGTGTTCAAGGGCACAAGCATCCAGCATGGGAGAAAGATGGAGGGCAGAAGACAAAAGCTGCTAGTCTTTCCATGCTCTGCCTGCTTTTGTTCTGGCTATGCTGGCAGCTGACTAGATGGTGCCCACACAGATTGAGGGTGGGTCAGCTTTTCCCAGTTCACTGGTTCAAATGTTAATGTCTTTTGGCAGCACCCTCACAGACACACCCAGGAATAATCCTTTGCATCCTTCGATTCAATCAAGTTGACACTTAATATTAACCATCACAAGGGGTGAGAATTTAGGATATTGGTGTGACACACAAAAAATGAGATGAAGAAAAATGCAAGCAAGTGTATCATGATGCATTCGTTTGCTGGATACTCTTTGACAGATAACCCAGAACTGACTCATTTCTGCAGGTGGCTCACAGCTGTCCTGTGGGACCCACAGGAAAAACATCACTGCTCAGGCTGCAAGGTGCGTTCAAGCCTCAAAGCAGTATATAGGAGAAAAGTTGGAGAGAAGTTATGTGTCAATCTCCTTCCTCACTCCTGCTTCTCATTGGTTACAGTTTACCCCATAGGGAAATACCTTGCTCTCACTGCTGGAATACAATATGTAGTGCCTTGGACTCTTTGTGATTTGCTTCAGCTAAATAAGTTATATGGGTGAAAAGTCTAAAATTCTGTGATATTGATGGTGGGGCCAGGTCTACAAAAATGGCCAGCAGGAAAGGTCCAGGACTTAGTTATTTTTGAGATAGGATCTCACTTTGTCACCCAGGCTGGAGTGCAGTGGCACGATCTCAGCTCACTGCAGCCTTGACCTCTTGGGCTCAGGCAGTCCTTCCACCTTGAGTCCCCAAGGTAACTAGGATTACAGGCATGCACCACCAGGCCCTGCTCTTTTTTTCTACTTTTTTGTTTTTATAGGGATGGGGTTTCACCACATTGCACAGGCTGGTCTCAAACTCCTAAGCTCAAGTGATCCACTCCCTCCAGCCTCCCTGAGTGCTACAATTTCATGGCGTGGTCTATAGCACATGCCAGCCCGGGACTGTTATGGCAAGTGAGTTGCTGGCCCTCAGACATGGTGGCACATTCCAGGCCAAAGTAAACTATCAAAATGTCATGCCACTGAAACTAAGAGAGAAACATGTTTAGGAAAGGAAAAAAAGAGAACAGTTAGAAAATGTCCATTGCTGCCCAGAGAGTTATAGCCAGGAAAGCTTCTGTTCATGAATAGCATGAACAGCCTAGTTAATAAATGAAACAGCACATCTTTTGGTGTGACCCAAAAGATAGATTTGAGTGAAAAGGAAGTACAGGGTGTGACTGCCTATCTAACATTCAATGCCAGGCAAGAAATGCAGGAAACTCTGTCACACACTGGACTACAGGACCAGGATCAGAAAATAGAGTGCTTTGGTGTATGAGAAATATTGAGACATTCCCCAAGGGACTGAAAATAAACTGGCTTTTGTCAAGTAAAAGAACAGTAATGAAGGCTGTTAAATGTACAATATGTAGAATAAAATAATAAAATTGAGAGTAGCCGTACTAGAGGTATATGACCAGAATTATTGGTAGAAATTGCAAAAATATAAAAAATTGGAAGTGGGTAAATATAACTCTTTCTCTCTCTCTCTCCCTCTCCCTCTTTCTCTCTCTCCCTCTCTTTCTGTCAATGAATATACATATAAGGAAAATATATATGTATATATTTGAGAAATTTTGCTTAAATGTTTAGTATATTTCCCTCTATTTTCATTTAAAATAAGCAAAAAGGTGAGTAATATTTTTAAATTGTCCTTTTAAAATGTATGAGAAATTAATTTATCATCAGATTAGAATATATAAACTGACATCATCTTTGTCAAAATTGTTATGTAACTGAAGAACATAGTCTCTGATCTCAAAGAATACATTTGGAGAAAGGTATCTTAATGTTGACGTCACATAGTAACTTAAGCATGTATTAAAATGAAGATACAGTAAAGGTGTCTGATCTCTATCAGGAGTGATAGTTTCTATTTTAGAATTTCAATGAAGAAGATGTTATGTGAGTCAAATTATGAGGCAATTTAGTAGAATATATATAGGCAGAAACATAAAACAATAACTATCTAATTTGGGGATAATATTTCAAAACCCAATGGCAAAATGGTACAAGTTGCATTCAGAGTATCTGTAGCATAAGGTATGTAGTGATAGACAAGCCTTGAAATATTACTTAAACATTAATAAGATAATAGCATAAAGTTTTAGCTTTCTTCTTAAGGAAGTGATGAATATCTACAAGAAATTCAATTATGTGATCCAAGATAAAATACATGTGAATATTTAACGTCTTAGTGCATGTTCACACAAACTGTTCACTGAATAACTCAAAATAGTGTGGATCATTCATATAGACTCCAACGTGAATTACTACCCCACCCTTCTTGACCTTCCCCGCGGCCCCTGGAATTGTGTGAGATGCTGGCTCTGAAGATAGTTAACTGTTTGCAGAGAAAGGGACACATAAAAATAGCAGTGGCAATGGAAAAGGAGACCTGGCCACAAAGTACATACCCGCGTGAATTTGAGATAGTGGTTTTATAAACACTTGTTTCAGAGAATCAATGAAGCATGTCCAGTTTTCAGTGGATTGCTCTTGGTTCCAAATGCACGTCTTTACCTGCTCTGCTGTAATTAGAGCATTTTAAGTGCATATTATTAATTTTTGCCAGTAGAGGGCGATAGAGACATTGCATTTCAATACCAAGGTGCTTCTCATCTGTTTTAGTCAGGGTCATCTGTTTTGCAGAAAATATACATATGTTAAATGTATCAAAAGGGACAGAACTAATAGGATTGATGAGTATGAGGGGGATTTTATTAGAATAATTGACTCACATGATCACAAGATGAAGTCCCCCAATAGGCCATCTGCAAGCTGAGGAGCCAGGAAGCCAGTCCAACATGATGTTGAATAGGAGTGGTGAGAGAGGGCATCTTTGTCTTGTGCAATTGTTCAAGAAGAATGCTTTCCCTTGAAATGCAGCCCATTCAGTATAATATTGGCTTTGGGTTTGTCATAAATGGCTCTTATAATTTTGAGGTATGTTCCATAAATACCTAGTTTATTTAGAGTTTTTAAAATAAAAGGATGTTGAATTTTATCAAAGGCCCTTTCTGCATCTATTGAGATAATCATGTGGTTTTTGTCTTTAGTTTTGTTTATATGATGAATTATGTTTATTAATTTGCATATGTTGACTTACATTCCTGGGATAAAGTCCACTTGATCATGCTGCATAAGCTTTTTTTGATGTGCTGCTGGATTTGGTTTGCCAGTATTTTATTGAGGATTTTTTGCATCAATGTTCATTAGGGATATTGGCTTGAAGTTTTTTTCTTGTTCCTCTTCCCGGTTTTGTTATCATGATGATGCTGGCCTCATATAATGAGTTAGGGAGAAGTCCCTCCTTTTCCATTGTTTGAAATAGTTTCAGAAGAAATGGTACCAGTCCTTCTTTGTGACTGTGGTGGAATTTGACTGTGAAACTGTCTGGTCCTGGGCTTTTGTTGTTGTTGGAAGGTTATTTATTACTGCCTCAGTTTCACAAATTGTTATTGGTTTATTCAGGGATTCAACTTCTTTCTGCTTCAGTCTTGAGAGGGTGTACACGTCCAGGAATTTATCAATTTCTTCTAAATTTTCCAGTTTATTTGCATGAAGGTGTTTATATGGTTGTTTGTATTTCTGTGGAGTCAGTGGTGATATACACTTTACCATTATTTATTGTATCTACTTGATTCTTTCTTATTAGTATATCTATCTATTTTTTTAAAAACCAACATCTGGATTCATTAATTTTTTTAACTTTTTAAAATGTGTCTATCTCCTTCAGTTCTGCTCTGATTTTGGTTATTTCTTGTTTTCTGCTAGCTTTGGAGTTTATTTGCTCTTGGTTCTCTAGTTCTTTCAGTTGTGATGTTAGGGTGTCGATTAGAGATCTTTTTAGCTTTTTTATGTGGGCATTTAGTGCTACAAATTTCCATCTTAACACCGCTTTAGCTGCGTCCCAGAGATTCTGGTACATTGTGTTTTTGTTCTCCTTTGCTTCAAAAACTTCTTGATATCTGCCTTAATTTTATTATTTACCCCAGAGTCACTCAGGAGTAGGTTGTTCGGTTTCCATGTATTTGTGTGGTTTTAAGTGAGTTTCTTAATCTTCAGTTTTAATTTGATTGTGCTGTGGTCTTTAGACTGTTATAATGTCAGTTCTTTCCCATTTGCTGAGAAGTGCTTTACTTCCAATTATGTGACTAATTTTAGAATAAGTGACATGTGAATCCAAGAAAAATGATATTCTGTTGTTTTTGGGTGGCGAGTTCTGTACATATCTATAAGGTCCACTTAATCCACAGCAGAGTTCAAGTCCTGAATATACTTGTTAATTTTCTGTCTTGATGATCTGTCTAATATTGACAGTGGTGTGTTAAGCTCTCCCATTATTATTGTATGGGAGTTGAAGTCTCTTGGTAGGTCTCTAAGAACTTGTTTTATGAATCTGGGTGGTCCTGTATTGAATGGATATATATTTAGGATATTTAGCTCTTCTTGTTGAATTGATCCCTTTACCATTATATTCTTCTTAGTATGATGGGCTTCCCTTTGAATCATTGGATCAGGTTTTCCCAATCCTATTCTCAGGACAGTGAATAAGTCTCATGAGATCTGATGGTCTTATAAAGGGCAGTTCCCCTGCACACGCTTTCTTGTCTGCTGCCTTGCAAGATGTGCCTTTTCCTCCTTCTTTAACTTCTGCCATGATTGTGAGCCTCCCCAGCCATGTGGAACTGTGAGTCCATTAAACCTCTGTTTCTTTATAAATTATTCAGTCTTGGGTATTTCTTTATAGCAATATGAAAATGGAGCAATACACTATTTGAGATTCAATGTTGAATAATGCACACACTCTGCCTTCAAGTAATTCATAATGCAATAAAAAGATAAGATCAAATTATTTATGGTGATTCTAACACATGTTAGGTACTATATTAGATCCTGAGGGTTTAATAGTAAATAAGATGAGAGTTCTTCCCTTTTGGAATTTACAGTGTAATGGGAGAAGTAAATGAGTAAGTAAACAACATCTGATGAGTTTTATGGCATGAATGGTAAGAATGCAATGGGAATTGAAAGCCATTTAATTCAATTTTACAAATATAAGGAAAGCAAGAATGGCATTCCATTCCAAATCTGAAAAACTGGGAGAGTTAAACTCAGGAAGTAATATGTAGATAAGCTTAAATTAAATAAGAGTAAGCTACATTTGAAGAAGTAATGTATTTCATCAAAATTCGTATGTTAAAGTCTTAACTCTGAAGACCTCAGAATGTGACTGTATTGGGAGATAATCTTGAAACTAGATCACTTAGTTGCTGGCTGGTGGGCCATGAGGACCAGAGAATTGGAGCCACATGGAGTAGTGATAGCCCCTTAATACAGTTGTACTACAACTGACTACTGAAGAATTCAGATGCAATACTGACAGAATGAAATGAACTGCATTGTGCAATAGCTCAGAACAGTTGTGAGAATTAGCAATCAAAAGGACTGTGATATCATATGGCTGTTATTAAGTGCTACATGTATGTTGGAGAAAGATTAAAGAGAGACTGAGATTGTTAATCAAAATTTAAGTGACTGTGAAGGTGAGAAGGCTGCCTTGAAAAAGATATTTATCTTTAGTACTCAAAGGGCAGAAATGTAAAAATCAGGCACAAAATTTAATTATAAGTGTACACTATTTCCAGGACAAGTTGGGTTCTCAACCTAACAATTTCACTCTTTCTGTAGAGTATTTTTTTTTTGAATTCTGCAATTTAGATAAGAACACTGATTGGAAAGATATACAATTTTCAGAGTTGGAGTGGGGAATTTCTGAGTCAATGTCCTCAAAAATAAAATCCCAGCTCTCCAGAACTCCCTGGGCCTGGAAAAGTGTCTCACTTTTTTCATATGAGTGTGAATCTTACCCTTTATGTAGAAAAGTTACTTACCTCCTCCTTGATAATAAAGCCACCCCTTTTTAGAGATCTATCCACTCTTCTTTTCCTGGTCATTAGATTATTAATGAGGGTTAAGTAAAATTAGTGCTGGTTCTGCTAATAAAAGAAACGGCCCCAGTCAGCATATACTATGTAGAGCCAGCAGAGTATCTACGAACTGGATTCTGTCAGGGCTGTGTCAAGAGGGGAGCAGAAATACTTTGCTAGAAAATGATCGTTGAAGAGTATACATGTGAATAAGATCAGAAAACTCACAAGCTGATGATGTTTTACATAAAACTGGAAGGCACTCTGTTACTAGGGACAACAGCATTGCTGAAAAGCTCAGTGATGACTGTCCTCTCTAGGACATGAGTGACAATAAAAGATTTTGTTATAGAATTGGTCTTCTTGCAGAAGTACTGAGCCTGCTAAAATAAGGTTCCCTGAAGAATAGAGTTTGGTTCACTCAATTCAAGTGGACACTTTGAAAGGTTTAGGAGGCTTTTGTTTTGTTTAGTTTAGTTTTATACAAAACAAAAAAAAATGTACAATATACAAAACAAATTTTTTTTGTAATTGAATTAATGAAAGTAATTTTTTATTACTTTTGTAAACACTTTTTTTTCTCAAAAGTTTATTAGTGTTGTGTGTCATCAGTTTCAATTTTTTTTCTATGTAAGGAAAACTAATTGTGTGCATGAATACACTCATACACATAGATATATAATTATGTCAAGAGGGAACAGAAATACTTTGCTAGAAAATGATCATTGTAGAGTATACATGTGACATAAGATCAGAAAACTCACAAGCTGATGATGTTTTACATAAGAATTGGAAGGCACTCTGTTATTAGGGACAACAGCGTTGCTGCAAAGCTCAGTGATGACTGTCCTCTCTAGGACACGACTGACAATAAGGATTTTGTTATAGAATTGGTCTTCTTAAAACAACACAAAACAATAGGAATAATTGGATCTCAAAATAATAGAGACCAGATGGCTATGTTTAAACACAGGACAAAGCAGGAGTACAATTAAGCAATAAACTGTTGGGACAGAAATTCTCAACTTGAAAGGGTTATGGGAATAATGATTAGAACATAATGTTCTGAGAGAGATGGGTAGCCAATGAGAGTATTTCTCAATGTATAGGATAAACACGAACATACACCAAGGATGAATGATCATGAGGTAAGGGCAGAGAGACAATAAAATTCATCATCAGTTGCTCAGTTTCTGGACCTGAGCCAATACTCAGACTTGGAAACTTTGATTGAAGTTTCCAATAAAAAAAGTTGTCACAATAATTATCCCCAAAATGCACCTAATGCCAATTACATGGTAATCATACAATAGAGAAATTAGAGTACTCAGACATTTCAAAAACTACTGAAGGTGTCACTGATGCATGGACCACACAAATCATCACCATGCATTGAATAATACAATATGGATCGCTGTTTCTAAAGCTGACTCATCTTCAGGGGATCCATTAAACTACCCATGGGGTCATTTTAGCAAATGCACACCTAGAATAAACATGCTTGATAAATGGCAAAACTACCACAGTATTTTTTTGGCATATGGGAAAAGAGACATCTCACTGGGGCCCTTGTGCCAAGTTGAAATGTAAATCTAAGCCAAAAACTGCATCAGGTGGGAAAAGAATAGTAGAGATTATCAAAGACTTGAAAGATGCAAAGAATGATCTCTGATACATCCCAGTCCTGTCAACCTGGCCCATACCAAAGTAGATGGGTCCCGGCATTTAAATAGACGCTGTCTCAATTGCATCTGCTATGCTAGATGAGCATTTTAACAGATTAATATAGTTTTTGTTAATGCCTTTTTTTGCCATCCCTTCTGACTGGGGATAAGAATCAATTTTTTAGGTGGCACAAACATTTACTTTGTATTCTGGTTAACTCTCCCATTCTCTGACACTGGTAGTGGTGAATGGCTTGTTTTTTTGTTCAGATAACAGAATTTTTTTTCATTAAAGGGCAGAGGTAGGTGATGTCAGTGGGCACAAAGTATAAAGATCTTTGAAAGGTAAGTTAATAGCCATCAGAGAGAATTCTCCATTGAAAGGGCACTGATACACTCTGGCTGTGTCCCCACCCAAATCTCATCTTGAATTGTTGTTCTCATAATCCCCACATGTCGTGGGAGTGACCCTATGGGAGGTAATTGAATCATAACAGTGGTTTTCTCCCATGCTGTTCTCATGATAGTGAGTTCTCATGAGATCTGATGGTTTGATCAGGTGCTTCTCCCTTCACTCAGCACCCATTCTTCCCCTTTCTGCCACCATGAGAATCAAGATGTGTTTGCTTACCCTTTCACCATGATCATAAGTTTTTGGATGTCTCCACAGCCCTTTGGGACTGTGAGTCAATTAAACCTCTTTCCTTTATAAATTACCCAGTCTTTGGAAGTTCTTTATGGCAGTAAGAAAACAGAGTAATACAGGTACTAGACAACCAGGTAAACAGAGTAGCATAGTTGACGGGTATCAGCAATCCTCTGTCATTGAGTATTGGCAAAATAATTCATAACAGAGTAGCCATACTAGCAGAAATCATAGCTATTCATGGCACCAGGAGCACTGGTTTCTACTGAGCAAGGCTAATGTACAAATATCTAATAGAATAAATCAATATTGAACCCCCAAAACTTGTTGTACACTTATTAGGTATTAATACTTTTAATCTGAAAGGGGAATGATTCTTCTTGATTGAGATCAGTATCTATTTCAGGTAAGGGTTTGTCTTTCCTGCTCGCAGGGCTTTGGCCATATAAAATTTATAGACTTCCAGACATGTAATTCCACATTTGAGTTTTTAAAACTCTATTTTTTGACAGGAAACTCATGACCATAGGATCTTCTGGTCACATTGCAAAGCACACTACCCAGAAGCTACTATCCTGATAGAGCAAAGAAATATATTTTAAAGCTGCAGGTGATGCAGCATTTTGGAAGTGATACTTTTATATGACGGGTTCTATGGTTCCGTGTTTCATAATGCAGCATACATTCTAAAGTGATTATCATTTGATGGTGTTGTGTCCCCAGTAGGTAGAATACACACATACAGATAGCAAAGAATTAAAACAGAAGTGTTTTAACAATTGTTGCTTCTAACATGGTAAGTTAATTTTTCCTGTCTCCCAGTCTTTACGTTCTGTGGGTCCAAAGTTTCTGGTTTCTTGAAAAGGAATGCTTTCACCAGGAAATATAGTAAGAGTACCACCGAACTTTATGGATGCCACCTACTGATTATATCTCTCTGTGTCAAAGAAGAGTATCATCATTAGCAAGGGAGCAACTAGGGGTAATAACAGTGGAAGCAAGGAAGAATTACTTTGGTATTCAGGTGAAACATTGGGGTTTCTCTTGCCACTCTCCTGTCCAACTTTTATTGCAAATGGACAAGTGCAGTAGTGACATCCCGAGAAATGCATGCTTAAGATTGATAAGCCCAGACACCTCTGAAGTGCATGTATGACTCACTCTACCTTCTAATGCACTTAGGCTAACAGAGATGCTAAGAGAGGATGTGGGGCACCTAAACCAGGTAGACATGAAAAGAGCAGCCACCAGAATTGCTGCACCATTGTAGAATATTACTCTCTCCAGTGAATCTTCCTCTTCTATTTCTCCATGAAAGAGCGTAGGAATCTTAGAGAATCTGTCCCAAGCTGGGGTTGATTCATGTTTTGCATGTTATGTCCTGCAATAGATACTTCTTGAGTCTCCAACATCACTCTCTGGAAATGAGGTCTTCATTCATCCAGCTACTAGGAATGATGCCAGGTAGCTCACAAAGGCCAGCTCTTGGCTCATTTGAGGCTTTCCTAAAGATTGTCTTTCCAAAAGGAGATGCATTTTTCAAGGTTTCTAACCCCATCCTTCAGTGGTCAGCCAAAATAGTAAATGCCTTGATATAAAGGCATAACTGTTTTAGCTCAATTTGGAACAACTCAGAAAGGCCATTTCGGCTTGAGAGTTTACTATGGTACTAACTAAAGAGTATTTTGCAACTGCATTGCAATGCGGCTCCTTTTTTTCTAAGCCCACTTTCCCTATTCTCTTACCAGCAGTGTTCCCCTGAAATTTTCTGACTACAAATTTTCATCCTTAAGTCCATTTCCAGGAAGCCCTGCCAAAGACAGGAACCATGAATAAAAACAAATTAGAGGAAACATGTAAAGAACTTAGTTGATATTTGTAGGGTCCAGCCCTACAGGGTCCTATGAGCCCCTCTCTACCGGTGCAGAGAAGAGAATCTGTGGAAATAGAGACACAAGACACTGAGATCAAGAGAAAGAGAGTTTGGGCCCAGGGGTCCACTGCCAATCAAAGTGCGGAGTCTGCCAGTGGCCCCGAGTGCCTGGACGCTGACTTTAATTGAGTACAAGACAGGGGGCAGGGTGAGTCTTCCCCACTCACGTGTCTAAGAGGGAGGGTGGGGAGCAGGGCTTTCAAGTAGCCTCTAAGGAACAGTGCTTGCAAGTAGCCAAAGAGTGGGAAAGAAATGCGTCAGCATTAGTAGGGAGTGCATGGAGACACAGATTCTGACCAGCACCACATAGAGACAATTAAGCCGTCAGGTAACTGCGGGTTGGGCTGACCGAGATCAGTCCTTCCACAAGACCGTGGGGGGAGGGGAGTGTACTCAACTCCTCCGAGGAAGAAGATGTCTCCTTCCACCGTTTGCTAAGCAGCGGGTGCTTTCCCAGCACTGGCGCTGCCGCAGAACCAAGGCGCCTTCCAGCAGCCCTTACGCAGGTGTGGTAGAGGGCTAATGCTCTTGCCTTAGAGTCACTTTTTACAATGTTCCGTTAGTTCCAAGCTTCTTACCCTAAAGTTCTTTAATTATAAAAAGGAATATTTGAAAGATAAATGATTTCACTATGCTAAATATATGATTATAATGCTTATTTCCATTCTAAATCTTTTCTATGCTGTTTTTTAAACTGGGACTGGCTGAGGCTTCAGTCCCTTGCTCGGGCACTTTTGTGACCTCCCACCCACAGATATTTATGGTGCTTTGGGATCTGCGTGGACTTGGAATTCATGAAGGTGATCTGAGCTGAGGATGTATTTCAAAGACAGCTACATAGAAATAGTAATGGAAGTAATGGTAACACCTAGTACAAGTGTTCAAGTGAGAAGAGACGAACGCCTAGGACAGAATTCTGAAGAAACAGCAAATTCAATGGGTGGATGAATGGTTAATTTCCGGTAAGCAAAAGTGGACATCTAGGATGGAAAAGAAATCATTTAAGAAAAAGTGTCCTCATTTAATACAAGCAATGCTGACAAGTCAGGGAAGTGAAGTTATGAAAGGTTACCCTTTACAGAAAAGTTAGCACTGGGTCTGTTGGACAAGAGCAAAATACAGTGGTGGAGGCAGGAAATTAGATTGCAGTAGCTTAAACAATGTGTGGTAAAGACCTGGAATCATTGACTGAAGGCTTTTAAGAAATTTAATTGTGAAAGGAAAAGATGACTTTAAATGAGATGTGGAATTGAATGAGGTTTTACAATTTTTATTTATTGACTTAATATTGATTTATTTTATAATGGGAACATTTTATAAATGCATAAATTATAAATTAACATGTATATATAATTCTTTATTACCCTCAAAAAAGATATAGACAAATTACTCCTGGAGTTTTGATATATCCTCCTCATCAAGAAATTCTAACAGCTTTGAACATAAAGGTCTTAAGTGCAAAATATGTGTGGGTAGGTTGAGGACTCTAGTTTTACCATTTTTCTTTTTTTCTACTTAATGCTTATGTTTAGCCTTAGTAATCCATGAGAAATATTAATAACATTGGCATTTTTTCTGATGGTTAAAAGCTATGAGGGTATAACGATTAGGAGAATATATTAATGTGAATATGAAAAGTAAAATTTTAGTATTTTGTGTATTTAGGTTATTGATCTGATACTGTTTTAATTGGCATAGAAAAGGTATTTGTAAACTAGCAGTTATGTTTAATAATAAAAATATATTTTTCTGTGTGTTCATAAATAAACAGGATTATGCATATATTAAAATCTTTTGATGTTCATAATATATCAAAAGTGGGAAAGAAGTTTAGCTACTTTTAAAAAGTTGACACTATTAATTGTTTAATTACTTTGGGCTATATTTAAGTTATAAAGTAGTGGGAAGTAGCGAAGGGTTGAATTAGTTCTACTTCTTAGACAAGGTATTATACTTCCGTAGTTGTTAATGATTTCTACATAGCTTTCTAATAGCTGAATTTCTATTTGCTCCAGGTCGAAATCACCAGGTAACTAGTCAGAAATACCTATCGAGTAGGGAAGGGGGAAGGGCAGGGGTAAAGCAACTGGACAGTGTGACAGAGTCTTACCTTACCATGTGGTATTCTATAAAGCAGAAGTCAATTGTTTAATCAACACCAGATCACCAACTGCAGTGAAAAAAATCAGGGAATTGTTTTGAAGGTGAAGATTGTATAAAGCATTAAAATAAAATAATGTCAATTGTTTTTGCTGCCTAGAGGGAGTCACTCTGTTGCCCAGGCTGGAATGCAGTGGTGCAATCTTGGCTCACTGCAACCTCTGCCTCCGAGGTTCAAGTGATTCTTGCCTCAGCCTGCTGAGTAGCTGGAATTACAGGTATGTGCCACCACACTCAGCTAATTTTGTATTTTTGGTAGAGATGGGTTTTATCATGTTGGTCAGGCTGGTCTTCATCTCCTAATCTCTAGCAGTCCACCCAGCTCAGCCTCCCAAAGTGCTGGGATTACAGGCATGAGTCACTGCACCCGGCCCAATTTGTTTTGAAAGTCACTTTTTGAAGAAGCACACTCTACTTGTTTGAATAATTTGTTTTGAAAATATTATCAAGTACATAAACTTTATTTGATATCAAAGTTAAATTCAGCTTAACAGTGTGAAATAAATGCGAGGATGGGTAAATGAATAATTCCTTTGTATAAAGTCAATAGCCTCTGTGTTGATTGAGTTGATATAAAGGCAAGTTGTGACTAGAAACCAAATGTATAAGAAAATAAAGCAATGAAGAATTTATATTTGTACTAGATTCACATTACTACTACAAAAGAAAACTGCATTTTTTTTGTTCTTTGTGTTTCTGTTCCTCCCAGCTGTGGATAATTGATAAAGTGGTATAAATCCTACTCAATGACAACCATTCAATAACCTGGTTAGCTATTGAATGTGGCTTCTGTGAAATAGATTAGCTAGACAAATCATATGGTACTCAATGGACTTGAAAAGCTAAGAAATTAAGTCATCTGATGACAGTGCTGATGCTGGAAAGGCATGTGCTTTATGGCATGATCACACATTGGACCTTGAGCAAGGCAGAGAAATCAAAAGCAGATGGTCCAGATGGAGACATGCTTGCAGGGAGAGACTGGAGTCAGGGAAAGAGAAGGAAGAGAGAAAAAGAGAGGGAAGGAGGTTGTGGGGAGAGAGAGGAAGAAAGAGAGAGACAAAGAAAGACCAAGGATGTTGGATTAGAGATGGAGAGAGCAAGAGAGAAACAGAAAGATAGAAGAGTGCTGGATTTTCACATCTCCCATGACTCCTTCCGAGTCAAGATCTCTTGTTTATGTTTTCCTGAACTATCAGGTGTCTGTGTCTTTCCGTGGACCTTAAATTATTGTAATAATCATACTACTTGCAATTTAAAGTTTATTCTAAATATGAAAGGCAACGTAATTTTGTGCAAAAAAATGAACGATACACAAAAAGAATAAAGATGAACAGGAAGGGAAAACAGGAGCCCAGAGCAAACGGAAGGTAGTAAGTGAGAACGTGTTTGTAAATAAAAATTTAAAAGTCAATGTGAGACTTTGTTTTGTTTGTTTCTTTTGATTTGAGTTATGATCTCTAATACTGGGTTTGTTCTTCTGCCCTCCTTGAATTTCATATGTCCACTGATGTGTACAATGACTGTCTCCCAATGTTGATTTATGATTTGCAAAGTCTAGTGTCTACATTTTTACAGTGATATGGATCTATCTATTTCTGTTTACAGTTTAAAATACCTAAATATTAGTGTTTCTGAGAGTGTTTTAGACTTAGAACACACTGTATGAATTATAGTCCAATATTTGTTTCGGAAACACAAAGAAAATATTTTTATCATATTTAGGGACCTATTTTGGGGACAAGTAGTTTCAATAATTTACAGTTTTGATCTTGGCCATTTTATTTTTTCTGTATTTACAATATTGCAAGTATAGTGGGATACGGTAATAGAGGATTGAATTCTCAAGGCTGTTCCAGGAATATGGTCAGAATACTGGCATCTTTTACTGCATCTACTAGATGTATTCATATTTGGCACATAACATGCTCATGAAAATGATGAACCCAAAGAGGAAATTAGGCATGAAACTGTCCTTCACAGAATGAAGACAGAAAAGGCAAGAAGGATATATACATAGCTTATTTTTAATACACTGGGTAATTGTGTGGACATCTTCAGTTCTCTAGCATCTGCTTGATCTGACTTCATTTCATTTCTTAAGAATACTCCTCTCCTCCATGTTAAGTCCTGACCTCCTGGTGACATATGTGATGCACCATATTTAAAAATAATTAAATATAACATGTCAAGGGCTATTACACACCACAAAACAAATAAGACAAAGGAGATAGGAATAAGAAGGAGCCACAAAGCTCCAGACAACTTATGTCATAGTGTCTGAATTATTAGTAACTGACACAGCACAATCAACTTGAAAGCAGAGACGACTAATAATGTTATTATTCCATGCTCTGATTCTACTTAAGGGTTACCTTGGACTACTCAATAACAATCAAAGTGAGAAAGGAAAACAATATAAAAGAAACTGTCAAGCAATCTCACTATCAACATAGTTTCTCAGAAGGCTTATAAAAATCACAACTAAGAACTGAACTGATGTAATAATAACTATGTAATAGATTTGTCATCAATATACCAACATATGGTTGTGTTTTAAATACTGCACATCTGCACACCCACTTAATAAAAGTTCTTGAGTAGTTAATGTATGTTTGGATATACAGATGGAAAGAACAACTTAATCTTCGCAGGATAATGAAAGAGTTATGTAAACAGAACCAAAATTCATCAGTGATCTCATCAACATATCTGAGAATGTGCCTCTGTGTGTGTGTGTGTGTGTGTGTGTGTGTGTGTGTGTGATGCATATGTCTCCAAAAATTTGACAGAATGACTATACTCTTCAGCACAGTCATCTTCCCAATCAATGCTAGACACATATTAGAATTCACAGTTTCTCTTTTTTCTCCACTAAACATTCTTTTGTTCCTGATTGAAACATTCCTCATTTTAGACATTAATTTTGCAACAGACTTAAGCCTGTCAATATAGGTAGTCTTTTTCTAAGGCAAGATCCTGACCTCTTTTTTGAAAAAAAAATGCTTAATCACTCATTTGTCTGTTATTGCTTGGAAGTATTATACTTTATGCAAGGCTAGGTCAACCACTGCAAGTTGATATTACCATAATTCTATTCTTAAGTTCTGGGAGGTATTTTGCTTTGCTGCTTAGAGTGATGAATGTTTCAATAGAGGTAGGAAAATTGACCTTGCAGCACAGAAAAGGAATAAGTTCTGAATGTCATTATTTCTGATGGATCATATTAATATAAGACTTTTTTTTGCATGGGGAGCTTTGAAAATGCATTATATCTGACCCCAGTTGGAATATTTAGTAGGAGAAGATAGGAAACAACATTTTGAGAAGTAACAAGTAATAACATTGAGCAATGAAGTTCGTAGTACTAGAAAAAGACAAAAATGAATTTGAATACACATAACTACCTAGTTTAATGTCAGAGTATACTTTTGCCTCTCTGTCTGTTCCTTATTCAGGACAACTATCTTTTAATTTTTTATTAAATTCAATTATATACCTATCACTATGCTAAAAGCAAGAATTATACTTTAAATAAAGAACAGTACCTACTGTAAAACAGCTACATCTCAAAGGAGGAAAAAAAGAGTATTTAAAAATAATGATGATAAAGATAATAATGGAGGTAGCTTCTAGGATAAAAGAAAATAATCAGTGGCTAAGTCAGCCAGGTTGAACAAGATAGAATAGGTAGGGGAGGCAGGGGACAAGGAAGGCTTCCCGGTGGAGAAAACAAATGGCCTGATTTGTTTTAAAAGATCAGAAGGAGACTGAAAAGATGAAGTAAGAAAGTCATTTTAATCTGAGGAAATGAACAAAACTATAGAGATTGTAGGTGATTCTAGAACACTGAGTGTAAGTTTTGAAGCAGTGAAAATTTATGGATGAGATAATGTCAAGGGATCCTACCAGGAAGCCCTGTGTTTCATGCTAAGCTGCACATTGCTCTAGAACCATGAGATCAGCTTTTGAAGGGTTTGAAAAGAGAAGGTACACCATCAGCTGTGCATGTGAGATAGATGATGCTGCAGGTCTGTGGATGATATGTTTGAGGATGCATTCTAAAAGGAGAGACATTGGGTCCCGGTACTTAATTGACAGATGATGAGAAGCCTTTAAAGCAGTATAATTAGTGTTAGAGATTAGTGTACTGATTATTATTTTTTATAATGGGCAAGATATGTCTGTCTATGATCAAGCTATATGGGAGAAAAGGGAGAAGAAATACATTTGAATTTCAGCTTTGTAGTTGTGTAAAGTTGATGAACAGTAGTGTCAGTGAATTAGATATCATATAAAGAGGAGAATTACGGTATTACCATCAGACTGAACAAGTTTGTTTATTTCTGTTACTTTTTAGAACATCAACTAAAATGGCAAGAGGCATACAGGTCCATGAGAAAAAAAAAATGGAAGAGAAAAACCTTGAAGAAGCAAGGTCACTGTGTGTTTTAAAAGAAAAGGAGGAAATGTATTCTAGCAGAGCAGAGAAACCTGGACTCTAAGGATAAAGAGGGATAATGGTAGAGATGAAACTCGTCTAATTCACATGACTCCTTGAAGTGTTTGAATTTGGAGGGACTGTGGTGATCAGGTGAAAAATTAGGGGCTGAATTTAGAAGAACTACGTGAATGGCGGAATCATTTCTTCTCCCAGGCTTCTAAGAGGACCAGCAGTTTAGTCTCTGGAAATATCAAACCAGAATGGTCCTGACTCACATGATACATGCAACAGAAGCAGACAAAGGTGAGGCAATGGACAGAAAATAGGGGCATAAGTAAATATCTTTACATTGGCTCTTGTGGACTCCCAGGCACTTCCAGAATATTCCTTGGCTTTGCTTCAAGAATGCTCTCTGACATGCATATAAACTCTTTCCCACCTCTGGGGTTGGAAATTTTTTTCAGGAAAAAAAAAATTGGCAACAGATGAAATATCTACCCATTAGGAAAACCTATTTGCTTCTAACTAAACTTAGAGTAAATTTCATCAGCTTGAATTCCACCCCGAAAATCGCTTTCACCTTATATTAATGTGCCCTACACTCACTTTGCACTCCATATTACTATCCTGGGGCAGCTATGAAAAATTACTACAAACTTGTGGGTTAAAATAACAGAAGTGTACCTTTCCACAGTTCTGGAGGCCAGAGTCTGTAATGAATGTGTTGACAGGGCCACACTGTCTCTGAAGGCTTTAGAGGAGAAGGCTTTCTTGCCTCTTCTAGCTCATAATGTCTCCAGGCTTATGGCAGCATCACTCTAATTTATTTTATTTTTATTTTACTTTATTTATTGTGAGACAGAGTCTTGTTCTGTCACCAGGTTGGAGTGCAGCAGTGTGATCTTGGCTCACTGCAAGCTCTGCCTCCCGGGTTCAAGCAACTCTCCCACCTCAGCCTCCCAAGTAGCTGAGACTACAGGTGCACACCACCAAGCCCAGCTAATTTTTGTATTTTTAGTAGAAGTTTAGTAGAGACGGGGATTCACCATGTTAGCCAGGATGGTCTCGAACTCCTGACCTCAGATAATCTGCTCACTTCAGCCTCCCAAAATGCTGGGATTACAGGTGCGAGCCATCATGCCCGGCACAGTGGCAGCATCACTCTAATCTGCCTTCATCTTGACTTGGCTGTCTTACATTTGTGTCTGTTTTCTCTTCTCTTATAAAGATACCTGTTGGATTTCAGATGGTCTAAATCTAGGATGATCTCTGTTACTAGCTACACCCAATTGATATGTCACTTAGTTTCACCACTTCATAGGTATGCTATCTGACACCTAACTAAGTTGTAGGATTTCCCAGTGACTCAAAGCCAATTATCATGCTCAAATTCATGGTTTCTGCAAGATCTTCACACACCACCAGTTGTGTAACTAATATTCAACACACAAGCAATAATAAGAGTAGGGTAAGAAAACACAGCATGGCTTGGTAGGCCAACACGCCAATAGAAGGGTTGAAAGGGTCTGGAAGTCCTCACACTTCAGTCATCTAGGGGATCACTGCCTTTCTCAGGTGGAGCTTCTAGCAGCAGCTGCCAAAATTGAAAGAAGTCCTCAGAGTTCTCTCAGGCAGAGCCTCCAAAGGTCTCTTTAAAAAGGTTAGGATCTGACGGTTTTCATGATTCTCCCAGGTGGGTTTGTATATATTTTATCTCTGTGATGTTTCACTTTGATGTGTACAGGTCTCAGGTGGTACAGGACAGCAGTAGGTGTATCTGACCACCTCAGTATATTACATATGTTTATTGCTTTGAGGTTGCTGGTGACTGACACTGTAGTGATAGATTATTTTTACAAAGATTAAGAGACCTTGTGACTAAGCAATCCATACCATGAATCATGAGGTAGGTCAAGAGGACCCCAAAGAAAGTGGTTTTAGCACTGAAGAAACAACACCTGATAGCTTTCTCTACTTCCAACATCATTAACCACAACTGAAAGAGTCAAGTAGCAGGTGGGAGGGAGGAAGTTTGCGCCCAAAACAATAAATCTTAACTTCTGAACAAAGACATTAGTCCTCAATTTCCTTATTTGCTTTGACAATGTCTGAATTCATGACATGATCTTTGTCAATAAAGTGTTATCACTGTTTACCATGAATATACAATAAATTTCATAAACTTCGTCATTTTTTTCAGATTTTTTTTTCCTTTAAATGTTGTATTTTTTATTTGGTGAATCATACTTTCTTGTTTGATTTCTTTATATTCTTTAAAAGTGTTAACAAAAGACTCTGAAATATATAGAGGCAGAGAGAGAGAGAGCAGGAAACTTATTTTCTGAAAGCAATCTATAGACTGGGGAGATGCAGCCTTTGGGACAAAATTAAAAGCTCTTCAAGGAGATGTTGGAGAGTTAAGAGATTGTAAAGACAAAAACTGCAAGGCTGAGGAGCGGGATCAGAGCCTTGATTTGATCACCCTTAAGCCTAAAACCACAATCCTCTCTTTATTGGCTTACTCAGTTGGGAGATTTCCCACTGTGTCCAATTTTGGTTTAAGTTGATGCAGAAACCAACAGAAGTCTTGTGATATTTTTGCAACGTTTTGTGAGCACACATAGAGCATAAACTGCCCCCTCATCCTGCTATGGCCTCCCGGTTTTGCTTTAACTTCAGCATCTCAGTTATCCACAGGAAGTTCATTTCGTCTATGGGTTGGGGCATCATTTGATGAAAGTAACTTTCTTTTCAAAAGTAAATCCCTTTCTTAATGCTTCTGCTCTCTTTTCTTGGCAGCATTGTGGAGAATATGTAAGAGCCAGGCTAAAGATCAGGTGTGGAAGAAGTGAAGGGAGGAGACATCTGAAGGAGCAGAGAGGTGTTCTGAGTGAGGAATACCACACTTTATAATTTCTGAGATGGTATTACTTACATGAGAAAATCCACTTTGTGAATCAAATGAACAGAAATCTAGGCCACTAAAGTTAAGAAAATGTATTCCCTTTAAGGAGATTTCAGAGACATTAAACTCTCCCGAGATTATTAAAGAAGTTAGAATGTACACACAGTAGGCACTTACTTAAAATCTTCAGTGAGTGGAAGGGACATTTCTAGAAAATATGGATGCAAAAGATTAGAAAAGTACTGAGTATAACCATATAGACCTGAAAGAAGGGTTTCATGATATTGAAATAAATTCATTATGGAATACATGGTAGTCAGTCAGGAGAAGGCCTACCTTCTCTTGTATCCCCTCCTGCCCCCAACTTTCCATCACAGAGTTTGAGTTTCCCTCCATATATAAATAAGAGGATCTCACGCTGGACTATAGGCAGTGTGGTGGTTTTAAAATATGTCCCCCAAACTCTGATCCTTCTCCCTTCAAGAGGTACAACCTAAGTCCCTCCCCTAGAAAGAGGGCTGGACTTAGTAACTCACTACTAATGAGTAGGACAAAGTATAAGTGATGCTGTGACTTTAGAGACATAGTTTTGATTCAAATTCCAGCATGATTTATTGTATTGTTCTTTCTGCCATGCTCTTTCTGCTATGTTGAGATGCCATTTGATACTGTTTGGCTGTGCCCCTACCTAAATCTGATGTTGAATTTCACCTCCCATAATTCCTACATGTTGTGGGAGGGACCCAGTGGGAGATAATTGAATCATTGGAGTGGATTTCTCCATATTGTTCTTGTGGTTGTGAATGAGTCTAATGACATCTGTTGGATTTATAAGTGGTTTTTGCTTTTACATGGCTCTTACTTGCTCTCCTGCCTGCTATGATGTAAGACGTCCCTTTTGCCTTCTGCTATGACTGTGAGGCCTCCCCAGCCATGAGGAACTGTGAGTCCATAAACCTCTTTTTTTTTTTTTAATTACCCAGCTTCTGGTATGTATTTATTAGCAGTGGGAAAATGAACCAATACATCATTCAAGCAGCCCGTGGACAGATCTGGGTGGCTAGAGACTGAACTCTATGCCAAGAGCCAAGTGAGTGAGACTCCTTGGTGCCAACCCTAGTCATGCCTTCTGAGGACAGCAGCCCCAGCTGACATCCTAATTGCAACCACATGAAAGACACTGAGTTGCCCCAATAAGCCAGTTTCGAATTCCTGACCACAGGAATTGGATGATAATAAATGTTTGTTCTCATAAACCACCACATCTGAGATCATTGCAGCAATGTATAACTAACACAGGCAGAACCAGGTCACACTTAGGGGAATAAGTAATAAATAATAAATTTGTGAAAAATTAAGAATATTGGAGAGTTGATTAATAATTAATTCAAGAGAACACAATATAAAAGTTTAGAAGGTGAGTGAATATTTGGAAAGTCTAGAAGTGTATGTTTTCACATGGAGACAATTACATAAGTTATTAAGGATCCCAAACAGGTGTAGAGGATATCTATTTTCTTTAAAGAAATAGGGTATTTTGAGAAATGTTTATGCACAACAGAAGATAACACTCCATGTTTACATATGGTAAATGCATTTGCAGATCTCCAGAAATTTTCATAGATTCATAAAAATGTGGGTCATATACCTTCAGGAAGTAAATATTTGGCCAGTCATAAAAGCCTTTATTGTATAAACCAAAATGTATCTGAGACAAGTCTCAATCAGTTTGGAAGTTTATTTTGCCAACATTAAGGACATGTCCATGAGACAGCCTCAGGAGGTCCTGAGAACATTTGCCCAAGGTGGCAGGGTCACAGTTTGATTTTACACATTTTAGGGAGGCAGAAGTTACAGTTAGACATCAATGAATACATGCAAGGTGTACATTGGTTCAGGGTGGAAAGGCAGGACAACTCTAAGAAGAGCTGTCAGGGAGGTAAGGAGATTTCTAGGTTACAGAGAGATTCAAAGATTCCTGACTGGCTATTTGCTGAAAGAGTTAAGTTTTGCCTAAATAGTTCAAGTCAGGAGAAAGAAATACTGGAGGTTAAGATAAGGCAGGTTGTGAAAGCCAAGGTTCTTCCACGCAAATGAAGCCTCCAGAAAGCAGACTTCAGAGACAATAGATGGTTTAGGTCTTCTGATTAGAAATTAATAGCTGCTAGACTCTTCTGAAAAGACCTAGTAAGTGAAGGAGATTCTCTACAAAATGTAAATTTTCCCCCATAATAGACAGCTCTACAGGGTCATTTTAAAACATGTCAAAGAAATATGTTTTGGCATAAAATACTTTGCTTTCTTTCAGGATCTGTTATCTATCATGTGATGCTATACTAGAGAGTCAGGTTAGAATTTGGTACCTTATTGCTATGGAGTCTATTTTGTCAGTGTAAAGATCTCTGTTTAATGTTCAGGCTGGTCAGTTGTGCCTGAATTCCAAATGGAGGAGAGTATACTGACCCATCATGGTTCAAATTAGCTTTTTAGGTTAATTTTGGAATGCCTTTGGCCAAAAGGATGGGTCCACTCAGTAGGTTAGGGTGTTTAGAATTTTATTTTTGGTTTATATTCTCCATCCTCACAAGTGTTTATATACTCTGCTGACCAACCCTCAAAAATATGTAGGACACTTATACACAAATACAAATATACATACACACATATCTGGATACATCAGCTAAGCTCCTTGGCATCCATTAAATGGTGCTAAAGGAAGAAAAACATAGTGGGATTTAATCTTTAAAGCAATTTCTAAAAATTATGCAAGTGTGGTGGCATGCACCTGCTACTTGGGAGGCTGAGGTGGGAGGATGGCTTGAGCCCAGGAGTTTAAGGCTGCAGAGAGCTATGACAGCACCATTGTACTCTAGCCTGGGCAGCAGAGCAAGACTCCAACTCATAAAAGCAATACAAAACAAAAACCTCCAAAACCTTTCAAACTGTCCACTTGAATTGAGTGAACCAAGCTCTATTCTTCAGGGAACCTTATTTTAGCAGGCTCAGTACTTCCACAAGGGGAAAGAAAGCACTAGGAATTAAACATACATGGATAACAGATGAGTAAAAACAAAGAGATGTGGAGAAAGAAGACAGCGGTGATGAGGACCGTGATTGGCTATGAGCAGCCTCAAATACCTTAACAGTTACACTGTCATTTGGGTAATTTATAAATCAAAACATTATTTTCAGATTTGCCATGTTGATACTAAAAATAATTTTAATATAAAATATCATGGTAACATATATGAGTTGTGAATTAAAGATTTTAGACAATTTTGGAGTAAAACCTCCTTCTATGCCAGTCTACCCATTGAATACACAGCAGGCCAGTGCTATGCTGTAAGAACAAAATAGCTGAGACCAGTGTGAACTACGTGAGGTATGCCAGAGACATGAGTATGAAGAGGGGCTTCAGTCACACTCACTCCACCCTCATCCAACCCCCATTCGCAGGACAATACTTTTTCAAGGATTTTTTTCCTGATGAGTTGCCTCACCCGTTATCTTCATGTTCCTGGAATTTGAAATACCTAGAAGAATGTAGAATCAATTAATAGCTTACATTATTTTGATGTAAATTATTGGTAAACAAAAATTGCCTCTTTTTTTTTCTTTAAAAACCCACTTGTAACTGCTGCTAATTGGAGTATATATAGCGTCTATTCATAGCAACTTGAATCTATGCCCCTGGATGGCCATCCTCAGGCTTTGAGCTTGAACAAACTCTATCCTGACTTGCATTTCTGAATCTTGTTATTTAAGGCTGACAGGTGTTGTACCACCACAAGTCATCTTCTACTAACTCTGAAGGTCTGTAGGAAAAGGCTGTGTGGTTAAGAGACAAAACAAAAAAGGAAGGAAAATTAAATTCAATCCTTTGTCCTAGGCTCACCAACAAATTTCAGTGACTTTCCAGTATGCACTCACCTCCTAATCTTCTCAAAGGTTCATGTTGCCCACATGTTGTCCTTAACCCCACACTAGGAATCCTACTGGAGTCCCCACTAACCGCACCCATACACTTTCACTCCACCACCAAACATTTCATAATACTAGGCTATTTTTATGTTGGGAGCATTACATTTGAGATATGCATGTCAAAATTCATGAACGTTTGTTATTTTTTGTTTTGGTGTGTTTTCGTATATAATATAGAACCTGTACACTTACACGACAAGCCTGAGAGATATGATTTTGAAAGAAAGATGAAGACTGAATAAGCATGTAGTATCTTTACTAAGAAAAAATATACACCAAAATGCTGATAAACATAAAAAGAAAATTAGAGAGAATACTGGAAACAGCTAAGGAAATTATTTCCATGTTCACCAGAGATGACAAGGAATTTGAAAGTAAACAGAGTAAGCCAGAAATAGTGAAAGAAATGACTGTGAATTACAGATTCAGATTTCTTTGAAGTGAAAGACATTTGTTGTCAGTCCAACATACCTGCTAGTGAGCTAAAATTATTTGCAACCTTATATGCCTCTTGCTTGCAGTAAAGTCACAGTTCTTCACAGGTGTTAAATGTTGAAAAGCATAGAGTTCTGTTGACAATGTGAATATAGTAAACCAATTATGAAGGTGACAAAGATATCCTGAGGCAAAAAAAAGTGGGTAAAAAAGAGCAATGATTTTATTTTTGCTGTTGTAAAGTGTCCAGAGAACAGTTGGATGCAAAGGAAAATAAGTTCTGCATGCTTAAAAGTTTACAAAAATTCTCAACTACATCTAACACAATATGATGTGACTTAATCTTTCTTATAAAAGTATTTGTGTTTACATATTAGTTGACATAATTATATATCTATGTGTGTGAGTGTATTCATGAACACCATTAGTTTTCCTTACATAGAAAAAAAAATTGAAACTGATGACACACAACACTAATAGTGTTTACGAAAGTAATAAAAAGTTACTTTCATTAATTCAATTACAAGATTAGAAGATATTAGTAAACCAACTCCATTTTATCACAGTTCATTTCTCCTACTACACCTGCATGGAAATGTTCTAAAATGTAAATGATTCTAAGGAAACAGAAGTGAGCAGCTTCCTGAGAAATGTGAATGAGTTCCCACAGAGACAGGCAAATAGAGGCTAAAGAGGGTAATTAACAATAATGATAATTGTAAGTCTTTAATACCTGTCCTATCAAGCCTTCAAATTGTGTAAAATTACCCCTGATACATGCCAGTGACAAGTAAAAGATAACTTGTCCATCGCTGAGCTCTTAAAGGAGAGAATCCTGGAGAGGGTGCTGGTCACTTTCAAATCCGGTGCTTAATTAATTCAGTCTCAAAGCTTAGACCCAAGTCCCGAGTCATTCATCACCAATGGTGTGGCAAAGATCTTGCTACATAATACAACTGCAACTGCAATTCTTGTATCCCTGATCTCACACATATCAGGAGAAAGACTTTTTCCCTCCAAACCTCAGCCCGGACACTGAGCTGGCATTAGAGGGCTGTCTGGATTCAAACATCTACTCACACTAGAGAAGTTCTCTGATTCTTTCTTTCTTTCTTTCTTTTGAAACTTGCACTTCTGTATTCATTGCTGTGTATTTCACAATAGCAAAGACATAGAGTCAACCCAGGTGTCCATCAATGGTAGACAAGATAAGGAAAACAAAATATTTTAAAATTATTTCTTCTTTTATTTTAGTAAGTACATCAAGCTTGCATTATTTCAGGCACTGCACTATATACTATAATTAAATATGTAAAGAAAACAGTCCTTGATCTCATGGCTAACAGTTCATTGGCCTGAGAGTCTTAATTTTTGGAAGAAAGATATAATACTAATTTTATGAATACATATTTGTTTTTTATTTCTATGTTTGTAAAGTCTCTAGGTATTAATATGTGCTTTTCTTCATCTCTACCTTATTACTTGATGAATACTACTTTAAAATAAGTTCTATATATATAAAATTCAATAAAACTTTAAGATAATTGTGGTTTTATTAACCTCTGGAATTTCTGCTCAAGATGCAAGCATTGGGCTTTTTTATTTTTTTTTAAAGCAGTCTTTAGAGGAAAATATATAGCAATAAATGCCCACATGAGAAGCAAGGAGGGATCTAAAATTGACGCCCTATTGTCAAAATTGAAAGAGCTAGAGGGGCAAGATCAAAAAAAAAAAAAAAAATCAAAACCTGGCAAAAGACAAGAAATAACTAAGATCAGAGCAGAACTGAAGGAGATAGAGACACAAAAAATCAATAAATCCAGGGACTGGTTTTTCGAAAAGATCAACAAAATAGGCAGACCACTAGCCAGGTTAATAAAAATGAAAAGAGAGAATAATCAAATAGATGCAATAAAAATCGATAAAGGGGATATCACCACAGATTCCACAGAAATTCAAACCATCATCAGAGATTATTACAAACAACTCTATGCACATAAACTAGTAAACCTGAAAGAAATGTATAAATTCCTGGACACTTGCATCCTCCCAAGCCTAAACCAGGAAGAAGTCGAAACCCTGAATAGACCAATAACAAAGTCTGAAGTTGAGACAACAATTAAGAGCCTACCACCCCAAAAAAGCCCAGGTCCAGATAGGTTCACAGCCGAATTCTACCAGACGTACAACGAGGAGCTGGTACCACTCCTGAAACTATTCCAAACAATCCAAAAAGAGGGAATCCTTCCCAAATCATTTCATGAGACCAACATCATCCTGATACCAAAACCCAGCAGAGACTCAGCAAGAAAAGAAAACTTCAGGCCAATATCCATGATGAACAGAGTCCATGGGCTACCCTCCTGTTTTCCTCATACTCATTTGGGTTTCTATGAGCTTACTTGGGAAGTCTATCGGCTGCCTCTGATTTTTGAGATGGGATAATGGGAATTGCATACCTGTCACTGATTTTCATCTCTGTAAGTTGTAACATTAAATGGTGCTCCAGTAAGTCTCCTATTGCCACTTGACTATTCATGCCCTTTTCTTTTTTGGATAACAGCAAGAACACAATAACATTCAGATACACATAGAAATCACTATCTGAGCTGGGCGAAGTGGCTCACGCCTGTAATCCCAACACTTTGGGAGGCTGAGGCGGGTGAATCAAGAGGTCAGGAGTTCAAGACCAGCCTAACCAACATGTGGAAACCCTGTCTCTACTAAAAATACAAAATATATATATATAGCTGCGTGTAGAGGCAGGTTCATTTAGTCCCGGCTACTTAGTCGGCTGAGGCAGGAGAATTGCTTGAACTCAAGAAGTGGAGGCTGCAGTGAGCTCAGATCATGCCACTGCACTCCAGCCTGAAGGACAGAGTGAGACTCCGTCTCAAAAAATAAAAAAATAAAAAAGAAAGAAAGAAAGAAAAAAATCACTATCTCTATGATTCCTAATGGCAATTTGGAGTCTCTTAACAAATTCTAGTTGGACGAGAACATGCTCCATCCATCTTGCGTTTGTCTCACAATGCACTCATTTGAACAATAATATAAATAAATGAAAGGTCAAAACTTTTAATATATACTCATAATATTTCCTCAAAATGATTCATTTCCAAATATAATTTTATTTTGTTTGTAAACAGAAAAGGGGCAAGAAAATATTGTCAACATTTCAAATATTAACTTCCCTATTTAACATGTTCTCCCCAGAAGCAAATCTCTCTTACAAATATGTGATAAATTAGAAAGAGGGCAAAAGATTTATTCGTTTGAGACTAAGAGTACAGCTATATACGTGAACTCATAATTTTTCATCTTCTGTTTTCAAGCCGTGCATTCTTCATGGAGTTGCTCAACACTGAAAGTTAAGTGGATCTAAAAAACAACACATAACATTTGTTTTACAATCAATATATAGTATTTCTTACAAATCATATGGCCAGTTTACAAATTATTAAGTTAAGGCAGGAATTCAGTTTAAGATGCAAGCAAATCTTTAAACTCTTTGTTAAAAAAAATTGGACCTCTATATCTAACAAATGTCTCTACTGAAATATTAAATGGTGTAATTTATCATTTAGGAATTACTGTATTGTACCGAAAATGGATTTAAATGACACCATTAAAATAATGTCACCATAGGGAAGCACTATAAATGATCTGACTCTCAGTCCCTTCAAATACTTGAAATCGAGATAGAATAAATCTTCACTTTGCCATATTTCTCAATTAGTATTGATATTTTATGAATCATTACCTTCTGGATGCATTGTACTGTGGAACACTTGATACCCTAAGAGAATAAGCGACATTAGTTCCTCTGGTCTATATTATCTGCTTTCTTTGGGTGACTAATTTGAGTTTGCTAAAAAAGCACTGGATCCCCAATAATCACTCAATAGGTAAGTTTCTGGGTGAATAAAATAAGAAGTGGCAACACACCTGGACATGTAATCAGAATGTCATTAAGATAGCTTAATATGGGCCGGGTATGGTGGCTCACGCCTATAATCCCAGCACTTTGGGAGGCCGAGGCGGGCGGATCATGAGGTCAAGAGATGGAGACCATCCTTGTCAACATGGTGAAACCCCCATCTCTACTAAAAATACAAAACTTAGCTGGGCATGGTGGCGCATGCCTGTAGTCCTAGCTACTGGGGAGGCTGAGGCAGGAGAATTACTTGAACCCAGGAGGCGAGGCAGAGGTTGTGGTGAGCCGAGATCGCGCCATTGCACTCCAGCCTGGGTAATGAGGGCGAAACTCCGTCTCGAAAAATAAAAAAAATAAAAATAAATAAATAAATAAAAAGATAGCTTCATATAATTCCCTTGATGGAAACTACAAGTGAGTATATGGTGCCAATGTCATACTTGCCATTAGAATGGCCCAGGATGATCTGAACTCAGCTACTGTCTCCAGCCTCCTCCCACCAGTTTCTTCTTTTGTTTCATCCTGTCTGTTTTGCTCTTATTTCCACAAACATACCACACTCCATCTTCTCTCTGCCTGGCATTGCCTTTATCTAAATGTGCTTTCACTTTGTACCTTGTTGATTTATTCATTCTTCATAATTTTTTTTTAGGCTTCTTTGGAGAGAATTTTCTCTTCTTCCTCATAAAAGGTTAAGTACTATTCTTCCACCATGTCTTGGCATTGCCCATTTTTCCTTTTCCAGTTTTTGGTGACATATTTAGTTTGAGCGTTATTGAGCATATTTTTGTCTCCTCCTTAAATTGTCAGCTCTATGAAGGTAAGTACTACTTTGCTGTTGTTGTTCTGCTTTTTATTCCTAGGGTAAAATGGCAGACTAAGAAAAGGTGATTAAATATTAATTAAATATTATTTATAGATAAATGAAAGAACATATGGATGAAAGGAGATGAATCACAACTTGCTGTGAGGCCAATTAATAATATTAGAAATAAAGTGATAGATGTGAGAATTTCAGTATGCTCATCTACCCTGATACTGCTACACTAACATATTTGTGACATGGCAGAGATGTAGGAGAGAACACATTGCCTACAGTTTCGGCATAAGAAGTCTCTACCACCACTGCTCTGACAACCACGCATATATTACACGTTCCTGCAGCATCATGATATCTGAATATTGAGAATGGAGGAGTAGAAAGTACTACTACAAAAATGACATTGAAACATTTGTATATCAAATATACTACACGGATTCTGAAGCTTAAGATTTCATCGTCTTTGTACTATGATTGAGTTAAAAATTATGTTCACTAAGATAGGAAGCTAAATTTTCAGAAACAATTAAAAGAGTATCCACCTACTTTCAACATCCCCATTAATTATTTTAGTCTCACTGTAACCACGTGAGTATACAAGAAAAAATCCAAAACACAAAAGCAAAACAATACAAAAATGGGATAGCAGGGAATGATCTAGTCAAACACTTAAAAAAAAAATACAGTAGGAGTGGAATTAAAAGAATGTCAAGTTTATCATTTAAAGTCAATGTAATGCACCATTATCTAATACATGAGCTCTTGGAAGGGTATCCTTGGGGACTGAAACCTTCTGTGTGTTATCACAGTAGTAAGATAATATATTTGTTTTTCCTTTGAGAAAAATGACCCAGTTATTTGACCTTTACTTTCACTTAACTTTGCGTTATTTAGCTGTCCTAAGTCAAAAGAATGTTATACAAAATAAGAATTAAAATAATTAAATAAAATTTTACCTTCCTCCACCAATGTATTCCCTGGGTTTTGATATGTAACATTTGGGATGCTAAAATAACCCTGAATATATTGAGCTTTTTTTTTTTTTCTAAGAGAAACTCTTCTAAATGTTTATATTAAAACAAAACAAAATCAAAAAACGTTGAGTCATATAAAATGATTTAGGAAATGGTATTCTGTATTTTCTGAAAATCATGAAATGACTTACTTAAAATTGTTCACGATAAAATTAGTAAATTCTATATTGAATTTTATCAATATTAACATACATTTTTGGAAAACCAGTCTCTTATAACTGAGAAATGTTAACTACATATTTTCACCAGAACGTTTCCAATGAAAGCTGAAAGATGTTAGGCCATCTGCTCCTTGTAATCTTAGATATTGCTATCATAATAACTGCTTAGTTTAGAAGACTTAATAATGTATATTGTAAAGGCTATAAATAATGATTTAGGCATGTAAGAGCAATCTAAGTGCATTTAAATTGAAGCAGTGCTTATTTGATAAAATAAAATACGACTAACAATCACTATGAAAAAGTACCTTCAAGCTATTGATTTAACTTCAGAAATATTTTCAGATAAGCACTGTAAGTAGAAAACATGATTAATGATTACAGTATCCTTGGAAGCATTAGAGTCTATTACGTATTTCTATACTTATCATGAATTCTAAACCAGCTTATGTGTATTTTTGACATCATTAATTTATTAACTATTCTTCTGGCAAAAGATATTTTTATACTTGCAAGCCAATAATATTTATACAATATAACATAGGATGTAGATGTATAGATAAATGCAAAGTATTAAAGCTTTCCAAAATTTATCTTGTGAATATTTGAGAACTATTTAAAACAGTTGACTTCTAGCTTGACTGACAATGTAATTCCCAGGGGTTAATTATAAACCTAGCTTAAATTTTTATAATTAAATATAAGTGAATTTTTATAGAAACATAGCTAGTCACAGTACAATAAAAGGTGCTCATTTAATTTAATATTTTAAAGTTCAAAATTAATTAATCAACAGATTTCAAGTGTTCAACCATGCATAAATTTTATTAATTTTACCAGAGGAAATAAAAACGTTGCAAAAACAAAAATGAATAAAAAATTAAGTGTCAAAGAAACTGAAAGATGCATATTGACCTCAATTCATACACAGATTCTGGATTGAATTGCCAGTTGCAGAGTAACTTCCATTACAAAATCATTCTAGTTTATTCAGAAAACTGGCTTTTAAAAATTGACATTAATTTCATATGTATGAGTGGCGATTTGGTTGAAAATCTAAAGAAATAAAAAATTTCTTGGATGAATATTGTAAGTAGTGTTCCTACAATAGCTAAAGTGTTTCAGCAATTTCAAAACCAAATAGATTTTGATCAAAAAATTAAAAAAAAATAATATTTAAGATGTACTTTTTGTTCCCTTTAGGAACATGGTATTTCAACTTAGGTGGATGAGTTTAATCTAGTAAATCATTCACTTAAGCATAAACAATGTTTAATGATGGAATGACTTCAAAAGGAGGAATAGTAAAAACAATTGTTTCATGAGAAAATATTGTTTAACAACAATACTGTTTGAATTGAATTAAAGACTCTGCAGAATATAAGTGGAGGGCACGTTTTTCAACAGATTAATATAATATTGTAATTAATATTTAATGTAGAGTTTTCCTACCAAGGCAAATTTTCAATCCCATTTAGAAAACAATATACTATATGTTTTATTTTCTTTATATTTATTGCATAAAACATGAGTTTATGGAACATAAATTAAGTAACTTATCTGACTTATTCTTTGGGGAAATTTTCTGATGTTTAATTCATTTATTTTTTAGCTGTGTCTTAACTTCATGTGCAATCATCTTACACACTGGTGTTCTAAATTAGGTTTGTCATATTTTTCAATAATTAGAAATTACCATTGAAAATATGCATAGTCAGAGGTTTTCCTATATCTAGAACTAATTTTTTAACTATTTTTGATGTATTTTGGAACTCTTTGCAAGTTGCCTTCGTGTTTTGATCTGTTACTTGTTTCATTTTAAAGTAACGCTTCGATTTCCACTCTTCACATTACAGTTGGGTAATTCGTTGATTTTATTTTCATTTGAACTTGAGTAAATTCTACTTTTGTATTTTTCCTTTTTAACACATTTTCTTCCAAGTACATATTTAACTTATATGTATATATAAATTAAGTTATACAAAATTTTCTTTGTATATGTATACAAAACACACTGGAATAATTTCTATTGTATCCTTTTCAGGAGGGTAAAATAGTTGCATAAGACTTAGCTTGAATAATTATATTCATAAAAATGTGTATCTTTATATATTTGTTTTGTTATTGCTCTCCATTTCTCTTTATCATTAAAAGACGCCTCCCCAACCTATATGATTCAGGAATCATTCTCAAAGAATGGTTTAAACACTTTGGTTTTAGTCCTCTGCTGTAAATTGATTCTACACACAGCAGTCTAAGGAAACCATATAAAAATATTTATCTGATTTCAAAACATAGAAACATGTGGATGTTCCTTTGCTACAAGATAAACTTAAATCCTGAAATTATTCTTTGTCTATTCACATTATCTTTTCTGAATAAAGTAGCAAAACCATGAAGCCCAGAGAGAGCTCTTGGGTTAAGTGTTTGTGTGAGTTTTTCTCAGTACGCAATTTCTTAAGTCTCCTCTATTTCTTTAGCTGACTCAGTATATATCCTCATTATATCTTTCTTTAGCAATGCTTCAGAATACTTTCATTAGTGAAAAAAGGTTCTTTGCTCTGACGCCAAGTGATGAAGGTGGAAATTACAGAACTAGAAGAAGAAAAGATGTGCCCTAAGAGTACAAACCCATTTTGCCTTCATAATTCGGACAAATTCATTCAGTGAGCTAATGAGCTGTGAGAAATGAGCTACATCTTAAACACATTGTTTACTGCTTAGTGCAGAGAATGCTTTATCAGGCTTGGTCCTACCATTTAAGGGTTGTGGTCTCGTACACTGTGTTGAGGAATTCAGAATATGCTTAACAGGTCTTGTATTTTTAGAGAGTCTGAAAAAGAGGGAGAATTATCAAGACACCAGTGCCATTGTTGTTTCCCTTTTTAAAGAAATATTCTTTTTTTAACATGTCTCTTTATGGCCCACAGTATTTTACTTTTCGTGTATCTCTTTTTATATGCAAAGTAACTAAAGAAACTAAAAGATTCACATTGGGCCTGCACAGATTCTGGATTGAATTGCCAGTAGCAGAGTACGCTCAATTATAGAATCATTCTAGTTTAAAAATTTTAGGTTAACTTTATATGTATGGGTGGATATTTGCTTTAAAATCTGAAAATAATAAAAAACTCATTGGATGAAGATTATACAGTGTTTCTACAATAGGCAGTGTTTCAGCAATTTCAAAGCCAAATATATCAAATCAAAAATTTTTTAAAAGTTAAAGTTCCATGTCTATCTTTTGTTCCCTTTAAGAACATAGTATTTCAGCTTAGATGGATGCCTTTATTCTAGTAAATTTTTCACTTAAGCATAAACAATGTTTAATGATGGAATGACTTCAAAAGGAGGAATAGTAAAAACAATTGTTCACGAGAAAATATTGTTTAACACTACTGTTTGAACTGCATTAAAGCCCCAGCAGAATATAAGTTGTGGACACATTTTTCAACAGATCAATATAATATTCAATAGAAATAAGGAATATTGGTAGGAATAAAGAATTACCTTATTCAAAACAATTTCTCATGGTTGACAGACTTCATAAGAAGAGCCTGCTTGTGAACTGGAACAGCTGATGTATAGAAAAATAATTACTCAAGATTGGCAGTGGGTCTAAAGCTCAGCAAAGTGGAAAGGTACAGATTCAATTAAGTGTTAGGCACCAGATTAATAAAACTGTAAACCAAATCCAGAGAAACAGAGAGGATTAGAAAAAAGAAAAGACTTTTTTGCTCCTACATTCCAAGAAAGAAATTCTTTAAGTATTTTAAAGATTATTTTACAGAAACATGGTGAAGTCACTTCTCCATGTTTCCCACGAGGTCTAAAAGACAGAAACTGTCCTCTCTTTGCATCAGGGAGATTTTTGCTGTTGTTGTTGTTGTTGTTGAAATACATGGATTTTGATTCCATTATTACAAAATCGCTTTGATCATTCTATTTATATTCATAGGTAAAATGAGCTTTAACTACAAGAATATACTGATAGCAATAGAAGGCAGTCAAATCCCTAGGCAGATACAGGCAGGTACCCAGTGAAACTCCATCTCCATGCCGGAGACAGTTTAAAGCTTGAAACCCAAACTACAAGGCAATTTCTCAGACCTGTTGGGACTGGACTAAGAACTTCTCCTATTTGACATGCTTTCCTCTGATTGATCACCTACCTCCACCTACTCTACATATACACGACATTTCCAAATTGTTTTTTTCTACACTGTGTGCCCACCTTTGAGTGGTGTCTTCATGTTAACCTTTTTTGCATACTCACAAACCAATCAGCACACATTCCTCTCCCTGCACCTATAAAGACCCCAGACTCATTTGGTAGAGTGGGAGAAAGCCTGACTTAGGGGAAGAGACCCTGACTTTGGGGAAGATGACATGCCCTTTCTGTTCCCTCTCCAGCTCCCCTCTCCACTGAGAGCCCTTTTCATCACTCGATGAAATTATCTGCCTTCACCATCCTTAAATTGCCCATGTGATTTTATTCTTCTTGGATGCTGGTTAAGAGCTTCAGACCCACTGAGTGTGGGTATCCAGAAAGGCTGTCTCATTGGCCCTTTGCCCTTGCCAGTGGAAGGCAGCTGCACCACGCAGTGAGGCAAGGGGTCAACTGAGCTACGAACACACCACTGTCCATCAGACTGTGAGTGGCGGAACCAGAAAGTACACTGTAACACGCACTCTGGGGCTTTGGGGTTGTGGGGACCCTCACCTGGATGCCAATGGATTCCCCTTGAGGCGGCACACCTGGTCTGGCCATAGGCCCCACAGGTAGCATGCTTCATTGTGGGTGACCAGAGCAGTCGGTCAGATCTCATGCTCACTTGCTCATGTGTTCCCTCCCACAAGGGGTTGAGCACAGTGGGACAATTAGACAGAGAGCACCTGTTAGGAGTATGGCAAAGAGGCCAAGAGAAATCCTGCACCAATATCATTGAACATTTTCTAATGTGTTTCCAAATAATGTATAGAAAATCTAAGAGGCAGAGCCACCCATTTCTAGATGACTATGAAAATGACCAAATAATGCAGTGGAAATATGCCTTGTTCTTATCACCAAGTGGTAAAAGAAGAGATGTAGTTACACTTGTGTCTTCATTAAAAGAGGATGCATTGATAAAGTACTAAGAACACAACATACTTAATGTTACACATGAAATTTCTTTTATGTTTTAGGTACGAACAATCTTTCCATATGTTACAATTTCATCAAATGAATGCAGCATTTTTCTCTTTTTATCAACCGTTTTGGTTGTGGCTAAAAATTATAATAGCTGATATTTATTGACTACATACTTGTACTCTGGCAGAATTTTTTAGCTCTCCACTAAATCCATTCTCTTGTTTTTACCTAGGAATAGGGTTGCTCCTAGGCATGCTGCTTTCTGGTTAGAGAATTCTTTTCTCATCCCACCTTACAAGTAGACATAGCCAAATAAATTACCCCTTGGGAAAGTGAATGGCAGTGAGCTACTTTGGGATCTGGCTCTGTAAGCCTGTGACCTCTTCCATATGCTGTCTTCCTGGTTCCTCACTTGATGAAATTGAACTCTAATGACCACTGTATAGTATGCATATTATCCCAGGTTTTTTTTTTTTTTTTTTTTTTTTTTTTTTTTTTTTTTAGTTAAAATGTTGCTTTAAAAAGAATCATAATGGTTTGGGCTTTGATTCCAGCTAATAAATTTATTGCGTGCCATGCAATGTTCTATGTGCTTTACTTGACCTTTATTATTTAACAGTTATAACAGTTTAAACAGGTGGGTACTTTTATTGTCACCTGTTTTTGAAAATAAAGAAGCTCAGATTTATGTAGATAAAATAATTTGCCCATTTGCTCTGCTACTTCCATATTTTATTAACTCTTACATGATCATTTTTTCAAATAATAATATCTTTGAACTCAATATGCATCTTGAAATAATTGTAATCCTACAAGTCATTTTCAGAGAGAGAATGAGAGAGAGGTGGCTAGTATACAGAGTAATAATGGATGCTAAAATCTAATGTTCTCAATTTCATGAAACACAGTAGACATAGGTATAAGCGTTCAAACCCAGGCAGCCTTGCTCCAGAACTTTTGGACTGATGTATTCCCTCACTTAAAAAATAAAATTATTTCAATGTAAAAATGAAATAATTATTTCAGTGTAAAATAAAAAGAAGACAGTGTTGTGTGTTTTCCAAGTACATTTGATTCATTTTATTTTGTTTTTCATATCTCTTCCAGATAATTTATCAAATTACTTGATAAATAACTTTTAATCTTCAAGCATAAGGAAACTGCACCAGTAGTGATTGATGGCAAGGATGTTTCAGCTTTTTCTTTATATTATAATGGCAAAAACCACAATTACTTATGTACCAACCTAATATTTCCTTGTGATGCAAAAATATGAGAAAGGGCTACATCTCCATCTCTCCGGGTATGTGCTGCTGTAATATAGAATTTATGAATCAGGTAAAATGTATGATTCACAATAGCATGTGTTTGAAAATGTCAATTTTCACAAATGAATACACTCCTACTAACTTCCTGCCAAGGCAATGATGAACTTTTCCTTTCTGTCTTCCTCCTTATTTCTCTCTCTCACCATCTCACTCTCTGCTTTTCTTGGAAGATACAATTTCAGTCATTTGAACCGTTTGGAAATATTCCTGGATAATAAAACAACACGATAAATTTTGGTTTATTTACAAGATTCTGAACTTCTTAAATATCACCTCTGACTTAAATGTCTCCCCATGCTATAGCCCTTGGTCTCGTGAGTCTGCTAAATTTCACTGCTTTTGAATAAATAGGTGGCAAAATTTTTTCAATTGTTTAATTCAATTATCTTGAGCACTTCCTATGCAGCAATTGGTACTTCTGGCACATTCAAGTCTAAGAAGTACATTCATATATACTAAGAGTATCCTAAAGGAAAAATTATTTAGGTAATCTTATTGAAGAAAAGGATCACATTTCAATTACATTTTTTTCTTTGTGTTTTTACTGTCCTGAACAAACTGTGACTGTGTACATCAAAAACAAACCAAAAAACCATGTAATTTTCATTAATATAATTTTTATGTAATTTAATGATATAGACACATGATTTCATATAACCATTCTCCTTCAGAAAATCACCCCTAAAGAAATTAAGACAAATAGTAAAATATTTTAAACTATTTTTAAATTAAATGTTTGTAACTGGATTTTATAAGCAATAAATGGGAAATGATCCCTGATTATATACATGAAAGTAATTATATCACAATAAAAGAGTAATAGTCTTTGAGTTTTGAAAACAGGGTATACTATTCTCTTTTGTATTTCTCTGATTATAGTCTGTTATGTAGAGGTCTTTGTAGTAGAAACTATACAGAAATAATGAAATATCATGCGATGCTTTTTGAGGACTTGTAAGGGATAATCACTATGCAACACAATTTATAAATTATTACTTCCATTATTAAATACAAGATTATGAGCTATTATTCTTATTTTCTTTCTGAATAGATAGCTGAGGCAGGTAAATTACTCAAAAAACTGCAAATTAGAGGAACCTGGACTAGAACTCATGTAATTACAGAACTGCTTCTGGACCAATTGGTTTTATCATTTCCCCTGAAAAAGTTGAACAAACAATACTATACTCAAGTAGTAGAGCAAAAGAACACACACATAACACTGCTAAACACTATCTGGAAAGGAAAATGAAAATAAGCTTGGACTGAAAAAGACCAAAAAAACCTCTCATTATTCAGGCTGGAGGGGAGAAACAGGTGGAAAACAACAGCTACAACAAGAACCCATCTCACCCCAGTCAGAATGGTGATTGTGAAAAACACAGGAAGCAATAGGTGCTGACAAGGCTGTGGAGAAATAGGAACACTTTTACAATGTTGGTGGGAGTGTAAGTTAGTTCAACCAATGTGGAAGACAGTGTGATCATTCCTCAAGGATCTAGAACCAGAAACAACATAAGAACCAGCAATCCCATTACTGGATATATACTCAAAAGATTATAAATCATTCTGGTGGAAAGACACATGCATACATATTTATTGCAGCACTATTTATATAGCAAAGACTTGGAACCAACACTAATGCCCATCCATGATAGACTGGATAAAGAAAACGTGGCACATTATACTACAAAATACTATACAGTTATATAAAAAAAATGAGTTCATATTCTTTGCAGGGATATGGATGAAGCTGGAAGCCATCATTCTTAGCAAACTAATACAGGAACAGAAAACCATACACTGTATGTTCTCACTCATAAGTGGGGTTGAACAATGAGAACACATGGACACAGGGAGGGGAACATCACACACTGGGGCCTGCCGGGGTTCTGGGACAAGGGAAAGGAAAGCATTATGACAAATACCTCATGCTTGCAGAGCTTAAAACCTGGATAATGGGTTGATAGAGGCAGCAAACAACAATGGTACATGTATATCTATGTAAAAAACTCTGCACATTCTGCACATGTATTCCAGAACTTAAAGTAAAAAAAAGAGAGAGAGAAATAAAAGCCGAGTTATTAAAAAAAAACACTAAAAATGAAAGTTTAAAAATTGAATAAATATAGAATAATAATAACAAAAAAAGAACACAATGGCTACTACATTAACAGGGAATATTGTCTCTTTCGTGTTCATAGCATGAGGATCTCTTTTTGGAGGGACTACTGTTTTCCTACCTATCACGTTCCCAGCTCCATCGTGTTCTTTGAGTTTTTAATTGGAGGTACTCAATTACTACACCATCCTCCCTCTATGAAGGCACCCAGTGCCAAATTAATGAATTCTAATCCTGCATAAGAAAAGGTGACTCATCCAAAACTGATCTTCTCTTAAACCTTTCTAAAAATCATTCCATAGGAAACCAAATCCTACAAAGGCACTCCTCATTTCTCAGATTACAGCTTTGTCCCTGTGGTCTTTTATTAACTAGACTTTACCATATAGATTCCCTTAATAGAAGAAAGAAGTGCTAAATGCCGTTAAGCAAGGTTAAGTATTCAGTAGTTGGGGCACTAAAGAGGAATTGATTCCTTTAAATTATATATGGAACCAAAAAAGAGTCTACCTAGCCAAGACAAACCTAAGCAAAACAAAACAAAAAAAACAAAAGAAAAAAAAAAAACCAAGCTGGTGGCATCAGGCTACCTGACTTCAAACTATACTACAAGGCTACAGTAACCAAAACAGCATGGTACTGGTACCAAAACAGATATACAGACCAATGGAACAGAACAGAGGCCTCAGAAATAATGCCACATCTACAACCGATTTTTGACACACCTGTCAAAAACAAGCAATAGAGAAAAGATTTCCTTTTTAATAAATGGTGTTGGGAAAACTGGTTAGCCATATGCAGAAAACTGAAACTGAACTCATTTCTTACCCCTTACACAAAAATTAACTCAAGATGGATTAAAGACTTAAATGTAAGACCTAACACCATAAAAGCCCTAGAAGAAAACCTGGACAATACCGTTCAGACATAGGCATGGACAAAGACTTCATGACTAAAATACCAAAATCAATGGCAACAAAAGCCAATATTGACAAATGGGATCTAATTAAACTAAAGAGCATCTGCACAGCAGAAGAAACTATCATCAGAGTGAACAGGTTATCCTATTTAACCTACCAAATAGGATAAAATTTTGCAATCTATCCATCTGACAAAGGGCTAATATTCAGAATCTACAAAGAACTTATATTTACAAGGAAAAAAATAGACAACTCCATCAAAAAGTGGGTGAAGGATGTAAGCAGACACTTCTCAAAAGAAGACATTTATGTGGCCAACAAACATGAGAATAACTCATCATTGCTGGTCATTAGAGAAATGCAAATCAAAACCACAATGACATATCTTCTCATACCAGTTACAATGGCGATCATTAAAAAGTCAGGAAACAACAGATGCTGGAAAGGATGTGGAGAAATAGGAATGCTTTTACACTATTGGTGGGAGAGTAAATTAGTTCAACCGTTGTGGAAGACAGTATGGTGCTTCCTCACGGATCTAGAACCAGGAATAGCATTTGACCCAGCAATCCCATTACTGATATATACCCAAAGGCTTATAATCATTCTACTATAAAGACACATACATATGTATGTTTATTGCAGGATTATTCACAAAAGCAAAGACTTCGAATCAACCCAAATGACCATCAGTGATAGACTGGGTAAACAAAATGTGGCACATATATACCATGGAATACTATACAGCCATAAAAGGATGAGTTCATGTACTTTGTAGGGGCAAGGATAAAACTGGAAACCATCATTATCAGCAAACTAACACAGGAATGGAAAACCAAGCACTGCATGTTCTCACTCATAAGTGGGAGTTGAACAATGAGAACACATGGACACAGGGAGGGGAACATCACACACCAGGTCCTGTCAGGGAGTGGGGAGCAAGGAAGGGATAACATTAGGAGAAATACCTAATATAGATGACAGGTTGATGGGTGCAGCAAAACACCCCAGCACATGTATACCTATGTAACAAATCTGCACATTCTGCACATGTATCCTAGAACTTAAAGTATTTTAAAAAAATAGCAAGGCAGGATGGCACACACCTTTAATCCCAGCTACTTGAGAGGCTTGGGCAGGAGAATTGCTTGAAAGAAAAAGTAATTAAACCCAAAGAGTATCATATCATCTATGTGAACATCAATTAATGTTCAATTAATGTTTCATCTATATCTTCTCCTGGGTTCCCATATCTGATTTACTGTAACTTCAATGCTGCTAACTAACCATATAGGAAAATTGCCAAACAGGTTAATTTCCCTGTGAATATGAGCACTTGTATCACTTATCACTTTTTGCCAGTTTTTTTTTTCCTAATGCAAAAATACCATTCTCAGCACAAGAGCTATGTAACATTTTAAAACTTATCCTTTATCTGTTGAGTCATTCCCAGAACTGCTAAGATAGCCTTTAAGGACAATGCTGTGTCAATTACTGTAATCACTTCCGCGTTTTTCTCTCTTAGACATTTGCCATTTAAGTCACAGCTTCATTCTGAATGGTCTCTTGATTTTAAAGCTCTTTTTGAAAAATTCAATGACTTCTCAAGTAAGAATCAATTTATTAATTTTTCCAGAGCTTCTGGCATCTTTTTAAACTTACTTTCCCTTCACTTTAAATATCAATTTTACCAGGTAATCACTTGCCTATTAATTTAAGTGCAAAAATCCTTCTTGATGTTCTTTATAAAAAAAAAATTGTTATGTTCTTCTATTGCCTTTCCCTAAAGATGTCATAATTTTTATGGCATTCTACAATGTATTTATTGATGTATTCTCCATTTTATCTGTGGCAAGTAGTAATCGTCGCCTTTTTTCCCCCTGCAGGCCGACTCTTTTTTTCTTTCAAATACTTTCTTAAAATTCACTTATTCAGTACATTCTGAACACTGTCTTAATGACTTTATAATTGCTATCTAAAAAATAGAAAAAAAACCTCTGTAAATTGGGCCCAGATTAATTTTTCTACTATATGAAAGTGAATGACAATGAAAAAATCTTGCCTTGCCAAACATGTGAAGAAATTGCTCTTCAAAGTATTTGATAAGTATTTTTAAAAGTTTTGATGAACCATTCCATTCCTATATATGTAAAACGATTTAAAATATTTATAAGGAAATTACTTTCTTTCCTATGCCTGGCATTTTATTTGCATCAAATTATGTCTACTTTCCTGAACACATAACCAGAAACTTACTTCCATTTATTTCACTCTAGAAATCTTTTGTCAAAGCCCCACCAACCTACCTTTTAACCTACATATTCCTAAATGTATACCTAAAATACAAACTTCTCAAAGAAGACATTCTAACTCTCACTCCTGCCCTCAATCCTTTCCTTAAACCCCACTACTTTTTCTTTTTTTCAAGTTTCTGTAGCATTTCTCTGGCATTAAGCAGAAATTACAATGGTGTGAAAATATTCAAGGTCACAGGAGGAACCAATCTTGTTAAATCAAATATGGACTTTTTAATCGTCTCATATTCTGCTAAACTCAGATACCTGTCTTCACTATCATTTGCTACCTATGGCTTTGTCTAAACCCATTCTCTCATCATATCTTAGTTTGCCACCAATATCTACTTTACTGTCAGTGACTATTTCAACATTTCTTAGCTGGGAAACAAATATCTACATTTTCTGCTCAACTCCCACATTACCCAAAAAGCTTTACTTCTGACATACCTGTTAAGGGAACAGTTTCATTATCTCAGGGTAGTTAGTGCTCCTGTGATACTCTGGCCCCAAACCTCTACCAACAGTCAGTACTAATATTGCTTTAGTCTTTTAAAGCACTTATGTATTATGCATTTGTATCTCTTTCTTAATATATCTATTAATGAATTTTCTGAAATTATTGTTTCAAACAAATAGTATGTGATAGGACTGTTCATTCTCTGAGGATATGAATGTAAACTACCGTTTTTTCCCATGGATATAGTTCCCATTTGTACTGTAAAATGTATGAGGGGTTATTAATTTGGTTTGTTTTCACATGCTTCTGAACAACTATAAGATTTTCTTGTGTGTGTTCAATAATGTTTTTTCTTAATTTGTTTAATTTTTGCATTGCTAAATTAAATAAGCAGAAGACCATTTTCCTGAGATTGTCTCTTTACTTGACTTCCTATGTAAAAAACTGAAACCTAACTTAGAAGAATCTTTTTTTTTTTCGGTAACAAATAGCCAGGTTTCAGCTGAGTTTCAGCCAGTCACTGGCTGTCAAGTGATGAGGTCATGACCATGTCAGGCAAATGCCTAGCTGTAACCCCTCAAGCCATTTATTTCTTTTTTTCTGTCTGTAAATACTCACTGTCACCTTTGCAGAGGACAATTCTCCTAGCCTTTTCTGGTTCTGAATGCCACCAGATTAATGAATCATTCTTTACTCTGTTGAAACTCATCTGTTTAATGTTATTTTTAAGCATTAATAAGTTATTGCATCAGAATTATCACAGAAGTCTAGGCATTCCTGGAGAAGATAGGACAGATGATAATTATACCACAGGGCTGTTACCTACCTCCAGAATCTTTGGAGCTTGAGAAAAAGATGAAAAAAAGCACAGTGACAACTAAGCCCTGGTGGACCAGCTGGTGGTAGTTAGTTTATCTGATGGAATTTGGGGTTTTCCAAATATCCAGGGAATTTGAGGACCTTACTTTGTATCTTAAATAATCACAAGTTATCTTTAAAAACCTATTTAGATGCAAAATTACACTAATAAAAGTAAGTGTCTGAACAATCAATTATACCAAGAGTTAAAGATAGTTCTTGTTGGCTCTGTGTTTTAGGTATTCTATAACATTAGGGGAATCCATAATGTTATCTGAATTCAAAAGAGTGTGTTTAGCCAAGTTAATCCTGTTTACAAACTTCAAATGCAATATATCAATATCTAAGATTTTAGAGTCAGTTTCTCTCTTACTTGCAGAGAGAAACTTGCAGAATGGCATAATCCCTGCTTCTATGGCAGTTTGTATTTAAAAATATTAATCTGTAAATGGCACTCTGGGCGAAGGATTTCTTCATGTCCTGCTGTTTTTGGCATTCAGAGATGTGAAGAATATTATATTACTCTAATCCAAGCCATTTATGATTGAAACGAAACAGAAGGATATGTTGACAGCTATGCAATTAGCTCGTTTCAGTCTTTGCAGGTGAAGTACTTGTCCTTTGTCAGGGTCTCAGCTGTTTTCCTGGACTGCAGGTGAAGAAAGGAGATAATCATCAATTCCCATTTGCCCTTTTACTCATCTCCCTTACAATAAAAAACATGATTCTTTCTGAAATGTGTCTGAATATATTTGGTATTTAGAAATGACAATATAATATTTTGAAACAGTAAACTCATGCAAATATACTTAGAGAGAAACCATAATTGAAAAAACGTAAGAAGCCAGTTAAGGTTTTTATATTTTTCTTTCAAAGGTAGATTTAGATTTTCTTTCATCATTCTTAACATACCTGTAAGGAAGCTGACAGGAAGACACAATCTTAGGGCATTTGCTGGGAATAAAGAATCACGAAGAGAGACCTCTCTGTTAGGATAAATTTCTCTAAACAGTTATACCCTGTTCATTAGTATCACTATGAAGTCAAAATCTATGATCAATTAAACCCTATGCCACGAAAAAATTGAACTAAGCCTCACTGTTATCTATTTAACCCCTCTCTGAGGTTACATCATCCGTGATTTTAAGGTAATAATGACTATTCCTAACAGAAATACTTGATCTTTTATTTTTGTATTTTGTACTGTGACTGTTACATAACATTTCTTCTCATTATTCTCTCATTCATCATCTTTTATTAAATAACTTTCAGCATGAATAAATGTGATCCTAATTGGTAATTAATTATCATTTTTATGTTTCTTTTCTTTAATCCCAAAATATGCTGTAATTGCAAATCAGTGCAGTCTTTGGGGATGAGTTAAACCACAGATGCATATGGCACAAACCTTGATGACTCAATGACATTTCACCATGGATATTAAGGTTGTGCTTTAGTGCTACCCACTCTTTTTCTGGAAAGGCTTCTGTCTCTATGTTTAATTACATTTAGCATGCCTTTTTATAATATGTGAGACGTGGCTCATGGAAATATAGAGAGCATGTTTACATCAACAAAAAGAAGAAAAAGGAAAACTAAAAAGAAAGCCAGCAATCCCAGCATTTCTGGAGGAAAAAACGAAATGTGGATGGAGCCTTTTTTTTATAGACTACTTTTTTTGCTTCAGAAAGACATCTTTTATACATGTTTTTTCCCCCTCAAATTCTCAATAACCTAAAGAACACTATAGAAAAAAAAAAGGAAAAATAACAATACATGAAAATTTGATACTTGGAGAAGTTTGCCTAAATTATTATGTTTTTGCTTCCTAGTATTTTTTCATTTTTAGGGGCAATTTAATTACCCATATGCTTTGTTTTTTCTTTATCCCTTTCCCTAATAGTGTCAACATAGGAAGCAGGTCATAAAAAAATTTATGAGAACCCATGTCCAGTTAATATCTAGTAGTAGCTGCCATTTAATGCCTGCTTGCTAAGAGCTAGGCACTGTTAAGTGTTTAATGCACATTTGTACATGCCCCCACCCATCATCTAGACCTGTAGGATATATGTACTTATTCTCATTTTACAATCAAATATATTGAAGTTTTGAAAATTAAGAAATATGCCCCAGGTTTTACTCAAATAATTATCAAGGTATAGCACTCTGAAAGTTAGAAGCTATATTCTGTTATGGAAACCACAATTTCTTTTCTTTTTTTCAGATCAAGATGTGAAATTCTTGGAGGAAAATTTGCATGGTTCATGCTAACTCTGAATAATATTTGAACTCCCAGTGTGTGTGTGTGTATGTGTGTGTATTTTTCTATACATTAAAAAACAAAATATTTGACATAATTACTTCTTCAAATTTAGCCATCATTAATATTTTGTAATGTTAAATTGCAATTTGGTAAACTGCAGATAAGCTTTTCACATAAAAAATGGAAACATGGTTTTTCATTTATTTTAATAACATATGCAATAACATGCAATAGAAAAAGTATAATTTTATATATATTTATGTAACATTTATAGTATATATACATTATGTATACTGTTTATATATTTATATATCATATTTATTATATATAACATGCATATATATAGGTAAATGATTTAAAAACGCATAAATTAGGTAATTATTTTTATTTTTAAAAGTTTTTATAATAACATTGTTCTTATTCTTTTTTTTGATATGTTTTGTATGATAATATAAATTTTTTGGCAAATATTCAGATAAAATTATTAATATATGTTAAACATTGATTCTGTTTATTTTATATGCCAATGATCAGCTTCCTATTACCTAAAAAATCATGCCAAACAATCTGGCATATAAGCATCTTAGAAGTCAACCACTCTGACTTAACAACAAGTAAAAAGCTGAACAAAACTCAAAAATGAAAAATTTTTCTTAGATCTGTCAGAGAATTTGACATCACAAGACAAACTACTGTCCCCAAAATTGCTGAAATCTCTGCAGGAGCCCAGGTAAGAAAACCTAAACTGTAATGAATGGATTGCTGGAGGCTAAGGTTGGACAAGTCTGACAGTAAGAAGCACAGGACAGAGTCATAGGGGGCCTCCGTCCTTTTGAGAGTTTTACTTTTAGTAGCTATTCCAGCTCCTCACAATTAATATTAGGTAAAAATAACTTCTTCATGCTTCTAGTAGGAGAACAGAAAAAAGAAATCATTTTAAAATGTGGCAGAGCATTCTAGTTTGTTGTTATTGTGGTTGTTGTTTTTAACAATTACTGTTCTCAGTAGAAACTATTTTACTACAGCCTAACCTGACAGGATTTTATCAGAGTCCACCTTATCTTAAAAAGGGGGATACCAAACTCCAATTAGCTCTACCTTCCACATAAGGGAAGGGAAATACCCAACCTCATCCTGCTTTAGCCATCCTGTCCCACCTAAGGAGAGGAGCGGAAAGCACTGAGAATCACTAATAAAGTTTGTAGTTCAGGAACACAGGAGCACCAATACTGAGACTTGACCATAGAACTACGTAACTCTTGCCCTCCCCAACTAATAACCTTTCCATCACCCCACTAAAGGCCTATTTGCTAGAATTTTATTCACCCAGTATATCACGTCCAGATTTCAGCAACAAATTACAAGGCATACTAAAAGGCAAATCCCAACGATGTAAAACCCAGTTTAAAGAGACTTAAAAAGCATCAGAATTGGAGTCATATATGGGAGGGATGTTGGAATTATCATACTAAATTTTTAAAATAAAATGAGGGCTCCAAAGGAGGAAAAGAGGAAAAACAGACAACACTCAAGAACAGATAGGTAATTTAAGCAAAAGACAAAACTTTAAAGAATAAATGAAAAAGAAATATTAGAGATAATAAATGCTATAATGGAAATAAAGAATACTTTCTTCAATTGTGTCCATGAATAAACTGGACACAGTTGAAGAAAGAACCTCTGAGCTTGAGAACATGACAATAGAAACTTTCAAAACTGAAAAGCAAGGAGGAAAAACAGACCAAAGTAAAAGAAAAAAATAAAAAGTAGAACAGAATATCTATGAACTGTGGAGCAACACTTACAGATTATGTAATAAATGAATATTGAGAATACCAGAGGAAGAAAAGAGAGAAAGAAACTGAAGCAATATTTGAAGCAGTAATGACTGTGAATGTTTTCAAATTAACATCAGCCACCAAAGCACAGTTCCAGGAAGTTCTGAGAACACCAAGCAGAATAAGTGCTAAAAAAAGCAACACTTAGGCATATCATATTCAAACTCTAGAAGATGAATAAAATTTTGAAAGCAGACAAAGGGAAGCAGCACTTTATCTGTAGGGAAGGAAAGTAAAAATTACATTCATTTTCTGCTCAGAAACCATGCAAGCAGAGAATGGCATGAAATCCTTAAAGCATTCAGAGAAAAAATTATCACCAATTTTGTATCCTGTAAAATCATCTTTCAAAAGTGAAGAAGAAATAAAGATATTCTCAGACCAACAAAAATTGAGGAAATTTGTTACAAGTAAGCTCAGCCTTGCAAGATATGCTATAGTAGGTTCTTAAGGTTCTTTTCCCCTTTTTTATTATTTATTTATTTATTTGTTATTGTATTACATGGGTTCTTTATACATTTTGCATATTAACTTCTTATTATATATACAGTTTGCAAATCCATTTAGAGTTGATTTTTGTATATGTTATGAAATAAGGATCTAATATTATTTTTTCTGCTTGTGGATATTCAGTTTTGTCAACATTGTTTATTGAAAAGATTATTGTTTTCCTATTTGTGTATTCTTAGCAACCTTGAATTTCTCAAAAGATGACATACAAATGGCCAACAGGTATATGAAAACGTGCTGGCATCACTCATCATCAGATAAATAGAAATCAAAACCATAATGAGTTATCGACTCACAACTCTTACAATGGCAATTATAAAAAAAGATGAAAAGTGTTGGCAGGGAAATTCAGCCTTAATAAAGAAGGAAATCCTGACATTCATGACAACATGAAATAACGTGGAGGAATACATTATGTTAAATAAAATGAGCCATACGCAGAAAGACAAATACTGCATGATCTCACTTACATGTGGACTCTATAATAGTCAAATTCATAGAAACAGAGAGTAGAATAGTGGTTACCAAGGACTGGGGTATAGCAGTGTATAAATGACTAGGTGTTTGTCCAAGGGTAGAAACTTTCAGATACAAGATGAAAGAGTTCTACTGACCTAATACACAATATGCTGACTACAGCTAATGCACTGTATTGTATATCTGAATTTTTTTTTTTTATTTTTTATACAGAGCATTGCTTTTGTGGCTCAGGCTGGAGTGCAATGACTTGATCTTGGCTCACTGCAACCTCTGCATCCTGGGTTCAAGAGATTCTCCTGCCTCAGCCTCTGAGTAGTTGGGATTACAGATACCCACCACCAGGCCCAACTGATTTTTGTATTTTTAGTAGAGACAGGATTTTGCCATGTTGGTCAGGCTGGTCTCCAACTCCTTACTTCAGGTGTTCCACCTGACTCAGGCTTCCAAAGTGCTAGGATTACAGGCGTGAGCCACTGCACCAGGCATAAAAATTTTTAATAGGGTAGATCTTATACCACACACACACACACAAACACACACACACACACACACACACACACACAAATGGCAACTGTGGGAGGTAATG